>JABWTJ010000146.1:1135317-1764665 GCA_016801875.1 Solanum sitiens
CTTTCTTGGGTTTGGCTGGTTACTATCGCAGGTTTGTTGAGGGCTTTTCCGCTATTGTGCTCCATTGACAGCTTTAACAAAGAAGAAGGCGAAGTTTGAGTGGTCTGAAACTTGTGAAAAGAGCTTCCAAGAGCTCAAATACCAACTCACTTCAACCCCACTTCTCACATTGCCGAGGAGTGATGAAGGATATGTGGTGTACTGTGATGCTTCCCGAGTAGGTTTGGGATGTGTTCTTATGCAGGATGGCAAGGTGATTGCATATGCATCAAGATAGTTGAAAATCCACGAAAAGAATTACCCTACCCATGATCTTGAGTTAGATGTTGTGTTATTTGCGTTAAAACATAGAAGACATTACTGATATGGTGTACATGTTTATGTATTTACTGACCATAAAAGTCTTCAGTATGTTTTTACTTAGAGAGAATTGAATCTTCGTCAGAGAAGATGGCTGGAGGTGCTCAAGGATTATGACATGAGTGTCCACTATCACCCAGGTAAGGCCAATGTAGTGGCCAATGCTTTGAGCCGATTGAGAATGGGCAGTGTATCTCATATTGATGATGAGAAGAATGAGCTGGTTAAAGAGGTACACCAATTGTCTAGGTTAGGTTTACGGCTGGTAAATACACCAAGAGGGGGTGTTTCAGTTCATTCCACTTCTGAATCCTCATTTGTTTTAGATGTTAAAGCTAAGAAGCATCTCGACCTAGTACTAATGGACTTGAAAGAATCAGTGTTGAGTAAGCTGAATGAATCATTCTCCCTAGGGGGGATGGTGTGCTTAGATACCAGGGCATATTGTGTGTGCCCAATATTGATAATCGGAGACCTAATATTATTGCAGAGGCTCATGGCTCCAGGTATTCCATTCATCCAGGTTCCACCAAGATGTATCATGATCTCAAGGAGATCTATTGGTGGGAAGGTATAAAGCGAGATATTTCTAAGTTTGTGGAGGAGTGCCCCAATTGCCAACAGGTCAAGGCCAAACACCTTAAGCCTGGAGGTCTTACCCAGTCGATTGAGATCCCAACATGGAAGTGGGAGGCTATTAATATAGACTTTGTGGTTGGTCTGCCAAGGACCAGGAAACTGCATGATTCCATTTGGGTCATTGTGGACAGGATGACTAAGTCATCTCACTTCATTCCTGTGAAGTCTACTTACAGGGCCAAAGATTATGCCAAGCTGTATATTGATAAGATAGTGAGGTGGCATGGGATCCCTTTATCTATCATTTCGGATAGGGGAGCCCAGTTCACTTCTCACTTTTGGAGATCTTTCCAAAAGAGCTTGGGTACACAGGTGAAGCTCAGTACTGCTTTTCATCCCCATACAGATGGACAAGCAGAGCGTACCATTAATACCCTTGAAGACATGCTGAAAGCATGTGTTATTGACTTCAAGGGTAGTTTGGATGATCACTTGCCACTAATTGAGTTCTCTTATAATAATAGCTACCATTCCAGTATTGGGATGGAACCTTTTGAAGCACTGTATGGAAGAAGATGTAGGTTCCCAGTTGGGTGGTTTGTGGTAGGAGAGTCTTTCATCCTTGGCCCTGATATCATACATGAGGCTATGGAAAAGGTGAGAATGATCAGGGATAGATTGTCTACTCCTAACAGTCGTCAAAAATCCTATGCTGATAACAGGAAGAGGGCTCTTGAATTCGAGGTAGGTGATCAAGTCTACCTGAAGATATCACCCATGAAAAGGGTGATGAGGTTTCTTAAGAAAGGGAAGTTGAGTCTGAGGTATATAGGTCCTTATGAGGTCTTACAGCGAGTAGGAAATGTTGCCTATGAACTGAAGTTACCAAATGACTTGGCTTCTGTTCATCCAGTGTTTCATGTTCGATGCTTAGAAAGTGTCTAGGTGATCCAGCATCAATCCAGCCTGTTGAGGGTTAGGAGTCGATGGGAACCTTTCTTATGAAGAGGTTCCGGTTGAAATTTTAGATCGCCAAGTGAAGCAGCTGAGGAACAAAGAGGTTGCCACCGTAAAGGTGTTATGGAGGAACCACTTTGTTGAGGGAGCAACATGGGAGGCCGAGGCCAACATTAGATCCCGTTACCCTCACTTGTTCAGTTCTTGAGGTTAGATATACTCTTCCTAAGTCTGGTTTTGTGTATGAAACTCTAAATTTTAGTGCATTAGTCGGTTTTGGTGTTTTAATTCCATAACTGTGTGTTTTATACTTGCACTATATTAGTTAATATGAGTTCATGCTTGCATTTATGTTGTTGTTTTTGTATAGCGTTGACATAATTTTTGTGTCGCATGAGTTGTGATGTGCATTGAGTTAAAGTGAGATTGAGAAGGAAGTTCCTCAATCTCAGATATGAAGCTTCAGATAAGCTTTGAGTGATGTGCATCATCCAGAGTAAGTTGTGAATCAGATATTCACAAAGAGTAAAGTTTCAAGTATGTTGTTGTGTTTTTCGAAAATACCCTCTTTGATTTAAAATGATGTGTAGTGTCAATCGGGAACGAATGTTCCTAAGGGGGGGGGATAATGTAACATTCCAGAAAATGTAGTTGTCTAGTGAAGAGTCTATTATGTTTTAAGAATATGTATTGGGGTGATAGGCATCCCAATGCCCAATATTGAGTAATATTGGGCATGTTAGAGAATATTGGCTTAAGAGTGTTAGCCAAATTTTATGTATTAACAAGTAACTTAAAATACACTTTGATGTTCAAATGCTCATATCCAAGCTTGTTCAGGAATTTTACCTGCAATGAAGACCCTAAGCTAAAATTCTTAATTTCATCGCTAACACACATTAGTTACGAGGCATCCAAGTGTCAAGCCTAGGTACCATATCACATGATCATTTAAAATGATCATGAAGATTAAGCAGTGCCCAAGGACATAGAGAGGATTATTGTGACAAGAAATGAACTTTCAAAGTGCAACTACACAGTGCACGGTTAGGAAAGTGCACGGCAACACATGTGAAAGACATGTGCTACCGTCCGAGAGACCAAGCGACCAAGCCCAACCAATTCAGTTAGGAGGGTTAGGGGTCCGGCACGCGTCGTATCAAACCACGTGGGGCCGATCTTCCTAACCAATCCTAGGCTCTAACTAACTTACCTAACTAGATAACTAACCTAGGACTAACTAAAATGAACTAACTAGTGTGCGAAATCCTAAGACCTAACCGGGTGACACTAGCCGAGTAGCTAACTAAAGAAACATCCTAGTACCTAACCTAGGATGGTCCAAAAGGGTTGGTTATGGTCCTAGTGACTTAGTGTACTTTAGTAATTACCCTAGATCACTTAATTAATTAAATTAGCAACTTAATTAATTAATTTAAATTCATGGTCAAACCGAAGACTCTTAGCAAATTTTCAGAATTTTGCTAAGTCAAATGGCTCCTATTTTTAGTCAATTTAGGAGGGGCGTTTTGGTAATTAGCTAATTAATTTATTTAATTAAATTAATAAAAACCTAAGTTGACGTATTCAATATTCAGTTCCTAAGACTTAGACTCACGTTAATCCAGTAGAAACTCACGACTGAAAAATAGTGAGAAAACGTAAGAAAAACAGAAAAATACTCTTGGTTTTCCTTAGGCGATTTCAAGGCAATTCTTCAAGATTTTCGTGCAAAGTACAGGGTGATCTTGTAGATTCAATTCTACAGTAAGGTATGGGTTTTCTCTCTTGGATTCCTTTCCCCAGGAGGCTTTTAAAAGTTTTTGAATTCAAGAAAACCAAAACTAGGGTTGTTCCCAATGAAATTGTCGAATGTTCATCTCCCTAGTTCTCCCTATTTCCTATTCTAGTAGTATGTATAATGCAAATCTCGAGCATGTTGTTGGTATGTGGTGCTAACTGATCATTATGTGTAGGTTTTTGTGATTTGATAATGTCGAATGAGACCTATAGGTTCGATCCGTATGATTAGAGTATTATTTACATGAGATAAGGAATGTTGTAATGAATAATTGTGTTCGAGAAGATAAAATTGTTATAAGTCGTTTATGAAATTCAGTTTACTATTGAAAGGAATGAAGGTTTCGATTACTGTGTGTGTTTACAGTAGATATGTTTGTAAGTGTTTGGAATGCAATGTTTCCAAGAAGAAATAAGAATGAGAATCAAAGCTACTTAATGAATCTTCAATGCCAAATCAACTTTATAGCTTGACAAAACTAAGTACTAAATTGTTCTTATAAGCTAATCAAATGTTAAAAGTTGTCTTGCTTAAAATGATGAGATTACTATAGTATATACATGAATTTAATTGACTTGGCTAGTGATAATATCATGACAAGTGTTTAGCGAAAGTTTGGTTTATGCAAATAAATTGGCCAGCAATATTATTTCCACAATATGTAATAGAATTGGCCAATGACTAAGTCATACCAATCTTATATGGCCAATATAAATTATGATGTTTCTTGTAAGGACAAATACATGTTAAACATTGACTTGAAAAGATGTAACTCAATGAAGTCATAACCTATGGTATGCCAATGATTGGGACAAGTCCCAACATACTCTATCTAAATGAACTTGTGAACATAGTAGCACATTGAATAAGTCCTTATAACTTTCATAAAGAATAGTACAAGACTACCAAATAACATTGAACAAGATAAGGTGAGAAATGAAATAACTATAACGCTTATGAGTTATGAAATTTACCTAGAATTGGGTGTTAAAGGAAGTGAGACAAGTCTCACTTGCACCTAAACAATTATGTTAAAGATACTCACATAAGAGGGCGTTAGAAATCGTGAGACAACTCTCATTAACACCATGATGATAATGTTAGATTTAAGTTCACATTCATCAAGTACATAAAGGGATGACAAGTCATCCATTGAGCTAAGCATGCCTCATACTAGAAGAAAGCTTCCATAGTGTATGAGTTAACTCTAAAAGTTGTAAAGTATAATAAATTGAGCTAAGCACCGATAGACTAGTAATGAGTTTGTGCAAGCACATGTAAGACTCATGAGATGAGACTACCACCAAGGTGGATAAGGGTCTCAAAATTCTCCTAGTCTTTGAACTATGTCGCCAGCATAGGTTACTAGCTAGTGGATCCACCTAACAAAGCTAGGAAGTATTCGGTTTCATTTTGGCCGGGGAACCACCTCTTTTCAGTGTGGGGAAGACACTGGATATCATGTTATCTCACATGATCTATGTCGGTTAAATGCTAAAGATTTCTTTAAGAAATTAAGAGAGAATGAAAGAAAGAACTAGGAAGATGAGGGGTGATCGGATAGGATGACCGAAGGGTGTGGTTAGACTAAGTAATGATGTAAGTCATTCTTAGTCATTGCACAGAAATATCCCAATGGAAGTCTTAAAAGAATATCCAAACTAGAATGTTCAAAGTGAACATGATATCAAAGAAGAAGAAATGTAAGTTCAAAGTGAACTAAGTAAGCAAAAGCATAAGAATATCAAATCATCAATGTTTGACAAGAATGAAGTTTTAACAGTTATTGGTTTATGCCAATAAAGGGAGCAAAACATAAGGACTCATCAATTGGAGTATGAATATATGCCCCAGCATATTTATATTACGAAAATGATCAAAGAATGGTCATAGCCAATAAAGATTGTCTTTTAAAGACTTCATGCCCAATTTAACAAGAATGGAAAGAACAACTCGTGAGTAGGGTAGTCAAATCATTTCCTTAGTCTTTTGGATTACTTACTTGATTCATTGTAGCAATGGGACTACAATGAAACATTGCACTCGTAAGTAAAACATAGGATCAAAGGAGATCATTGAACTACACAACAAAAAGAAGAGAAGACTGAAAAATACACTAAGTCTGGGAGAGGAAGCTCTCGGCCTAAGGGGAGCAAAAATATTAAATTTTGCTTGAGTTGTTCTAATATTATGTTCATGATTCCAAGGTCTTGTGTTCATATAGAAAATGAGTTTTGTGCTTTAAATGCATGAAAATATGTCATATTCATAGCATTATTCATAAATAACGAAGTAGGAAAGTGAAGTGACGTCACTTTCCAAAAATGGCATGTTGCTATAGGAAGAGCTTTCCTTGATCATGCATAGTCCTTTTGTGTTTATGTGCATACACCCATACTTAGTACAAGTGTGTACTAACCCATATACAATTACTATTATCATAGGTGCAGTTCCTTGAAGAAGATTGAAGATTAGTTGAAACTGTTTGGACTAGTACCTCCAGACTTTGGTAGGTCCTCTTGAGTTCGAGGATGCCTATGCTTTATTTTCTAGCTTTAGTATATTAGACATAGCTAGTGGATGTTGTGCTAGCGTTTCCTTTCAAACATTTGTTCAAGCTTTTGTATTAAGGCCGTTTTGGCAACTGTTAATGATATTATGAATTCTTCATTTTAATTGTTCAATTTGTTATAGATGGTTATTTATTTTGAGCCATTAGTATATCACTCTTATGCAAGAATTATATGAAGTCTAAGTACACTTCAGTAAAATTTTAAATTTTCCGCTAAATTTAACTGTATGATTGTGATGAAAGCTAAGAAGAGGCTTGTCTGCGACCTCTGAGAGGTTAACGATGCCGGTCTCATCTAGGGTCTAGGACTCGGGTGTGACACCCGAGATATGAATGAAACCCATTTCCAGGGTTCGTCCATGATTCTAAAGTCCGTACCAAATCCCTTTCCTATAGATGAATACGTTAGTTGAGTATTGTATAGGCTAAGGCCGATGTAGAAAACCCAAGTCCAACGTCGAATGGACCTCTGGTGCAGTACAAGGGCGATGCGAGAAGGCCAAACATGACGATCGATTGTTGACACCCAATTTTGACCCTCCCCGATAGAAGTTAATTAACGAGATTCTTAATTCTAAATGACTCAAAATAATTAGATTCTATAAAAAATTTAAAATAGTTCAAATTATTTTTATTTGATCTTAGTGCCTTTCTTATAATATATATGGTTTACACAATTATGTATATAATTACTGTATGTTATTATTATTCGAAAATCGTCTGGAGAATTATTTTGAATATTTGCTTAGCTATTTTAGCTATATGATATTTTTTGCTTTAAATTAATTATTTCGTAACCAATTTAATTATTTTATTTTGTTAGCCTTAAGAAGCTTGTTAATTAATTATACTAATTTGTCTTAGTTAAAATTTTAGTCGAGTTCCCAATTAAGCTCAGTTTGGCTTAAACTAGTGACTCATTTTGAAGACCAATTTCTTAAGCCTCTTCCAATTTTCGATCCAGCAGCCCATTTCCAATAACCCAATCGCCCATCAGCAATACCATTTCACAGGCCCAATTTAACTCAATCCTCAGCCAAATGACCCAGCATTTTTTTTATATATATCAGCCCATTGCCCAATATTTTTCTTCACCAGCCCACCAGGTAATTTAGTCATCTTAAAGGTGACCCGACCCAATCTAAAACCATGTTCACAAAAAGAAATCAACTCTCTCCAACATTTAGCTTCAGACGCTAAGGACAACAATTTGGAACGATTCCAATAGAGCCCCACGTGCTCTTCTTCTTCCCCTCAACGTGTAACAGCAACACAACAACCCTTCCCTGATTTTCCCTTCTTCATCCTTGACGCGTACCAAGCACGTGAGATGTGAAGGCGGGTGCAACGGAAGGGCAAGGAGAATAGTACGTTGTGTCTCTGTTGATTTTCTTCCTCACAGTACTGACCTAGCAATACATTTCCAGTAGCTCCAAGCACGCGATTCCGTCCTTTTGGCTCAAGATTGAGCCACGTCTAGCCTCAAGGATTAAGGATCGATCTTGGACGTCCCTCGCCTTTCCTTTCTAGGAATAAGTTTGAATGTTCAGAAAGGATGTTGGTCCATTATTGGGGGAAAATCTCAAAGTTTCAAATTTCGAATGGGTCTCCTCTGATCCGGATTTCATTCCTTTCCCTCCCAAATGTCGTAACCCTAATCCTCATTCAATATATATTATTGTTTGTTCACTGTGAGGGGCGGCTTTGGGGGATTGAAAATTTTCAGAGAGAAAATGTTGAGAGGATTTTTCCCTTGTAAGAAAATATCGATAGTTACAGAGAACTAAACAAAAGAGAAGAAAAGGGGGGAGGAATTAACAGATATTTTTTTTCTTCGGATTTAGAAAATTCTCTATAGGGATATTTTCTTTGAATAAGTTACTGAGAACTAAGAGACTGAGGATCAACTGGCATTACGAAGAGCAAAATATACGAAAAGGGCTGAGGATCTTGTTCCTTGCTTAACTTTCGGTGTTGTTTGCTTTGGTTCGTTAATTCAACCCTTGCGAAATCGTGTTTCTGGTTGTTTTAAAGTTACCGCTCCCTGGTTGTCGCTGGTCCTGTTCGCCGCCCCTCAAGAGGTAAATAGCCTTGCCTTCCTTATTTTTTGGGCTGATTTTTCTTTCCCCTTTTACTCCGATGATTGATTAAACCATGGAACATTTGTCATTCGGTTATGATTTTACGTGAGTGATCTCGAACTTAAACTTCCTTTTAATCGTAGTCTTTCAAAAATAAGAAAAGAGGAGGTAATATAATTTTCGTGTTGATGTCCCAGGAATGACCTTATCGACTATTTAATGTGTTTCCTTTTGATTATGAGTTTCTCGGGTTGAATTTGCTTGTTTCAAATGTGGCTTACTTGTTCGACATTCGTCTCAATGCCTCACTTTTAAATTTTTTTTCTGAACTTGTAAGCATGCCTTTATCATGTGTTAGAAGTGTTAAAGTGCTTAGGCTACATTACATCTGGTTCTTTTGCGAGCATAGTCGGTCGTTAGAGTTTTTTTTATTTACTTAAGTGTGTTGATGGATCTATGTGTGTTCACGCTTCCGTCCGTCACTGGATATTCTCTGTCTCTAAATTATACTTGAGGATATATTTGTTTCTGCTATTTTCTGAAGAATGATTCGATTTTGTTTGTGTTGTTATTTAAATGGCTACCTAAGTAAGTTCATTCTCCCTTTCCTCCCTTGCTGAAGTTGTGAAAATTTGGAAATACTTTGCTTACTCATGCTAGTAAATTCCAATACTACTACATTAGCATTGCTTGCGTGATTTGCGCAGGTCGAGGTCCTTATCTTTACTTTAGTGTTGCAGTCCATTCCCCTATTTCCCTAAGTATGTCAAGTTAAGATATGCATCTTCCTCTATTATCTGAAATTTATTGTTGGTTTGGTACACTTTCTTCTGATGAGAGATCACAAGTTTCTTTTCAGATGTTCTTACTGAATTTTCATTGGGTGTACTGATTTAGCCAAGGCCACGAGGTGAACTCTCCTTATATTAAGTCAATCAAAGTATCATTTCATTTTTTTTAAAAAAAAGTGTGAAGTCTCTGTTGATTTTGTATTCATCATTCTCATTTGTTTTCTATTCTCTGTAGCTTAATGTTGTTAGCGCACTAAAATTTTTGTTGTGTTCGATTAGACCTTTTTTCGTGACTAAGTTAAATACGTCGTTCATGTAATCCTGGAGTTTGGGGTCAGTTTGATATATTAAAAGGGGTCTGTAAGGCCAACTTTTGATTTATTTTTACCTTAAATGATTTCATCCTCTCTTCTCTCTTGTCTTTGCTTAACGTTGAGCGACTAGCCATTGTGATATGCTTGTCATTTGTTTTTTTATCCCTTTGTATGTGTTCATCCCCTCATACTGTGTCAATAAAATTATCGAATTAGTTTTTGGGATAAGAGTCGTGTATGGTTTAATTTATTTTTCATCTTTGGGTTAATCAACTCGATCGAGTTTGGTCCGCTTTGTTATGTCAACATTATTCCATCTTTTTGAATCTCCGTGTTTCGTGTCAAAGTGTATTCAAAATATTGAAAATGCATCTATCCAAGTATTGCCTGCTTTGCTCAAAATTTTAGTTGGTGTTATTTGTCTCGTTTGAATTATGTCGATAGTTTTTCCCTCATACCGTAAGTTTATTTATTGTATTTGTTTAACTTAATCAAATTACTGTATTTTAAAAATCGACGTACAGATCTCAAGCTGAAAGAAAAAGACGTACATGCCAAGAAACTAAATATTTTGGGCCATAAGGACCCAAATTTATTTTTCTGAAACTATGTATTTTGTATTTTTGGGATCACCCCCTTGTAATTTGTGTCTATCGTCATTATATTAGTTCTAAGGAAAGGTATAAATGAGCCTAAGGCCCAAAGGATAGGACAATTATTTTCATGACTAGTTTAGGACAGGTGAAAATGGGCCTAAGTCCTAGAAGCAAGAATAGGTCCAAATACCGGTCGAGGCGGACAGAAACCGGGTTTGGATCCAACTCTCTCTCTCTCTCTCTCTCTCTCTCCCTCTCTCTTATTTATCGTTTGTTATTTGTTATCAATTTTCGTTAGTTTAGGGTTAAAAGAATCCAAATCCCCGCAAAATGCCACTTTAGTTATAACGACTTAATCAACTCAAATAAATAACTTAACATAAACCTTACAAAACTCAAATTCATTTAGATGTTAAAATTAGTACTTCACCTTTCAAACAACTCTAAATATTTTTCTTATCTCAAAGTTTAAGATAGACACTTTAGCCAAATAAGTTAGTTACCGTAAAACCATATTAACGGATATTTTAAGTGCCTTAAACACCTTCCTAAAATATAAATAAGAATTCTCGAACCCCCTTAAAGTTTTCAAATCGATTTTTCTGTTTAAGTCGTTTGAAAACTAAGTTTTCTTGATTTTTCTCAAAAAAAATTAAGTGGCGACTCGAAAAAAGACAAAAACATGTAAAAATATTATTTTTCCAAAAAAATATAAAACATCAATGAGTGATGTGCACAGGACACAGTCAATGCCGCCAGTCCACGCTGGACGTTGGCTAAGCGATGTTCACAAGCAATGGCCGATGCGACAAACCATGACCAATGTTGGATGGTTGATGCCGCTTGTCGTTGGCTGAACTCGCTTCTCTGAAGCACACATGCCTTAGTTGATGTTGTCTGCTATTGACCGACGCCGATGTTGCCCTGTTGATGCGCATACGCCACGGTTGATGCGTGCAGGACTTGGCTGATGCTTCCTGCTGTTGCCTAACGTCGGTTGCATGAAGCACACAAGCCTTGGCCGATGTTGCCTGATGTTGGACGATGCAAATGTCACCCAGCTGATGCACACATGCCACGACCGATGTGTGAAAGCCTTGGCTGGTGCTACATTTCATCGGCCAACATTGCTTGCCGAATGCGCACATGCCTTGTTAGATGCGTAAAGACCTTGGTTGATGTAGCCTGTTGTTGGCCGACATCGCCTGACCAATATATGCAGGTCACGACCGATGTCTCCCAGTCTATGTGCACACACCACAGCTCATGAGTGTAGGCATTGGCATATGCTGCATGATGTTGGCTGATGTCACTTTCCCGATGCGCACCAACTAACGGCAATTCTGCCTGCCTACGTCCAACGTCAGCTGACCATTTTGTGCAGGCCAAAGGCGATGCGGGTAGACCACGTCCGACGTCAATGACCATTGTGTGTAGTCTAAAGGGGTTGTGCATAGGCTATACCCGACATAGGTTTACCATATTGTGATGGCCAAAGGTGATAGAGGCAGGCAACTCTCGATGTTTCTTGACCAACATCGCTTGTTAGATAAACACATGCCACGTCCGCGCATGCAGTCCAATGCTGATGCGGCATACATTTACTCGATGTTGCTTGTCAGATATACATATTCCACATTTTTCCATGTATGCCTTGGATCTTGTCGCATGCCATTGGCAGACATTGCTTACCAGATGCGCACATGCCACGTAAGATGCGTGCATGCCTTGGCTGATGCTGCCTGTTGTTGGCCGATATCTGCAGACCGATATGTCAAAGCTATGGACAATGTTGTCAGATCACATCCAATATCGACAGACCGATGTATATAGCCTACGAATGATGTTGGCAGGCCACGTTTGATGTCGGCACCCCGATGTGTGTAGAATACAGACGATGTTATCCTGCCACGTTCGACATTGGCATACCGATATGTACAAGCTGCAGAGGATTGTGGAAGCCCATGTCCGACGTCGATTGACCATTGTATGCATGCCAAAGTTAATGCAGGCAGACCACGTCCCACGTTGGCTGAACATTGTGTGTAGGCCAAAGGTGATATGGGCAGCCCACACTCGACGTTGGAAGACCATTGTGTGAAGGCCAAAGGCTATTCGGAAAGACAACGTCTAATGTCAATTAATCGTTGTGTGCAAATCAAAAGCGATGCGGGCAGTCCACGCCCGACGACGGCTGAGCGATGTGCACAAGCAATGACCAATAGGGCAGTCCACATATGACATCGACTGAGTATTCTGCAGGCTACGACCAATGCAGGCCCCCCACGTACAACATTGGCTGGATGTTTTGTGGAGGATAAGGGCGATACAGGAAATCCAAACGAAACAACCACTGAGTAATATGCACAGGCCATGGCCGATACGTCCTGTCCATACCTGACGTCGGCTAAATGATGTGCACAAGCCATGTTGATGCGTCAAACCACGACCAATGTAGCGTTACTGATGCCTCTTGCCGTTGGATGAAGTCACTTGCCCGAAACACACTGGCCTTGGCTGATGCTGTTTGTTGTTGGTCGACGCTGATCACGCCATGGCTTATGTGTGCTGGCCTTGGCTGATGGTGCCTGTCGTTGGCCATGTCGCTTGCCTGAAGCGCACAAGGATTGGCTGATGCTGCCTGATATTGGATGATAGAAATGTCACCGAGCCGATGCACACATGCAACGACAGATGTGTGCAGGCCTTGGTTGATGCTGTATTTCATTGACCAACGTTGCTTTCCAGATGCGCACATGCCATGTTAGATGCGTGAATACCTTGGCTGATGCAGCCGACCATTGGCCGCATCGCTTGGCCGATGCTTGCAGGTCATAATCGATGTTTCCCGATCGATGTACACACGCCATGGCTGACGTGTGCAGCCCTTGGTTGGTGTTGTTTTCCATTGGTTGATATAGCCTTGACGATGTATGCAGTTACTTTTCAAAAACCACCAGTTGGGTTGGTCCGACCAAGAAAGGCCAACGTTGCTTGCCTGATGCGCACATGCCATGTTAGATGCGTGAAGACCTTGGCTGATGCAGCTTGCCATTGGAAGACATTGCCTGGACGATGCATGCAGGTCACAACCGATGTCACCCCAGTCGATGCGCACACGCCATGGCTGATGCGTGCAAGCGTTGGCTTATGTTGTCTGCCATTGGTTGATGTCGCCTAAACGATGCGCGCAGGCCACGATCTATGTCGCTGAGTCGATGCACACACACCACGGCTAATGCATGCAGGCCTTGGATGTTGCATCCTGCCATTGACCGTTGTCGCTTGGCAGGTGCACGCAAGCCAAAGCCGATGCGGTCATACCACAGCTGAAGTCGCACAATCGATGTGCATATGACACGGATGACGCGTGCAGGCCTTGGCTGATGCTGAATGTCATTGGCCGACATTGCTTGACACATGTACACATGCCCTGTCCGTGCACGTAGGCCTTGGCTGATGCCGCATTCCATTAGCCAACGTCTCTTGCAAGATAAGAACATTCCACGTCCGTGAGTGCATGATTTGGCTGAAGTCGCATATCATTGGCCGACAATGCTTTCCAGGTGCGCATCTACCACATCAGATGCATGTAAACAAAGGGAGATTCTTCTTTTTGTTGGCCAACATCTGCACAACGATGTGTGTATCATAGAGACGATGTTTGCAGGCCACATCCGACGTTGGAAGAACGGTGTGCAGGCTACAAACAATGTTGGCAGACCATGTTTGACGTCGGCAGAAATTTATGTCCAGGCTACAGATGATGTTGTCACGCCACGTTTGATGTCAAGAGACCGATGTGTGCAAGTTGCGGACGATGCTGGCAGCCCATGTTTGACATCGACTGACCGTTTTGTGCATTCCAAAGAAGATGCAGGCAGACCACGTTCGCCGTTGGCTGGCCATTATGTGTCACACAAAGGCAATGCGGGCAGGACTTGCCTGACGTCATCTGATCATTGTGTGAAGGCAAAAAGCAATGTAGGAAGGCAACACCCCACGTCGGTTGAACAATGTATTCATGCCAAGGGCAATGCGGGCAGTCCATGCTTGAAAATGACAGAGCGATGTTCACAAGCCATACGCGATGCCAGTAATCCATGACGAATGTCGGCTGAGCGATTTTTACAAGCCACGACTGATACAAGCGTCCCATGACCAATGTTGTCTGGCCAATGCCGCTTGTTGTTGGCCGACGCCGCTTTCCTGAAGCGCAGAAGTGTTGGCTAATGTTGTCTACCGTTTTCTAACGCCGATATGGCCCTGCCGATGCGAACACGCCATGGCTCATGCGTGCAGGCCTTGACTGATTCTTCCTGTCATTGGCCGACATCGCTTTCTCGATGTCCACTTGCTTCGAACGATGCTTGGCCCACTCGGAGCTCTTAATTTTGTGGCGTGCATTTTAACTTTGAGGAATGGACATCACTTTTTCCAGAGATTCATAATGAACATGTACAACCCAATTGTGCACGTTCTAAGGTACAAAAACATATTATCTTCCACAAATAACCTTTTTATATATAAAAAATAGTTTTCGACAATTTTTTTTTTATTTTTTCAGTTAATCCCAAAAATGAGTAATCGATCAATAAAACATTGGAAAAGTATGAAAAAATATAAAATTAACACCAAAAATTCACAAATAACCTTAAATTCAATAATTTTAACAATTGTTTTTATATTTCAGGAAATCCTGAAAAGGAGTAATTGATGAATACAAATAGGAAAATTATGAAAAAAAATATAAAACTAACACCAAAAATCCATAAATAAATATAGTAATCTTAAATTAAACAAATTCATAAATTTTAAATTTTATTTTTGCTTGGTAAATCTCGAAAATGGGTAATATATAAATAAAATATAGGAAAAATATGAAAAAGTTCATAAAATTAATGCAAAAATTCACAATAAATATAGTAAACTTAATTCATCAATTTCAATAATTTTTGTTAATTTCTTTTTGTTTGGTAAATCTCAAAAATGGGTAATTCATTAATTAAAAATTGAAATATGAAGAAAAAAAATATTTTAATGCCAAAATTCACATATAAATATGGTAATCTTAAATTCAACAATTTCAACAATTTGTTTTAATTTTTATTTTTGTTCGTGATATCCCAAAAATGAATAATTAATTATTAAAAAAGAAGGAAAATATGAAAAAAAATGTAAAATTAACGCCAAAAATTCAGAAGTGTGCAGGCCACAGGTGATGCGTCCTGGCCACGTCAGACCGATGTTTGAAGGCTACAGACGATGATGCCAGGCAACTCCGATGTCGACAGACCATTGTGTGGAGGCAACAGACGATGCTGGCAGTCCAGGTCCGACGTTGGTTGACCGATGTGTGTAGGCCACAAATGATAGGTGCAGCCCTTGTTCGACATCGACTGATCTTTGTGTGCAAACCTAAGGCAATGCGGGCACGCCACTTCTGATGTCGACTGACCATTTTGTGCAGGCCAAAGGCGATGCAGGAAGGCCATGTTCGACATCGGCTTACCACTATGTGCAAGCCAAAGGCGATGCTAGAAGGCCATGCCTGACGTCGGGCGACTGTTGTGCAGGCCAAAGGCAACGGGGATAGGCAATGCCCTATGTCGCCTAGCTATTTTTTGAAGGCCAAGGGCGATGCGTGCAGTCCACGCCTGACGACAGCTGAGCAATGTTCACAAGACATGGCCAATGCAGGCAATCCACGGCTGACGTCGGATGAGCAATGAGTAGGCTACGACGGATTCAGGCAACCCACGTTCGACATCGCGTGCCTTTATGTGCAAGCAAAGGAAGATGTGGGAAGCGAAGCTTGAGTGACCACATAATGATTTGCAAAGTCCACGCCCGATGTCAGCTGAGTGTTGTGCACCACCAATGTGGCCTGGTCGATGTCGCTTGTTGTTGGCAGATGTCGCGTGCCCGAAGAACATAGGCGTTGGGTGATGCTACCTGTCTTTTGCCGAGGTATGTCGCCTTGCTGATGGGCACACACTACGACTGATGTATGATGGCCTTCACTGATGATGCATGTCATTTCGTAACGTCGCTTTCCCGAAGGGCATAGTCCTTGGTTGATGATGTCTAACATTAGCCAATGCAAATGTCACCCAACTAATGAACACACACCACGCCCGATGCATGTAGGCCTTGGATTCTGCTGTATTTCATTGGACAATGTTTCTTGCCAGATGTGCACGTGCCATGCCAGATATGTGCATGCCTTTGCTGATGTTGCCTATCGTTGTCCAACGTCGCTTGCCCAAAGAACACAAGCCTTGGCTTCTGGTGTCTGTCATTGACAAACGTCGATGTTTCCAAGCTGATGCACACACGCCATGAGTTATGTGTGCATGCCTTGGATGATGTTGCATGTCGTTGTCCGATGTCACTAGCTAGATATGCCCAAACCACGTCTGATGCGCGAATACCTTTGTTTATCCTGCCTACCATTGACCGACATCGTCTAGTCGACGCATGCAGTCCACGACCGATGTCGCCCAATCGATGTGCACATGCCACGACTGATGTATGCATGTCTTGGATGATGTTTCCTGCCTTTGGTTGATGTCACCTGGCAGATGCGCGCAAGCCACATCCGCTGTCGCCGATTCGATGCGCACACGCCACGGCTGATGCGTGCAGGACTTGTTTGTTGCTGCCTGCCATTGGCCGATGTTTCTTGGATGATGCGCACAGACATCAGCTGATGTCACCTACACGATATACACATACCACAGCTGAAGTTGCCCAGCCGATGTGCACACAACACGATTGATTCGTGCAAGCCTTGGTTGATGCTGCATGTCGTTGGTCGATGTCGTTTGCCAGATGTGCACATACCACGTCCGTACATGCATGCCTTGGCTGATGTTGAATTATGTTAGCGGGCATCGCTTACCAGATACGAAAATTCCACATCCGTGCGTGTAGGATTTGGCTTAAGCCGCATTCCATTGGCCGACGTCGCTTACAAGAAGCGCACATGTCACGTGAAATGCGTGCATGTCTTGGCTAATTTTGTTTGTCACTAGACGAAATCTGCAGACCAATGTGTGAAGGCTATGAACGATGTTCGCATGCCACGTTCGACACTGGTAAACCTAAGTGTCAAGGCTACGGAAAATGTTGTCACGACACGTTCAATGCCGGCAAAACGGTGTGTGCAAGCTGCGGACGATACAGGAATACCACGTGAGACGTTGGTTGATCATTTTCTGCAGGCCAAAAGTGATACGGACTACGTCCGACGTCGGCTGACCATTGTGTGCAGTCTAAAGGCGATGCGGGCAGACCATGCCCGACGTCGGCTGACCATTGTGTGCAGGACAAGGATGAAGCAGGAAGGCAACGCCCGTCTTCGGTTGACCGTTGTGTTCATGGCAAGGGTGATGCACAAAGTCTACACCCGAAAATGACTGAGCGATGTGCACAAGCCACGACTGATGCAGGCAGTCAACAACCAACGCCGATTGAGCGATGTGCACAAGCCAGGACCGATAGTTTAGTCCACGACCAATGTCGCCTGGAAAATGCCGCTTGCCGTTGGCCGACATCGCTTGCCTGAAGCACACAAGCCTTGGATAATGGTGCTTGCCATTGCCCGACGTTGATGTCGCCCAATCGATGGGCACACGCCAAGACTCATGTGTGTAGGCCTTGAATGATGATGCATGTCGTTAGCCAACATCAATTACCCGATGCACACTAGCTACGAACAATGCTTGGCCCACTTGAAGCTCTTGATTCCGTGCGTGGATTCTGACTTAGAGGAGTAGACATCATTTTTTGAGAGATTCAAAATCAACATGTACAAACCAAATATGCACGTTCTAAGGTACAAACACACATTAGCTTCCATAAATAATTTTTTTACATATAAAAAAATAGTTTTTACAATTTTTTATTTGTATTTTTTTGGTTAATCCTGAAAATGAGTAATATATTGATAAAACATAGAAAAATATGAATATATATATATATATATATATATATATATATATATATATATATATATATATATCATTTTATTTTTAATTTAAATTTGACAAATAAACTAATATTTCTTAATTATATTTTTTAATTAGCCATTTAGTTTTATTTATTTATTATTATTAATTCAAAACAATTAATATTTATATGATTATGATTTTATAAATGTTTAATTTATTTTAAAAAATGCATTTTCCCATTACCCCCCACTTTACCCACTCCCCCCACAACCTGCACACACGTACACACTACTGCACACCTATACATATACAGAAACCAAAATCAGAAAAGGAAAAGGAGAGGACAAACGTGAAAAGGAAAAGAAATATACACACAAAAAGGAAGAAAATCACCCACAAACAAACAAAAAAAACCCAGCAAATATACTCACATTTTTTTTCATATTTTGCTTTCACTCACAAACAAAAGTTGAAGTTGAGGTTTACTTTCGTGGTTTCAAGTTCGTGGTTCCTTATTCGGATTGTTTTCTTTTGGTGGAATTTTCGCAAGAGGTACCATTTAATTTTTATTGTATAATTTAATGTCATGATTATACAAGCATTGATTGCAATATATTGAAGTTGCCAAATTTCATATGTGGTTAAACCATTATGTTTTTATATGAAGTATGTTAAAGTATTTCATATCAACTTTATGTTTAGATCCTTTATATAGATATATTTAGTGTGAAATTGCTATAACAAATCGTAGTTTATTTCATATTTAAATAACCCATAGTTTATTTCATACTTAAGTAAAATTATTGTCCAAGTCTATTCTTATTTTTCATATTTAGTTTTATAATGATAATATGTGTAGTTATTATGTAAAAATGTTAATTTTATAATGATCATATGTATAGTTATTATGTAAAGATGTTAATTTTAGTTAGTAGATTTTTTTTTAATGTCAATACGTTAAAAAAGGAGATTAAAAAAATTAAATAAAAAAAGGGAAGAAAAACACAATAATAATAAAAAGGAAAAGTTTTAAACAAAAACGTGAGAAAAAATATAATAAAAAAAATAAAAAAGAAAACAGAATGAAAAAAATAAATAAAAGGAAAAGGAGTATAAAAATAATTCCTTTTTTTTAAAAAAAACGTGCAATGAAAAAAAAAACTTTTCGTTTAGAAAGTTGCTTTATCAAAACAGAAAAATAAAATAAAACTAAAATAAAATAAAATAAAACCTTGAAATAATAATAATAATAACAATAATAATAATAATAATTGTTAAGTGAAAAGAAACGAAAGCTTACATAATGTTAAAAATATGTAATGAAATAAGTTTTTTTATTTGTTTGTTTAAAGAAACAGGACTATTTTTTTTTTAAAAAAAGGAATAGAACTTTATAGTAAAATAATAATAATAAAGAAAAGTAAAAAAAAAACTTTAAAAGCATACAAAGTAAATAAATAAAATGTATTAAAAGTTATACGCTAATAAAATAAGATAGTTTAAATATATTTAAATAAATCAAAGAATGAGAGTAAAATAACATTTTTTATTATTAAGTTAAGTAATATAATATCATAAAAAAAAATTAAGTCAAGTCATAAAACTCAATAAAGCGATCGTGCTAGAACCACGGAATCGAGGGGTGCTTAATACCTTCCCTTCGGTCAATTGAATTTCTTACCCGATTTTGATTTCGCAGACCATAAGAGTCAACTTCCTTTGATTAGGGATTCAAATAAGTTGCCTTGGAACACCAAATCTCAATTACAAGTGGCGACTCTAGATTCAAAAGAATCCCTTTTCAAAACGTCACTTTAATTGGAAAAACTCTTTTCCTTTATGATATTCGTTTTGGGGAAAAATAGGGGTGTGACAGTTATGTCATAAACTTATGATGGAAAAAAAAACCAGACATTTTTTTTCATGTGTGTTATCAAATGTTGTTTTTCATGAATTTTATTGAAGCTACATTTGATATTAGTCAAATGAAATCACAACACAGATGTACCGAAATTCTAAATCCAAAAGGATGTGTACTTTGTGATTGAAAAAAAGAATTCTTTGAGAAATACAATGGGAAAGTTCTTTGCTCAAGTTGTGGTACTATTGGACAATATGTTTGTACTTGTGTATACAATTGTACTCTTGATTAATCAAATCCTCTATATTAATTTTTATTTCAAACAAATACATGTTTTATAAGTGATCTATTTGAAGGTTTTTATTTATTGAAGATGATACTTTTTATCATTCTCTAACATTTTTTATGTTTTTATTTAATTACATATATATAAAACCTTATAGTGCAACTTAACTGAATTGATCTATGTAGACACAAGTACTTTACATGAACATAATCTTCATTTCAAGGGAAAATCTAGTACAATACTTGCGGATTTAGTTGAACTTACGTAAGTTTGGTTCAAATTTTAAAAGTTTGGTATATTTATGGATTTTCTAACCTGTGAGGATCAACTTTTTTTCCTTTCCTTTACCCTTATACAAAAGTACACCCTCGAGTTTTTTGAGACACATTTCCATCAAGCTTTGTGAAACTCCTAAGGATGTATCCGACTTTGAAATGACTATTGAATTCAAACTTTTTATATAATGCCTCTGACGCGTGTGTATGAAAGTTAACTAAATTATTATATAAAATTAATTTTTGAAATCTAAATTGTCTTGTAGTCTTTTTTACAAACCAAGTCTTAAGAGAAATATCTAAATGTACCTTTATTTTAAATTAAACATAAAATTTCGTTTAAATATATGAATTTCATTGGTATTGTTTGACATTTTATATTCATTTTCGTAAAATTTTAAATGTACAAAATAATTTGGTGTAGTTGTATCTATTCACGCACTAGTTTATGGCACACAAAAATGAAACTTGATTGTGATTTCGTTCAATTGTCGATAGTCAATGGAGGAAGAGAACAATCTGTTTTTTTCACGAACAACACTGGTGCACCCCATGGGGAAATACTTGTTCTGATGAAGCCCTTATCTAGAAGGTCTTCCAACTCCTCTTTCAATTCCTTATGCTTATTTGGAGCTATTTTGTAAGGAGGAATAGAAATAGGCTTGGTATCTGCAAGTAGATCGATTCCGAAGTCAATTTCCCTTTTGGGAGGAACTTCGGGAAGATCTTTTCGAAACACTTATCGGAACTCACTTACTATAGGAACTAACTCATGAGTTGGGGTTTCGGAACATTAATCCTTAACCCGACCTAGATGATATGTATACCCCTTGGAAATCATGTCTCTAGGCTTAAGGTAAGAAATAAATAGACCCATTGGGAGTGAGATACTACCCTTCAATTATAAGATTGGCTCATCTGGAAACTGGAAATAAACGATCCTAGTTCGACAACTGACAAAGGCATAACAATAATGTAAGTAATCCAGGTCTAGAATGAAATGAAAGTATAGCGTTTCTAACTCTACAAGATCTTTTGAGGTGACGTTTTGAGATGCTGTGCGACAGGGCATTTTTGTATACCCATCTAGCTATAACTTGGACAACAACTAGAGTAGAAATTAAAAAGGGTTCTAAGAGAGTTTCTGGACTGAAACCAAAGTTCACTTCTATATATGGAGTTACAAAGGAAAGAGTATCCTTTGGATCTAAAAGAAGCATAAACATCTAAATGAATAACTCGTAATGTACCACTGACAACATCAAGAGAATCTTCTTGATCCTGACAATCCTAAAAAGCCTACAACCTTTTCTAGCGACAACAGTTAGAAGAAGCACCCTGCTGAGTTGGGCGACCGGCTTGTGCTTCTGAAGCTGTAGACTGAACCCTACTATTGTTACCTCCCTATCATTGTTTAGAAGAAGGGAAGTCCCTCAACCTATTGCCAAACTGACCACATCAATAACACCCTTCTTTCCCTACGAGAAACTCACCCGTTGGTTCTTATCACATTTTGGACAGGTTAGGTAGTACCTATTATGTGAACTACTCTGTTGACACATAGTGATTGTTTCCCCACCTTTCCAATCTTGTCGGCACCTGAAGCATAGAGAACTAGATGATGAAGGTGCAGGAGATTAAGATTTCTAATCAAACTAAGATGGATTTCCATCACCTAACTTCTGCCAATAATAGTTATAGTTTCCTATCTTAGCCTTCTTATTTTCCCTAGCATGTTCCCTAAGTTTGTCTCCCTCGACATGCTAATCATGAGTCATAAGCCTAGAGATATTAATATCTTACAACAACATAACATTCATCTACTCTGTTTTCACAAGGTCATATACTCTAAATAGAAACTTCTTCATATGTGCCCTCGAATCAGCAACCATATGTGAAGCATACCTGGACAGTTGGGTAAATTGATTCCATACTCTTGGATTGACATTCTACCTTGCCTCAAATTCATGAACTCCTGAGCGTTTGCCTCCCTCAATTCTCTTGGGAAGAACCTATCCAGAAAAGCTTCCTTTAAACACTCCCAAGTGATAGAAACTCTATATGTAACCTATTTTCTTTCCTTTGAGTAAACCAGATGTGAGTTACATCCTTCAGAGGTAGGACAACAACTCTACCCTGTTATTTTTAGTCATTTGCATCACTCCAAAGATTTTCTTGACGTGATCAAAGAATTTTTGGGGATCTTCTCAAACTTGTGACCCTAGAACTTCTTGTGGATTAGTACGGATGAAGTCTCAGACCCTGGATACTGCTAACCCAGCATAAGCATTTGTAGGAATTGGCCTGAGGATTGTTCTTGTCACTCTGAGCCAAAAGTTAAATAGCGTTACGAAACTTTGGATTCGAAACATCTTGTTCTCAAATAGGAGGAAGTGCGTTAGCGTTTCAGGCATTCATATTCTTTGCGTAAGCTCTACGAGGAGGCATCATATGAAATGCATAACGTCGAGTTAGAAGGTAGATCATACCCACGCATGATAACAATAACAAGAAAGTAATGTTTTCCCAAAACACTTCGTAGCCTCCCTCTCATTAGATGTGGTGCACTTCACACGCATAAAAAATAATTCTACTTAGTGCGTCTTTTCAAACATGCTAGGACTCTTAAACGTAGTGCTATATACAAAATTGGTCACGGCCCGAGGCTACCCCGTGACGTAAACACGAGACCTAGGATAACGAGTGACCCTAGGATAACCCTGAGCTGACATTACGTAAGCATACATAAACAATTACTTGGCGGAAACAAAAAACATGGCATATACTAAACAATGGGGAATACCCAATCTCAGTCTGAATATATATTAGTACTGACAATGAGTTTAAGATGGTGAAACTATAACTTAAATACTAAAGCTGAACATGTTTATATTTTAAATGAGCGTCTAATTGACTAGAGATGTTGGGACTTGCCCCAACTATCTCTAGCAAATACAGAAAACCGAAATGAAGACTAAATATAAAAATATGTCTAATGTCCTTGAAATAAGAGGACTCACCATTGAAGTTCCTGAAATAGAGATCGAGAGCCGATCTATGCATGATCTAGATCCCAAGTACCTCAACTTACATCATGAGAAGTTGTAGCGTAGAGTATGCGTCAATACTTGAAAGGTACCGAGCATGTATGATAAAATACAATTGAATAAACATATAACATAACAAGGAATAGTGAGAAACGAGATAATTTGAACATAATAAAAGATACTAAGATATTTTTAATATGGACTAAACTGAATTGAATAACCAAGTACATAACATGTTGAAACTGAATAGCGAAATATAACTGGAAACCATGTAAATGCAATAGAGTTTGATTGTGAAAGGTACTAATAACTAACATCAAAATCACATGAGCTAAATCTGGAGTCCGAAGTATATGCCCCATCGAGACAAACCAATATCAATTTTCAAGGGTATAAATGCATGACTGTCTTGATCACTCAATATAATGCCCACAAAGGGACTTAGAAACCTATAGGGGCACGTAGTTTTAGGACTACGAGGGTGACTAAACCTAGTCCAACTCAGTATTAAGTATACTCCTAACTTAATATATATATATATATATATATATATATATATATATATAATACAACATAACTGAAATATAATAGATAACTCAATGTTCTGACATTCTAACTGAAAATACAGCATTAGATACTGGAAATGAAACATTTCAAAACCAAGGCATGTATATCTTCTTTTTTTTCCTAGCTAGTGTATTTCAGGGATTTAACGAATCCGATGTACCATGGATTCACGGTACTTTTAATGCTTTTTTCTTAAGTTTAGTGTGTGTCTAAAGCCTTTTTGTATTGATTTTTTATGTAGGTTTCTCTTTATTTGCAGGAAATTTGTCCAAAGGAGAACGCGGAGGATTTGACCAGAAATTGCAGAAGTGACCACCTACGGAGCCCACGACGGTCCGTCGTGTCTATGACGGTCTGTAGGTGGCACCGTAGTGAGAAGAAAATAGCTGCTGAAGGAAGTTGGGGAAGTCTGACCAAGTGTGGGACTACGGAAGCTCACGACGGACCGTCATAGCCACGATGGTCCGTCCTGCATATTCGTCGTGGTTGTCAGAGTAGTCCAGTACCCAATTTCAAGAATTTTCTAAGTGTTGTGGAACAGAACCCTTCGACGGACCGTCGTGCTTGCAATGGTTCGTCATACCTGTCCGTCGAGGGTAACAGAGAGTTGATGAAGAAAGCAGCAGAAATTTGAGTTAAGTATGGAACGACGGAGGCCACGATGGTCCGTCGTGGCCACGACGGTCCGTCACAAGGGTCATCAACTCAGACACGTTTTGGACAGATTTTCCTTAATTAGATTCCCTCTTTTATTAGTTTTTTTTTTTATTTTAAATAGTTCAAAAAACCTCGTTTTTGGGGTTAGACTTTTTGATATTTTTTAGTTCTCTTGTTTAAGTATTGAACTATTGATTTTGGTATTTGATCATACTTTTCCGGAATCATTTGTTAGTGTTTTTGTGAATTATTCAAGTGAATTTCTGGATTTTCTTCATTCTCATTAAAGTAAGTGCATGAGTTCTTATATTATCAATATGAATTGTGTGATTATGATCATGGGTAACTAAACTCCATAACTAGGATTGTGGGAACCATGGGTAAATAACAAGGTAAAATCTAGCTAAAATAACAATTCCAGAATAGTGTCTTGCATGTATTGATAATTCTTTCATTTAGGATGGCCAACGTTAGAACTCGCCTTAATGCTACTTGCCGGACCAAGGAGGCAGATAATAGAAAAAGAATTATCAACGTAGATTTAGTGTATACTATCTAATAGGCTAGTGTCGGTTGGTATGAAGTAACAACTAAGTCAAATATCGATTATGATGCTTAATATGAGGTAAAGATAAGGTTTAGTAAAGCAACACACGTAGCCGAACCAAGGTGCGGAGTGAAATTCTCTAAATGCCGGACCAAGGATTTAGAGATACCTAACTTATCACTTTACATGCAAGATATTAGGAAAGAATTGTTATAGTTAGAATTACCGAGTTAGGAGCCTGTGGGGAACACTTAAGCCCTAGTTACTCTCATCACTTGATTAAACTCCAATACTTGAACCTGTTAGTTGATTACTTTAATTTAGTTAATTACTTTCATTAATCAAAAACCCCCTTTAGTTATTTGTTTTCGGAAAATAATTTACTAAATAGAAGTAATAATAGAATAAAGTTAAGTCTGAACCATTTTCGTCGTGGGATCGACCCCAACCTCATTAGTTGGGTTCTTTACTTGATACAACCGCTTTACTTCTTATTTGAGAAGTAAGTTTGAGCGTATCAAATTTTGGCACCGCTGCCGGGGAAAGTGGCATTTAGATTAACTTAAAACTTATTACTAAAGTTTAGTCAATATTTTCCTAATTTTACTTTTTCCTGTTATTTTTGTCTCTTGCAGGTCTAACTTCCGTGTATGCCAGTTATGCGGAGTGGAAGAGAACCCTTGTTTCCCTACGACCACGAATTGGAGCGTACACTATGCAGGATGAATCAAAACTTGGGTATTAACGATGATGATCCCAACTAGGACATTCCAGCTCCGGTTGATGCTCATGGTCGGTTATTACATGAAAATCGTGGGGAAGATGAACAAAGGGGACAACACCCCACTCCACGCCCTCAAGAGTACTATAGGGGTTATGATAACATCGCAGACTCTGATGGTCCACTTGTCTTGCCTCCTCTACCACACGGCCACACTTTTATGGTACCCAGTAGTCTGATGCAAATGCTCACTGCCAGAGGTTTGTTTTCAGGGCTACCTTCTGAGGATCCACATGCCCACATCGCTAAAGTAAGAGCAGTGTGCAAAAGTTGTGTAGGGAGGCCCAATTTGAATATGGATGTAATAGGGCTAAGAGTATTTCCTCTTTCACTGATGGGAGAGGCTGCTATCTGGTTTACTGAGCTCCCTTATAACTCAATCTTTACTTGGAATCAACTGAGGGATGCTTTCTTAGCACGTTACTACCCGGTCTCTAAGAAACTAAACCACAAAGACAGAGTGAACAACTTTGTGGCACTACCGGGAGAGTCAGTTAGCAGTTCTTGGGATAGGTTCACTTCATTCTTGAGAAGTGTCCCCAATCACCACATAGATGATGAGTCACTGAAAAATACTTCTATAGGGGACAGGATGATAATAATAAAGCGGTGTTGAATACGATAGCGGGTGGTTCTTATGGGGAGTGTCCTTATGCCGAGATTGCTGAAAAGTTAGAAAAAATTTCCCGAAATAATAAAGCTTGGAGTACTAGGAATTCAGATATTGGAAGAAACACCTTCGCAGTACAATCCACACACAACCCAGCCACAGACGAGATTCGTGAAGAGATGGCTCAGATGAGAACTGAGCTTGGGTTGGTATTAAAACATGTCACTGGGGTGCAGAAAAGGTAAATGCAGTGACCTACTTGTCTAAACCACCACCGCCAAATGATGAATATTATTATGAGGAGGATTCCTATGCGGTGAATGAGCAGGCGGGGGGGTTTCGATCGAACGCCCAAGGCTCCAATTAGGAGAATTGGCGCTAAGGTCAAGGAAACCAAGTTCGGAACTATGGTAATCATAACCGCGAGGGTCATTATGTTCGAGATGGTAATTACAACCGCGACAACAAATTCAACCAGGGTAACTATTGTAACAGAAATGATAGGATTGGGCCCTATGTTCCTCCTCAAAATCGTGAAGTTGCTCCTAGGGATGGTGGAGGTAGTATGGCGCGAGTTGAGGATATGTTGCACAAAATGATGAGGAGGTTCGATGTTAGTGATGAACACACTAAAGAGTTAAGGAGTGACTTAGCGGGTATTTGGCAGAAAGTTGATACACATGCAATCTCGATTAAGCAGCTTGAGTTGCAAATGGCCCAATTATCTGCAACTGTGAACACACGGCAACCGGGAACTCTCCCTAGCAACACTGTCCAAAATCCGAAAAATGATGGACATTTTATGGCAATCACTACTCGGGGTGGTAAGCAGACGATTGACCCACCTATGCCGTCTGATGTAGAAAAGGTGATAAGAGATGATGATAAGGTGGTGGAGGTTAGCGGTAAGTCAGAAGATAAAACGGGAAAAGATGTTGAAGTGCCCAAAAAGGTGACTCCCATGCCTAGACCACCACCTCCCTTCCCATAAAGACTAGTGAAAAAGACCGAGGATGGTAAATACCGACGTTTTATAACGATGTTGAAACAACTTTCCATCAATGTCCCTTTGGTAGAAGCTCTGGAACAAATGCCCAGTTATGCCAAGTTCATGAAAGACCTTGTTACGAAGAAAAAATCGGTCACTTTTGAGGATGATGATAGAATGCAGCACTGTAGTGCTATTGCTACAAGATCTCTAGTGCAAAAGAAAGAAGATCCGGGTGCTTTCACTATTCCTTATATGATCGGGTTATTACATTTTGCGAAAGCATTATGTGATCTTGGGGCAAGCATAAATCTCATGCCCCTCTCGATTTACAAGAAGTTGGGTTTGGGTGACCCAAAGCCCACTGCGATGCGGCTCCTGATGGCTGATTGAACAGTAAAAAGGCGTATTGGGATACTCCACGATGTGCTAGTAAAAGTGGAGTCGCTCATATTTCCAGCTGATTTTGTTATTCTTGATTGTGAGGTCGATTTTGAGGTTCCTATTATTCTTGGGAGGCCATTCATTGCTACGGGTAGAGCCTTGGTTGATATGAAAAAAGGGCATATGAAATTTTGGTTGAACAATGAAGAAGTAACCTTCAACATTTGTAGGTCCATGAGGCAGAGTGGTGAGCTCCAATAGGTATCTGCCATATCCTACAAAGTTGAAAAGTCATCTGAGGTATAAATAGAAGAACGTCTGGGTGTAGAAGCACTAGCGGCAGTGATCATGAATTTTGATAGTGATTGCATTGAAGAGTATGGGTAATTGGTCGCAGCACTTGATCGAGGTGATGTTCGGTTTAAACCGAAGAAATATGAGTTAGATATGAAGAATCGCGAGTCTCCACCCGTGAAACCATCTATAGAGGAGGCTCCAAAGTTAGAACTAAAAGCTCTACCACATCATCTGAGGTATGAATTCTTAGGAAATGGTGACACTTTACCGGTAATCATTGCATCAGATCTGAATGTACAACAAGTTGATAGTTTTGTGAAAGTATTAAAAATGTTCAAAAGAGCTATTTGGTGGACTATTGCGGATATTATTAGGATCCCTCCCGGTATTTGTTCTCATAAAATCCAACTCATGCCCGATCATAAGCCAAGTATTGAGCACCAGAGACGCTTAAATCCACCTATGCAAGAGGTAGTGAAGAAGGAATTATTAAGTGGTTGGATGCCGGAGTAATATATCCGATCGCTGATAGTAGTTGGGTATGCCCTGTTTAGTGTGTACCTAAGAAAGGGGTAATGACTGTGGTCCCCAATGAGAAAAATGAACTTGTTCCAATGAGACCGGTGACTGGATGGAGGGTGTGTATGGACTACCGGAAATTAAATGCATGGACCAAAAAAGACCATTTTCCTATGCCCTTCATGGATCAGATGTTGGATAGACTTGCCGGAAAAGGGTGGTACTGTTTTCTTGATGGTTATTCGGGGTATAATCAGATTTCTATTGCACCAAAAGATCAAGAGAAAACCACCTTCACTTGTCCATATGGGACCTTCGCGTTCAAGAGAATGCCATTTTGATTGTGCAATGCACCCGCCACATTTCAGAGATGTATGATGTCGATATTCTCGGATATGGTGGAGGACACTATTGAGGTGTTTATGGATGATATTTCTGTAGTTGGTGACTCCTTTGAGCAGTGTTTGAGTCATTTATCTGAGGTTCTTAAGAGGTGTGAAGACTGCAATCTAGTACTAAATTGGGAAAAATGCCACTTCATGGTGAAGGAGGGTATTGTATTGGGCATTGCATTTCAGAGAAGAGTCGCTTACACATAAATAAAAGAAAGGGAGAATAGCAAGGTGAAAGAAAATTGAGTAATAGGGCAAAATAAAACGATAAAAAGGTGGTACGCTTAGCCGATATGTCAAGGAGGGCAACAAGTCACTAAAGTATACCTAAATATACCCTACCTGACCCTGATCCTATGTTACAAGCTAAGAAAGTCCTATCATGATCCTAAGAGTTGTTATGGCGAACTTAAAGAAGTGAAAATAAGGGCAAGCCTATGGCAATATGTATAAATGAGCTGTGAAGTTGTTCTGATAGTGAGTATTGAAAAGTAATCCTTATACTCAAACTGAAGTCATTGTGTGAAAAATGAGGATGTTATTTTGAAGTGAGGACACTAGATGCAATACCGGAAAAATTAGCAACTTGGTGAGAAATTGAAGAGGATAGGTGTTCGTGTGTAGTGAGTCTGTGTCATGGTGTGATCCACATAGTTCAAGCCTAATAGTGATAGCATGCATGAATATAATGAGAATAATCGGGATTGATAGACAAATGATTGCGAAAGCTAAAATACGGATACTCTTGTACAAAGATTTTGTAATGAGTCATATTGTGTCGCTTGAGGACAAACAACGAATTTAAGTTGAGGTTGTTGATGTACCGTGGTTTCACAGTACTTTTAATGATTTTTCTTAAGTTTAGTGTGTGTCTAAAGCCTTTTTGTATTGATTTTTGATGTAGGTTTCTCTTTATTTGCAGGAAATCTGTCCAAAGGAGAACGCGGAGGATTTGAGCAGAAATTGCAGAAGTGACCATCTACGGAGCCCACGACGGTCCGTCGTGACTGTGACGGTCCGTAGGTGGCACAGTAGTGAGAAGAAAATAGCTGCTGAAGGAAGTTGGGGAAGTCTGACCAAGTGTGGGACTACGGAAGCTCACGATGGACCGTCATAGCCACGACGGTCCGTCCTGCATATTCGTCGTGGTTGTCAGAGAGTAGTCCCAGTACCCAATTTCAAGAAGTTTCTAAGTGTTGTGGAACGGAACCCCTCGACGGACCGTCGTGCTTGCAACGGTCCTTCATACCTGTCCGTCGAGGGTAGCAGAGAGTTGATGAAGAAAGCAGCATAAATTTGAGTTATGGAACGACGGAGGCCACGACGGTCCATCAAAAGGGTCGTCGACTCAGACGCGTTTTGGACAGATTTTCCTTAATTAGATTCCCTCTTTTATTAGGTTTTGTTTTATTATAAATAGTTTGAAAAACCTAGTTTTTGGGGTTAGACTTTTGAATATTTTTTAGTTCTCTTGGTTAAGTATTGAACTATTGATTTTGGTATTTGATCATACTTTTCCGGAATCGATTGTTAGTGTTTTTGTGAATTATCCAAGTGAATTTCCGGATTTTCTTCATTCTCATTAAAGTAAGTGCATGAATTCTTATATTATCCATATGAATTGTGTGATTATGACCATGGGTAAATAAACTCCATAACTAGGGTTGTGGGAACCATGGGTAAATAACAAGGTAAAATCTAGCTAAAATAACAATTCCAGAATAGTGTCTTGCATGTATTGATAATTCTTTCATTTAGAAGTCTTTTTAACGGATGGCCAACATTAGACGCGCCTTAATGCTACTTGCCGGACCAAGGAGGTAGATAATAGGAAAAGAATTATCAACGTAGATTTAATGTATACTATCTAATAGGCTAGTGTCGGTTGGTATGAAGTAAAAACTTAGTCAAATATCAATTATGATGCTTAATCTGAGGTAAATATAAGGTTTAGTAAAGCAACACACGTAGCCGGACCAAGGTGCGGAGTGAAATTCACTAGATGCCGGACCAAGGATTTAGAGATACCTAACGTACCATTTTACATGCAAGATATTATGATAGAATTGTTATTGTTAGAATTACCGAGTTAGGAGCCTGTGGGGAACACTTAAGCCCTAGTTACTCTCATCACTTGATTAAACTCCAATACTTGAACCTGTTAGTTGATTACTTTAATTTAGTTAATTAATTTCATTAATCAAACCCCCCCTTTAGTTATTTGTTTTCGGAAAATAATTGACTAAATAGAAGTAATAATAGAATAAAGTTAAGTCTGAATCATTTTCCTTGTGGGATCGACCCCAACCTCATTAGTTGGGTTCTTTACTTGATACGACCGCTTTACTTCTTATTTGAGAAGTAAGTTTGAGCGTATAAGAATCTACACAACTAGGGTTTTGATATCAAGCTAGAAACTAAGCAAAATCGTTAAAAAAACATGAAAATCTTATTAGGAATATTCTAACATTTAATTCATAACAATTTCTAACATTCAAGAAACCCTAGGTCTAGATAATTTGAAGGAAATCAAGAATCAAATTGAATTCTAGTTACCTAATGGGTGAAAGGAACTCTCCAGTAAAATCTCACATACCTGGTGATTAATTCCATGGAGAAATCTTTCAATTTCGGGGCTGAAACTGAGGGAACTTTTTTGCGAACATTGAGAGGTATTTGGTCACTCTTTGCTCTCTTTTTTACTAAGTTGATCGATTTCAAGATGAATTTGTTAGGATATGTTCTGATTATCTTACTAAGATAAAATTGAACAAAACTACATAATTTAGGGGGTAAAACTATGTAGTTTCGAGGTTCAACGTACAGGGAAAATATCAAATGACCCCTGACTTAAAAGTGTGACACAAATAACCACGACCCTTCTTATAGCCTGTCAAAGGGACCAAGGACCGTCAAGTTGGTTGTTGTCTTAGATCCTGTGGCTACTACTTCTGAGTGTGGCCTTCCACGTGCACTTCCACGACCTGTCGTCAGGACCACAGCCCGCGAAGGGACCTGTGGTTTAACATATGGGATTGATGATCTCTACCTTGCTCCCACGAGCGTCAGTACGACCCGTGAGGTGGTCCAAAAGCTCGTGTAAGGTCCAGTGGTCCACTACTCCTGGGCTGCGTGTAAATCCACAGACAATTTGATGGACCTTGGTCGCCTTCACATTTCGTGAACCCTATCGTGGTTTACTCTTTTTGATGTTTTTTTACTTCATTTTCTAAGTCTGGTTTCCAAGGTGTTAAAATTACTATAATCAATTGCTTATTTATTTTTTATTTTTCTATTTTCATTATTTATTTTCTTTAATCCTTCATTGAATATTTTTGTTTTAACCTGAGGTCTTTTTTGAAAATGATCTCTCTACCTCTTTATGGTAAGGATAAAGTATGTTTTTTTCTACTGTCTTAATATCTCACTTGTCGATTACATTTGGTATGTTACTATTTTTGGAACCTCTAATCTGAACGCAATTTTTATTTTTGAGAAGATAATCCTATAATATTAATTATTTATATTTTTTACAACACTTGTGATATACAACTTGTTTCTTTCTCAAAAATATTTAAGTACATACAACTAGTTGTATAAAAATGGGAAAAATAATAATTTTCAATATTAAAATAGCGTCAATTCTTTTAGGTTTGATCTTTTAATCTGTTTAGGAAAAATAAATACACATTGAGCATACCATTCTATATATATATATAATATATATATAAATAATTAGTTTACCTTATATATTTTCGAAGATCTCATCCTAGTCAAACTTTTGAACAACTTCACATAACTTTTTAACAAGGAAACAAATTATAAATGGAAAAATATTAAATGAGTTCGATATTAATCTCTATTATAATGTATCAAAATCTTGAAAAAAAGACACTATAAATAGCTTCTTGCACTTTGCACTATAATATACCTTTGAAATTAACTTGATATTAATTTTGATTAAGATTTGACAAGTTTTTGAACTTCGCTCTTTGTTTTCTTCTCATTATATCAGGTCTGCCTTGCATATTCTTTAGTCATTTTCAAATTTGACATTTAGCCTCTTCCATTTTTTGATATATTGATATTTAAAGTTTTGAGTTATAAATTTTATAAACTAGTAATTTCATTGGTTGTAATAGGTTGTTTCTTTGTTTTTTTCAAGAAACCATCTTTGAGTTAATATAGAGAGTTAATTATGTAATGTTATTGGTCAACTTCACGTGAATATATAAAAGTTCTCTATGTTTATAGAAGAAAAAATCAATAGGTTAGTACTCTGACCGACTATGTATATGTCCCTCTATTAATTTTGCATGTTAATGCACATATTAGTAATGTCATAAACTTGTGATGGAAAAAAGACTCCTAACTTTAATTTTTCATTTGTGTGATCAAATGTTGATTTTCAATAATTTTATTGCAACTACATTGGATATTAGTTAAGTGAATGCAGAACACAAATGTACTGAAATTCTAAATTCAAAAGGATGTGTATTGAGAAACACGATGGGAACGGTCTTTGCTCAAATGGTGGTACTATTGGCCAATATGTTTGTACTTGTGTATTCAATTGTACCCTTGATTAATCAAATTATGTATATTAATTTTTATTTCAACAAATGAAGGTTTTACAAGTGATCTATTTGAAGGTTGTTATTTACTTAAGATCTTACTTTCTATCTTTGTGTAACATTTTTTTTATGTTGTTATTTAACAATATAAATATGAAACCTTATATTGCAACTTAACTGAGTTTATCTATGTAGACTCATTAAAGAATCAAAACAAGTACTTTACATGAAAAAAATCTTCATTTCAAGGGAAAATCTAGCACAATAGTTGCGGATTTAGTTAAACTTAATTAACTTTGGTTCAAATTTTGAAAGTTTGGTATATTTATGGATTTTATAATGTATGAGGATAATTTTTTTTATACCTTTATACAGAAGTAGACCCTCGAGTTTTGTGAGATACATTTCCATCAAGCTTTGTGAAACTCCTAAGGATGTATCCGTCTTTGAAAAGGCTATCGAATTCAAACACTTTATGTAATGTCTCTGACGAGTGTGTATGAAACTGCACTAAATTGTTATATAAATTAGTCTTTGAAACCTTAAATTGTCTTGTAGTCTTTTTCACAAACCCAGTCTTAAGAGAAATATCTAAATGTGTCTTTAGTAAAAATTTAAAAGAAAATATCATTTAAATATATGAATTTCATTGGTATTGTTTGATATTTTATATTCTTTTTTTTGTAATATTTGAAAAGTACCAAAGAATTTTGCGTAGTTATAACTATTCGCGCACCAGTTTATGGCACACACAAATGAAACTTGATTGTGACTTTGTTCAACTGCAGATAGTCAATGCACATCCTAAGAGAACCATCTTTCTTTTTCAAGAACAACATTGGTGCACCCCATGGGGAATAATGGGTCTAATGAAACCCTTATCTAGAAGATCTTTGAACTGTTCTTTGAACTCCTTAAGCTCAGTTGGAGCCATTTTGTAAGGAGAAATAGAAATAACATGGGTATCTGGAAGTAGATTGATTCCAAAGTTAATTTCCTTATCAGGAGGAACTCCGAGAAGATCTTCTCGAAACACTTCTCGGAACTCACTTACTAAAGAAACTAACTCAAGAGTTGGGGTTTCGGATCTTGAATCCTTAACCTGAACTAAATGATATCGATACCCTTTGGAAATCATCTTTATAGACTTAAGGTAAGAAATAAATCAACTCATAGGAACTAAGCTTACCCTTCCATTATAAGACTTGCTCATCTTGAAACTGGAAAGGAAAGATCCTAGTTCTGCAATCAACTAAGACATAACATGAATGTTACTAATCCAGGCCTAAAATGATATCAAAGTCTAGCGTTTCTAACTCCACAAGATCTGTTGAGGTGACTTTTTGAGAGACTGTGACATGGTAATTTTGGTATACTTGTCTAGCTATAACTGGGTCACCTACTAGAGTAGAGACTACAAAGAGTTCTAAGAGAGTTTCTGGACTGACACCAAAGTTCAGTTCTATACATGGAGTGACAAAGGATAGAGTAGCCCCTGGATCTAAGAAAGGCATAAACCTCTAAGTGAGAGACTCGTATTGTAACATTGACAACATCAGCACAATCTTCCTGATCATGGCGAGCCTGAAGAACATACAAACTTTTCTCGCACTGACCGCCACATGTACCAGATGAAGCACCCTGCTGAGTTGGGCGACCTACTGGTGCTGCTAAAACTGTAGACTGAGCCCTACTATTGCTACCTCCTTGTCCTTGTTTTGAAGAAGGGTAGTCTCTCAACCATTGGCCAAACATACCACATCAATAACACCCTTAATTTCCTGCAAGACTCTCACCCGATGGTTCTTACCTCATTTTGGACAGGTTGGGTAGGTCCTATTACATTAAATACTCCGTTGAGACTTAGAGACTGATGTTCCACCTTTCTGATCTTGTTTACACCTTGATGGAGCACTAGCTAATAAAGGTGCTGGAGCTAAATATTTCTACTGAATCTAAGATTGATTTCCACCGCCTAACTTTTCACGAGAGTACTCATAGTTACACGTCCTAGCCTTATTATTTTTGTTATCCTATTTCCTAAGCTTTTTTCCCTCGATGTGTTGATCATGATTCACAAACATAGAGATATCCATATCTTACAACAACATAGAACTGTGACACTATGTTTCACTAGGTATGATACTCAAAATAGAAACTAATTCATTCGTGCCCTCAAATCAGCAACCATATATGGAGAATACCTAGAGAGTTGGGTGAACTTGATTCTGTACTCTTTGATTGATATGCTACCTTCACCTAAATTCATGAACCGTATTTTCTTTCCATTGAGTAAACCATGTGTGAGTTACATCCTTAAGCCATTAGGACAACTACTATGCCATGTCATTTGTCACGCCACGAGTCTACATCCTGGGAGGGACTGGCACCCGAAGATTATTGCTGGCCTTGAGTGGAACCTTGGCCTGGCTTACCTACTCAACAGAAGACTTAAACACAAGAGATAACTCATGAAAACAACTTAAAAGTAATATTTAACCAAAGGGGCTACTCATGTCTTAAAAACTTACAAATGAAATGAATATGACTAAAGAACTTTACAACTTGTCTATGAAGCCTCTAAACCAAAGAGGGATGTAAAGCCAGGATCCCCAATCATCCTAACAACTAAAATGAAAATCAAACGATAAAATATGTCATGCGGAATGTAAGGAGGCTCACCAACTGGCTCTGAGCTACTCACTGTATCAACGGTACGCCGAATGCTAATTCTAGTTACTACTCCTGTATCAGAAGGCGATGCTGACCAAAAGACATCAGTATATTGAATGTGTCACGCCCGAGCCTATACCATGGACGTGGTCGGAAATCAAAAACTATTGCTGGCCTCGAGCGAACCCTTGGCCTGTCTGACTTACTTAGCGGAAGACTTAAACATAAGGGATAACTCAAGAAATAACTTAAAAGTAATACTTAGCCTAAGTGACAACTCATGTCTAAAACGTTTACAACTGAATGAATAAGACTAAAAAACTTTACTAATTGTTTATCAAGCCTCTAATATAAAGATGGATGTTGGGACAGGACTCCCAATCATCCTAACAACTGAAATCTAAACAAAACAATGGTAAAATATGTAATGTGGGATGAAAGGAGGCTCACCAACTTACTCTAAGTTGCTCAGTGGATCAACAGTGCGTCGAATGCCAATCCTAATTACCTGCATCATAAGACTATGCAGGCCAACTGTCATCATTACATTGAATGTACGAGTATGCGAGTTTGGATACTAAACCAAAAACTTAAGCTTGAAAAAAGTAAGAAGGAACACTTACCTTGACTCTGCTCAACTTATGAATAACTTAACTTAGTATAAAGCAATAAGACATATGAAATATATATAAAGCTTGAAAAACAGTGTAAACAACTTAGTTCGTTAAAAAAATGCAATAACAAACTTAACTTTACTTTTATAATAGGAAATATAGTTTCTGTGGGAGATTCACTAACCGATAACCACCACTATGAGCCTACGTGGTGATACATCGTCTTGCCTATGTTGCCAGAATTGTCCTATACTTTGCCGTCACATAGAACCACCTAACTTAGTGGATACACTAGCTTAACTTATGTGATCATCTAAAAAGTATGACCTATTATTACCCATGATGGCTACATGGTTTATGAAGTCTTGACTTACTATGAACTCGTATCCCCATATCGGTGCTCAATACTACTCCTAAAAATATACTTAGATCTTGTGCTTTTAAAATAACTTATTTCTTTAGGTTGAGATAATTGCTCAACACTTAGATTTAAAATCTCTCTTGGAATCGATGTTCCCTTTCTTGTTCAAATCTGAAAATATTTATGAACTTTTAGGGAATACTTAGTTCCCTTATAACTTTTGACAAATGAACTCAACTCTTTACTCTTTACTTAACTTGACACTATAGTCTTAAAAGCACTCTTAGGGAATACTTAGTTCCCTTATAACTTTTGAGAAATGAACTCAATTCTTTACTCTTTACTTGAATTGAAACTTGATTCTTAAAACAAAGCTAAAACATTGCTAAAGACTCCTGAAAACTTTTAAGAACTTTTCTTTGACTTGCTTCTTAACTTTTTTAGTTGACTCTTAACTTCTTTGACTTTGATCTTAAGTTTTCTTGAACTGAATTATGGATTTAAGGTTCAGGATATCATGTTTATGTATGATTTTATTATGTTTAGTTGTACCTTAGACTGTTAGAATCAACTAGGAAACATATGTACATCACTTATGAACTAGTACGAAAAAGTGGGGAAAGAATGGGGAGAACTGGCATCCCTGGTGCTCTGATAGGTGCAGAGCTCCAGCCCTCTTCATACAGATAGTAGGCTGGGGTGCTCTGGATGGCGCAGCACCCCAAGGACCTATGAACAAAGACTGTCCTTTGGGGCTATGGGATGCGCGGCGCCCCAACCCTTGTACCTAGGTTTTCTCGAATTTTATCCTTTGTTTTTCACCTCTAAATCCTCTAAACTTCCATGGTTCTTTCCCCAAACATGTAGGATCATTAGTACCCTCAATATACAATAGATTCAACCCGAAACCACACCCGGAAACATGAATCAAAACTTCAACACCACAACTATCAAGAATTCAACGAAAACTTCAACCATATTTTTCAAGAATTGAATTTCATAACATTCAAATAGCTTATATTCTCTGAATTAAAAAAGATTGACATGTGAGTGAACTAACCCAACACTGTGATCTCACATACCTTTTTATGGATCACCCTGGACAAATTGCACAGGCAAATATTGAACGTTCTTGGCAAATTCTTGGGTTTGTCTTGTTTTCTCCTTTATCCAAGCCCTAGGGTTAATTCTAAATCTTTCTAAAGTGAATGAGGTCTTATTTTACCCAAATTAATCCCCAAAAATGAATTGATATAATTAGGTAAGTAAAAGACAACTTTGCCCTTCCCAAATCCGGATTGGACTTTTCTTAATCCAACACCCCACCTTTTGAAAGACATAACTCACTCATACCATATCAAAATCACGCAAACTCGATGACATTCGAAAGGTATTTCCAAGGGCTTTACAACTATATTTGGAACTACCCCAAACACATTCTGATCTAGGAGTTATGCTCGTTGAAGTTGACTAAAAACTAACTTTTTAAATTAGACAATTTTTCCAGATTTTCTTATTCTTTCCAAAAATAAGTATTTTCGGATTTTAAACTCTTTTCTAGTTCTTTCTAGTTGCGAGATGTTGCAATATTTCCCCTTGGGACCTCGAATGAAGGTATTCTTTCTAGACTAAGGGCAGTAACATCAACTTTAAATATCCCACAAGAAAATGCAACTACAAAAACATGCTTACTCAAAAGTTATATAGTACTAAGATGAAAATTAGTACCTTGGTCTGCATTTTCTTCGGATTCAAAGACATGCGGCTATCTCTTCTTCATGTCCTTCTTAGCATCCCAAGTAGGTTGTTCAACAAATTGGTTCCTCTAAAGGACCTTGACTGATGCTACCTCTTTTCTTCTCAACTTGCGAACTTGGCGATCTAGGATTTGCACTAGAGTCTCCTCATAAGACAAGTTATCTTTGATCTCAATTTGTCAGTTGCAATGATCAAGGAAGGATAACACATTCACTTCTTCAACATTGAGATATGAAACACTGGATGAAACGTCTCTAATACTTGTGGTAGATCCAACTCATACACTACTTTGCCAATCCTCTTAGAAGTTCTATATGGACCAACATACCTGGGACTAAGCTTCTCCTTCCACCAAACCTCATAACACCCTTCATGGGTGAAACTTTCAAATGTACCCAATCATCTACCTCAAACTCGAACAACCTTATCCTCACATCAGTGTAGGATTTTTATGACTCTATGACATTTTCAACCCTTCTTGAATCAAGTTCACCTTCTCCATAGATTGATGAACTAGATCTGGTTCTATCAATCCTACTTAACCAACTTCATACCATCCAATAGGGGATCTGCATCTTCTCCCATAAAGAACTTTATATGGAGCCATTTGGATGCTATAGTAATAATTTTCATTGTAAGAAAACTCAATGAGAGGTAGGTGATCATCCCAATTTCCTTTGAAATCAATCACACATGCCCTCAACATATCCTCTAAGGTCGAATAGTATGCTTTGCTTGCCCGTCACTCTGAGGATGAAAGGCAATACATAAGTTCACCTTTGGACCCAAACTTTTCTGAAAAATTTCCAGAACTGTGTAGTAAATTGTGCACCTCTATTTGAAATAATAGAGACCGAAAATCCATGCTTTCTTACCACCTCTTGCATGTACAACTTAACATAATCCTCTGCCAAATAGGTAGTCTTTAAAGCCAAAAAATGAGCTGATTTTGTAATTCTATCGACAATCACCCAAATAGAATAATGCTGCCTGCGAGACCTTGGAATCCCTGCAATGAAATCCATATTAATTATCTCCCACTTTAATTTCGGAAGTTCTATATTCTGAGAAAAACTACCGGGCCTTTGATACTCTACTTTAACTTTTTGGCAATTTGGGCACTCTGCAACAAATTCAACAATACCCTTCTTCATGTTATTCCACCAACAAACTTCTCTCAAGTCGCGATACATTTTTGTGGAACTCGTATGAATTGAATATATGGAGCTAGGATCATCTTCCATGATCTTCTCTTAGAGTCCATCCACCATTGGTACACACAATATACTTTGGTACCTCAATACACCATCTCCCCTTTGTTCACGAGCTAATACCTTTTGCTTATGAACATTTTCATTCAATTCAAGCAAAATGGGATATTGGTCTTGATTCACTTTCACCTCTAACACTAATTAGTATTTATCCCCATTCGTCATCACAATTCCTCCTTCTGTGGAATCCATAAGTCGGACTCCTAAGGGTGCAAGTCTATGCACATCTTTTGCTAGTTCATTCTTATCTTCTTTAAGATGGGTGATACTACCCATAGACAACCTCCTTAAGGCATAATCAACCACATTAACCTCACCTGGGCAGTAAAGAATGCTTATGTCATACTCCTTGAGAAATTCTAACCATATCCTTTGTCTAATATTAAGCTCTTTCTGAGTGAAAACATATTGAAGGATCTTGTGGTCAGTGTATACATCAACATGAACACCATAAAATAACTGATGCCATATTTTCAAGGCAAAAACTAAAACAGCCAAGTTTAAGTCATGGGGTGGGTGATTCTTCTCATGGAATTTCAATTGTCTGGAAGCATATGTTATAACCTTGCCATACAACAATAGGATACAACCCAAATCAACACTAGATGCATCACAATACACTACAAAACCTTGAGTACCCTTCGATAAAGTCAAAATCGGGGCAGTAGTCAAACATCTTGTTCAATTCCTGAAAGCTTTTCTCACAAGCTTCAGACCACTGAAACTTAACTGTCTTCTAATTCAACTTGGTCAAAGGAGATGAAATAGATGAAAACCCATCAACAAACCTTCTATAGTAGCCAGCCCAAACCCAAGAAACTCCTAATATCTGTTGGAGACTTGGGTCTAGGAAATCTCTGTACTACTTCTATCATTTAGGTATCAACTCTAATTCCATCACAAGAAACTATGTGGCCCAAGAATGCACATTCTTGAGCCAAAACTCACATTTTGAGAATTTAGCAAACAACTCCTTATCTCTTAAAGTCTAAAGGACTATCCTGAGCCGACTAAAATGATCTTCTTCATTCCTTTAATAGATTATTATGTCATCAATGAAGACGATAACAAACATATCTAAATAAGGTTTGAAGAATATATTCATAAGATCCATTAAAGTTGCAGATGCATTGGTTAACCCAAAGGACATCACCAAGAACTCATACTGTCCATATTTAGTTTTGAATGTCGTCTAGGGAATATCACATTCCCTAACTTTCAAGTGATGGTAACCTGACCTGAGATCTATCTTAGAAAAATATGTGAAACCCTGAAGCTGATCGAAAAGATCATCAATCCTTGGAAGATGATACTTATTCTTTATGGAACCTTATTAAATTGACGGTAATATATACATATATTAAGGGAACCATCTTTCTTATTCACAAACAAAACCTAGCGTCCTAAGGTGAGACACTTGGTCGAATGAGGCCCTTATCTAACATATCTTTCAACTATTCTTTAAACTCTGCTGGTGCCATTCTATATGGCGGAATATATATAGGACGAGCATTTGGAATTATGTCAATGCCGAAGTCTATTACTCTCCTAGGAGGGACTCCGGGTAGATAATCAGGAAAGAGTTCTGGAAACTATTTTACTATCGAAACTGACTAAATAAGAAGTACCTCAGCACTTGAGTCATTAACTCGGACTAAGTGATAGATAAAACCCTTTTGTCACGACCAGAGAATACCCCTTGTTGTAAACGGCGTCATCATCCTCGAAGAGGGCTTATAAAATCCCTTAGCGTACATCACTGCATCACAAGTAAAATAAAAAGCGGAAAAATTTAAAAACATTTCTTTCACATGACCATCTAATCATAAGAGTACAAGATTTGGGACTTAGCCTTACATCATTACAATATGTCTCATAATAGAAATTACAATAAAGTTTTCGAAATAAATAAACATGAAACTAGAATTATTCATCTTCATCCTCGGACTTGAGGACTCACCAACTTCTGGATAGTAGTCCAAGTTCTTTAGGAAATGAGTGTAATCTCTTGAATGACCCGAACCTACACTTTGTGTAGAAAATAGAAGAGATATGGGTTAGTAAAAGCCACATGTACTAAGTATGGAAACATATGCAAGTAACTCATGTGAAAACATGCATAGAGGGTCATTTTGTTTATAAGCATGCCAAGTTAATTTTAAAAGTTTTCATGCACATTCCAAGAACATATACAAGTCCATATCACACAACATTAAGGCATATTCATATTCATGTTCAAGAGTAGCATCATAACAAAGCAATAATCAACACTTCATGTTTTAGGGTCCATTTCATCAAAATATCACAAGACCTAACTCTTAATCTCAATCCAAGTCAACTAACGTAATGTATATGTGAATCCCCATAACCCCACATAAACCAAGTAAACTAGCAAAGAGACCATAATCATTGCCTTTACCTCATATAACATCATAACAAGTGTAGTCAACACCATACATATAAATTTAGACCAACATTATGTATATCAAGTGAAACCAACATCATATAAGACCAACATTATGAATTTAAATCATAACATATGTACATCAAGAACCCACCCTAGAACTCCCCTGAAGGTCCACGTATGCAATGTATAGGTAAAGTCCCATACCCTTACCCACACTAAGTGACACCTCTTAAGTATTCCTATTTAGTGTTAATCTTCTTATTTTTATTCATTCATTTTAATTTCAAGAAACTTCTCCATAACCGACATTAGACCATGTGAGCTAAACAAGGAATTCGGTGTCAACTCCTCACACCGAAAGGAGGGCATCTTACTTGCAAGGTAGGACATATACATGATAATAACATCTAGGTGGATCCATTAGATAAGGTTCCTATGGGGGCACATAGTTAAGAAACTAGGATTTTGTTACTATAAATCCTTTTTATGCTAATTCACATAGTAGTTTCAACTTCATGAGGAAATTTGGTGAACCTACTTTCCTTTTGGGGAAGGAACACCTCTCATTGTCAAGTTCACTTGGTGATAAGCTAAATTCCCATTTTGGATTATATTTAAGTCTTCCTTAACATTAATTCATAACACAGGTCTTAGGATTTTAGCCCCTCATATAACATTTTCATAGCTTATTGGTTCTAGGAAGAAAAAGTCCTTTCATCACAACCTAACATCATGTGAGAACATTGCTTCGTAAGATAGTAATAAGATGCATATGGGAATCACCTCCAATCCCTCCTAATAATACACCTATCATCATATCACACCCATCATGTTCATAGCATAATCATACATTCATAACTTCATCATTCATACTTCAATTGAGCAACATTACCAAAGATACACCAGCATTATTACAATAGTGTTCATGATCTTGAAGGTCTTATTAGTGGCCTCCAAGAAACTCATTCAAGAATTCACCCCCAAATCCATGATATTTACCCAACAGTTCTATCATCATCACCATCATACAATAGTAAATTATTTAATAAAACATTCAATTACATCACCCTTAATAATTAATCAACCTAACACATAAGTTAGGGTTAAGAGAAGAGGGACATTCACGGTTTTTTTTAGGAAATTAGGTCAAATCCTAAGGTAATACATCAATAAAATCATAAACGCTCATAATACATCACTATTAATCAAACCAAAACCAAATTAATCGAGTTTGATAGATGACCCACAAAATTCAGTGAAATCTAGGTTTTAGAAGAACATTGAAATCAAATTTTGAAGAACCTCTTGGGGAAAGGAGTCCCAAGAGGGAAGAGCCTACATACCTTATCAATCCTTAGAGATTTGTGAAGGAAAGCCTTGTTCTTTAATCCCTAGAAGAAGCTTGATCTTCTTCAATAATGGGGGTCTTGAGTTGAGAGAAAAAATTTAAAGAGAAGTGAGAGTCTTTGGGGATTTTTGGATTTTGAAGTATGAAGACTTGTTTAATGCGTGAAAATCCTTAATATACCTAAAATAACTAAATTAGACCGATCCTAAATTTAAATGGCCAAGGGTGGAATTTACCAAACCATCCTTGTCTTGGCCATGTGTTGCACTAGTATGCAGGCCCCAAACGACGCCTATGGTTGGCGGTCCATCAATCCATGAATGGACCATCCGAATATTCCATAATTTGGTTCAAAGGGTGCTCAAATGGAGACATATCTCCATAATTCTAAGTATGTATTCACGACATCAATTGACGGGCGTGAGTCCATTGACGGGGAGTCGTCTGCACTCATTAAGTGCATGATCATTTTGACAGTTTTTGGGTCAAATGTTTGAGTCCTCCTCGAAGGCCCTTAGGGTGATCCTTGGGTAGTCTAACCCTAACATTTTGAACCTAAACATGCATTACTTTGTACTCTAAGCATTTTTACAAGGTTTAACCTTCATATGAATCTTCAAAGCTCTTCAAAGACCTAAAGGCACACTAGATCACTTTCACTCATCTTCGAACGTCATGATCGTTTCTTGATGTTTAGGAATTAGTATTTCCAAATCAAGTTAATTCCATTTGTTTAGGCCTATAAACACCATTTTAAACATTATTACTTAGCTGAGGCTCTAGCCTGGGTCCTTGGATTTCTGAGGTGTAACACCTTCAAAACTAACTTTCTCGCCTTAAGGTACGAAATGAAACAACCCTTAGGCGCTAATGAACTAGAATTCAACTCTATGTCTGTCTCATTAGGAATATTAAACTTTAAAACTTGAGTTCTACAATCTATTGATGCATAACAGGCATGAAGCCAGTCCATACCTAGAATGCCATCAAAATCTGCCATGTCTAACTCAACTAAATTAGCTATGGTGTTCTGGTGATTGATTGGAATGAGGCAATCACAATAGACTCTTTCTGTTAGAATAGACTCCCCAATAGGTGTAGAAACACATAAGGTTTTGTAATGTTTCTTAGGGAGGATATCAAACTTATTTGTAATATAAGGGGTTACAAAAGATAAACATTCTCCTAGGTTTAGCAAAGCATAAACATCAAAAGTAAAGACTTTGATCATAACAGTGACAACATCTGGGGAGTTACGTTTCTCTTGGTGGCTAGTGATCGCATAAAGGCGGTTTTATCCTTCACCATTATCGGGAGTATATCTTATAGGTGCAACCCTGTCTTGTGGAGCAACAAATGAAGATTGGGCTCTATTGCTTGGATTTCCACTCCTTACTTGTTCTTAGGGCACTCTTTCATGTAGTGAACCTCTTGACCACACTTGAAACAACATGTTTGACCATCACTACATTTAACTGGGTGAGTTCTACCATACTTAGCAGATGTAGGAGCCCAACTACCTCCTTGTGCCACACTACCTTGAGATTGTGCTAGTCTAGCTTTGAAGTTCTGCGAATTCTGGCCATGATGCTCACCTTTGTTTCTGGGTGCAGGTGAAAAAGAAGATCACTGTGTAGGTCCCTTCTGTTTCTGAAAGGATGAACGATTCACACTACCTTTCTCCTGCCCACACTCATTCCCTGTCTTAGCTTTATTATTTCTGAAATCTTCCCTTTCCATTAACTTCTCTTCCTCAACCTTATGCACATAGACCATCAACTTTGATATGTCCATGTTATGTATAAACATTGCTTCCCTGCCCTCTTTGCTTGATGAACGACCCAGTCCAGCAAAAAACAAACTTATTCTACTACTCATGTCTTAACAATTTATAGAGCATAATGGGTGAACATCAACCCATACTCATGCATACTTACAGAATCCTGCTTAAGTGTAAGAAATTCCCTCACCTTAGCCTCTTTCATTTCTTAGGGAAAGAAACGCCCTAAGATAGATTCTTCAAAATAGGCCAAACTCAAATGTGGTGCATCCTCATCTCTACCCTCCTTTCACCGATCAAAAAATTTCCTAGCAACATTTTTTAGTTGATATGCAACTATCTCCTGTCTTCCATCATCAACAACATGCATTACATTAAACACCTTTTTAAGTTCCTCAATGAAGTTCTCTAGATTCTCAATAGTGCTTGAGCCAATGAAACTTGGAGGGTTCATCCTCAAGAACTCATGAATCCTTGAAGTATCAACCTCTTGTTTTCAAACTCCTCATTGTTGCCCAACTTGTTTAGTCACAACTTTGCTTAGTATCCATATTGCCTCACGGAATTCAACATTGGTGACTTCTCCTTGAGGTTGCACGTTTGGTGTATTAGGCACCCCTTACTTTTGTGGTTCAAAATTTATCCTCGCTAGACGACCTCTGAGTGCTCTTCGTGGAATCATAGTTATCTGAAACACGTGCAAGAAGGAATTAGAGAGAATAATTTATAGATAAACTCTAACACGCGAAAAGGATGTGAAAGAAGTGAAGGAATTCCTAGATGTTGCATCCTTCTAATTATAGATGTGGCACGCTTCACACCGATAACTAAGACTCTACAAACACGACTTCATAGAGTCCCTAAGACTCTTGAACTCTGTACTGTGATATAAAGTTTGTCACACCTCGAGCCTACACCCTGGGGGAACTGGCACCCGAAGACTACTGTTGGCCTAAAATGGACTCTTGGCCTGGCTTACTTACTCAGAGGAAGACTTAAACACAAGGTATAGCCCATGAAAATAGCTTAAAAGTAATACTTAGCCACTGTGGTTACTCGTGTCTTGAACATTTACAACTGAAATAAATAAGACTAAAGAACCTTACTATTTGTCTATGAAGCCTCTAAAACAAAGAGGGATGTTGGGGTAGGACCTCGATCATCCTAAAAACTAAAAGGAAAATCAAATGATACAAGATGTCCTTCGGAATGTAAGGAGGCTCATCAACTGGATCTTAGCTACTCACTGGATCAACGGTACACCGGATGCTGATCCTTGTTACCTGATTCTGCATCATAAGACAATGGAGTCCAACTGACATTAGTACATTGAATGTACGAGTATGCGAGTTGGCATGCTAAACACAACTTAAGCTTGAAAAGGATATAAAGGAAACACTTATCTTGGCTTTTATCAACTCAGGAATAACTTAACTCAATATAATGCAATAAGACACATGAATATATATAAACCTTGTAAAAAAGCTGAAACTACTTAGTTCATTAAAGAAAATGCAATGAAAACTCAACTTTGCTTATATATTGAAGTAACATAGTTTTGCGGGAGATTCTCTAACAGAAAACCAACACTATAAGCCTAAATGGTGATACATCATCTTGCTCAATGCTACAGGAACTGTCATATAATTTTTCTTCACATAGATTTACTTAACTTAGTGGATCTACTAGCTTAACTTAAGTTATAATCTAAAAAGTATGATCCTTTGATACTCATGATGGCTACATGATTTATGGATAGTTGAGTTAATATGAATTCACATCCCATATCTGTTCTCAATACTACTTCCAAAAATATACTTATATCATATGTTTTTAAAATAACTTATTTCTTTGTGTTGGGATAATTACTCGACACTTACGTTAAAAGGTATGTTGGAATTGATGTATCCTCGTTCTCGTGCTCAAAACTCTATTGGAAATATCCATTTCCTCTTATCTTAGATGTGGAAACATTTATGAATTCTTAGAGAATACTTAGTTCCCTTATAAATTATTGAGAAATGAACTCAACTCTTCACTCTTTACTTAACTTGAAACTTGAGTCTTAATAACAAAGTTGAAACATTGCTACAGACTCTTGAAAACTTTTAAGAACTTTGTTTTCACTTGCTTCTTAACTTTTAGACTTGACTCTTAACTTCTTTGACGTTGATATTAACTTTCCTTGAATTTGATTTTGAATTCAAGGTTCATGATCTCATGTTTATGGGAGATTTCATGATGTGTATATGTACCTTAGAGTGTTGAAATAAACTAAGAAACATTGGTACATCACTTAGGAACTAGTACGAAAAGGTGGGGAAAGAATGGAGAGAACTGGCATCCGTGCCACTCTGAGAGACGTGGGGTGCAATCCCTCAAACTTCAGATATTTAGATGGGGTGCTCTGGCTAGAAAGGAGCGCCAATGGACAAAGACTAACCATTGGGGCTCTAAGTGGCGCGATGCGAAAGGTCCCTCCCTAGGCGATCTTCGACTTTTATCCTTCGTTTTCCATCTCTAAACCCTTTGAACTTCCATGGTTCTTTCCCCAAACACTTAGGATAATTAGTACTATCAATATATAATAGACTCAATACAAAATTACACCAGGAAACATGAATCAACCATCAAGAAACTTCAACAACACAACCATCAAGAACACAATGAAACTTTCTACAATGTTCTTCAAGAACTCAATATCTTGACATTCAAAACTTAAATTTGCTAAATTGAAAGATGATTGGCGCGTGGCTGAACTAAATCAATGCTATGTGATCTAACATACCTTTCGAGGAATCACCCACAACGAATTCCACATGCAAAGCTTGAGCGTTCTTGGCGATTCTTGATTTCTCTCCTCTTTTCTCTTCTTTTCTCTCTTCTCCAAGCCCTAGTATGAATTCTATTTTCTAAGCTGGACAAATTTCTGGTTTTACCTCAATTAATTCCTAAAAATGAATTAGTTTGATTATATAAAGAAAAGCCAACTTTGCCCTTTCCAAATCCGTATTGGGCTTTCCTTAATCCAATAACTCAGCTTCCTAAAGGCATAACTTACTCATACAAACTCAGAATCGCGCAAACTTGGCAGCGTTGGAAAGATCTCTCCAATGGATTTCCGACCATATCTTTAACTACACCTAACTCATCCTTGTATAGGAGTTATGGTCATTTGAAGTTGGACAAAAATTCACTTCTAACTTATACTTTCCAAAAGTAACCATTTCCTGATTTTTCACTTTTTCTAGTTCTTTCTAGTTGCGAGATGCTACATCATTTCTAGTCACCTGCATTACTCCAAATATTTTCTTGACCACATAAATATTTTCTCCAACGTACGACCCTAAAAATTTTTTGTGGATTCATACAGACGAATTAAAGTCGTAGACTCGGACTGCTCCTGACCCATCATTATCATTTGTAGGAATTGGGGTCTTATGATTGTTATGGTTGGTCACACTTTGATCCAAAAGTTTAATAGCATTATGAAACTTAGGATTCAAAACATCTTGTCTAGAATTGGAGGAAGCATTAGCATTGCGGGCATTCACATTCTTTATGTTAACTCTACGAGTCATCATCATCTGAAATGTGTAACAACGAGCTAGAAGGTATATCATAACCACATCTGATAAAAATAACAAGAAAATAATGTTTTTCTAAATCAGTTGGTAGCCTCCCTCTCATTAGATGTGGTGCACTTCACTCCAATGAAAAATACTCTTCTTAGTACGTCTTTTTGGACATCCTAGGACTCTTAAAAGTAATGCTTGGATACCAATTTGGTCACTCCCTGAGGTTGAACCCTTGACGTAAACACGAGACCTAAGATCACGAGTGACCCCAAGATAATCCGGAGCTAGCATTACATAAGTATACTTAAACAAATACATAGTGGAAACTAAAAAGCATGACATAAACTAAATGATGGGGAATACCAAATCTAAGTATGAATATATATAAGTACTGAGAATGAGTTTAAGACAGTGAACTATAACTCAAATACTAAAGCTGAACATGCCTATGTCTGAAATTAACCTCTAACTCACAAGAGATGATGCGACATGCCTTAACAAACTCTAACAAATACATTAAACTGAAATGAAGACTAAATATAAAATCATGTCTATTGCCTTCAAGATATGAGGATTCACTACTGAAGTATCTGAAATAGAGATCAAGAGCAGATCTATGCGTGATCTCGATACTAAGTACACGAACCTATGTTACGAGAAGATGTAGCGCGGAATATGCGTCAGTACTTGAAAGGTACTAAACATGCATGATAAAATATATCTGAACACACATATAACAGAACAAGGAATAGTGAGAAATGATATAATCTAACATAATAAAAGCTACTGAGATATTTTTAATATGAACTAAACCAAATGCAATGATAAAGTACATAACATGCTAAAACTGAATAGGCAAATATATTTGGAAACCTGGTCAATGCACTAGAGTCTGGCTGTGGAAGGTACTAATAACCGACATCAAAACCACGTTAGTTAAATGTGAAGTTGGAAATATACGACCCATCGAGAGGACCCAATATAAATTACCAAGGAAAAAAAAAGCATGACTGGCTTGATGACTAAATATAATTCCCACAAAGGGATTTACAAACCTACAAGGGCACGTAGTTCTAGGACTGTGAAGGTTACTGAACCTAGTCCAACTCAGTATTAAGTCTACTACATATCGAGTATATGTATAAGACAACGTAAAATGAAGTATGTTGGATAACTCAATGTTTTATCATGCTAATGTAAAATGTAACACTAAATACCGCTAATGAAATATTTTTAAAAAAGGCATGTATATCTTCTTGTCTTAGCTAGTGTAATTCATGGACTTAATGAATCTACACAACTACGGCTTTGAACTTCATGCAAGAAAGTAAGAGAAAATGTTACAACAACATGAAATCGGATTAGGAATATTCTAACATTGAATTCACAACAATTTCTAACATTTAAGAAACCCTAGATCTAAAAATTTTGAAGGAAATCAAGAATATGATTGAATTGTAGGTACCTATTAGGTGAAAGGAACCCAGTAGTGAAATTCCAAGTACATGGTGATGAATTCCACAGAGAAATATTTCAATTTCGGTGCTAAAACTAAGGGAAATTTGTTGTGTTCTTTCAGAGGGATTTGGTCACTCATTTCTCTCATTTTTTAGTTGATCGATTTCGGGATAAATTGGTTAGGGTAAGTTTTGCTTATTCTACTTGTCTAAACTAAACAAAACTACGTAGTTTAGGGGTAAAAGTATGTAGTTTAAGGGTCCAACGTATAGGGAAAAGACAAAATGACCCATGAATTAAAAGTTTGACGTAACTGACCAGGACCCTTCTGATGAACCTTCAAAAGGACTATATACCGTCAAGTTGATTGTGGTCTTTGTTCCTATGGATACTTGTTCTAAGTTTCGCCTTCCACGACCAATGCCATGGCCGTTGTCAGGACCACGGCCCGTGAAGGCCCCATGGTTTGATATGTGGTCCCACTCTTCCTAGCTCCCACAAGCACCAGTACGACCCGTGAGGTGGTCCACAGTCCGTGAAGGGTCTCGTTCTTGATAGTCTTGTCTATGCAGACTCTCTTCTCATTGGGGCATCAGTGCTCGAAGCATCACCATGAAATGAAACAATGGTCCCCAGAGTATTGTTGTCTTGGTTCTCATTAATTCCCTTTGCCTTAGCCTCTACAAGAACTTTAGTTTCAATCATCTGATCTATCTTATGAGATTCTCCGAAGGCCCGTATTGCATTAATAAGACCTTGATCCTATGGAGGCACGATAAGGTCAATGGCAATTCATCTTTTAGACCTTGATTTATTTGTATTTTTCCTTTTTCTGGCTAGCTCTGCTTTATTTTCCTCGTCTTTAAATTATCATTCTCTTATGTGCCTTGGTTGATCATTTCTCCCTGCGACTTTTGGTCTAGCTATTTCTGCAAAGAGTTCAAGGACATGTTAGAAAATAATTCAAATAGGAGCGAAGAGTGTCTGTGAGTGTAGAATTGCTTTGCCAAGCTAGTTTGCGAAGTGCTTATCCTATTAGGCTATTTGCTAAAATGATGTACAAATGATATAAGGGTGCAAACAAATGTCTATCAAAGAATCTTTCAGCGAGTCGTCGAGTGCATTTTGCGAATCAAACTTACCGCCGAAAGTCAAAAATCATTCAATAAATAAAAAATTTAGTTAAAGGCGAAGTGGTTATGTTAGGAAAACCGCAGAGCATTTTAGCGAGTTTTGTTTATCTACCCGAATAGCTCAAAGTTTCTATTTTCAACCCTGCCTTTCAAAATTAACCCCACAACCCCTAATAATTCAAGTTAAGATTACACAACACCGAAAACCCATAAAAGTTTCTCATCCCCATTGCGTAACAATTCAATGAAAAGCATAGTCATGTGAGAGTCCATCAAATCGCGTAGAAAATACCAAATCATAATCGATAATATATACAATCCCAGAAACTGATCAGAGACTCAAAAGAGTTTTATACTATATATTATTAACTAAATCAATACAAATTTTGATAAATAACTTAAGGGTTTAATTACCAACCTTTGGTGCCAAATTATATTGTAATGACGTGCTAGGCAGCAATGTGATCAAAATATAAGAACAATTCGACACTTAGAATATTCTAAAATGCAAGAAATATAACTGCTAGAGTGCGTGTCTGACTTTGTGAAAAGGGACAAAGTGAAAAAAGTAAATAAAAGAGAACTTTTAAACATGTGGCTTGTGACCGTCCAACTTTTGCTTATTCAACGATGTTAGTCAATCTTGCCCAATCACTCGCCGAAGCATCGAATATCTTATTTTCTTTCCAAATATAACAGGATCTCGAGTTCATTTGGGCATCACGTCAGTGGTCTTTGTCGAGATCTACAACTAGATTTGTGATGCACAGACAAAATTTTCACTTTGGCGAGTTTTACAAACTCAACCTTTGAGGTGTATTGAGTCAAACGACAGGAATGATCAAGTATACCGAACTTGTCGGCGATCTGCCAAAAGGCATGTTGCTCGCCTCCATACTTCTTTTTTTATCACTTCCCTTACTAAGTCTATACAAACAACACACTATTATTTTATTAATAAACAAAATCAATATAAAGGGTTTTGGGTTGCCTCCCAAACAACGCCTTAGTCAACGTTGTGGCACGACGCATGTTGTTGTGTTAGGATTCATTTTTTTTGGTTATATTCACCACCACCATGCGACTCTCTACTTTCTTGAGAGTTGAATTATAGCAACTCTTGACCCATGATATTCTCGAGCACTTGGACAACCATGGAATGAGATAAAATCAATTATTTCATCCCTTCGATGTATCCTTTCAATTCTTCTGGTGCTCTATCTTGTTCGGTCACCTTCAAGAGAATGGTTGAAAGTATTCCCTCAATGTGTTTCACCTCATGATCCTTGAGGCTCTTTCGCTATTTGGGGGGGGGGTATATTTATCTTTCCTCTTCTACTTGGCTTCGACCTTCATCATCCTATTTTCAAACTCATCCATCTGAGTAATCACCGTGGCTAGCATAAACTATTGTTCTACATCTAGGTTCATTTTAGCAACATTGTAAAGCTGTTGAACTTCTGCTGAGTATGGATGCTTTGTAAAACCTCTCGGAAAAAGATTGTCAACCATTTTCTTGGTTTCGCGGCTGAGACTTCGATAGAAACAGTCAATATGTATTCTGTCAGGAAAATCATGACATGGGCATTGGGTGATCTGTCCTAACCTTAGCATGAGACTAGTGAATCCTTTCACCCTCCAATTGTTTAAGGGTTAGGATTTTATCCCGATTTACCATTACATCTAGTGGGCCATTCCATTTTCTCGCGTGACATACTCACCTTAAGCACTAACAGTCAAGAGAGAAACCAAGCTGAAAATTAGGTTAGTAGAAACTATAACTAAACAAAAAAAAAAGCTTAACTGAACTACATCTTCTAAAAACACCACTCCCTGGCAGCAATGCCTTTTGATGCTTATCGTGAATGAAACTAACCTACAGTTTGAGTGTCTATGATCATTGATGGTATAGTAAACCAACCAAGGGTTGGGGTCATGTACAAAGGAAGTAATTTCGAGAAGATGTAGTCAATTAGAATTTCATCCTAACTTGTCATAGATAAAGAGATTTACGAGTAAAAACATTATAAGGTAAAAGGGGTGACACCAAAGTTTCAAATATCAATTGGAGGGTTTTGTCACAAGTAAAGAAAAAACATTTAAATCAAGGAAACTCAAGTGTGGGGAGGATCTTGCGGTGTGACCATAATACAAGTTGAGATAAATCATTGGGTACATATTCGATTGGAAATTTGCAAGATAATGGTGACTAGGCTAAGCTTTAGATGGAAATAAACTCTCACTCGAGCAACTTACGCCATTTCAAATGTGTTCCTCTTGGACACCATTGTCGCATGAAAGCCACCCTACGCCTTACCCCACTGACTCTCTCAAGCTGAGTGTTAGGATATGAGATTAGGGCTCACCCTCTTGGGCTGAACCTCATGTCGACCCACTCCTTAGGCCATCAGTCTAGCGGTATTGGTTTCATGACCTTCCTCTCGTGCAAGCCAAAAACACATGGGTAGGTTTGTATTTGCAATTACAAACCCATTAACTTTAACCACAACCACTTGGTGAAGTCACGATTAAAATACATCTAACCTATCATCAAGGAAGACGCAACAATAATATCAACTCATATTTGATAAATCACACCCAAATAATGTGGGTTTTTAGCCACACATCAAGCAATAAAAAAATACACCTGAAATGATACTAAAATCAAATAGGTATTAGAAATTAAACCTTGATTTACGCAAAAGAAGAAGAATGGAGAAGACCCACTTCCAACTAGGGGAGGATGTAATCCTTCTTTCTTCAAGTCTCCCAAAACCCTCAAACTTTGAGAAAAAATACAAGGGGAATAGTATTCTAGAAAGTGGAAATTATAATAATGTTCGAATCTCTATAAAATAATAGCTAAGGCTAGTATATATAGACTTCAAATTAGGTGATTTTTAGGACCATTCGGCGAGATTAGTCGAGATAGCCGAATGACTCGGCGACTCGCCCTTCTTCTATTTCATCGCCATTTTGTGCTTGCCTTCAACATCTTCATGTTTTGGAACATTGGGAAGTATAGCATTGCTTCGCAAAATTATTCAGTAAAGTGCCAACTTCTCCTTTCATCGCCTTTTTGGTCCACCTCCTTCAGGGTTTTACATGCTGGAACAAACGTAGGAGTACATCTATTCGACGACTCGCCAAGTGTACTTGGCAATGCTCATGTTTCAGTTTCTTTGTTCTATTCAAAATTTTGTTCCCTTTTGCTTGAATGTGTCCATGCTTGCACTAAAACATCAATTACCTAAAACATAAGAGTTTTCATTAGATATTGAGATTAAATTAACATTTGAGGACACTATTTCTATCAACATAAATTCCTAAATGAGTCAAATTGGTGGACTCATCAGTACCGAGCATGCATGATAGAATATAACTGAACAAACATATAACATAACAAGAAATAGTGAGCATTGATATAATAGACCTTGCAGGCGAACAGACTAATAAAATTACTATTATTAGGAATACTCCATTAAGAGCTTGTGGGGAACACTTATGCCCTAGTTTTCATCTCATATTGATTATTTGAAGCTGTGTATCCTGTTTATTTGTTGTTTATTGATACAAATCAACAAACTGCTATTTTGTTTACAAATTCTCCCCTTTTATTAATTTTTTCGAAAATAATTTGACTAAAGTTAGATAATTGTTAGTTAACCTAAGTCTGAACCATATTCCTTATGGGGTTGACCCTAACCTGAAAATTAGGTTGTTTATTTGACAACGACCACTTAAACTTTTTTAGGAAGTATAATTTGGGTGTATCACACCTCGGAACTCTAATCTTAAAATTTTAATCTTTCATGTAACCCTTCAAACTTTTTAAAATAGCGAAAGCGGGATAACAGGCAAGTCTACGATCCCAAATGGACTATGTAATCTACAGACACCCTATAAACGATCGGTTTAGGGGTCCACGACCTTTTAAGGATATGGTAGCCAACCTTCGAAGTCTACCAAGATGGGGGTAACCTATACAGGACGCTAGATGACCTGTGGTGTCTTGTACAGTCCTTTTAGGAATCTCTACAAGTCGTCAATCAACTTTTAAGGTTTATGTAAACTTCAAACAATCGCATCTCTCTGCACATAATGAGTTAGGTGGCATAGAGCCTATAAAATTAATGGTCTTTGAGTCCTATTTTCAATGCCACCATGTTTGCCTCATTTCAAGTTAGGCTTAAGATGTTTTTCTCGTTGTAATGAAACCTTGTTGGGAAGATGAAGATTCACGGTCTGCTATATGGTAGGTGAACTGTTTAACGAACCGTGGAGCCTTAAATGGTTTGTGAAACCTACCTTTTAAGACACGTCATCGGTGTTTTAGGTTAGGGTGGTTTTATTCTTTACCGTATTAGCTTGGTACTTCAACTACCCTATATTCTAGTCTAAACAATGATGTTTTACACCTAATCAAGGGATTATAATTATTAATAAATTACATTACGTTCATTAAACTTCAATACAGTAGAGCAAGGTTCCAAGAGGAGATATCTAGGGTTTTGAGTATTTTTCGAGTTACGTCGATTTCACCAAACATTTTGTTCTTTACAAGTGTGTGAGACTATTGATAGTGTTTGAGTAGTTCGTCCTCACAACCTAAATCTCAATTCAGCCAATAGCAAGTTGAGTCTAGTTCTTCCCTCACTTTTCTATGATTCATATATTATGATATTGCGATACTTTATGCATTGAAATTCTTGCATTGTTGTTCATGTTTGTAGCTTTATATTAACTCTCTCTCTCTCTCTCTCTCTCTCTCTCTCTCTCTCTCTCTCTCTATATATATATATATATATATATATATATATATATATATATATATATATATATATATATATATATATATATATATATATATATATATATATATATATATATATATATATATATATATATATATATATATATATAAACATACCAGTTTCATGACATGTACTATATTGTAAAATAAAATTAATATTACTAAATTAAAGTTTTTTAGTAAATAATTATAACGGAAAGAAAATATTTGACAAGTACTTTTAAATGAGTAATAGATATTTATAGAGTCAATTAATTTTTTGAGACAAATGACAATATATCCTTTAAACATTTAAAAATGCATTCCAAAAATTTGAATATGGGGAGAAAGTGGTAATTCTTAAGAAATATTGTTCTTTGTTTTACTAAATTTGGTAAACAGACTTAACCAACAAAGTAGAAAAATATTATCAAGATAATAATATGACCAACAATAACTTTCCTTTTATTTACAAAAACAAAAGTGTCCTTATATAGTGAATGTCAATACTTTTATGAGTAGAATGTTATAGAGAGAAATAAGTCACATCAATAATTAGTTCTAAAGAATATTATCCTTTATTTTACCGCTTACATATCAGATACATGTTGTCTTATGAGAGTATCTAGTATCTTATAGATATGTTGTATCGTTATATAAAACATTAGGCTTTTTCAATTAAAAAAATTAAAAGATGAATAAATTTAAAGTATTGTTTATAGAATCTTTAATTTGATTTAATATTATTCATGATCAATCACTATTTTCCTATCAGTTTTATATAGCTAGATAAGAGTGTATTTTAATGCCCGATGTTTTAGAAAAATTAGGAAGAAATTCATTCATTTGATGTTAAACGAATAAGTAATGCAAATACAATGTTGAAATATCAAACCCAATCATGTGCCTTTTTTGTATTTGTTTACAATTATAGTTTCTCCAACTTATTCATGTATTTATTTTATTAGAAAAATTAATCAACAAAGTGTGTAGAAATTATATCTCGAATGAAAACACAAAATAAATTATTCAAGAAACAAATTAAAAAGAATAATCAAAATACCCACGCACTATATAAACAAGATTTTTTGTGTGAAGAAATGTTCATACATAATTGCATATTTTTTTGTTCTTTCTTTTTGTTCTTTAATAGAAAGTCAATACCTAAATTCCAATCCTATGATATTCGGCGAAACATATCAATTGATTGGGGATGAATCATTTATGAAAACTTAATTATCTCAAATAGACACTAAAAAAATCCCCCATAATGAACAAGGAAGGAATGATTGTGATTTATGCCCAAAGAAACATGAAGGTACAAATTATTGTTAATATTCATAGGAAATTAGTCTTTTCTAATGAATAACACATGTCGGTTAAATTATGAGTATTAATATTTTAAAATGATATAAATAATATTGATGTATGTATTTTGTAACATCTCATAACTTGAAATAGCTAGGAATAATCTAAGAACGAAAAAATAATCACTTTTAGAAAGAAAGAGAAAAATCTGGAAAATTTTATAAGTTTTAAAAGTGAGTCTTGGTTATTTTCAAATAGTCATAACTTCTTGCTCAGAATGAGTTAAAGTCAGTTCTTCATATGGTTGGAAAGAGCTTGGAGAGATCTTTCCAACGCCGTCAAGTTTGCACATTTTAGATATCATATGAGGGAGATATGCCTATCGGAAGTTGGGTTGTTGGATTGAGGAAGGTCCAAATCTGGATTTTAGTAACGGTAAAGTGGTCTTTTCACCCAACTATTTCCTAATTGGTTTTAAAGGGTTGTTAGGGGTAAAACTAAGACTTAAGTCAGATTTAGAAATGTTATTCACGCTTAGGTTTTGGGAGAAAAGAAAAGAAAAGAAGGAGAAGGGAGAAAGGTCAAGAAATCATCAAGAACACCAAGATTGTCGAGTGGAATTTATCGGGGGTGATCCCTATTAGGTTATGTGAGATCTATCGTGTTGGATTAAGTCATCCACACATCAATCTTGCTTCAGTTTTGTAGTTTTAGAGTTGTTCATATGATTTGGAGTGAGTTCTTGATAAATCTTGTCGAATCTCTTTTGGTTGAGTTGCTTGAATACCCATTGATGATGATTAGTAGTTTTCAATGTCGTTTTTTAGTTAGATTAGTTGAATATTGATAGTAGTGATGAGCCTAAAGGTTTGGGGATAGAACTATGGAGGTTTAGACGTTTCAGGATTCGAAAACGAATTGAAAAATCCGTAAGACACACCTCAGCAAGACAGGCGTCGTGCCTGTAATGTGCAAGAAGTTTGCCTTTGTAAACAGGGGTCTGACGCAGCGCTCCACCAGTGCGCCAGAACCAAGCCTCAGTCAATTGAGACTGGCGCAACACGCCACCAGTATGCCCTACCCGGCGTATTTTGTCCTGTTTACCTAGAAATTATTTTGGAACTCAAATCATAACCTTGAATCTATAATTCAATTCAAGGAAAGTTAAGATCAAAGTCAAGGGAGATAATAAGTCAAGTCTAAAGCTAAGAAGTAAGTTAAAGTAAAGTGCTTAAAGGTTTTTCAAGAGTCTTATTAAAACATTTTAACATTGTTTTAAAACTCAAGTTTCAAGCTAAGTAAAGAGTAAGTTGAAGTTCTTTTCTTCAAAGGTATATGGGGACTAAGTATTCCCAAAGAGACATAAAATGTTTTAACATTTAACTAGTGAGAAAACTTCGATTTCCAAGGAGTCTTGGGTCAAGTTTTCAGAAGAGAACAATAACCTTGTAAAAGAAGCAAGCAGGGAAACTATGATTTCCAAGATAGGTTTGCGCTAAGTATTTTGAGCACTAATCTCAAAACCACATAATCACTACGTTTTTAAAAACATAAGAGCAAACATACTTTTTGGGTAATATTGGGCACTGATATGGGGGAGAGTTCAGACAATTCACAGCCCCGATAAACCATTTAGCCACCATAGGTAGAAAAGGTTCAAACTTTTTAGATGAACCCTTTTCAGAGTAGACTAGTGGATCCGTTAGGCAGTTCCGATGTTATACCTTTGGTCGGGTATAGGATGTGCTGGCAGAGTGAGGTAGATCTCTGTATCATCACTGTAGATCTTAAGTGATGGTTGTAGGTTAGAAACTACATAGAAGTTATTGTATTCTTATATACATCAGTTTACTTGTATTTTTATATACATGTAGAGTTAATTGTATCTGTCATACATTCAAAAAATTTCAGCAAGAATTTTTCAGTATGTTTCAGAAAATGTTTCTTTAGATTGCACACTTCTTTTAAATTGCCTTATATTGAAATGAGTGGCTATTCATGAGTTGAGTAGGCCAAGGTAAGTATTCCTTCTTACTCCTATTTAACCTTAAGTGTTATTTTAGCATTCCAACTCGCACAGTCGTACATTCAATGTACTGATATCAGTTGGCCTGCATCGTGTTATGATTTAGACGCATGTAAGTAGGAACAACATTTGGCGTACCGTTGATCCAGTGAACATCTCACAGTCAATTTGTTACCCTCCCTTCATTTCGGAGGACATCCCTTATAATTTAGCTATTCGGTTTAGTTTTCAAGTTTTAGGATGATTGGGGGTCCTATCCCAACATCCGTCTTTAATTTAGAGGCTTCATAGATAGACAATGTTAGTCTTCTTTTCTCTTTCATTTCATTTGTAAACAATAAGATTTGTAGTTGCCATTTTGGCTAAGTATTAAATTTAAAGTTATCTCTCGAGTTTAAGTCTTCCGCTGAGTTTCGTAAGCCAGACCAAGGGTTTGCTAAAGTCCAGAAATGGTCATTGGGTGTCTGCCACATTCTGGGTGTAGGCTCGAGGTGTGACAAACTGTGTATCATATCCCAAGAAGAGTACATAAACAAGAAAGCTAAGACTAGCAATGAGTCTGGGCAGCAGAAATGTGGTTTGAATCGGCCAGTTTTTCAGAAACAAAAGGGTCCTTCTCCATCATCTATTAGTGCACCTACTCCTAAGATCAATGGTGAGCATTATAGGCAGAGTTCCAGAGTTAAACTTGCCTATTCACAGGGTAGTGTGGTGCATGGAGGTAGTAAGACTCATGCCTGCACCAAGTGTAGTAGAAATCACTCCAGTGTTTGTCATGAGGGCTCTACGGGTTGCTTCAAGTGTGGTCAGACCGGGCATTTCAGGAGGGAGTGGCAAAAGAACAAGCAAGGCGGTAGTAATAAGGGAAACATAGATCTGTTTTCATCAGTTGCTCCACTAGACAAGGGTGCACCTAGGGGAACTACTTTTGGTTCTGGCGGAGGAACAAACCGCTTGTATGCTCTCATCAATCGTCAAATATGCAAATTTTAAGACGTTGTCACTAATATGATTCAAGTCTTTGACTTTATTGTTTATGCATTGTTAACCCAGGAGCGAGTTTATCTTTTGTAACTCCATATGTTGCCATGAACTTTGATATTATCCTTGAGCAACTTAGTGAACCATTCAGTGTTTCCACACCTGTTGGTGAATCCATTCTAGCAGAAAGAGTCTATCATTGTTGTCCTGTTTTCGTCAGTCACAAAAGTACCACGACTGATTTAATTGAGTTAGACATGATAGACTTCGATGTCATTCTTTGTATGGACTGGCTTCACACCTGTTATGCCTCAGTTGATTGTAGAACTCGAGTGGTCAAGTTTCACTTTCCAAATGAGCCAGTCTTAGAGTGGAAACATAGTTTAGCAGTGCCTAAGGGTCGATTCATTTCGTATCTTAAGGAGAGAAAGTTATTTTCTAAGGGGTGTGTCTATCACTTAGTCCGACTTAATGATTCTAGTGTTGCTGATCTTCCCGGAGTCCCTCCTGAAAGAGAGATAGAATTCACATAGATCTTCTCCCATATGCCCGTCATATCTCTATTCCGCCATATAGGATGGCACCAAATGAGTTAAAAAAATTTAAAGAATAGTTGAAAGATCTGTTAGATAAAGTTTTTATATGACCATGTGTCTCACCTTGGGGCGCTCCGGTCTTGTTTGTGAGAAAGAAGGATGGTTCCCTTAGGATGTGTGTAGACCACATCCTAAGTTTACCATCAAGAATAAGTTTCCCCTTCCAAGAATCGATGATCTTTTCTATCAGCTTGAAGGTGCTTCTTGTTTTTCCAAGGTTGACCTCAGATCAGGCTACCACAAGTTGAAAGTAAGGGAATGTGATATTCCAAAGAAAGCTTTTAGAACCAGTTATGGGCATTATGAATTTTTGGTCATGTCATTTGGTTTGACCAATGTGCCTGCTACATTTATGGACCTCATGAATAGAGTCTTCAAACCTTATTTAGATATGTTTGTTATCGTCTTCATTGATGACATAGTAATATATTCATCGAATGAAGAAGATCATGCTAGTCACCTCAGAATAGTTCTTCAAACTTTTAAAGATAAGGAGTTATATGACAAGTTCCCAAGTGTGAGTTTTCGCTTAAGTCTATGGCATTCTTGGGCCATATCATTTCTGTTAATGGAACTATAATTGATACCCAAAAGATAGAAGTAGTTCAGAGTTGGCCTAGACCAACATCTCGATAGATATAAGGCGTTTCTCGGGTTTGGCTGGCTACTATAGAAGATTTGTTGAGGGTTTTTTGTTTATTTCAATCCCTTGACTAAGAGGACCTAGAAGACAGTTAAGTTTCAATGGCCTGAAGCTTGTGAGAAAAGCTTTCAGGTGTTCAAAATGAGGTTGACTAGCGCTTTGGTTTTGACCTACCAGAGGGTACTCAAGGTTTTGTGGTGTACTGTGATGCATCAAGAATTGGTTTGGGCTGTGTATTAATGTAGAATGACAAAGTTATAGCCTATTCCTTTAGACAGTTGAAGGTTCATGAGAAGAACTACCTAACCCATGACTACGAGTTGGCTTCTATAGTTTTCGCCTTGAAGATATGGCGTCACTATGTGTACGCCGTTCATGTGGATATATTTACTCACCACAAGAGCCTACAATATGTTTTCACCCAGAAGGAGCTCAATCTCAGACAAAGGAGGTGGTTAGAACTACATAAGGATTATAACACGAGTATTCTTTGCCACCCAGTTAAGGATAATGTGGTTGCTGATTCCTTAAGCAGGTTATCCATGGGGATTACTACCCATGTTGAGGAAGAAAAGAGGGAGTTAGCTAAAGATGTTCATAGACTTGCATGCCTAGGAGTCAGACTTATGGATTCCACAAAATGGGGATAATGGTGACTAATGGGGGTGAATCATCACTAGTTCCATAGGTGAAAGAAAATAAATATCAAGACCCCATTTTGCTTGATTTGAAGAAGAATGTTCATAAGCAAAGAGTATTGGCTTTTGAACAAGGGAGAGATGGTGTGCTGAAGTATCAAGGTAGGTTGTGTGTACCTAGGGTGTATGGACTCCAAGAGAGGATCATGTAGGAGGCTCATAAATCCAGATATTCCATTCATTCCGGGTTCCAAAAGGATGTACTGCGATTTGAGAGACTTATATTGGTGGGAAGTTTCGAAGAAGGATATTCCTGGGTTTGTTGCCAAGTGCCCGAATTTCCAACAAGTGAAAATAGAACACCAAAGGCCTGGTGGGTTGGCCCAGAATATAGAACTTATAGAATGGAAGTGCGAGATGATTAATATGGACTTCATCACAGGCTTTCCAAGGTCTCATTGACACCATGATTCTATTTGGGTAATTGTCGATAGAATGAAAAAATCAGCCCACTTTCTGCCTGTAAAGACTACCCATTTAGTCGAGGATTATGCTAAGTTGTACATTTAAGAAGTGGTAAGACTAATGGAGTTTCGTTCTCCATTATTTCAAATGGAGGTGCACAATTTACTGCACAGTTCTTGAAATATTTCCAGAAAGGTTTGGGTTCAAAGGTGAACTTAAGCACTGTTTTTCATCCTTAGACATATGGACAAGCCGAGCGTACTATCAAGAGCTCAGAGGACATATTGAGAGCTTGTGTCATTGATTTCAAAGGGAATTGGAATGATCACCTACCTCTCATTGAGTTCGCTTATAACAATAGTTATCATTCGAGCATCCAGATGGCCCCATATGAAGCTCTTTATGCGAGAAGATGTAGATCTCCTATAGGGTGATTCGAAGTTGGTGAAGCAGGGTTAATAGGACCAGATCTAGTTCACAAAGATATAGAGAAGCTGAAAGTGATTCACGAGAGGTTGAAAATGCACAGAGTGGTCAAAAGTCCTACACAGATGTTAGGAGAAGGCAGTTAGAGTTTGAGGTGGATGATTGGGTATATCTTAAAGTTTCACCCATGAAGGGTGTTGTGAGGTTTGGTAAGAAGGGGAAACTTATTGCCCGGTATATTAGACATTATTGATTATCCAAGAGAGTTCTTAATGTAGCTTATGAGTTAGAGTTAGCACAAGAGTTATCATCGGTTCATCCGGTATTTCATATTTTTATGTTGAAGAAGTTCATCGGTGATCCTTCATCGATTCTACCAACTGAGAATGTTGGGGTTAAGGATGAAGAGATTCCGGTTCAAATTTTGGATCGTCAAGTTTGCAAGTTGATAACAAAGGAAGTTGCATCATTCAAAGTCCTTTGGAGGAATCAATTTGTTGAAGAAGCAACTTGGGAAGACGAGGAGGATATGAAGAAGAGATATCCATATGTCTTTGAATCCGGAGAGAATGCAGATCAAGGCACTGAATTCTCTTCTTAGTACTTTATAAGACTATGTATGAGCATGTTATTACTTGCTTTTGTTTGTTGAGTGTTGAAATGATGTTACTATCCTTAGCTTAGTGAAAGAAATCTCATTCAAGGACGAATGTTCCCAAGGGGAAGATATTGTAACATCTCGTAACTGCAAATATCTAGGAATAAGCTAAGAAGACAAAAATAATCTCTTTCGGGAAGAAAGGGAAAAATCTTGAAAATTTCCTAAGTTTAAAAAGTGAGTCTTAGTCATTTTCAAACAGCCATAAATTCTAGATCAGGATGAGTTAGAGTCAGTTCTTCATATGGTTGAAAACTCTTAGAGAGATCTTTCCAACGCCATCAAGTTTGCGCATTTTCGATATCATATGTGGGAGATATGCCTATTAGAAGTATGGTTGTTGGATTGAAGAAGGTCCCAATCCAGATTTTAGTAAGGGTAAAGTGGTATTTTCACTCAACTATTTCCTAATTCATTTTAAAGGTGCATTAGGGTTAAAACTAAGCCTTAATTAAGTTTTCGAAAAGTTTTTCAGGCTTAGGGCTTGGGAGAAAAGAGAAGAGAAGAAGGAGCAGGGAGAAAGGTCATGAACTCATCAAGAACGCCAAGATTATCGAGTGGAATTCGTCCGGGGTGATACCTATTAAGGTATGTGAGATTGTTCATTTTGGATTAATTCATCAACACATCAATCTTGCTTCAGTTTTGTATTTTTGGAGTTGTTCATATGATTTGAAGCGAGTTCTTGATAAATCTTGTCGAATCTCTTTTGGTTAAGTTGATTGAATACCCATTGATGTTGATTGGTAGTTTTCAATGTTGTTTTTGAGTTATATCTCTTGGGTATTGATATTAGTGATGATCCTAAGGGTTTGGGATAGAACAATGGAGGTTTAGGCGTTTTGGTATTCGAAAACGAGTTAAAAAATCCGTCAGACGCAGCTGGGCATACCAGGTGCATTGCACCTGCTTTGCGCCAAAAGTTGGCCTCTATCAACTTGGGCCTGGCTCAGCGTGCCACCTGTATGCTAGAACCAAGCCTCAGTCAATTGAGGCTGGCGCGGTGCGCAACTAGTATGCCCTATTTGGCGTTTTTCGTCCAATTTTCATAGTTTAGTCCTTTTAAATCCTTCCAAGGTACATTAACATCTTCCAATATTTTTAATTACTTCGAATGATTTCTGAACACCTAGAAATCATCAAAGTACTCAAATCATAACCTTGAATCCATAATCCAATTCAAGGAATGTTCAGATCAAAGTCAAGGGAGCTAAGAAGTCAAGTCTAAAGCTAAGAAGTAAGTTAAAGTAAAGTCCTTAAAGGTTTTCAAGAGTCTTATTTAAACCTTTTAACATTGTTTTAAGAATCAAATTTTAAGCGAAGTAAAAGGTAAGTTGAAGTTCTTTTCTTCAAATGTATATGGGGACTAAGTATTCCCAAAGAGACTTAAAATGCTTTAACATTTAACTAGTAAGGAAATTTCGATTTCCAAGGAGCCTTATGGCATGTTTTCAGAAAAGAACTATAGATTTCTAAAAGAAGCAAGCCGGGAAACTATGACTTCCAAGATAACTTTGAGATAAATATTTTGATCACTAATCTCAATACCACAGAATCAATATGTTTTTAAAACATAAGAGACAACATATTTTTGGGAGTAGTTTAAGCACCGATATGGTAGAGAGTTCAGACGACTCACAAACCTCATATACCATGTAGACACCATGGGTAGAAAATATTCATACTTTTTAAATGAACCCTTTTCACAGCAGACTAGTGGATCCATTAGGCAGTTCAGGTCTTGTACCTTTGGCCGGGTATAGGATGTGTTAGCAGTGTGAGGTAGACCGTTGTATCATCACTGTAGCCCTTAAGTAATGATTGTCGGTTAGAGAAACTCCCACAGAAGTTATTGTATTCCTATATACATTAGTTTACTTGTAATTTTATATACATTTTAGAGTTAATTGTATCTTGCATACATTCAGAATTTTCAGCATGTTTCACAAAATGTTTCTTTATATTGCACACTTCTTTTTAAATTGGCTTATATTTAAATGAGTGGTTATTCATGAGTTGAGAAGAGCCAAGGTAAGTCTTCCTTCTTACTCCTTTTCAAGCTTAAGTGTTATTTTAGCGTTCCAACTCGCATACTCGTATATTCAATGTACTGATATCAGTTGGCATTCATCGTGTTATGATTTAGACGCAGGTAACTAGGATCAACATTTGGCGTGCCATTGATCCATTGAAAAACTCTAAGTCAATTGGTGAGCCTCCCTTCATTCTAGAGGACATCCCTTATCACAAAGCTATTTGATTTAGTTTTCAGTTATTAGGATGATTTGGCGTCCTGTCCCAACATTCGTATTTATTTTAGAGGCTACATAGATAGACAATGTTAGTCTTCGTTGGTCTTTAATTTCATTTGTAAACGGTAAGACTTGAAGTTGCAATTTTGGCTAAGTATTATATTTAAAGTTATCTCTTGAGTTTAAGTCTTCCCGTGAGTTAAGTCAGCGAGGCCAAGGGTTTGCTCAAGGCTAGAAATGGTCATTGGGTGTCGGCCACGTTCAGGGTGTAGGCTCGGGGCGTGACATATTTGATGAAAATCGTCCAAGGAAAACATAAGTGTGAATTGATGAATGATTTTATACAATTTGTTCACCAACTCTTTTTTATGTGGTGCCTCAAATTTCGGTGTGTTTCGAACTTAATCAACTATTGCAAATAACAGTTTAGATTTTTAAAAAATAAGAGTATAAAACTTGAAAAAATTGTAGCTTAACAGTGAGAGGAAACCCCTCTATTTATAGCTAGCAAATAGTAGTATGGATATATTCTAATTGTGCCTCATTAGATAAGTTATAACCCTTGTAAAAGTCCATGCTCATCGGAAAAGACATAACCCTTTAAAAAAGTCATAACTCATCGGATAAGGCACAACCCTCTAGTGAAGTCACAACCCTTTGAAAAATCACAATCCTTTTGATAAGTCACAACTCATTTAAATTCCACAACCCGTCAAAAAAGTCACAACCCTTTGGAAAAATCACAACTCATCGCAAAAGTCTCAAGCCATTAATGTGAAAAGGTATTAACTTTTAATATAATATAATTAAATAAATTTTGTATTTTTAATTGGGGGTATTATAGTAATTCAACATTCATGTTTGTATTTGATAAATCACAACCATTAAAAAAAGTCTCTGCTCATCGAAAAAGACATAACCCTTTAAAAAAGTCACAACTCATCGGATAAGGCACAACCCTTGTGTAATGTCACAATCTTTTGAAAAAATCACAATCCTTTGGAAATTCACAACTCATAGGATATGTCACAACCCGTCAAAAAAGGTACAACCCTTTCAAATAGTCACAACTCATTATAAAAGTAACAATCCATTAACGTGAAAAGGTATTAATTTTCAATATAATATAATTCAATAAATTGAGTATTTTTAATCGTGGGTATTATAGTAATTCAATATTAATGTTTGGGATTTCATACTTTTATGGTAGTATCGATATAGATATAGATAGATATATATAGATATAAATATAGATAAATAGACAGATTTTTAATCAGGGATATTATAGTAATTCTACATTCATGATTGGGAGTTCATGCTTTTAAGGTAGTATACAAGTGTGTGTGTGTATATATATATCTATATCTATCTATCTATCTATCTATCTATCTATCTATCTATCTATCTATCTATCTATCTATATATATATATTGAGTTTTACTTGAAGTATTTTGAGCAACTATTTTTTCTTACATTGATTTTGGAAATCAAAGTTAGCTAACGATAAAACTTTAAAAGCATGATTTTGAAAAAGATTTCAAGGGAACTTAAAAGGCTACAAATGTATCAGTTTTACATTTAAACCTAACACTAATTTTAAATAAGTATAAATTTTTTTCAGTTTTTCTATATCGATCTTTGACATGAAAGATAAGTCCATCAGTATATGTTTTAAATACAAGTGTTGACAAAGTTTTTAAAGGAAGAATCAAATCGTTTTGTATATACTATTTGATGGTTGAGAAAAAAAAAGTATGATTGATTTTATTTAAAAGTAATTATGATTGATGTTTTTTAAAAATAATTCAGTAAAATAATATTCCCTTTCTTTGTAAAGGGTGATTCTCGAATGTGATAAGTAATGTAAAGTAAAGTAATAGTACCTTTCATTGTAAAGGGTGATTGAGCATAACCGATATTGATTATTTTGGGAGTAGTATAAACCACCAAGTTCGGTAAGGGTCTATAGTAACTCAAAAGTCTCATAAAAATAAGTATCCGGTGAAGGATAGGATAGCACTGATTCTTCATTCGATTCCTCATTACCTCTTATAAGGCCTTTTAGATGGATCAATAGTTACAGTAGCGTCCTATACCTCGACAAGGAATAGAATGACCCTTGTAACCTGGGTGAAAATGTATATACTTTCTAGGCTTATAGTAATGGTTGTCGATAAAAGAAAATCCCCACGAAGTAAAGTATATGATTTTCATATTTCTTTTATTATGTATATTATTTTAAAGCTTAAATGGTTTTTACTTCATGTTCTTTTCCTAATTAAGTTGAGTTTCTTTCGGTCCTTCAATTCAGTTATTTGTTTTATCATCCATATCATATACTCGTACATTATATGTACTAATGTCGTTCCACCTGCATCTTTTTATAATGAAAATACAATTGTTTAGGTTCATCATTAGATATTTTCTTGAGATCAATTTGCACTTCAGAGGCCTCATAGATAAATGATGTTCAAGAGACTTTTAGTATTTACTCTTCCTTGAGATGTTTGTTGAAACTACTCTACTTATTTTATTTAGTATTTTACACACAATTTTATTTGAGTTTTTTTTCGACTTTACATGCTCAAAATATTGTAAAGCATTTACCCGCTTGAGTAATTCTTCCGCTAAGTAGTCAGTCTGGCCAAGTGATTTCTTGCAGACTAATGGTTGTCGAGTGTCGAGCATACAAAGGGTATAGGCTCAGGGCGTAATACAAATAATGATGTTTGAAAGAATAACCGAAAATGCAAAAAATTGTTGAACGCCTAATAATAAGGATGTATTTCCAATTGAGCACGACGTCGCCTACAATGACAATGCATAATACTTGTGTCTATCAAATCAGGTCGACGGACACCAGTGGAGAAGCCTAGAGTATCAAATGAGAGTTGAGGAGCAAGAGGTAATATGCCGGACGAGTTCGGTGAGCCCAACTATGTCGCCAATTCAGTCACGTATTGTAATTTAAAGAAATTATAAATAGCCTAAAGGAGAGAAAAATTAAATATCATCTGACATAAAATATAGAATATAATATCAAAGTGTGTGAAGAGTTTAGAGAGAGAAATCCTTATCTTTGAAGAATACTTTTCTTGTTTTGGGGTGTTTTTATAACTTTGTGCAGGAAATTGACAAATTGAAGTTGAATCCAAAGTGAGTTTACTTTTAATTTCTTAATTTAATGTTACCCATGGCTGCTTACATGGAAGGTATTATCTCTTTACTTTTTTGTGAAGGGTGACTAAAACCCCAAGATCCAGGGGTGAAATTATGGGATTGGGTGTTGATTTAATGTAGTGGGTATTGTGCGATGCTCTATTTTTCTTCTATTCATGCATGAATTTTGTCTAATTAGGATGATGTTTATTTATGGTTTCCGTTGATGCTCAAAAGATATTGATTGGAGTGGGTAATTAGTATGATACTAGAAATTTATGTTTGATGTCTCTAATTTTCATAAAAATAGTGGTTATGGGTCAGATCTATTTTCCTTGTTTTTTAAAGATAAAATATAGTAATATATTGACTTGTTTAGGTTGACATGTAGATGTTACCAAAAAGAGATTCTATGCATAGATGCTTTGAGTTCGAAATATCTTTAGTATCAACGAAAATAACTTAGCCTATTCATGATTGACATTACTATAGAGGAGCACAATTACCCTTATGTGGCACTGATTTTCAATCTTCTTACCACTAGATTGCTTATTAACTTTTGAACTATTCGATATTTTAGTTTAAATGTGATAACTGACAACCAAATCTTTATATTAAATAGGTGGAAGTATTTACCGATATGTTCTTAAAATTGCTAAAGCGATCTTAGAATCCAAATTTCTTGAAAGATATTATTTACATTATATCATTCTCTTTGAGATTCTACCCCGACTCTTCGTCTAATTTTTTATTGACTACGACCGTTGTCCCTCTTAATTAGTTTTAAGGACTTTTGTACCTTTTCACTAATTTGTGAGGATTAGGTTTTTCCCCTTTCATTAACACTTAAATGGAAGTAGACCCTCACATATTATCAAACACATTTCTATAAAAAAAAATTGAAAATCCTAAGGATGTATCTAACTTTGAAAAACTACCGAATTCCAACTTTTCATCAATAGTCTATGATAGTTCACTAAATTACTATATAAAATTATTATGAAGACTATAATTGGCTTGTAGTATTTTACATCAACCCAGGCCAAAGAGAAATATCTAAAGCGGTCATTATTTAGAATTAATATTAAAATATATTTTATATATGTAAATTTATTTGGTATTAAATAGGTAGAAGTATCTACCCACTTAGTCTTACCATTGCAAAATAGTGATCTTAAAATCCAAATTCCTTGATTGGGATTATTTACGATTTATCATTCTCTGTGGAATTCAACCTTGACTCTTCGTTGGATTTTTTATTGACTAGAACGTTGTCCCTATTAATTAGTTTAAAGAAAGAATTTTGAAATTTTTAACTAATATGTGAGGATTAGGTTTTTTCGCTTCCCTAAACCCTTAAACAAAAGTAGTCCGTCGCATCTAATGAGACACATTTCTATCAATTTTTTTGAATCTTCTAAGGATGTATCCAACTTTGAAAAACTAACAAATTCCAAGTTTTCATCTAAATTCTTTGATAATTCAGTAAATTGTTAAATAAAATTGATTATGGAAAGTATAATTGGCTTGTAGTATTTTTCATGAACCTAGGCCTAAGAGAAATATCTAAAAGTTTCATTATTTAAATTGAAAATTAAAATATATTTTACACATATAACTTTTTTTTTTGTATGTTTTGATATTTTCATATTCATTTTTGTAAATTTTAAAATGTACCAAATAATTTTCTGTAGATATAACTTGTCACGCGCCATTCTAGGGAACACACAAGTGACAATCGATATCTTATATAAAAGTGCTAGCCATTAAAACATAACTAAAAGGAAACAATGAGGCTGACAAGGCCATATAGAATCATGACTAAAATATGATTCTTGGAGCAGTGAGATCATAATTAACTAAGATAGTATAATTGAAGGGACATCAAGACAATATCAATTGGTAAAAGTGGCAATCCAACACAAACAGAGAAATATTTACATACTAAGACGACAAGGTAGGGAACTTAAAAGTAAAAATAATCCAAAATAATATTTTCACAAAAACACTTGAGGTACTATGCATCAAGTAGTCGGAACAAGGTCTAGCGCCGGTTCTTTAACAATTTGTGTGTGTGTTCCATGAGAGAACTGGTTATGTACATATGTGATTATGTGGGACATGTTTCATGCATTAGTAATTTTAGGATTATAATTGGTAAGCTGTAACATGTTGTGCATGTATTACATGCTTGTGTTGGCATGTACTTCTATGTTGTAGTTTCTTGTTTACATTCATGTTTTGGATTTGGCCGTATGACTTTTCCTCTATGCATTGTTTGTGTACTAATACTACACTTTTTCTTTCCTTGTCAACTGCAAGATATATTTAGTTGGCTTCTTCGAGATGTCAGTTTAGAAACACACGTAAATGTTTTAATCCAAGAATGAGCTACTCTTCTAAGCTACCATGGATTCGTTCTTGTTTCTTTGTCCAACTTTCCAAACGCATACCTTTAGACTAATAGTTTTCTCCTTTACAGTTTTAAGGGTAGCATGCCCATTCATGACCTTTTTGGACTTTTGGTATAACAACTTTCTGATTCTAAGGGTTTCCAATTCACAAATGATTTTTGACAAGATATTGAGTTTATGGGGACTCGGTCTTTTTTATTATTTTAAAATCGTTCATTGTTTTACTTTATTATTTGCCTTCTTAAAATGGTTTGATCAGTTATGTTGGGTTAGTAATTGTCTCTCCCATCGGAGGGTTAATGTGGGTGCCACTATACATTGTATGGGTCATGTCATTCTATGATATCATACCCTTCTCCATGTAGAACCATTTATTTCATATGGTAAACCTCGGAAACTTGGAATCCTATGCTATAATGAAGCCAGGAAAATTTTCACATACTTTGACCAACTCTTAACCCACAAAATCTATATGAGATTATTCTTGTACGATATACCCATAACAACGTAATAGGTTGTTACAAAATTAAAAGGAGTGATAATTACATAAAACTTACGTATCCATGCCATTTAATTTCTCAATGCATATGACATTTTTAAAGGTATTAATCAACATTAGAACCATCACTTTTACATCCTCGTGGATTAGGGTTAGGCACCCTATCCGTCTTCATCCTTGGGGTATTAGAAGATCCTTTGTCAAAAAACCTCTTCTTAAACTTTGATTTATCTTTGAGTTTACCTTTGGAAGAATCTCCCTCATTAGTCCTTCGCTCTTGGCTTCCCTATTCTTCTTTCTAAGACAAGTCTCCTAAACTTGTTGAGCATACACCATTAGACATGAGATGTCAATATTATCATGAAGCATTGCTGCACGTCACACTTTTTTAATTGAGTTGGACACACCCGTAACAAATCGACTAATCTCATTCCTAGGACTAGACACCAAACACAGAGCATATTTGGACAACTTAGTGAATTTTGAAGGAGTATTCTTGGACACTCATACCTCATAGATGAAGGTTGATGAACTCTTCAAATTCTGTTTCCCTCTTCTCATAAGGAAATAGCCTATCAAGGAATGCCTTTTTCTAGATCACCCAAATAACGAGACCCACTCTTATAGCTCTATTTTCCTTCCATTGAGTGTGCATGACAGATCCACATCCTTAAATTGATATGCATCTAGTTTGGCTTTCGCACTCAAAGTCATCCCCATAGCATAAACAATTTTATAGACCTGTTCTAGAAATTATTGGGGATATTGTAACAACCCTCAAATAGAAATAGGATAAACTAGAGCGTGTCATGTTTTATGATTTAATAACTTGTTTATAAGGTGTATCCCAAATTGTAATTTTTTGTTTGATGAGGTTTGAGTTCAAACATTAAGGACGACCAAGACGTCCAGAAACTAGTCGTTTGTGTGTTACTGTGCCTTTGTATGTTTGCCTTGTTTTAAGGTGTTGTTTTGAGTATACAATGATAGGAGTGTACCCTAGTATATAGATGGTAATGTTTTGGGTCAAAATGTCCTGGTACGACTCCCCAAGGACCACCCTAAGGGTCTTTGAGAAGGACCCAAACGTTTGCGAACAAGCTGCCAAGACAACCTCATTGACGGATGTAGTTGACGCCCCTTCAACCAAATGATGCCCCGTCAAAAGGAGGTGTGGCTACACAGTTGGTTGTGTGAGCTTATACCCCATTTAGAGGAGTCTCTGACCCACACATCGGACAAGTAGTATGGTTCGTTGTTCAGTCGACGTCCCATCAATGGGAGCCATCATTTGACACCTGCAACTTTTGTGAAGGGTCTCGGCCAACCTAGGGGTGAATTGGTAAATTCACCCCATGTCCTAATTAAGTCATAGACGTTTTTTTGGGTATTGTAAATTATATTTATTTAGTTTAAACACTTAGACCTAGAATTAGACTCCACTTTTATAAATCAAAACCCCTCTTCCAAATAAAGTTCTCTCAAGACTCCATGGGAGCTTGAAGACAAGATGAAGCTAGGATTGAAGAATTTCATTGATTCCTCCATCAATTTCATGGGATATACTAGTAAAGTATGGTGATTTCATCCTTGACTCTTCTTTCATTCAAGGAGCCAATTCCAACGGCTTTTCAAGGATCTGAAACAACCTTGAAACTCTATATTGAATTCGAAGCATGGGTTCTCGCATAAAAATGTTCAAATTGATGTTTTGTGAAGTATTTATTGTTAATTTATGGATTTATGATAAAATATTCCATGAACCCATGTATTCCTTGAATTCCTAATTTTTGCTCAAAAATGAAGGTATTGATTATGATTTATTTATGTTGAATTCATGTTTAGATTGTTATAGGTTATTGAAATATATGTTGATCATTGTTAGAATTGTTCATTGTCTGCCTTATAGTATTGAAACTTATATTGGGTTTTGTAGAATCATTGATATAGATGGATTGTTGGCCTAATCTTATGGACATTGTCATTGGTAGGATCTCTTGTTGTCTGAAATTGTCGGAAAGGCTAAGGAATGATGATATTGTCTATTGGAAGGTGGTTAGTTGACGTAATTTGCTTATTTATTGTAGAGATGATATCAATTGCTGTTGATTTGTATGGTCCACTTATGGTGGCGGTGCTTAATTGTTATAGGTGTTATGAACATGGCCTTGTGGACATTCTTATGTGAATTGAGGCATGATCATGTTATGGCTTACATGGGTGTCTTGTTTATGTAGACCAAGTTGTGCCTACTTGATACATGAAAGTTATGTGAATGTGATCTATTGACTTGGTAGGCTTAAGTACGCTTGTGATGAATGTATGAACAAATGAAAGTCTAGGATCGGTAGCCTAAAGTAGTTACCCTTCTATGAAAGACTTATATGGAACCTTGAATAAGAAAAGAAGGTTTATAATTAAGTTGATAGGATAAACCTATCATGGTACTCGTTTCATGAATGAGCTATACTAATGAACCTTGATCGGTAGACCCTTGTCGATCCCTTCTTTGTAGTGGTATTATGAGTTGGTAAGGGATAGGGATGGTACCTTCTTAAATACTATTATATGAATGAACTCACTCTATGAGAAGAAAGGCAACGCACCGAGTGGATAAGCTTGTGGTAGTAGCTCTACTAAAGTTGAGAATAGAGTACAAAGAAGGCCTTGATATCCCCCAAACCATGTGCCTACATGGGATGTGTCCTTAGTTCTACGATTGTCAAGTATAACACCTTCCACGTTGTGGGGTCTTATAACACTAGATTCCAAACCTAGATGGTGTGGTCTATGTCGGTTAATGTCTATTCTCATCATGCGAGATGTGTATTCTAGTATTGGATAGGTTCTACAATGTGTAGGTAGTGGAATGGGACGCTATCTACACATGGAACGAGTAGGCTTTGTTGATGCTAGAGTCAGTTCCCCTAGGCCTTCCAAGACCATTATGTGAAGTCCCCTACTTTTTAGTTGTCTATTAAATGGCTTTATTAAATAATGTTTTTTTTAGTAAAAGTATGTTGAATAGAAAGGTTTTTATCTAGGGTAGCTTTGAGTATCACTTAGGTGTGCTTGAAGAGGGTATATGGGCGGTCTCTTCATGTCTTACTTAGGCGAGTTTTAGATTAACCTTAGGTACAGGATCTAAAGTGATGAAAATATGGAATATGTCTTATATGTGATTGATGACTTGTATTATGTCTCTTAAACTCTTAGGATGAAGGTTTTATCAAATATAGCATGACAAAGCATATCTTTAAGTAAATGTCCCTTTTTGCATGGTTTTCTTGCATGTTCACCATACTTAGTGCATCAGTTGTGCTAATTCCATATGTTCTATATGTCTACAAGTGTAGTTGGTGGCAAGTGAGGATTTATAGAAGTTGAAGCTTGGGAAGTAAATTTATCTCAAGATCGGTATGTCCTCATATGATCGAGGACATGGATCTTAGTTCTAGTTTTCCTTTTTCTAAAGATTATGAATTAGACTATAAATTTATTTTCAAATTCATGAAACGGTTGTGACCCTATGATATTTACTTATGTCTAAGATGGCTTATGATGAGACTTAGTTTATTTCTTATGTTTTATAAATGAGTTTCCTTATTGATTGTGAAATTTTTTCAATTCCGCACTACTTTTCATATTTATATGATGAATAAATGCTAAGAGGCTTGTACAAGAGCTCTGAGAGGTCAAGTACACCGTGTGACACCTAGGGGGTACTTTTGGGTCGTTATAAACTTGGTATTAGAGAATAAGGATATTAAGTAGATTTTAGGATTCAAAGTCTTAGAAAGACACGTCTAGTAGAGTATTGTTTATCAATGTGAGTCGCAACACGTCTATGAGCGAGAGGGTATAGGACGATAGAAGTTTCACATCCTTCACTACTCTTGTGTCGTGCCATAGAGTTTAGGCTATAAGTCTCTTTTCCTAATCTCTTCTGTTGTATTTATAGGATATTAATACAAGAAGGATGCCCGCAAGAAGAGTGTATGAGGAAGTGGTGAATGGGGAAGTTCCTCCCCGAGGTCAATAAGTTACTTAAAGTGGTCAAGTTCCCCAAGGTGAACAAGTCCCTATAGCTAATCAAGGTAATGATTTTCCGGTGGTTCCCCCGGACATGACTAATGAGGAGGTTAGAAGGGAAATTCTTACCCTAGCCCAAGCCATGACGGACTAAGAGAATCGAGATGTGGGGCCTAGGGTGAATGTTCTTGAGAGTACCATGACCTCTAGGTTGAGGGACTTTGTGAGGATCAATCCACTTACTTTTCTTGGATCTAAGGTGGGAGAAGATCCCCAAGCATTATTGGATGAGGTGTATAAGATAGTCCATGCTATGGGGGTGACTTCTAAGGAGAAAGCAGACTTGGCTTCATACTAACTGAAAGCGGTTGCACAAGTGTGGTCCACACAATGGAAAGACAATAGGCCGGTTCAATCGGGTCTTATAGAATGGGAACAGTTTAAGGAAGACGTTTTAGGAAAGTACTTTCTCCGTGAGAAGAGGGAGGTTAAGGTTGAGAAGTTTATAAACCTTAGGCAAGGTAACATGAATGTGAACGAGTATTCTTTGAAATATACCCTATTGTCTAAGTATGACCCATCCTTGGTGTCTATCCCTAGAGATTAGATGAGTAGATTCTTGCCCGGTGTTTCCGATCTTGTAAAAGAAGAGTGTCGTACGATAATGATCCATGGTTACATGACTCAATCAAGGCTCATTATATATGTTCAATCCATTGAGGAGTCAAAATTTGGTAGGAGAGGTACATATGTGAAGATGGTAAGAACCGATGAGCAAGGTAAACCTAGGTTTAAGAAGAGGGCGCCAAATCAAGATATTCCTTGTTCCCCAAAGTTTAACTATGAGAGAGGTGGTGGTTCCCAAATTGATAAACCTACTTGCTCAAATTGTGGGAAGAAACTCTTTGGTAAGTATCTAGCCGGTACTAGTTCGCGCTTTTGATGTGGGAAGAATGATCATTAGGTGACAGATTGTCCTACTATTGCTTCTAGGGGAAGAGAGGTCAAGCAATCTTCTTATGATGGTCCGGTTGTTGGTGAACAAAAGAGGAATCACTTCTATGTTGTCCAAGCTAACAAGGAAGAAAATCCGGATGAGGGTACCGGTAAGTTATAATATCATACCTTAGTGATAAAAGTTTATTGTGTTTTTCATGATAGAGTAGATGGGGTTTTCCAAGTGGGGGAGTATGGTGAATAGTGGTGTTGACCAATTTTGTCTCTTCTCTTCTATTCTATTCAAACTTGAGAGTTAGAATTTTCTAGTAGCATGTGCATGTATTGGGATTCTTTGGAAAAAATGAGTTTCATGGTTCCCTTATAACCATGGCATGTTTCCATATATTTATGTTTGAATGGTGGAATGATCTTATATGATCTCACGTTGACGTGCAACTATAGTGAATTTCCTAATGTTCCATGAGTAGATTTACGAGCATGTTTAAAAGTATCTTTTAAGAATTTTGCATAATTGTGCTTTTAGGAGAATTTGGCATAATTTGCTTAGAAATAATGTAGTGAACATGATGATATGTGGAGAAGGAAGTTCCTCCTATGTGTAATGAGAGAGGTAGAGTCTTATTGCATGATAAGTTTTAGATGTTGTTCCTACTCTCTTGTTGTGTTGTGAGTCTCTTAATTATGTGGAGTGATCTTCCTTCTAACTATGTGTATTTATTTTAATGTGGTGTGGTCATGAGCTGCTAGTCTTGAATCTCTAAACTTGAAAATGTTTGAAGTATATTAGTGTCATTGGAGGACGAATGGTTTTCCAAGTGGGGAAGAATCTAACAATCCTCAAAGTGAACTAGGATAAACTAGAGTCGCTCAGATGTTTTTAGAGTTAATAACTTGTTTATAAGGTGTGTGACATCTTGTAATGGTTGGTTTGAACAGGTTTGAGGTCATATGTTAAGTACGACCTAGACATCCGGAAACTAGTCATTTGTGTGTTAGTGTGCCTTTGTACGTTTGCCTTATTTTGAGGTGATATTTGGAGTCCAAAATGATAGGAGGGGACCCTAGTATCTAGATGTTCATGTTTAGGGTCGAAATTTCCGGCTACGACTCCCCAAGGACCTCCCTAAGGGTCCTTGAGAAGGATCCAAACATTTGCCAAGAAGCTGCCAAGACAACCTCATACACTGATGCAATTGATGCCCCTTCAACCAAACGACGCCCCGTCAAAAGGGGACATGGAACAAAACTTAGTTGTTCGAGCTTATCCCCCATTTTTTTGAGTATCTTACCCTATCAACATACCATCAGGACGGTTCGTTGTCCAGTAGACGCCCATGCAATAGGAGTCGTTGTTTGACACCTGCAACTTTTCATAGACTGTTATTTTAGGTGGTTTAATGTATATTAGGTTAGTTTAAACACCTAGACATAGAATTAGACTGCACTTTTAAAAATAAAAACCCCTCTTCCAAATAAAGTTCTCTCAAAACTCTATGGGATCTTGAAGCCAAGTTGAATCTAGGGTTGAAGAATTTCAGCGATTCCTCCATCAATTTCGTGGTATTTCTACTAGTAAGGTATGGTGATTTGATCCTTGACTCTTCTTTAATTCAAGGAGCCACTTCCAAAGGCTTTTAAAATATCTCAAAAAACATTGAAAATCTATATAGGATTCTACGCATGGGTTCTTGCATAAAAAAGTTTAAATGAAGTTTTTAATGTTAATTGATGGATTTATGATTACAAAATTCCATGAACCCATGTATTCCTTTAATTCCTAATTTTGGCTCTAAAGTGAAGGTATTGATTATCATCTAATTGTGTTGAATTCATGTTTAGATTGTTATGGGATATTGAAATATATGTTGATCATTGTTAGAATTGTTCATAGTTTTACTTATAGTATTGAAATTTATATTGAGTTTTGTTGAATCATTTATATGGATAGATTGTTTGCCTAATCTTATGGAAATTGTCATAGGTAAGATCTCTTGGTGCGTGAAATTGTTAGAAAGGCTAAGGAATACTGATATTGGCTGTTAGAAGGTGGTAAGTTGACCTAATTCCCTTATTTAATGTAGAATTGATATTGAATTTCTATTGATTGGTATGGTACATATATGGTGGCGGTACTTAATTGTTATAGATGTTATGAAGATGGCCTTGTCGGCATTCTTATGTGAATTTAGGTATGATCATGTTATGACTTATATGTGTGTCTTGTTTATGTAGATCTGGTTGTCCCTACTTGATACATAAATGTTATGTGAATGTGATCTGTAGACTTGGTAGGCTTAGGGACCCTTGTCATGAAAGTATGAATGAATGGAAGTCTAGAATCGATAGACCTAAAGTAGGTACACTTCTATGAAAGACTTATATGGAACCTTGAATAAGAAAAGAAGGTTTATAATAAATCAAATCGGATAAACCTCGCATGTTACCCATTTTATGACTGATCTATACTAACGAACCTTGATCGGTAAACCCTTGCTGATCCCTTTTTGGTAGTGGTATTATCAATTGGTAAGGCTTAGGGATGGTACCTTCTCAAATACTATTATGTGAATGAACTTACTCTATGAGAACCAAGGCAAAAAACCGAGTGTATATGCTTGTGGTAGTAGCTCTACTTGAGTTGAGACTAGAGTTAAAAGAAGCCTTTGATATACTCTAAACCATGTGCCTACATGGGATGTTTCCTTAGTTCTACCTGTGGCAAGTAGAACACCTTCCACGGTGTGGGATCTTATGACACCGGATTCCATACCTAGATAATGTGGTCTATGTCGGTTAATGCCTATTCTCATCATCTGGGATGCGCATTCTAGTATTGGATAGGTTCTACAATGTGTAGGTAATGGATCGGATGCTATATACATATGGCATGAGTAGGCTTTGAAGATTCTAGAGTGAGTTCCCTAGGTCTTCCAAGACCATTATGTGATGTCCCCTTAGGTGTGCTTGAAGATAGTGTATGAGAGGTCTCTTCATGTCATACTTAGGTGAGTCTTAGAGTAACCTTAGATAGAGGGTCTAAAGTAATAAAAAGGCTTACTTGTTGAATATTGAATGGCTTATATGGGATTGATGACTTGTATTATATCTCTTAAACTCTTATGATGAAGTTTTTATCCTAAAAAACCATGATAAAGCATATCTTTAAGTAAATGTCCCTTTTTGCATGGTTTTCTTGCATGTTTACCATACTTAGTGCATCAATTGTGCTAATTCTATATGTTATCTATGTCTACAAGTGTAGGTAGTGGCAACTGAGGAATTATAGAAGTTGAAGCTTGGGAACTAGATTTCTCTAAAGATTGGTATGTCCTCATATGATCGAGGTACTGTATCTTAGTTCTAGTTTTCCTTTTTCTAAAGACTATGTAATAGACTATAAATTCCTTTTCAAATTGATGAAAGGGCTATGACCCTATGATATTGACTTGTGTCTAAGATGTCTTATGATGAGACTTAGTTTCTTTCTTATGTTTATATATGAGTTTCCTTATTGACTGTTAATGTTAAAAGTTTTAAATTCCGCACTACTTTTCATATCTATGTGATTAATGAATGATAAAAGGCATGTACAAGACCTTCGAGAGGTCATGTACGCCGTGTGATGCCTAGGGGGTACTCTTGGGTCGTTACAGATCTTAATTCACCTTAGATCCAAAGAACATTGGAGGGTTCATTTTAGTTAAGTGCCTTAACCTGGATGCCATGGTACCTGCACTTAAATTCACACGAGGCTCAAATTCTCTTTTTGTTTGTGCCGTCACATCTTGGACTTATGTACTCACGGCTTGATCTTGAGTCATCATGACATGAGGAACTTGCTCATTTTGAGGAGCTTGATTGCCTTGTGGAGGAACTCCCCAATTCACAATCTCCAGTTTCATCCTTATTGCAATTTCTCTTTTATTATTCATATCCTATATGCGCAAGAAAAGGATTAGGATAAAGGACTTTATAGATATAAGACTCTTAGGCACGATCAATGAGTAATAAAAGAAGTGAAATTTCCTATTGCATCTTGTAGTCTCTTATTAATAAATATGACGCGCTTCACACTCATGAGCAGGACTGCACTAGATGTGATTCTTGATACATATATCATAATATTATCCCTAAATTTATGCTCTCATAGAAAGTTTATCACCACCGAAGGCTACCCTTTCGACGTGTCATGGTGTACTTGACCCCGAAAGGGTCTCGTAGAAGCCCTTAGCATATTAAACATTGCATAAGACATAGAATAACTCATAGATTTAAAACATTTTACATTCAAGTCAAACTCTTTTTAGAAAGAATAATAGAATTTCTAGACTCCATCTCATAGATCATCTAAGTACAACGGAGAATCTCAAATAGGGACATTAGCCCTTTTAAAACATAATAGTTCATAATAGAAAGTACATAGGAAGTCTACAATGTCTATTACAATGAAAACATAAAGTGACATCAATGTTTGTCCTCAAATCATCAGGATAAACCAATAGCTTTGGAGAAGTCTAATCCAAGCTTAGACCCTTAGTCAGGGGCGGACCCACGTATTGAGTTGTGGGTGCTCGAGCACCCATTGAACCCAACGGAAATTATATATATATATATATTTAATTCTTAAAAAGTTATATAGTATATCCTTCAGCACCCTGTAGGTGCGTTGGTTGTGAAGTTGAATGCTCAGTTTGTTAAAGCCTCACTTCAGGGGTTTGTATCCTGGTGTAACCCCTTAATTTTTGTCGTCAAAATGAAACTTCTTTCATAGTTTTTTTTCTTCTTTTTATATCTTTTCACAGACTTTTTCTTATACTTCTTTCTAGTTTTTTTAATTTTTCTATTTTTTTTGGTATTTCATTATCTAACTAAAAAATATTAGTAAGCCTCAATAAAAGAAATCTTGACTAGCAACTTAATGTTAAAAAAAATGAGCACCCACGACCATCAAATCCTGGATCCACCACTTCCCTTAGTATAAAAATTAATTTCCGGAACCTACAATTGGTAATAGTATAGAAGAAATACGGGTTGGCGCAATTAATGTACTAAGTATGGAATCCATGCATCAAAACCATTAAAGCATGCAAAAAGGGACATTTGATTGAAATCATGACATTTCAAGATTAAAATCAACAATGCACATTTATACCAGACATTGTCAATCCATACGATAATTTTAAGACAAATTCATACTCAAAAGTTACATCATTCATAGTCACAATTAATATCATGCTTATAAGAGTTCACATAATTTCATACCATAAGGAAACCGCCCCACAACCCCTTCATAAGTCCACTTGTGCAATGCTTAAGTGAAGTCTCATACCCCCACTGACACCAACCAAGCCAAATCAAGACATCATAAGTGTAGTTCATAGACATTCAAAATTCATATCACGTAAATTCATCCGTAACATCCTTACATGTCATACATACATAATTCGTAAGATCTCATAATCATAAAGGAACATCACCATAACCTCTCTTAAAGTCTACGTGTGCAATGCACAACTGGAGTCCCATACCATGACTGATACTAAGTAGTACCACTTAAGAAGCCATTATTAAAATCCATGTTCTTATCTTACATTCATATTGATATGATAGTTCATATTCTTAACATATAGGGAAATTTGCATAACTGGAAAAGACCATGCGGGGTACATGGAATCCGGTGTTCGATCCCCACACTGAAAAGAGGTGTTTCACTTACTTAAGGTGAAACTAACATAATTAGGGCCAACATGGATCAACTATATAAAGATCAACGTGGCCACATAGTTATGAGATATGGAGATTGATTCTAGAAACCCTAACTACTAACATGGAGGCTTCCATCTCCTGAGACACCGTATTGGGAACCCAACTACTACCGTGAAGGAACCCACGCATATTCATATCCCCTCAGTGCTAAGCATAATTCTCTTTAAGGTAACTTAAATATTTTACTTAAGTTCATGTTCATAGGAGAATGCACCCGGACACTCAAACCAACATACATCATATTAGCTCATAGATTAATTAGGTTAGAATAACCTTTAAACCTTGGAATGAATCAACAAGTGAGAAAGCCTTTCATATCATATTCATTGTGATCATGAGCATAGTCATACATTCATCATAATAATATTACCATGATCATAACATATCATACATATTCATATCATATCATACATTGTTAAATTGAGGGTTGTAGGGAAGAGGGATCTTGTCTCAACACCATAATATATATATGAATAGTAAGCACCTCCACCTTTCAAGTGGATCAATGGTTCATATAGAGGATACAAGATAAGTAACACCTCCATACTTTCAACTGGATCAACCAATCATACATCGAAATCTTCAACATAGAATTCCTTCATACATGGCCATCAAGGCTATACTCAAGATTCAACCCTACTTCTTGAAATTATCACATTTTATAGGGTACCGTTGTTGACACCCAATTTTGACCCTCCTAGATATAAATTAATTCACGAGTTTTTAATATTCATACGATTTAGAATAATTAGTTTTATAAAATTTAAATACTTTCCATAATCATTTTAAGTAGTCTTAGTCGATTTTCATAGTTTATAAATAGTAAATATATTTCACATAATTATGGATGTGATTAGTATATTTTATAAATACTCGAAAATCATTACAAAAGATTTCTACATTGTTAATATAAATATTTTATTAATCAATTTTAGTTTGAATTTGGATTTTAATTTCGAATTAAGTAGTTCATAATCTAATTAATTATTTTACAATTAAGTTAATTATTTTTTTTAAAGATTGAGAAGCTCATTAATTATTTTTTATCAGTTCACCTAATTTAGTTTTTAGCTGAATTACCAAGTAACTCATTCAATTTAAATGACAATTCAATTTGGCTACATTTGAACTTCGTATGGTCGTTTTCTTAAGTCGCAACTTTTGTTACTCTTTAACTTTATTACAAGACCAAGTTTTTGGACTAAATTATTTTCCCTTTCTGTTTTCTAACTGAACTAGCCCAATTCAATACCAATAGACCCATTCCAAACAATACATTATCTATACCAAAATTGACTGAGCAGCCCATTAGTACAAGGCCCGCCCCAAATCCCTTTCCCTTCACAAAAGAAGGAACCCAACAACGTTATTTCCAGAAGACGTTAACAACAATTCACACATACCATCTTCACAGCGTCCTCACGCTCGATTGAAACAACAACAGGGACAACAATCAGATGATGACTCCAATGTTCAAAGAGAGTTCACGGCGTCTATGCATACAGGGAGTACACTGCAAATCTTCGTTGTCTTTTTCCTTTTACCTCTCCAGAAGTACAATGCATTGCAGCAAAAACAGCTGTTGTAGTAGACCTCCAAACTCGTCCTTGAGGATGGGAGATGAAGCCACGTCGCGCCCGAGGATGATCGAACTCATCCAACCCGTCCGTTCCTCTATCCTCTTTTGGAATGGAGTTGAATTCTTTGAAAAAGGTGTTATCCAAAATGGTGAATGATTTTGGAGGTTTTATTTGGGATTGGACCCTCCTTATCCGTTTCCCCAATATTTTACCAAACCCTAAATTCACCCTCTATATTTATTCGCTTAGTATTCAGCAGTAGTTTTTTTTTTCTTGGAGGAGAAGTTAGGAGAAAATTGGGAAAATTAGTAAGAATTTGTAGGATTCGTAGGAACTCTTGAAGTTTGAAGTTAGTGGTGAAGTCGTCTTCAACCTCGATTTGTCCCATTTGCTGCCCCGGAAAAGGTGAAACTTCTTTTTTATTTTCTAAGTCATTTGATCGATATTCTGCTTTGGTGAACCTAAGTGGCCTATTTATTCTTTTTTCTTTCTCGATTTTCTCCGTTCTTGGAGATTTATTCCTGATGGTCTGATGGAAGTTTGTTTGGGATCAATGAAGTATTTTAGTTGATTAATGTATAAGGTGTTTCCGTCATGTGAGTTAATCATCTTTGAATATCTATGGATACTGTAAGTAGACTAACGAGTATTATCATGTTTTGATTTTTTAGACCTAGTTATTCGATAATATGGTATAATGAAAGTGTGTTTCAAAAATATCTCCTATTCTTAATGTTTTAGGTGCAAAATCATATTCTTCTTTCCTTCATCCCTAGTTTAATGAAGGAAACAATACGTCAAGATTTTGATTTTGTGCCTTTTGTTTATTACATTTTCTTAAATATCCTTACTTGAATGATTGTTGAGTCTACTTCGAAGTGTAGGTTCTGTTCTCCATTTTTCATATCGCAATGTGTTTTGGTGTCTTTTTTTTTTTTCAACTTTCATTTTCCATTGTATACTCTTTTCGTTCCTTAAGATGTTGCATTTTTGGAAAACTCGTGTGCCAGTTTCTTATTTGGTAGTCAGATGTTGTCCAACTTGGACTTATGTTCTTCATCAAGTGTAATATCATGAATCATATGGTATTAATATGAATTTTTATGCAACACTGTTTCAAACTCAAATACTCTATTAAGAACTATCGTTTTGATAGATCTGTGAGTGTCATTAGCATTCTATTTGATTACATTGTCTATGTTATTCATTTAAGTTCCAATTTACTGCCTACTCCTTTAATTACGAGTTAACTTTGATGTCATACCTTAGAGAAATTCCTTGAGGCAGTACTATATTAGTACAACACAAATGTTTGACCTTAATTTCTTTTTCCTTTTCACTATTTTGAAGAGCATGTATAATGTGCTTTACATATTTAGTGCATTCAATTTTTTTTTGTAAAATTTGTTTCTTCTCTGTTTCGAACTTGTCAGGTATTAGATATATGTTGTTAACCCATTTACTTGCTTGCTTTTAGCTTAAGGGTGTTAAGTTGTGATTCCCTTTGATACATTTTTTTTTTAGGATTGGCTAATCGTTGTTAAGCTATGGTTTGGAAATATTATTAAGTACCAATTATTTATTTTTTATTTTGTTGCATGTGAAACCTACCACAGTTCCTGATGAACTCCTATTACCTCTCCCTCGTATGCTGAGAGAGCCATAAAGGCTGGAATTCTATTCATTGAGTCAATCGGGTCAAGTGGATACGATGAGCAGGTCACGAGGTCGAAAGAAATCGAAGTGGAGAACATTGAAGAGATTCGGCCATAAAGGCCCAAATTTATTTCCCAAAATTTTGTATTTTGTTATTTTCGGTCCAAGCCCTTGTTTCTTTCTATCATTATTATATTGTTAGAATTTTAGGACATGTGAAAAATTGGGCATACGGCCCAAAATAAAACGGGTCCAAATACTGATCTGGGCGAACACAAACTAGATTTGCACCAAACTCTATTTCCCTCTTTACTTTTTTTCGCATTTATTACTCGTCTGACATTTGCTGTTAGTTTTAGGCTCGAAAAATTCAAATTCCCGCAAGATGCCGTTATGTTTTATCTATTTAAACTAAATTAATCGACTCCACATTGACATAAGGATAATAAATTCGGCAAGATAATTAGCTCACTTAGATGGTAGGTCGATGTTTCACTTTTAAAGGATTCAAAATAATTTTTAATTCAAACTGACTTAAAATTATTTTAGCCAAATAAATTAGTTATCGGATAACCACTGTGGATATTTTAGGTCCCTTTAAAAACATTCCTAAAATATTAATGTGAACCTCGAGCCCCCTTAAAACTCTTTTCAATTGATTTCCTATTTAGTCAATTGGAAAAAGTAGTTTTTTTAATTTTTCTTAAAATTAAGTGGTGACTCTAAACAAGTCTAAAATAATTATTTTCCAAATAAAACAGAATGGCGACTCTGTTTGGGACTTGTATGGTTTTAACCTTAAAATTAACTTGTTTGGATATATGTGTTTAATTGTTTATTTGGTTTTTGTATAAACTGTTGCATCTCATGACATCAACTCCATCAAACGGGAAATAGATTGTATTAGGATAAAAGTTGATACGTGGCTTACCACGACTGTCCTTCAGAAAAAACACAAGTCTAATTTTTTAGAAGTAATAAACGAATAGTTGGCTTGTGGTCATCCAACGCCGTTTATTAATCTTCACCCCATTGTTGTCCGACTCTAGTAACCGTACAAATTCTGGTAAACCTATAGTAGAGAGAAACCAAATCCAAATCTAAGTATTAGACTATGACGGCTTAATACCCAAGGTGCATTAAGTCCATTAGTAAAACTGCCAAAATCTTGTCCAAGGTCTCGGATCTAACGATCTATCATGTTATTTGACATTTGAAAGATCTATATGTGGAAACCTAACTTGGGGTGGGGATTATTTACCGGGTTTTATTTTGTAGGTATGGATCATTTTCCCAAATTTGACATGGTAGTGGAAGCCCCGATTTTGCTCAAGTTATGGTATAACAACTTCAATGGGGATCACAAAAGGACCCTCAACAAATATGTACGGGCTCTAACTGAGCTCGTAAATATGTTTGGGTGGCCCGAGTTGGTTGAAGTCCTCACAAATTATTGGGATAATGAAATTCCAATTTGGAACCGTGGAAATTACCCCAACAATTGAGGAAATTTGGGACGACATTGACACTATTGGTACAGGGCTGGAAATAAGAGTGAGGAAACTGGAAGACATCTTAATCCCTAACAATTCTTCTGTCGAAGATATTACCAACAGGCTTGGATTAAGAAAGTATAACGCCTACTGGGCCGAAGGTTCTAGTATCTCATTTATGGACCTTTATGTCATATTCGGGAATGCAAACTTTTATGCGAACTATAACCAAGAGTTCAGAGTTACTTACAGAGAATGGGACATAATCAGTCCTTTGGCATTTACCGTCGCACTATTGGGTACTATGGTTTTTCCACACTGCCCGAGCCTCAGTATCAACACTCGAGTGATAATACTTGCACACACTCCATTCCACGGGCACTTGAATCAAGGGAAAGTGAAGTATTATTCTATTGCTCCCGTAATTCTGTCATACATGTATCGTGCTTTGGGGAATGCAAAGAGGGGAATTACTTATTTCAAGGTTGCAACCTTCTCCTCTAATGGTGTATACTGACACACTTGGCGAAGGGACATGGGACTAAACATCTGCATACCCTCGATGATAAAACTACTCTTAAGGATTTGAATGATATGCTATTTTAGGCAAATTTGGGGAACAGGAGGACCACAGGAAGATGGGCTCAAATATTTTCCAAGCTAAGGGAATAGGATATCCAATGGATGCTCGATCACTTTATCACAAAAGATGTTGCTGTGGGAGGCCGCATCCAACTCGTGCTTCCATTACCAGGCATTCAGGGAATCCGTCCTTAAGCACCCTTCGGAGTTCTAAGAAAGTTTGGGAGAAAACAAGTCACGCCTCAAGAGGCATACTATCGTATTTACGTGTTTTACGTCGGGGGATGATAGAGTACATGACGCTTCAGAGATGTTGAGAGAGTTGAAAAGGGCCCTGCGAATGAATAAAGACAGCATTTCTTCAAATCGGTTTGACACCTGGTATGATGAAGCTTATAAGGATTGGTTATAAAGAAATATACGAGGTATCTCCTTTTCTCTCCCAAACAGTTACCACAACATGGAAGACAAAGATTCCAAAGCTATGATCGAGCTAAGAGAGGTAAAGTGGGAAACTCAAGAAATGCCTAATAAATTTCTCCAAAATCAATGCGCTCTCGAGAATGCAACTCAAGACTTGGAAAGATTGAACCATAATTTTGAGGAGATTTATTTATGGGTCAAAGATAAGTTAGATGGGATGCAATTCAAATATTGGAAATAAAAAGGACGCCGAGCGAGGGTTCCCTACTGATTCTACGGTACACATATGAGAAATACAAAACAAAGAGAAGCAACACGGAAGCAGGGCCATCAGGGACAACATAGTAGATTTCGCCCCTGTGTGGGTGTTCTATATGTATTTGTGTCATTATTAGCCCTTCCGTGGGCTTCCCTCTCTTGAATTTTGATAGGCTTTACAAATGACCCCTGCGTGGGCCTTTCCTTTTGTATTTTGTCGTTTATTCCCTGTTTCCCTTGTTTATTTTTTCCTTCTTTCTCTGAATGTTACCTATTATATGCGAAATTTACTCTGGGTGACAAAATTGTTCAATTCCACACGTAAATCTTTCAAATTTGCTAGGCCTACCTTTGGCACAAAAGGGTCCCGTACTTGTTTAGGATGCGCGTTAGCCACATGTGTGTTTAATTGCTTATGTGATATTATTGCTTACAATGACGATATTTTGGCCCACTCCCTTGCAAAATTTACAGAAAATCTCAAGAACATCAAATACAAGTCACCACCCCAAAATTGTCCGACCAAAATTCTCCGAGTCTTGAGTTTCTCAACCAAAAGTAAAATCCTATAATCAAATCCTAAAACATTACTCTATGATCTCAAGAAAGATAAATTGCAGCTATGGAAAAAGGCAAGAACACCAAGATGGAATCAACTAGAGAGGAATTACAAAGGAAACTACAATTGCTTGAATAGGCGATCCAAGAAACTATAGAAAAGAGGTTCGAAGTAGAGATCTCCACCGCAATATTTGGGGAAAAAGGTAACAAATATGGTTTAGTACAAAACACATATACTAAGTATGGTTCCTATGCATAAAATCACAAATGTATGAGAAAAGGGACAATTTAGTCAAAACCATCCATTATGTCAAATAACTCAACATGCACATATAAGGAACATCATAAATTATCCCAACCTAATAACAACCCAACATATAAACACCCCAAAGCAATACTTGTGCAATGCCAAGAATAGAACCTCATAACCCTATCCAAAGATAAGTATCATAATAAGTCACTTACTACATGCATACAACATATCTCATACTTTGTCATAACATACTTGAATCATAAATTCATATAAAGTTTGCCATAAAGAACATGTAACCAACTTAATCATGCAAGCACCCTACTAGAACCATCCATTAGGATCCCACATGTGCAATGAGTAAGAGAAGTCTCATACCTTCCCTCACCCTACGTAGTAACCTTTAAGACAAGCCTTAATAATAGTTCACATACTTGACTTGTTCAGTTACCTTATTACATTTGGGAAAGAAGTGCAATAACCTACATAAGACCATAGGAGCTACATTGAATCCAGTGTTCTCCTCCCACACCAAAAAGAGAGGGTTAACACTTGCTTAAGGTGTAACCATTCGTACATAGCTATCTAGGTGGATCTAGTAAGCTATAGTCCTACATGCGCACATAGTTAAGGGTCAAGGAGATTGCTACTAGAAACCTTGACTTGCTAGATGTGGAGGTTTCCATCTCATGAGACGACACATATCTTGAGAAGCCGGACTTACTAAACGTGAAGAAACCCATGTGGGAGGACGAACTTACTCAACGTGAGAACTCCATCTCATTTACCTACCCTTTAAGTGCTAAGGATTTATTCCCTTTAGTAGTCATCATACTCTTCATATAAGATCACATTAGTCTCTTGTAGACCCCTATGTGAATATTTCATCATAATAGCTCATAGGTCTTTGTCACGACTGGAATCTAGACCCCAGACAAGACCGGCGTCGTTGACCTCTCAGAGGTCGCAGACAAGCCTACTTCCGTCATTCTTACTTCATCTAGGTTAATTTTAACGGGAAATTTGAAACTTTTTGTTTCTTAACATACTTAGTAAACATTCTAATCATTACATAATTGTTCACCATCAATCATCTAATATTAAGATCATCAAATGAAAGAAATAGTATAATATAGTAATGAAGATGTACTTGCAAAAATGGCACCAATACAATGTCTGAATAAAATAGGAATGAAACACTAGTGGAACATACTCCACTAGCTCAACTCTAAAACTAAGCTAGAGTATAAATGGCAACATCCTCGAAAGCATGAGGGCCTACCAAGTCCGGATGGATGCTCGACATCCAGATAGCTTCAGCGTCAACCTGTAGCTCTAGCATCAAGAACACACCAAGGACATGCATGAAAAAGGATAGCTCTTTCCTAACAACATGATCATGGAAGGTCCAGTCAGTGGACTTGCCAAATTGGGATTAGGAAAGTTAGTGAACTTTCCAAATTCGGATTAGAAAAATCATGCCATGAGAGTAACATGCATCATCATACTTATCATATTGCAAACAGCACATAACATCTTACACATAGCACATATCATATAGCATACAACACATAACATCTTTAATAACATTCATTCATATGCCATGAGACCTTGGAATCATGGACTTGACATTAAGACTTTCCAAAATGAGGGCTCAACATATGGAACCTCAACTAGGGAGTCTTCATTAGCAAATACAGAGTCTGCTTCATTCATTCATACGTACTTCATTTCATTTTCATTCATAGGCCAGTGTGAACACCAGCTATACGTAGGATGTAGTTTAAGACTTTCATCGGGTTTGCTGTGAATTGATTAAGAATAACCTAGTGTCATTACTTGAGTCTAGATCACCTCTTGATTATCATATCGTAACACCTTTGGTATCATTCATTTCATTATGTGCTTCATTTGAGGCTGGCCTCATTCATTCATTGGGAACTTTAACTTTAACCGACATAGATCATGTGAGCATCATGAAATCCAGTGTCTCCCCCACACCGAAAGAGGTGGAATCACCGGCCAAGGTGACCCAAAACATGGTAGCGTATATGGGAATTTAACCCCGCTAGATCCCTATATTGGTAGTATAGGTTCGAAGACCAGGATATATAAGGAGACCCATACCCGGCAAGCCGAACAGTCTCATCTCATGAGAGTTACGTGAACCTCCGCCCTTCCCGAAAGAAGGCATCACCGCTCATAGCTAGTCTATCGGTGCTCAGTACAAAGTTCCATTACATTCAACTCATACGTCATGGAAGCTGGCTTCGAGTATGAGGACATCATAGCTCAATAGATGATTTATCATCTCATCATTAGTATTAAGTGTGTTACTCTCAATACTTTCATTAGAGTGTTCATAGAGACTGGTCTCTTCATTAAGTTTACACTCTCATAGGTGAGTACGTTTTGGTAACAATTACTTAGGCTCATTTGAGATTGTTCTCATCTTTTACATTAGCCTCATATCATGTTGTCACCACATTCATTAACATTAGCACAATTGCTCTTCATAATTACTCAACCCATTTTACTTGAATGTTCATTTCCTCATATGCCAATATACTTGGCCATTTGTGTGTTTCACATTCTTACTTAACCCTTCTAAGGTTTCGTCATTTCATTACATAATAATCATTTCATCGTATGCCAATGCACTTGGCCATTTAGTGTGTTTTACACTCGTACTTAACTCTTCTAGGGTTACTTCATTTCACTACATACATCTTAGGTTCACTTATCTTTAAACGTACGCTAGACTTATGGGTCTATACATACAAGCCATGAGGCTTCATTCATAGTTCGTTAAGTGACTCATATCTTCCTAAGATTATGTAGTACAAGACTTATGTATTTTGTATATATGTCAAGATCTTGATTTCGATCTAAGTAGGTGGCATTATTCTTTAACATTTAATTCACGTATGACTTATGTATCAATACGGAAATTTGGGCAAGGGAACCCAAGTTCGAATCACTTGGATAACATTTACATTTTTCATTGATTTTATTTTTAGTCTTCATGACATTAGGACCCTATATCGAATCCCAACATCAACATTCTATCTTTATTTATCTCCTTGGGTTTTCTCTTAATTTGGCCGAAGGGTTGTGGGTTCGAACCCCCACAACCCCTTTTTGTTTTTCCTTAAAATCTCATTTTCCCATTTCGCCTAGACCAAGAGGTTGCGGGATCAAATCCCCACAGCCTCTTTTATTTATTCTTAATTTTCGATGGGAATTGGGAGGTTGTGGGTACGAACGCCCACATCCTCCTTATTTTAAATTTTAAATTCGCTAGGGGCTGTGAGGTTGTGGGTTCGAACCCCCACAGCCTCCTATTTTATTTTTAATTAAAATCCACTAGGCTAGGCGTTTTGACAGTGAGGTTGTGGGATCGAGCCCCCACAACCTCACTTTATTTTCTTAATTAATTTCGCCATTCTCCTTTCTAACCCTGAGGTCGTGGGTTCGATTCCCACACCTCACATTTTCTTTTCTTTAAATTTTTCTTCTGTCATTCGCAGCCTGGAGGTCCTGGGTTCGATTCCCACGCCTCCCATTTATTTGTTTATTTATTGTTCTCTTCTTCCTCGACCAGTAGGCCCGATTTCGATTCCCCCCAGCCCCCTTTTCTTTTCTTTTTCGCGAATTTCAGTTGTCACTCGGGTTCGATTCCCCTTAAACCCACTTCCTCCTTTACATTTTTAGCATTCTTACAGTGTGAGGTCTCGGGTTCAATCCCTAGTGACCTCACCTATTTTATATTCATTAAAACCCAGATTTTTAACCTTATTTTTGACCGAAACTAAACTTACACCATGCTGGAAATTTGAGCATAATTTCTAGCTTCTTTTCATCAACCTTTTCACATTAGTTCTTAGGACATTTCATGATACATTTAGTGCATTATTAGGTGTAGTTTAGTAGTTACCTTAGCCAAGAGTTTTTCACTCAAAATCAACAACTTCACACCCCATATGAACATCACATTGTGTACAACTTTTGCACATAAAATACAAGAATTAAACATGCCATTTCACGCCTTTAACAGTGACTACACTCACTGCCACACGTTGCACACACATCACATTTTTCTCATAATTTCGGACAACATATTCAATATTCACATAATTCCGAGCATGCATACTTAAACATAAACATCACGAAAACACATTACACCCCTACTTTGTACAAGAAAACATACCCAACCTATGATTCAATGGGAGCTATTGTCAGGGACATGCAATGGGGAACAACCCTAGTTTTTGGACTCAATATCTGAAGCTTAAGGGGTATCTTGGGAAAGGGACCAAGAAAGAAGAAACCCATACCTTATTTGATTGTTCAAACACTGAAGTTGCTGCCCAAACCTTTCTCCAAAACCACGTTCAACTCACTGAAAGTTTCACCACCACTCGACGGAAATCTCCCCTTTGCATTAACGTTTTTGGTTATTTTGTTTTCTTAGACTTTTCATGTTTGTTCTTCAAGGTGTGATGAACTTCAATATTTGTTCTGTTCTTGAAGTTGTTTTCGGCAGAGAGAAATTGTGAAGTTTGAACGTGTGAGTGAGAGATAAACGTGATAGGAGAGTGTTACCATAGGTTTAGGAGTCTAATTCAAGACTTAGTCAAATAGGGTGTAATTAAATTAATAAAATCTGATTTATTTTTAACTAATACGTGAAAGTACCATTTTGTCCTTACGAAATCAGATTTTAAACAATAATTAAATCACTAATTTGTCGCTTGCATTGGGGCTCAAACTCGGGTGGAGTGACCTTTGCGAAATGGATCATTTTGGGTCGACCCGACCCTAACCGGTTCTTTAATTAAATTAATTAATTAATTAATTAATTCCTTAGGGTAATTACGATATTACCCTTGGCGTGGAAAAGACCATTTTACCCTTGGACCCTCAAAACTTAAGATTTCTTCTTTTTAATTCCGGTAAAGACTCCTTCGATTAAATCTTTGTTTTCGAGAGCCTTACATGGTGGGTTCCAACATTTGCAAGCTCAATTAACTCCCCAAGTTAGTTGGCTTGGCCGTAGTAAGGGTTCTGAGATCTGGTTCTACGCGCATCAATCCGTGTGAACCTTGGTCTAATGGCAAGCATTCTTGACAACTTAAGTATTTCTTATCTTATTCATTTTTAGGGTTGTTACATTATCCCCCCCTTAGGAACATTCATCCCCGAATGACACTACCACTATATATCGTAATGCCAGCCAGATCATAACATAATCACTATGCACAGTCAAGCAATATCAACAAAATATGGAGAGATAAGGAAACATAGACTTAAGAGTAGGAAGTCTAACCTCAAGAGCTGAAAATATGAGGGTAGCGGGATCTCGTGTAGGCCTCAGCCTCCCAGGTAGCACCCTCAACAAGATGATTTCTACACAATACCTTCACTGTGGCAATCTCCTTGTTCCTCAACCGCTTGATCTGTCTGTCTAAGATCTCAACAGGTACCTCCTCATAGGACAAGTCTTCCTCGACCCCCAAACCTTACAAAGGTAGAATCGATGATGCATCACCTAGGCACTTTTTTAACATGGATACATGAAAGACTGGATGGACAGAAGCTAGCTCCACAGGCAATGCCAACTCATAGGCCACCTCACCCACATGCTATAGGATCTCGTATGGCCCAACATACCTCGGACTCAACTTCCCCTTCCTGCCAAACCTCTTCACCCCCTTCATAGGTGATATCTTCAGATAGACCTGGTCACCAACATCAAACTCTAAGGGCCATTTTCTGTTATCTGCATATGACTTCTGCCGACTGTAAGCAGTAGCCAACCTGTCCCTAATCACTCTGACCTTCTCTAAGGCCTCATAAATGATATCTGGACCCAAAATAGATGACTCTCCAACCTCGAACCACCCAACTAGAGATCTACACCTCCTACCATATAGTGCCTCAAACGGTGCCATCCCAATGCTGGAGTGATAACTAGTATTATACGAGAACTCTATCAATGGCAGATGGTCATCCCAGCTACCTCTGAAGTCAATCACACACGCTCTCGACATGTCCTCCAATGTCTGAATGGTGCGCTCTGCCTGCCCATCAGTTTGAGGATGAAAGGCAGTACTAAGCTTTACCTGCGTACCCAAGCTCTTCTAGAAAGATCTCGAGAAATGTGAAGTAAACTGAGCTCCTCTATCTGAAATGATAGACAAAGGAATCCCATGCCATCTCATAATCTCATCAATATAGAGTCTCGCATAATCCTCGGCTCTGTAAGTAGACTTCACAGGGATAAAGTGGGCAGATTTAGTCAATCTGTCCACAATAACCCATATGGAGTCATGTTGCCTCCTAGTCCTCGGAAGACCAACCAGGAAGTCCATATTAATGGCCTCCCACTTCCAAGTCGGAACCTCAATAATCTGAGTCAGACCGCCAGGCTTAAGATGCTCTGCCTTAAACTGCTGACAATTAGGACACTTGGCCACATATTCTGCAATGTCCTTCTTCATGCCATCCCACTAATAAATCTGCTTAAGATCATGATACATCTTGGTGGAACCTGGATGTATGGAATATCTGAAACCATGGGCCTCTGCAATAATCCTAGTCCGCAAATCATCCACATCTGGTACACACAGCCTGTCCTGATACCTAAGTATGCCATCACCTCCCAAAGTGAAAGACTCATTCATCTTTATTAACAGTGAGTCCTTCAGCTCCATCAACACATGATCTAGATGCTGACCCTGCTTGACTTCAACTACCAAGGATGATTCAGAACTAGGATGCACTGAAACACCCCCACTAGTAGAGTCAACCAATCGTACACCCAGTCTGGCCAGTCTGTGTACATCTTTCACCAACTCCTTCTTCTCATCCTCAACGTGGGCTGTACTTCCCATGTTCATCCTGCTCAAAGCATCAGCCACAACATTAGCCTTACCTGGATGGTAGTGAACATTCATGTAATAATCCTTAAACAGCTCCAACCATCTCCGCTGACGTAGATTTAACTCCCTCTGTGTGAACACATACTGGAGACTCTTGTGGTCTGTGAACACATCCACATGCACTCCATACAAGTAGTGCCTCCACAGCTTCAGTGCAAACACCACAGCTGCCAACTCCAGGTCATGAGTGGGATAATTCTTCTCATGAACCTTGAGCTGTCTGGACGCATAAGCTATCACCTTACCAACCGGCATAACAACACAACCCAAACCAACCCTAGATGCATCACAATAAACAGTGTAATTCTCACCACACTTAGGCAAAATAAGCACCGGGGCTGAAGTGAGTCTGTCCTTGAGCTCCTCGAAACTCTTCTCACAAGTCTCCATCCATTCAAACTTGGCTTTCTTGTTAGTCAAAGCTGTCAATGGGGCAGCAATGGAAGAAAAGCCCTCCACGAACCTGCGGTAGTAACCAGCCAATCCCCAAAAGCTACGGATGTCAGTGGGAGTAAGAGGCTTTGGACAGTTCTTCACAGTCTCAGTCTTCCTGGGATCTACCTCCACGCCCTGATCGGACACAACATGACCCAGGAAGGTCACTAATCTAAGCCAAAATTCACACTTGCTGAATTTGGCATACAACTGATGTTGTCTAAGTACGTGCAAGGTTAGTCTCAAATGTTGTTCATGCTCTTCCTTGGTCCTAGAGTAGATGAGAATGTCATCAATGAATACTATGACGAAAGAGTCAAGGTATTCACAGAAGACTCGATCCATGAGGTCCAGAAATGCAGCAGGTGCATTCGTAAGACCAAATGACATGACTAAGAACTCATAGTGACCATAACGGGTACGAAAGGCTGTCTTTGGGATATCTCCATCCCTAACCCTAAGCTGATGATACCCTGAACGAAGATCAATCTTAGAGAAGAAACTAGACCCTTAGAGCTGATCGAACAAATCATCTATTCTGGGAAGTGGATACTTATTCTTTATAATGACTTTGTTGAGCTGCCGATAATCGATACACATCCTAAGGGTTCCATCTTTCTTTTTCACAAACAACACTGGAGAGCCCCAAGGGGATATGCTTGGCTGAATGAAACCCTTATCAGTGAGATCTTTTAACTGCAGCTTCAACTCTTTGAGTTCAGCTGGAGCCATTCTGTAAGGAGGAATTTAAATTGGTTTAGTATCGGGTTCAAAGTCGATACCAAAATCAATCTCTCGAGGGGGAGGAACTCCGGGCAAATCATCAGGAAATACATCTAGGAACTCATTCACTACAGGCACTGAGTCTATGGAAGGAATGTCATGATCTAAATTTTTAACACTCACAAGATGACACAATAACCCCTTGGACATCATTTTATTGGCCTTAAGGTTCGAAATCAAGGGGTTAGGACGACTCGAGTTGTACCCCTCCCAGACTAGCTCCTCTTCATCAGGGAAACGAAATCTCACCACTCTACTACGACAGTCTAAACAAGCATAACAACTGTGAAGCCAGTCCATGCCAAGAATAACATCAAAATCATGCATGAGTAACTCAACCAAGTCTGCACACATAGTCTTACCATTTACAACTATTGGGCAATCCTTGTATACTCTATCAGTTCTTACATTTTCTCCTAAAGGTGTACTAACCACTATAGGATCATGCAGAACTTCAGGCAATATCTCAAAAGTGAGAGCAAGCAAAGGAGTTACAAAGGAAAGCATAGACCCTGGATCAAGTAAAGCATAAACAGAAGTTGAGAATACATGCAGCATACCTGTGACCACATCAGCGGACTTCTCCTGCTCCTCCCTGCCCTTCAGGGCATAGAACCTGTTCCTCTTAGGAGGCTCGGCTGCTGCTGCACCCTGTGGATTAGGCCTAGGCTGAGCATTACCTCCAGCCTGACCTCCATTCTGTGGGCAATCTCTAACCATGTGCCCACTCTTACCGCAACCGAAACAGGCATTAGTGCCCTGTCTGCACTCTCCACTTTGAGCACGGCCACACTTAGCACAATTCTTTTTGGGACGCTGCATCTCACCTCCATTGTCCTTTTTGGGCTCAAGTCTACCTCCTCTAGGTGCTGTATCCTTTGAAAGTTAGAGTTCCCAGAACTCTGTTGCCCCTTCTTGAACCTGGGCTGCTCACGGATGCCAAAATTATTTCTATGGCCTCCATGGCTGGGACCTGCCTGATCTTGAGGCTTAGGCCTCCTAGCATCACGAATACCCCTCTTTTTGCGGCTGTCCTCTACCTGCTGGACATGCACCATCAACCTGGAGAGGTCCATATTATCATGGAGCATCGCAGACCGATACTCCTCCTCCAGATCTCCATTGATTCTTGTGAGGAACCTGCTCATCTCATCCTTGCTGTTAGATACAAGGGAAGTAGCATACCTGGATAATTTAACAAACTTCAGTACTCCTCTCATCCTTGCTATTAGATGTTAAGGAAAGTAGCATACCTGGATAGTTTAACAAATTTCAGGAAATACTCCCTGACTGTCATAGATCCCTACTTAAGGTTGATGAACTCCTCAACCTTGGCTTCCCTCATCTCTGTGGGAAAGAATCTCTCCAGAAAGGCTGTCTTAAACAGCTCCCAAGTGACTGGAACTCCGCCCAAAGCTCGGCTATCCTGCCACATCTTGCACCAAGTCTGTGCAACATCCTTGAGCTGATAGGAAGCCAGCTCAGCCTTCTCAGTATCTATGGCCCCCATAGCAACCAAAATCTTATGCACTTCGTCCACAAACTCCTGGGGATCCTCTGAAGTCTTGGACCCTGTGAAAATAGGAGGATTTATCCTCGTGAAGTCTCTCAGCCTGTCAGCCATGCTACGAACCGGTGGGTTCTCCCTCTGAGCATCCTGCCGGTTGACCTGGGCAGTCATAGCCTGGGCCTGCATAGTAATGTCCTGTGCCATCTGGGCCAGAGATGCCCTTACCTCAGCATCAGTCAACCCAGCTGGGTTAACTGGCATATCCACTCCTTCAGCTGGAGCCTTGGGTGGAACCTGATTGTTCCCAGCAGCTTCTCCTCCTCTCCTCTGACCAACGTTCCTCCTAGTATTCATTCTCTGAAAACAATAAGAATTGATGTTAGACACGCTCATAACACCAAGAAAATTAGACATTAGGAAAAGCACGATAAGATTAGAAGAAGGGAAATTTTCCTACGCATTATGCAGTCAGTAATTCAGGATAGTGGTGCACTTCACTACCATGACTTAGAAACTACTCAATGTGGTTGATGTGAACTCATTATTCTCGAAACTTAACCTAGTGCTCTGATACCAACTTTGTCACGACTGGAATCTAGACCCCAGACGAGACCGGCGTGGTTGACCTCTCAGAGGTCGCAAACAAGCCTACTTACGTCATTCTTACTTCATCTAGGTTAATTTTAGCGGAAAATTGAAACTTTTTGTTTCTTAACATACCTATTAAACATTCTAATCATTACATATTTGTTCACCATCAACCATCTAATATTAAGATCATCAAATGAAAGAAATAGTATAATATAGTAATAAAGATGTACTTGCCAAAATGGCACCAATACAATGTCTGAACAAAACAGGAAAGAAACACTAGTGGAACATACTCCACTAGCTCAATTCTAAAACTAAGTTAGAATATAAATGGCAACATCCTCGAAAGCATGAGGGCCTACCAAGTCCGGATGAATGTTCGACATCCGGATAGCTTCAGCGTCAAGCTGTAGCACTAGCATCCACCTGTGCCTGCACCTAAAATTGTAGAGTTGTATAGGGTTAGTACACACTTGTACTAAGTATGGGTATATGCAAGCACACACCAAGGACATGCATGAGAAAGGATAGCTCTTTCCTAACAACATGATTATGGAAGGTCAAGTCAGTGGACTTGCCAAATTGGGATTAGGAAAGTTAGTGAACTTTCCAAATTCGGATTAGGAAAATCATGCCATGAGAGTAACATGCATCATCATACTTATCATATTGAACACAACACATAACATCTTACACATAGCACATATCATATAGCATACAACACATAACATCTTTTATAAGATTCATTCATATGCCATGAGACCTTGGAATCATGGATTTGACATTAAGACTTTCCAAAACGAGAGCTCAACATATGGGACCTCAACTAGGGAGTCTTCATTAGCAAACACAGAGTCTGCTTCATTCATTCATACGTACTTCATTTCATTTTTGTTCATAGGCCAGTGTGAACACCAACTATACCTAGGATGTAGTTTAAGAGTTTCATCGGGTTTGATGTGCAATGATCAAGAATAACCTAGTGTCATTACTTAAGTCTAGCTCACCTCTTGATTATCCTATCCTAACACCTTTGGTATCATTCATTTCATTATGTGCTTCATTTGAGGCTGGCCTCATTCATTCATTGGGAACTTTAACTTTAACCGACATAGATCATGTGAGCATCATGAAATCCAGTGTCTCCCCCACACTGAAATGAAGTGGGAATTTAACCCCGCCAGATCTATATATTGGCAGTATAGGTTCGAAGACCAGGAGATATAAGGAGACCTATACCCGGCAAGCCGAACAGTCTCATCTCATGAGAGTTACGTGAACCTCCGCCCTTCCCGAAAGAAGGCATCACCGCTCATAGCTAGTCTATCGGTGCTCAGTATAAAGTTCCATTACATTCAACTCATACGTCATGGAAGCTGGCTTCTAGTATGAGGACATCATAGCTCAATAGATGATTTCTTATCTCATCATTAGTATTAAGTGTGTCACTCTCAATACTTTCATTAGAGTGTTCATAGAGACTGGTCTCTTCATTAACTTTATACTCTCATAGGTGAGTACGTTTTGGTAACAATTACTTAGGCTCATTTGAGATTGTTCTCATCTTTTACATTAGCCTCATATCATGTTGTCACCACATTCATTAACATTAGCACAATTGCTCTTCATAATTACTCACCCCATTTTACGTGAATGTTCATTTCATCATATGCCAATATACTTAGCCGTTTGTGTGTTTCACATTCTTACTTAACCCTTCTAAGGTTTCGTCATTTCATTACATAATAATCATTTCATCGTATGCCAATGCACTTAGCCATTTAGTGTGTTTTACACTCGTACTTAACCCTTCTAGGGTTACTTCATTTCACTACATACATCTTAGGTTCACTTATCTTTAAACGTATGCTAGACTTATGGGTCTATACATACAAGCCATGAGGCTTCATTCATAGTTCGTTAAGTGACTCATATCTTCCTAAGATTATGTAGTACAAGACTTATGTATCTTGTATATATGCCAAGATCTTGATTTCGATCTAAGTAGGTGGCATTATTCTTTAACATTTAATTCACGTATGACTTATGTATCAATACGGAAATTTGGGCAGGGGAACCCAAGTTCGAATCACTTGGACAACATTTACATTTTTCATTGATTTTATTTTTAGTCTTCATGACATTGGGACCCTATATCGAATCCCAACATCAACATTCTATCTTTATTTATCTCCTTGGGTTTTCTCTTAATTTGGCCGAAGGGTTGTGGGTTCGAACCCCCACAACCCCTTTTTATTTTTCCTTAAAATCTCATTGTCCCATTTCGCCTAGACCGAGAGGTTGTGGGATCAAACCCCCACAGACTCTTTTATTTATTCTTAATTTTTGCTGGGAATTGGGAGGTTGTAGGTTCGAACACCCACAGCCTCCTTATTTTAAATTTTAAATTTTAAATTCGCTAGGGGCTGTGAGGTTGTGGGTTCGAACCCCCACAGCCTCATTAAAATCCACTACGCTAGGCGTTTTGGCAGTGAGGTTGTGGGATCGAGCCCCCACAGCCTCACTTTATTTTCTTAATTAATTCCGCCATTCTCCTTTCTAACCCTGAGGTCATGGGTTTGATTCCCATGCCTCACATTTTCTTTTCTTTAAATTTTTCTTCTCTCATTCGCAGCATGGAGGTCGTGGGTTCGATTCCCACGCCTCCCATTTATTTCTTTAATTATTGTTCTCTTCTTCCTCGACCAGTAGGCCCAATTTCGATTCCCCCAGCCCCTTTTCTTTTCTTTTTTGCAAATTTCAGTTGTCCCTCGGGTTCGATTCCCCTTAAACCCACTTCCTCCTTTACGTTTTTAGCATTCCTACAGTGTGAGGTCTCGGGTTCAATCCCTAGTGACCTCACCTATTTTATATTCATTAAAACCCAGATTTTAACCTTATTTTGACCGAACCTAAACTTACACCATGCTGGAAATTTGAGCATAATTTCTAGCTTCTTTTCATCAACCTTTTCACATTAGTTCTGAGGATATTTCATGATACATTTAGTGCATTATTAGGTGTAGTTTAGTAGTTACATTAGCCAAGAGTTTTTCACTCAAAATCAACAACTTCACACCCCATATGAACATCACGTTGTGTACAACTTTTGCACATAAGATACAAGAATTAAACATGCCATTTCACCCTTTAACAGTGACTACACTCACTGCCACACGTTGCACACACATCACATTTTTCTAATAATTTCGGACAACATATTCAATATTCACATAATTCCGAGCATGCATACATAAACATAAACATCACGAAAACACATTACACCCCTACTTTGTACCAGCAAACATACCCAACCTATGATTCAATGGGAGCTAGTGACAGGGACATGCAACGGGGAACAACCCAAGTTTTCGGACTGAATATCTGAAGCTTAAGGGGTCTCTTGGGAAAGGGACAAAGAAGGAAAAAACCCATACCTTATTTGATTGTTCAAACATTGAAGTTGCTGCCCAAACCTTTCTCCAAAACCACGTTCAACTCACTTAAAGTTTCACCACCACTCGACGGAAATCTCCCCTTTGACTTAACGTTTTTGGTTATTTTGTTTTCTTCGACTTTTCGTGTTTGTTCTTCAAGGTGTGAATAAATTCAATATTTGTTCTGTTCTTGAAGTTGTTTTTGTCAGAGAGAAATTGTGAAGTTTGAACGTGTGAGTGAGAGATAAACGTGATAGGAGAGTGTTACCATAGGTTTAGGAGTCTAATTCAAGACTAACTCAAATACGGTGTAATTAAATTAATGAAATCTGATTTATTTTTAAGTAATACGTGAAAGGACAATTTTTCCCTTACGAAGTCAGATTTTAAACAATAATTAAATCACCAATTTGTCGCTTCCATTGGGGCTCAAACTCGGGTGGAGTGACTTTTGAAAAATGGATCATTTCGGGTTGACCCGACCCTAACCGGTTCTTTAATTAAATTAATTAATTAAATTAATTCCTTAGGGTAATTATGATATTACCCTTGGCCTGGAAAAGACCATTTTACCCCTGGACCCTCAAAACTTAAGATTTTTTCTTTTTTAGTCCGGTAAAGACTCCTTCGATTAAATCTTCATTTTTGAGAGCCTTACATAGTTGGTTCCAACCTTTCCAAGCTCAACTAATTCCCCAAGTTAGTTAGCTTGGCCGTAGTAAGGGTTCTGAGGTCTGGTGCTACGCGCATCAATCCGTGTGAACCTTGGTCTAATCGCAAGCATTCTTGACACCTTATGCATTTCTTATCTTATTCATTTTTAGGGTTGTTACAGTATTCATAAGTGAGAACTACCCTTTCACTTTAGAAAACCACATACAAGTGAGTAAACCTCTTAATCTACACTTAATCATAATCATGAGAAGTTACTTTCAATCATATACTAATTATATCTTAACATACTTGCATACTTCATGACCACATCAATAGTCTATTATTAAGGATGAGGAATACTTGCTATCAACATCACAGCCACACATTAGACATAGAAGCATTACTATCTAAGTAAATCATACTTCATAATTGAATTCAAGAAAAATCAATCTTCATACTATTGCCCTTTCATTGCCTTCATACGTCAATTACCAAAGAATACATAAACAATGCATAAACAAGGTAAATTGAAGAAGTAATTCATAGCAATTATCATTCTACATAGTCATTCCATTATTACCATAGAATTCTAAGATAAAGTGAGTTGAGGGAAGGACAAGGGTTCAAGTGGAAATCTTGACTGATTATCAACAATTAACCCTAACTACATAGTTAAAAAAGGATAGAAGACCATAATTCATCACAATTGAATAACAATTTCATTTTGAGAGGAGAACCTATGTCTAGATTGAAACACTAGTCTTGGGGAAGTTTGAAAACCATAGTTGAAAGGGCCTCTTGGGGAAAGGAATCCCAAGAGTGAAAGAAACCATGCCTTAGTTATGATATTGCCATATATTTAAGATGAAAACCTTAGTGAATTCGTCTTTGACTTGGAGCTCTAGTGTTCCTTTAGTAGAGGTTTGAGTTTTGGAAGAGAGAAGCTAGAGAGAAGTTAGAGCTAAGTGGGCTTTTGGAATTTTTAGAGGAATTAGGTTAGTTTAATGAGTTGGAACCCTTATGTAGTCCCTAAATAAATTAATTAACCACCCCTTAACCCTTAATTAATTAATTAAGTAATTAAGTGATTTTAATAGCCATGATCGAAACTTGGCAGTGAACCAAGCCCTTAATCGACGACTTCCCGTCGACAGGGCGTTGATCCAACCACGGACCATCCTAGTCATCCGTGGTTTGGATAAGAGACTTGGTTTTGAGACTTTTTTGGGAATAATTTAAATATTGGCCAATGAACACCGTCGACGGGCCATTAACCTATCGACGGCTCATCGATTGGCTCGTCGTTTCGCTACTGTGAATTTGATAGTTTTGGGTCAAAATGTAGGGTCCTGTCCAAGGACCCTTAGGGTGGTCCTTGGGGAATCGTACCGAGATGTTCCGAACCTAGACACACTCTAATACGTGTTTAACACCTTTCCACTAAATTTAATTAAATTCCGACTCCTAAAACCCATCAAAACATGCCAAGGCACACTTATCCCCCCTTAGGAACATTCGTCCCCGAATGACACTAAAATCATTTTGTAGGGGATTTAGACAACTCAATACTAGCAGCCCAACCAAAATAATATAATTATCATGAGTCAAAGCTCATAGGAGTAATTCACAAACCCATTCAACACATAAACATTACATTTACACCTAGCAACTGAAATGACAATTTAACACATATAAGAGCTCAACATCACAACATGAGGAACTACCTTCTCAATATCAACATGATCTCAATATGATCATTAAGAATCACTTATGCCAACCTTGTTTCAAAACACATTACCATGCTCAATACCATTTCATAAAGGCAACTATACACAAAGCACATATAAGTGCAAGTTAAGCAAAAGAGCATTTTTCATGAAGAACTCATTTTTGCATAAACCATTACAAAGCTATGCACATAGTAGTAAAAAAGTCAAAATTTACATAATTCATTATTTCCATTTCAAGGGAATTGCTAACCTCAACTCTGGCTCGAATTTTGAGGAAATAGATGAGGATAACGGGACTTCATGTCGGCCTAGGCCTCCCATGTTGCTCCCTCAACTAGGTGGTTTCTCCATAGGACTTTCATGTAGGGACCCTCTTTGTTCCTCAACTTCTTGACTTGGCGATCTAGAATTTCCACTCGAACCTATTCATAGGCAAGGTTCTTATTCACACCTAACCCTTCAAGCGGGAGAATGGATACGGGGTCACCTATACACTTCATAAGCATGGAAACATGAAATACGGGGTGAACCAGGGCTAGTTCACATGGTAAATCCAACTCGCAAACAACCTTCCTGACCCGTTTCACTATCTCATAGAGGCCCACATAACGGGGAATAAGCTTCCCCTTGTTGCCGAATCTCATCACCCCTTTCATAGGTGAAATATTCAAGTAGACCTTATCTCCCACTTCAAATTAAAGATCTCTTCTTCTATTGTCGACATACGACTTTTGCCGACTATAGGCCATTTTCAACCTATCCCTTATCATCCGAACCTTCTCTAAGACCTCATAGATCATCTCGAGAACAAGATGTGAAGACTCCCCTACCTCAAACCACCTAACCGGAGACTAACACCTCCTACCATAGAGTGCTTCAAAAGGGGCCATGGAAATACTCAAATGGTAGCTATTGTTATGTTATAACTCAGTCAACCGTAGGTGATCGTCCCAACATCCTTATAAATCCATAACACAAACTCTTAGTACATCTTCTAGGGTTTGAATTGTACGCTCCTCTTGACCATCTGTTTGGGGATGAAGAGCGGTGCTAAGCTTTACTTGAGTACCTAACCCTTTTTTAAAAGACTTCCAAAATAGATAAGTGAATTGAGAACCTCTATCCTATATGATGGCCAAAGGGATACCATCTAACTTCACAATCTTATTGAGGTACAATATAGCATACTCCTCCGCCGAAAAAGTAGACTTAATGGGGATAAAGTGAGTGGATTTTGTCAATCTATCGACAATAACCCATATTTAGTCATTTTGCCTATGTGTCCGAGGCAAACCCACTACGATGTCCATATTAATGTCTTCCCACTTCCAAGTTGGAAAATTCATTACTTGAGTTAAACCTCTAGGCTTTTGATTCTCCGCATACTTGTTGACAGTTTGGGCACCTAGCCACAATATTCCGCTATGTCCCTTTTCAAACCTTCCCACCAATAGACTTTTTGAAGATCACGGTACATTTTCGTCACTCGGATGAATAGAATATTGGTACCCATGAGAATCTTCTTAAACTTTACCCCTCAAGTTATCAATATCCGGTACACACAATCTACCTTGGTACCTAAGTACACCATCCCTCATTGGGATAATGACTAATTAAACTTGCCAAGGACCAACTGCTTCAACTCCATCAAAAGAGGGTCAAGGTGTTGTTTAGACTTCACCTCAGCCACTAAGGACGATTTGGAGTTATGGTGGACCATAAATACACCATTTGGAGAATCTTCCAACCGAACACCCAACCGAGACAATCTATGAACATCTTTCACTAGGTCTTTATTATCTTCTTCTATATGATACACACTACTCGTGGTCATACGAATCAGAGCATCGGCAACAACATTGGCCTTGTCGGGGTTGTAGAGAGCATTCATGTCGTAATCCTTCAATAATTCCAACTATCTTCTTTGTAAGAGATTCAATTTTAATTGAGTGAACATATATTAAAGACTTTTGTGGTCGGTGAATACATCCACATGGATACCATACAAGTAATGCCTCAATATTTTTAAAGCAAACACTAAAGCCATTAATTCAAGATCATGAGTTGGATAATTCTTCTCATGCACCTTGAGTTTTCTAGAGGCATAGGCTACTACCTTCTCATGTTGCATAAGGACACAACCCAAACCTACTAGGGAAGCGTCACAATATTCCACAAAACCCTTGGTACCCTTCGGTGGAGGTAAGTCTATCCTTCGGTGGAGGTAAGTCTATCTTTCAATACTTGGAAGCTTCGTTCACATGACTCCATCCACTCAAATTTAACACTCTTTTGGGTAAAGGTAGTCAATGGAGAAGCAATGGACGCAAACCCATCCACAAACCTCCTAAATTCCCGGCCCCAAGAAACTTCTAATGTCGATAGGAGTAAAAGGTGTAGGCCAATTCTTAACTGCCTCCGTCGTTCTGATGTTATGACTATTGAATTTGCCTATATGAAGTATGTGAATTGATTGATGCTTATTGTATCAAGTTTTATGATGTTTTACAAAAAGGCATGATGCATGGTTTCAAAGTAAATGTCCTCTTTAAATGTATGTTTTTGCATGGTTGTCATACTTAGTGAATTCTTTTACTAACACCATTCTTCTTAATCTTTTTACACAAAGTGTAGGTTATGAATATTTAAAGGATGACTCTAAGGTGAAGGGCTTTATATGTGTTTCCCAAGATCGAGGAAAGGGATCCTTTTGTTCAAGGATTTCCTCTGTCATGTTTTAGGTAAAGGTATGTAATAGCTTAGTAATACTTTATTTTATAAGGGTCATGTCCCTAATGTACTCTAATGATGTTGAGTCTAAGATGCCAAAGAGACTTAGAGTCTAACTATGTAAAATCTGATATTTTATCTATATAATGGAAGTGATGTTCTAACATATGATCTGCTATGAATATTGTAAATTTTCTGCTAAATTTACCTATGACAATGCAATGAACGATAACTATGGGCTTGTATAAGACCTTCGAGAGGTCAAGTACGCCATATTACTTCTAGGGGGTGCTCCTCGGTCGTAACAAACGTGGTATCAGAGCATTAGGTTATAAAAGTGGTTTTAGGGTCCAAAGTCTCATATTGCCACGTCTAGTAGAGTCTCGTTCATTGGTTCTGAGTGGCGAAACATCTATAAGCAAGAGGCTATAGGACGATAGAGTTTCCCTTCTTCACTATTCTCATGTCGTGCCATAGAACTTAACTATATGATCTCTCTCTTATGTTTTCTTGTCGGTGGTATTTTAGACGTGATTGCTTGGATGAGATGGTATCTCTATGCTTGAGGAAGAAAAGGTGAGTTTTTATGCTTACCTTAGTTTTATGGTTTGATAAGTTTATGAAGTTTCAATTGACATGTGTTGATATGGTGCCAATTATGGATATATATGTAATTTATGAGAAATGTCATGTTATGTGAAGATTTATTTTATGGTATGGTTATAGATTGATAAGAGTTTTTTTAGTGGAATTGAGTTTTCTTTTGGGATGATAAGTAGCCCTATGATTTTACATGATGATAGTCTAATATTATGGTGTAACAACCCTAAAAATGAATAGAATCAAGACTTAGGTTTTTCAAGAATGTTTGTGATTAGACCAAGGTCCACACGTATTGATACGCGTAGAACCAGACCTCAGAACCCTTACTACGACCAAGCCAACTAAATTGGGGAGTTAATTGAGCTTGGAAAGGTTGGAACCAACCATGTGAGGCTCACGAAAATGAAGGTTTAATCGAAAGAGTTTTTACCGGACTCAAAAGAAGAAATTTTAAGTTTTGAGGGTCCAAGGGTAAAATGGTCTTTTCCAGGCCAAGGGTAATATTGTAATTACCCTGAGTAATTAATTATTTAATTAATTAAGTTAAAAAAATAATAAAATTCGGGTGGGGCAACCCGAAGTGACCCATTTTGGCAAAATGGGGTCACCCGGGTTGGAACCCCACTAAGAGCAACATTTAACTTGCTTTTATTTTAATGTGTTAATTTAGTTTTAATAAATAATTAGTAATATCTGATTTAGGAAAAAGAAATCAGATTTTTTATTAATTTTTATTAATTAATAAATTGACTAATTCAAACCACAAAGTCCTACCTACACTAGACTTCTATCTCCCATTTCCCCACACTCTCTTGCACGATTTCTCTCTCTTTCTCACACACTCTCTGGCTGCAAACGTGAACAAAAGTCAGAAGAAAACAAAAAAATTCTTCATGCTTGAAGAATTCACAAGCAAAACACAAAAGATAAAGCAATTCGGTAACGTTAAGCAAAACATACTACGCTAGTCGGGTGAGGTGTGAGTGTAAGTGTTTGGACTGATTTGTGGAGGAGTTCTTGGGCAGCATTCTGGACATTTAACAAGAAAACAAGGTATTGGTCTTCTTACTCTTGGTCCCTTTCCCAAGAGACCCCTAGGACTCAGTAAATTCGGTTCAAAAACTAAGGTTGATTCCTCTGTTGCATGTCCCTGTCATTAGCTCCCAACGAATGTAGGTTGGTATGAATGCTGGTAGACTTAGGATTATGTGATATTTGTGATGAATGTTAATGTATTAGATGTACGTTAATTCATGAAAGGACAACTATGTGTGTACTAATTAAGGAAAGAAGAATGTGTATGTCATGTTGAGTCTCGGCCTAGGGGCTTAATTTTGTTAATGTTTTTTTTTTTCTTATGTACACTAATTGATGTAAAAATGTGATGTTCATGTGACATGAAGTGTGGCTGAATTTAGAAGCAAACCTTTTGGTTAAGAAGTTGTGAAAAATTGTGGTAAAGTACGTGCCAAACGAACTAAGTATTGTCCTATGAATTTACTAACAAAAGGAGATAAAAATGAGTAAAGAAATTACTTTGAATTTCCAGCATTTTGTTAATATGTCTCTGCCAAACTAAGATGTTTCAAATGCCAAGAAAAATAAGGAAAATAAGGTGAGGTCTTTGAGGGTCGAACCCGAGACCTCACCCCTTTAAAAATAAAAAAAAGTGGTTTAATTAAAGAAGAAGAAATTTGTGTGGTGAGGGGGATTCGAACCTATGGTGGCTGGGGAATAAGAGTGAAGAAAAAGAAAACAAGAAATGAGAGGGGTGGGATTCGAAAGCTCACTTACTTTCCTAATCCAAATTTGGAAACTTTCCTAATCTCAATTTGGCAAGTCCACTGACTTGACTTCCAAAAATCATGTTGTTAGGAAAGAGATATTCTTTCTCATGCATGTCCTTGGTGTGTGCTTGCATATACCCATACTTAGTACAAGTGTGTACTAACCCTATACAAACTCTACTATTTTAGGTGCAGGTGCAGGTGCACGGTAGAGCTACAGGATCATCGCTGCAGTTATCCGAACGTCCAGCATTCATCCGGTTTTTGGTAGGTCCTCATGCTTTTGAGGATGCTACTGTTTATGTTCTAGCTTAGTTTAGGAGTTGAGCTAGTGGAGCATGTTCCACTAGCGTTTCTTTCTTATTTTATTCAGACTATGTTTGGATGCCATTTTGGCAATTATACGATTATTTTATTGAACTATTTCTTTTATTTGATTATCTCTTAATGTTTAGATGGTTGATGTTGAACGAATTACGAATGTATTAGAAATGTTTAGTAAGTAATGTTTAGAAACAAAAAGTTTCAAATTTTCCGCTAAAATTAACCTATGTAAAGTAAGAATGACGTAAGTAGGCTTGTCTGCGACCTCTGAGAGGTCAATAACGCCGGTCTCATCTGGGGTCTAGATTCCAGTCGTGACATATGGTTTGAGTTTAAAATGCTTTGAAGAAGTGTATTAAATAGCTAAAGATGCATGTTGCCTTTGTTTATGTGAAATGGGTTAAATGTTGCCTTTTTATGTTGGTGATTCTTCATAGTTGCTTATGTGGATTGGAGTCTTTTGTATAGGCTTGATTCTAGAAATAAAGGCAGTGTTCTTACCTTGTAAGGTGATTGTGGAGTATGTTAGTAGTGGGAGAACCCTTACGATTAGTTTACTAGTTCCCTTATGAACCTATTCTAAGAGTGGTGAAATTGGAAGAAAGGGTTTAATTCAACAAGTTGGGATTATGCTTTTCCCGAAGTTTGACTTAGAATGATGTATGTATCCTTTATACCTAAAAGAGGAGGAGAGAATTGATGTTGACCTACTTTATAGTGGTGAGTTGCCTTTTTGGTTGATCTTGAGTATAACCAATTGAGGAGAGGCTTAGGTTGTACCTAGGTATTGTTGGTTGGAAGTTTCCTCCAAAGGTTATAATGTGGGTTGAAATGTCCTAGAAGTTACCTTGCTTATTGTTGAAAGAAAATAAAGAGGCCTTATGTCTAAGTCTCCTCTATTGTTTCCCCTAAGGTGTTATGACCCTTGGTGTTTATGGTAGAGTTGAGACCTTATGTGGTAGAGTAGTATGACCTAATTTGATTGTTATGGATTTTCTTTAGGGGTTGGTCTTAGAGGAATAAATATGCTTGAGGTATTACCCCTTGATGATGGAGTTAGTAGGCTCCTTAATAAGAGATTAGGAGTGAAAATCCTCAGTGAACATTAAATCTTCTAATGTGAGGAGTATATAGGTTTGCCTTGACATGCCTTGACCTTGGTGTTTATGGGCATGAGGTTATTAGGTTTCCCCTAAGTTGGTGTGTGTGTGTGTGTGATGATGTGAGTAGTAAAGTGGTAGATATACCTATCTTGTCCTTCTATTCTTACTTGAGCTTGAAAAAAAAGAGTTCCTAGAAGCTTGTTCATGATAGGAGTCTTGCATAAAAGTATAAGTTGCATGTTCTCCATATGTTATGTATGTCTTAATTGACACTATGTTAAGTATGTTTTGAAGATACTAATTTGCATGAAAAAATGGTTTTTGATCAAATTCATGATTTCTCATGTTGTGGTACATCTTGATATGTTAGTTGTGCATTTAACTCTATGAGATAGAGTAAGAAGCATGTTTGATGTCACATTTAATGTGTGGTGTTTTAAGCCATCAATGACAAATTAAGTCTCCTTAAAATGAAAAGTGATGAGTCTCTTGAAAATTATGTGACTTTATGGCTTGGGAAATATGATTGTAGGCTCTCTCTTGAAGAGTGAAGGTATGTTTAGCCAATGTCCTTGTGTGTGCCTATAAGTTGTAAGATTTTCCCCAATTGATGCTTGCTTATGAAGGCAATTGTCATGCTAGAAATTGAAATTTTTTGATATGACTTCCTATTACTGTAATGTGTGTGGTGTGATTTACCATTTTGACTTCACTAGTAAGGAAATATGAGCACGCTTTGGTTAAAAGTTGAGAATTTCTCATTTAAAATGAATTGACTTTTGTGCATTGCTCATGTATGATCTCATGAAGACATGTAAGTGTGTTTAGGAGAAGGAAGTTCTTTCGTAAACATAACTAAGCATGGTATAGTTGAGTATGTCCCTCATGGTATTATGTATAAATGATAATGATCTTTGTTGTTCTACTTGACTCAAGTCTATGTGCATTGAAGTATGAGTGCTTGTTTGCTTCATGAGTGATGTTGAACTTGCCTATGTGTGACTTAAAGTTTGTTGCATTCTGAGCTCTTAATGAAATGAAATGAAAAGACCATGTTATGATTATGAGAAGGATGTTTATCCTATAAACATGACAAGAGCCTATATGTTTGATGCATTTAAGTGAATAAAGGTTTTGCTTGCTTGTGTTTCATTGAGTGGAAAAATGGTTTGAAGTTTGTTTTCCTTGTAAGTTTGGTGCATTTACTTGTATATGATGATGTGTTGAATGTTTTTTTCTTCTATATGGTTCATTGAGTCCTTGAAAGTGTTTTAAAAATGTCAAAAGTGTCATTCGAGGATGAATGTTCCCAAGTGGGGGATATTGTAAGGTCTCTCAAAATAAACTAAGGTGTCTAGAGCCTCACATGTGCCTAAAAAGATTAATAACATGTTGATAAAGTGTTTTACAGTAGATATGATTGATTTGAAGTGGTTTGGAGGTCAAACGTCCAAGAACGTCCAAGACATTCGAAAGTTAGCCTTGAAATGTGCTAGTGTGCCTTGGTATGTTTTATGTGTTGTTTGGTGCTCAAATTGATAGGAAGGACCCAAATATGTATACGAGTGTATTTATGGTTGAAATAACTGGGCATGACTCCCCAAGGACCGCCCTAGGGGTCCTTAAGAATGACAAACCTTTGGCTAACAAACTGCCCAAGGTAGCAGCTTTTTGTTCCTTGGTGAAATAGGTCCGGGTCGTGGACTAGGGTGTCCATAGTCCAAAAGTTTTGTCCGCGTCGTGGACACAATGCTGAGTCTTCTTCCCCAAAATCTATGTTAAAAAATCATGTGGGAACAGCTCCGCGATGCAGACTTTTTCCCCGACGAAGATTTCGAAAATGAATGTTAAGTTTGACTTGTCTAAAAGTCCAAATAAGTGTGGGACTATTTTGGGTAATTGGGGGTTGGTTATAAATAGTTTCTAGGACTTATATAATCCCTTTGCCAAGCAAAAACTCCAACACACAATAAGAAATCAAAATCCAAAAGCTCTCTTCTCTTCCAAATTCTCTCAAACCTCCATTGGAGGGAAACTCAAGCTCAAGCTAGAAGATGAATTTTTGAACGATTTCTTCTCTAATTTCATGGGTCTTCAGTCAATAAGGCATGATGATCCTTTATCCTTAGTTATGCATTCATCTAAGGAGTTTAATCAAAGAATTTCAAAGTGATTCAAAGACCAAAATTCCCAATTTTCAATCTAGGCATGGGTTCTTTCTCAAATTGATTTAAAAAAAAGCATGTTTATGATAAATTGATGATTATCTACTATTTTAAAGATGAATTTGAATCCAATTTTATGATGAACCCATGATCCTCCAAAATTCTCAAATTATGATATAAAGTGGGTCTTTTGATCTTGATTAGATGACAATCGAGTTATATTTAGATTGTAATGAATTTCTTAGTTATATGTTCCTATATGTCAATTGCTGATGAATTGTTGGGTAATTGATCAATAAGGATCAAAGGTTGAGAGGTTTGGTAAGTTTGGCCTATATTCCTTCCCCTTCTATAGAATTGATAGTAGTGTACATAACGTGACCTTGATTAGGGTGGTTGAAGAATGATTTCGTCTATGTTAGTGTACTTTTAGATACTTCCCTATACATTTAATATTTATGATTATGAGTATTGATCAATGATGATCAAAGCTTGGTGAATTGGTAAGATTGTTGTCTTCCTCTATTTCCCTATAGAATTGCTAGTTGAATTTGCCTTGTAGTACATTGTGTGGTATAGTCCACTTATGGTGGCGGTGTTTACCTTATTGTCAATGTGTATGTGATGTGATCATGGCCTTGAAGGCAATTGCATTATGAATGCGTGGTGATGATGATCACCCAATATGCAGTATTATTCCTAGTCTTCCATTCTAGTTATGATCTAGGGTATGTTGCTAATGTTATGAGCATGTGAACGACTAAGTTAGGGTTAGGTATGGTCTACATGATTGATGATTGAATAGTCTTATGTAGTATGACACCTACCTATGTACCCCTATATGAATGTGTGTCCTTCGTCAAGGTTAGGAGTCTTGGATGCAATGTGAAGTTATCTTGTCTCCTATGCTAAATTGTGGTGTGTGGTATATGCATGGATGTGAATTGTGGTCTTAAGAGGGTGGATGCCTCAATGTGATGTTGATAGCCATTATATGATAATGTTGACCAATGTACACACAGTCAAACCTCATGCATGCTTATAAATAGTATAGGTTCATGGTGTCTATGAAAGGATATTCTCATATGCACTCATGTCTACAACTATATATGTAAAGTATATGTCCATGAAGTATGTTATGTATCCCTAACTAGGATGACTTGATAGGTGTACTAGTATGGACAAGGGTATGGGACCTTGACTATGCATTGCACATGTGTGCCTTGATAGGATAGTTCCTAGGTTGTAATCTATGTACATGAATATGAATGCATGAATATGTTATGAATATGACTTATATTCTATAATGTCAAGTATATGATATGATGAAGTATGAATATGCATAGTTTATAAATGTGTTTATATGATTGCTCATATAGTTTCACCTATACACTTATGCTTGAATAAAGTGAAGTATGATTATGTGTGGTCTAAGGGTGTTTATGTGAAATGTTTGCTCACATATATGTACACACACACATGAAAACATGTCTATGATGCATGTATGATGATCTAGTAAAGCGAGGGTCTATTGAAAGGTGTTCTCAATGGTATCCTAAACTAGATGGTTCGTAAATATGTTATGTCCATGTGAAAGGTTTTATCACATGATTTAGGTTGATGAAAGGACTCTCTCATCTATAACCTATGAGCTAAGAATATGAGTAGTTAATCTCCTAAAGCCTATGTTTTACAAAGTAATAATAATAAATTCTTTTAAATAAAGAGAACTTAGCTTAGGACCGAGTCAACTTAGATGAGGGGTGCCCCTTCCTACTGTGGAAAGGCTTGTTCACCATAGTCCTCACGCGGTGGATAACTACAATGCCCCATTTGGCATAAAGAGGGTTTCCATATATGCCTCCAAGTTCTATAAACTATGTTTTCCCCATGGGATCTAGCAAGTGATATCACCTAATATGCTAGCATGATGTTAATGTTCTACTTTGGCAAGGTAGAGCACCTTTTTTTGGTGTAAGGTTCTACAACACCGGATTCAGTGTTTAACACCCATGGTATTAGTGTCGGTTAAGGCTATAGTTTCGCTAAAGTAAAATGGACAATGGAAGTAAAGTAATGGACCCTAACTAGAATAACCTAAGGGAAGTTTCTTAGTGTAGATGAGGATATGGGACTTTACCTATGCGTTGCACAAGTAGATCTTGAATGGAGTTCTAGGAAGGTGTTCTAATGTATTTGTATATGTTTATGTTTCTTATGCATGTTGTAGTGTTGTCTACTTGTTATGGTGATATGCATGGTATGGGTCCTAATGAGTCTATATGATGTGGTTTTACCTTGTATGCATAATGTTGGCCTTATTGACTATGTGATGAAGGTCTAAATTGACATGTATGAAATTGTCTATACTTGTCTTATTGATGTATGAAGTAAATGGTATGCTTGTGATCTCGATATGAGTTTACTAAGTATATGTGAGGTTATGGTACTTCACATGTACATTGCACTAGTAGGCTTAGATTGAGGTTATGAGTAAGGTATTATGATGTCTTATGAAGTGAAGTCCAAATATGTAATGTTAACTAATGTCTGTTATGTTGTTGTTGGTAGAGTTCACTTACATGATGTCTTGGAATAGGTCTTATATGAGGTTCATGCATTATGTTGAGTTATATGTGAAACTTGTATTGTCATGATAAGCTAAGCCTTTATGTATATGTATATATGCTTGATGATTAATGAAGGTTCTATGTATGATTACCTATGGCTTTGAGGTGATACTTGAGTGTGGATAGTGTAATAAGACATTGTCTATACATTGCACTAAGTATCACTAGAGGGTTACTTGGAAAGTGAAGTAGTTAAGGAAAGAATGAGTTTAGTATGAATAAAGAATGAGCTTACTGTAAATGAAAAGTAGCTAGTGTAAAGTGATGCTAAATGTGCCTTATGTAATGTATGGCTTCATGTGATGTTATGACTATTGTATATACCTATATGAATTATGTGAATTGTATGATGATTATTTTATCAAGTTTTATGAAGTTTTACAAACAGGCATGATGCATGGTTTCAAAGTAAATGTCCTCTTTAAATGCATGTTCTTGCATGGTTGCCATACTTAGTGCATTATTGTACTAACACCATTCTTCTTAATCTTTTTACAGAAAGTGTAGGTTATGGATGCTTAAAGGATGTCTGTAAGGTGAAGGGCTTGATATGTAATGCAACAGCTTAGTAATAGTTTATGTTATACGGGTTGTGTCCCTAATGTACTCTAACGATGTTGAGTCTTTGATGGCAAAGAAACTTAGAGTATAACTATGTAAATATGATATTTTATCCATATAATGGAAGTGATGTTCTAGCATATGATATGCTATGAAAGTTATAAATTTTCTGCTAAATTTACCTATGACAATGCGATGAATGATAACTATGGGCTTGTATAGGACCTCCGAGAGGTCAAGTACTCCATGATACTTCTAAGGGGTGCTCCCCGGTCGTGACGATATATTAACACTACTTTGGATAAAGTACTACATTTTGAGCGCGCATACGAGGGATTGCCTGTTGCTCAGTACTTAGATTAAGTAAATGGATGGTTGGCTCCACTAATTACAGAGACCACCCCAAGGTGGATCGGGGTGGGAGCCCCTATTGAGAAAATGCAATACACTGTTGGTGCAAATTTCTGGTTTGAGTTTTTGTGCACCATCATAATGCCATCCCAAAACGAATCTACTTTATACCTTCCTAAGGTAGCATTCCTTGGAGCTATCATATCTCAAAAGAGCATCGACCTATGACTACTCATTGAGCAAAAGATTTACATGAGGGCAAAGTAGGGACACACATCCTTAACTTTCCCAGTATTGTTCACAGAACTATACTGGCATGCTGGTGTAACTTGGGACGATACAATAGACATTGAGGTTACCCCGTTTTCCGTCACTGACCTCTTGCGAATTGAGGCCGAATATACTAGAATGGATCCTGGCATGAGAAGGGTATCTCTGGTTGACCCAATCTCGGAGGTGAATGTTGACTCAATACCTGAAGAGACATCTTTTCCTACTCCAAGATCGAAGCCTTTAGGTACTTCTGCACCCACCACTTTTTCACAAGATCCACATACGTATTTTTCCTACCAACAAACAAAGATTACTTAGGCTATGATCCTGAATATAGGTCATCTAGTCCATTCAGCTAATGTGAGAGATACCAAACTCGAGAGATCTATCGCTTTTATGATTGATGTTGCCATTCTAGATGCATTGATCCCTCTTCAGACTTCCATTGACACTCTCACCACGAGGATTGAGGCTTGTGAAAGCATGACGGGGAAGACCTCTTAGGATACAACTTTGAAATTTGAGGTCTCTGACTTGAGCAAGGATGTAGTCTTTCTAAACTTTACTGACCTCACTTCATGTTTGAGTTCGCAAATGACGTGGATGCCCTTGAGACTTCAGATATCACTCTGGCTACCACCGAAGATGAATACATGGATGTTGAAGAATCTGATGCGTCGGACATAGAGACCAACGTGAAGTAGATTGAGATACAGGAGGAGAGCATATATGGAGACTTGTCAGATCTTGAGGAGACGATTATGTAGTTAATGATTGAGACATCATTTCTGTGACATCCAAGGATCAGCCCCTAGAAGTAACGGTGTCGTCGTCCTCGAAGAGGACTAAGACTAACGTCTTAGCATTAATCATTACATTTCATAGGTTAAAAAGTGCGTAAAATTAAAACTTTTCATCTACATCTATTTCATGATATTTACTTAGACCTCTCGCTTACATATAATATATTCATAGCGAGTATACATAGACTCCTCGTGCAAGAAGATTACGTAGTATTCTACTTTTAAGCCACATATAGACAACATGCATAATATAGTCTTGAAAAGGGATGTGTCATATTAAACCATCTAAACGGAATAGAACAATATGGGCATATCCCTTACACAAATGTAAAAGTGCCACTTAGGGATTGCAACAATGTCTTGAAAAACATGAATGAAAAGAGCTTCTTTAGACTATAACAATGAAACATAGGTAGAGTGATAGAAAGGCATCATCCTTGGAACATGAGGACATACCCACACTTGGAGAAATGATCCAAGCCTTACTTCAAAGTGGTCACGAACCCTTCAACGATCGGAACCTAAAATGTTGGGGGAAAAGGGAGAAATGGGGTTAGCACATTACTTGTACTAAGTATAGGATCATATGAACACACAACATAGAAATCATGCCAAAGAGGGACATTTATTCAAAAACATGCAATGTCACTTCGGAAATACCTTATGCACATTCAAGAACCAATGCAAATCAATAATCACATATTACTTAAGTCAAGACCATGTACATCACAAGACCACCAATACCAAGTCTAGTCAAGTCAACATGCATATCAACATAATTAAGCATATATTCAAGACAACTTTATCATTAAGTTATACTATCAACAAGCATGCATAAATGTTAATAATATCATAACCTAAGCAAGACCATCACTCATACACCCCAATTAAGTACAGTAGAGCAATGACTAAGAAAGTCCACATAACATCAGTCAACCAAGTAAACCCAACAAGAACTATAAGAAATGTCCAACTTTACATACTATAGCATTAAAAGTAGACATCATCATACTTTAGCAATAGAGACCAACCACATGTTCATAAGTGAAACTAATATCACATAGTGTCATTAACATGTAAGATCAATATATATATATATATATATATATATATATATATATATATATATATATATATATAATTTACATTTATAAGCATGTAAGCACATAAGAACATCCTTCTGAGACTTCCCTCAAGACTAAAAAGTGCAATGTATAGGTAGAGTCCCATACCTCTACCTAGATAAGTCAAACCCCTCAAGTCATCCTAGTTAGAGTTCACTTTATTACTTCAATTTACTTTTAGGAACATATTACCTTAACCGACATAAACCACATGAGCCAACGTGGAATCCGATGTCATGGAACCCTACACTGAAAGAAGGCGGACTACTTGCCATGGTAGTACCAAAACATGAACAAAATAACTATGTGGATCCTTTAGCTAGTATTCCTATGGGAGAAACATATTTCAACAACTAGGATATATAGTTGGGACCCTCTTTATGCTACATGAATTATAGTCTCCAATATCATGAGTACGATAGTGAACCTACCTTCCCTTTGTGAGAAAGGACACTCCTCACTACTAGTTCACTTGGTGCTAAGATAGAGTCCCCTTTTGAAATGTCTTTCATTATTAATCATAACTTAGTTTTGATCATAGGGTCTACCCCTTATATACTCATAGTCACAGCTCAATAGGAATCGCATGATACCACCTTTTATTACAACCCTCATATGTGAGATTAACACATTAACATCATTATATCATGGTAAGGCACATTGTTACTTCATCTCCAACCTTATATACTTACATCTGAAGCATAATCTCACAATAATATAATCAAGAAATTTCAATTCAACATCATACCAACCCTAATCAATCGCATCATAAAGCATACTTCAAGATAACTTCATCACTAAACACAAGTAATCATAATTTAATTAAAGGTTTGAGATCACAAGACTTACCCAATATCCTTCAAAAGCCATCATCCAAGGTCTTATCATCATCCATCAAATTCAGTCCAATAATATGTATAATAACATCAATCAATGGTAATTAACACAATAATGAAGTCAATTGCATCACTATAACTCAATTCAACACTAGTTCATAACCTAGGGTTAGGGACTTGGGTCAATTTCATGATATATTCCACAAACTAGGTTAATTCATCAAAAACCAATGTAATTGAACAATAATACAACATAATATAATCATAATAATAAAAATAAACCATAAAAATGCAATTTCAAAGATCAAATTCGTAATAGAAGAAAACCCACTCGAAATTCATCTTTTTTAAATCAATTTTGGAAGAACCCTTTGGGGAAAGAAATCCCAAAGGTGAAAGGATCCCATACCTTGTTAAGTGTTGAAGAATGATGGATAAAAGCACCCTTATTTCTCCTTTAAGACCTTGACCTAGCCCTTCAATGGATCTCTTCTATTTGGGAGAGAGAAAGAAGAGAGAAGGAAGAGCAATTGGGTTTTGGTAATTATGAGAGTTGAGTTAGTTTAATTAGTCTTAGGTCTTTAAATAGAAGTCCTTAATTAAATTAATTTAACCTCCCTTGACCCTTAATTGACTAACTAATCACCTAACTAATTAAATGAAATAATTAAAATAAAACAGCAAAACCCTGACCTGACCTACGCGACCCCGACCTACGGGTCGTAGGTCAGTCGACGAGCATTGTTCACCCACCATCCTGCACTCCGTTGTTTTGATAAGAGACTGGACGAAATGGACTACTGGTAAAATGGCTAAGTGATCATCTACGGTGGCCATCGACGCCTTGTAGCCTGCAACCGTTTATGGTTAATGTCTCAAAGACAACTTTTAGCCACAATGCAAAGGTCGTCCTCAAGGACCCTTTGGGTGATCCTTGGGGAGTCGTACCTTGACGTTTCGACCCTAAACCAACTCTAATACATGTTAGATACCTTACTGCCAAATTTCATTAAATTCCAATTCCTAAAACCTCGTCAAATAGGCTAAGGCACGCTAGCACCTTTTGCACTAGTCTCCGGACGTCATGGACGTTCCTTGACGTTTTGACTCTAAAACGTCCCAAATGTCTTTTATACACTATTATTGACCTTAAAATAGTTTTATCACTCTTATACACTCATGTGAGGCTCTATATTACGTTTTAGACTTTCGAAGTGTTATATTATCACTCTCTTAGGAACATTTGTCCCCGAATGACACAAAAAATCGTTTGAAGGTAGAGGATAGACACAAGACTAGCAGCCCAACAAACAATAACATATCAAAACAAGAGTTACAACTCAACATAGCATTTACACGTAGCAATTCATAACTTCAATTACTACACATAAGAGCTCAAGATCACAACATGAGAAATCTCCTTTTCACAACCACTCGAGCTCAACATATTATTAAGGAGTCAATTATGCCTAAGTTCATTTTCACATCATTTCAACATGCTCAATATATTAATGAAGGAAACATATACCAAATACTCAAATAAGTGCAAATCAAGCAAAATAGCATTTTTACATAGAACTTCATTTTAGCAAAAACCTATATCATAAACATGCACATCTTTGCAAAACAAGTCAAATTCAATTTATTCATTATTTTCATTATTAGTAGGAACAACTAACCTTAATATACAAAGAGATGAGGATAATGGACTTCATGTCAGCCTCCACCTCCCATGTTGCTCACTCAACTAGGTGGTTCTTCCATAACACCTTTACGAAGCCACCTCCTTGTTCCTCAACTTCTTTACTTGTCTATCAAGGATTTCAACCGGAACCTCCTCATAGGAGAGGTTCTCTTCCACACCTAGACCTTCAATAGGAAGAATTGACTCAGGATTATCGATACACTTCTTAAGCATGGAGACATGGAACATCGGATGAACCGAAGCTAATTCACAAGGTAATCTCAACTCGTATGCAACCTTGCCAACCCTTTGCAAAATTTCATAAGGACCCACATAAGGAGGACTCAACGTCCCTTTCTTGCCAAATCTCACCTCTTCCTTCATGGGTAAAATTTTTAGATACACTTTATCCCCCTCTTCAAATTCTAAATCCCTTCTTCTATGGTCGGCATAAGACTTTTACCGGCGATAGGCTGTTTCAATCAATTCCTTATCATATGAAATTTTTCCAAAGTCTTATAAATCAATTAGAGACCCAATAGTGAGGATTTGCCCACTTCAAACCATCCAATTGGAGATCTACATCTCCTACCAAACAAGGCCTCGAAAGGATCCATAGATATAGATGAATGGTAACTATTGTTATTAGAGAACTCAACCAAGGGAAAATGTTCATCCCAATTTCCCTTGAAATCAATTATACAAGCTCTAAGCATATCCTCAAGAGTTTGATTAGTACGCTCCGCTTGACCAACCGTTTGGGAATGAAAAGTGGTGCTTAGCTTCACCTTGGTAGCCAACCCTTTTTGGAATGACCTCCTAAACCTAGATGTGAATTGTACACCCTATCTAATATGATGGATAACGGAATACCATGGCGACACACAATATCATCTATGAAGATTCTTGCATAATCCTCCGCCGAGTAAGTAGACTTGACGGGAATAAAATGAGCGGATTTGGTCAACCTATCCACAACAACCCATATAGAATCATGTTTTTTTTAGTACAAGGCAAACCTACCACGAAATCCATATTTATGTTTTCCCACTTCGAAGTGGGAACTTGGATTTCTTGGACTAGACCACTTGGCTTTTGGTGCTCGGCCTTCACTTGTTGGCAATTTGGACATTTTGCAACAAATTTTGCTATGTTCCTTTTCAAACCATCCCACCAAAACACCTCTCTAAGGTCATGATACATCTTTGTAGAACCCGGATGAATGGAATAACGCGAACCATGATCTTCCTCAAGAATCCGGTTTCTCAAGTCATCAACATTGGGCACATATAATCTTCCTTGATACCTCAAGACACCTTTTCCCCTAAGACGATTCAGAGTTATGGACCATAAAACCACCATTCAGAGAATCTTCCAATCTAACACCCAATCTGGCCAACCTATGAACATCTTTCACTAAGTATTTCTTGGCTTCTTCTTCATGAGACACACTACCCATGGTTATACGACTTAGAGCATCTGCAACCACATTGGCCTTAACGGGGTGGTTGAGAACACTCATGTCATAATCCTTCAATAATTCCAACCACCTTCTATGTCGGAGATTTAACTCCCATATTGAAGACTCTTGTGGTCGGTATACACATCAACATGTACACCATACAAATAATGCCCTATATTTCCAGGGAAAATACTAGGGCCGCTAACTCAAGATCATGAGTTGGATAATTCTTCTCATGCACCTTAAGTTGTCTAGAATCATACGCTACTACTTTCACATGTTGCATAAGAACACACCTTAAGCCCACTCGGGATGCATCACAATATACAACGAAGACCTTAGTACCCTCTGGTAAATTCAACATCAAAGCGGAGGTAAGCCGTTCTTTCAAGATTTGTAAGCTTCTTTCACATGCCTCCGATCACTCGAATTTCATACTCTTTTGGGTCAAGGTAGTGAAGGGAGATTCAATGGATGCAAAACCAACCACAAAACTCCTATAATATCCCACTAAACCTAAAAAGCTCCTAATGTCGGTTGGATTTAATGGTCTAGGAAGATTCTTGATCGCCTCAGTTTTCCTTGGATCAACCTCAACTCCCTCACTAGAGATGATATGACTAAGAAACACCACCGACCTCAACAAAAACTGACATTTGCTATACTTGACAAATAGATGATTCTCCTTAAGCACTTGTAAGTCACGATCGGGGATTACCCCTAGAAGTAACATGGCGTACTTGACCTCTTGGAGGTCTTATACAAGACCATAGTTATCATTCATCGCATTGTCATTGGTAAATTAGCGGAAAATTCAAAACTTTTCATAGCACATCATATGCTAGAAACTTTACTTCATATATATAAAATATCATAAGAACATATTTAGACTCTAGTCTCTTTTTGCCATCCTAGACTCAACATCATTAGAGTATATTAGGGACACGACCTTTACAACATAATCATAAGTATATAATTACAAGACTTAAAACATAACTTGACATAGGACAACCTTGAATCTTAAGGATTCCTTTTGCTAGAGCTTGGGAAACACATAATAAGCTCCTCAATAATAGAGACATCCTTTAAGCATTCATAACCTACACTTTATGTAAAAAAATAGAGAAGAATGGAGTTAGTACAAGAATGAACTAAGTATGGCAACCATGCAACAACATGCACTAAAAAGGGGCATTTTACTTAAAATCATGCTTCATGCTTTTTTGAGAAATCTTCATAAAACTTTGATACAATAGCATTTATACAATTTAGATACTTCATATAGGCATATTCAAAGGACAAACATCATATAAAATCATATATAGAATTTAAGTCATTTCAGAGTCACTTTACAGTAAGCATATTCCTTCTTTACAGTAAGCTTTCTTCTCTTTACAATGACTTCTTTTTCTTAACTCATTAACCACTCAGGTAACCCTATAGTGATACTTTGTGCAATGCATCACCTTGAAGAGACAAGGAAATCAGACATACATCTGCACAACCCACCACATGCCATCATAGAAGTATAGCATACCACAAGACACCGTCAAGTCTAAGACCCTAAAGATATTACAGTGAACCATAGTCAATGACCTTATTCACAATCATATTCTATGTCTACTAGTGCAATGTACATGTGGAGCCCCATAACCTCACACATACTTAGTAAACCTATCATAAGACTATAAGCATCAAAACACGCACTTCACACTTCAAACATACTACTATAGTCAACTATATGCAACTCAAGTAGAACCTTAATTCACATAGTCAATAAGACCAACATCATACACATAAGGAAAGACCACATCATATAAACAAGACTACAAAGTCATGCATAAGAAACATATACACATTCACATGCATTAGAATACCTTCCTAGGACTTCCCCAAGAGCCACTTTTGCAATGCATAGGTGAAGTCCCATACCTCCACCTACACTAAGCAAATAACGTTAGGTTATCCTAGTTAGGGTCCTTACTTTACTTCCATTGTCCATTTTTCTTTAGGGAAAGTATAGTTTTAACGGACACTAATACCATGGGTTCTACATGGAATTTGGTGTTTTAGAGCCTTACACCAAGGGAAGGTGTTCTTACCCAGCCAAGGTAGAACATTAACACATGCTAGCATACTAAGTGAATTCACTTGCTAGATCCTATTAGGCAAGCATAGTTTATGGAGCTAAAAGATATACATAACCCTCTACACGCTCATTAGCATTGGATCCTCATCTCATGAGAAACCATGGGTGAATCTTCTCAAGGAAAGTCAACACCTTATGTGGAACCATAGGTGAATGTTCCTCCAAGGGAAGGCAACACCTTATGAGAACCCAATCGTGAATCTTCCTTCAAGTGAAGCCAACACCTCTCATTGTCAAGTTCACTCAGTGCTAAGCTATGTTCCCTTCTATAGAAAAGCCTTTATTACATTACTTTATAAAATATTAAGCTTTAGGAGATTGACTCCTCATATGCTTAGTTCATAGGTCATTGAAGAGAGTTCATCAACCTATATCATGAGAAACCCTTTCACATGGATATAGCATATGTAAGAACCTATCTAGTTTTAGGGTACACTTGACCACACCTTTCAAGGCCCATCCATTGACTAGATTATCATACATGTGTGTGTATACTTATAAGTGAGCAAACCATTCACATAACACATAAATGTCACACATGTTTATATATCAATGCATAAGTCTATAGGTATAACTATATGAGCAATCCTTTCATATAAACACACCAAGACACTATGCACATTTATACTTCATCATATCATATACTTAACATCATAGCATATAAGTCATTTTATAACATGTTCATAGAATCCTGCATTTTACTTAGAAGACCAACCTAGGAACTAACCTATCAAGGTACACATGTGCAATGGATAGACAAGTTCCAATACCCTTGACCATACTGGTACACCTATCAAGTCATCCTAATGAATGATACATCACACAACATCATAGAATGGTTAGCATAGCATAAGCCTCATTTATTTAAGACATACAAGGTCATTACAGTAAGCTCTAGTCATTATGCACCTATAGTAACTTTACTTCACATATAACATTATAAGACCTCATCATAGGCAGAACATATGCATAAAGTTAAAATGACCATTTACATGCTCATAACATTAGCCATACTACCTAGATCATAGCTATAATAGTAAACTAGGCATAGGTTTCACATAGGGTGATTCATCACCAACACACATTCATAGTATAATTGCCTTCAAGTCCATGTTCACATCACATATATATATTGGCAATAAAGTAAACACCTCCACTATAAGTGGGCCATACCACACAATTCCATACAAGGCTTAATCAACTATCAACACTTATAAGGAAAGCAGAAGAAGTAGGAATCTTACCAAATTCTCAACCATTGGTCATCAATGACCAATACCCATATTTCATCAACAATTCATATCTAGGGCAGTAGCTAAAGATATACTAACATAATCGAAATCATACATTAATCATAACAAGATTAAGATCATATTATGTTCACTACATCATTAAATTATAGAATGTGAAGGGAAGTTGATATTTTACCAATTCTTCCTTACATGGATCATCAATGATCAACCTCTTTAATTCATCAAAATACAATATAGGGTAGTAGCTACAAGTATTTCTTCATAGACGGAGTCATAGATTCAAACCCTATAGAGTCTATATTACCGTGAAAACAAATCTATAAGAAGTAAAGATCAAGTTCTTCAATAATCAATCCACATTGGGACAACAACACATAATGCCTCATCATAAAACATTATAGGCAGTAGCTAAAGTGCAATGAATAACATACGAAGTCATGTATAAGCTACTATAAGATCATGCTACTAACATCTACCCTACTTCATCAATTCACTAGCAAGTAGAGAAAGAACGATCACTTACCAATTTACCTTGCATTGATCATCAATTATCCATAATTACAATTAATCAACAATGCACATATAAGGCAGTAGTTAAAGAGACCCTAAATTAAACGAAATCCTACTACAATTGCCAAGAAATCGAGATTACAGTGAGCATGTAGAAGAACATAGGCTAGTCCTTCAAAACATCAAACCTTGATCCATATGGATCACTCATCAACAATTCACCGTTAATATACAATATACACATTAGATATAAGTAATTCAACATGCTAGAATCATAATTCAATCAATAAAAAGTCACGATCACAATGCCCATACATAGGCTTAAACGAGAGTTGAAGGGGACATGGGTTCATCATGCAATCTGATTGAAATCCACGTTACAATCATCATGTTAACATCAATTTATCATGATTAAGACTTTGAAAACTTTTTGAGAAAGAACCCACTTCTAGATTGAAGAAGAAGAGATTTGATCATGAATCTTCTTTGAAAACTTTGGAAGGAACTCTCTAGATGCAAGATTAACTAGAGATGAAGGATCACCATACCTTAATGTAGAAGAAAACCTCTAAACTTGGTGAAGAACATATGGAAATCCCATCTACAAGCTGTTCTTGAGCTTCACCATCAATGGAGGTTCTAGAGAGAATATTTTTGGGAGGGAAGTCTAATTTGTGTGAATTGAATTGGGAATGGGGTTGTCATATTTGGTATCACTTAAATACACCCAAAAATAAACAGATAAACCATGTAGGTTCTGTTTAGCACATGGGGTGAATTTTCCATTCACCCCTTAATTAAAACAGCGTCCATGGCTGCATTTACAGGCACCATCGACGGACACAAACGACGCCCTGTAGGTCCATCGACGGACAGTACTGCAGACCGTCGTTTGGTTCTGAGGCTTGAAAACATCCTTAATACTTCACCAGTCTAAGTATCCATTGAAGCCTCACCATCTACGGGCCGTTGGTGGACTGAAGAACCATCATTTCGCTTCATCGATTGACTCTCAACAGCCTTTGGGTCCTCCTTGAGGATTTCTTGCGGGGCCCTTGGGGAGTCGTACCCAGGCATTTCAGACGTAAATATATACCTTAACATGTGAAGGACCTTCTACATCAGTTTCACCCAAAATAATTACACGCAACACGTCCAAACATGCTAGGCACACTCAAGACACACACATGCACGTCTCAAGGGCTAACTTTCAAACGTCGTGGACATTCTTGGACGTTTGACCTCCAAACTTCATGAAACTCAACATACTTCCTATAAAAATCATTTTTCATCATATAAGGACTTCATAAGACAATGACATACATGAAATCTCATAAAAACACATAAGACCCCTTTGGTGACTAGTCGTCGAACGTCTTGATCGTCCCTTGATTTTTGACTTCCAAATGACTTCAAATGACCCATGCATACTTTAAAAATCTTAATTAACATGTTAACAAGCTTATAGATACATGTTATGCTCTAGACACCCTAACTCATTTTGGGGGTCTTACAATATCCCCCACTTGGGAACATTCGTCCTCGAATGACACTTAGAACACTTTAATCACAACTAGGACTTCAATGAATCATAGATAAGCTCACAACATTCATAACATCACCATATAGAAGTTAATTCATCAAACTTACAAGGAACACGACTTCAAAACATTTAGGACTCAATGCAACATAAGCAAGCAAAACCTTTATTCACTCACTCTTTAATGCATCAAACACATAGGCTCTTATCATGTTCATAGGAGGGACATACTTCTCCTAATCATAACATGGTCTTTACATTTCATTTTATTAAGATTTTATCATGCAACCATATGTAAGTCACACTTAGGCAGATTTAACAACACTCAAGAAACAATTAGGCACTCATACTTTAATGCACATAGACTTGAGTCAATTGAATCAACAAGGATCTTTATTAGTTAGACTTAGTTCCCTGAGTGTCATACTCAACCATACCATGATTAGTTGTGTCCACGGAGGAATTTCCTTCTCCTCAACACACTTTCATGTCTCATGAGTTCACATTCAAAAGCAAGCGACAAAAGTCAACTTTACTGTAAAATGAGAATTCCTCAACTTTTAGCCAAAGCATGCTCATAATTTCTTCCTAGTGAAGTCAAAATGCTAAATCACACCACACATATCACAACAATAGGAAGTCATTTCACAACATTTCAATTTCTAGCTTAACATTAGCTTTCATAAACATGCTTCATTTAAGGAAAGTCTTACTATTTATAGGCACACACAAGGACAATAGCTAAACCTGCCTTCACTTTTCAAAGGTGAGCTTACAATCATGCTTTCCCAAATCATAAAAGTCACATAGTTTTTAAGAGACTCATCATTTTCATTTTAAGGAGGCTTAATTTCTCATTAATGGCTTAAAAGACCACACATTAAGTGACTTCAAACATGCTTCTTACCTTATCTCATTAAGTTAAATGCACAACTATCATATCAATATGCACAATCAACATGTGAAAACCATGAATTTAGTCAAAAATACTTTTTAATGCTAATTTAGAATCTTCAAAACATGCTTAAAATAGTGTCAATTAAGACATACCAACATATAGAGGTCATGTAACTCATACTTTATACAAGACTTCTATGATGAACAAGCTATTAGAAACTCATTAGTCTCAAGCTCAAATAAACATAGAATTAAAAGATAGAAATATCTACAACCTTATTAATCACATCACCATCCCCCACTTACGGTAAACCCAATTAAGAGCAACTTAACACAACCTCAAGAGGATCTTAACTTATCAACCTTCATTTTTCATCAATTAAAAGTGATTACCACTTTCGAAGGAATTATAGTAAGTCAACATAGGAACACCAAAGGCTTATCATCTTAGGCAAATTATCCCCCGATTATCAAGTTAGGTCATACTATTCAACCACATAAGTTTTTTCAACAATACCAAAGACATCAAGGTCATACAACATTAGGGGAAAACAACAAGGAGACTTAGCCATAAGGACTCTTTCTTTTCTTTCAACTTTACAATAAGGTAAATTCTAGGTCAATCAACACACATCATCACCCTACAAGGACAATCATGTTACACTTACTTCCTAGACCAACCCTATACAAAAGACTTCAATCCATGTAAAACAATCATGAAGGTTCACACATATAAACAAAGGCAACATTTGAACCATTATACATATACTTAGGCAACATGCTTCCATAGGTATTCATTATGCATTTAAAACCCAAATCATAACATTAGGCTACCATCAAGCAAAACCATATGGTAGCATACCATTCCAAAAAGAAACTCATTTTAACCATAATAACTTCTAACATGCTTTAATTATATCATTACACATAATTCTCAACAAAACATGCCATTTCACATAGGTCTCATATATATATATATATATATATATATATATATATATATATATATATATATATATATATAGCCACAGGGACATCATATCAACAAAGCATACTAAAGTTCACCTTCACACATACTCATGAATCAATAAAACCAAGATAAGCATCAAAACTCACCTTTTATCCCTCAAGCATATAGATACCATCTCATCCAAACAATCACATATAAAAGACAACCATATAAGAAAACATAGAGGGAGGTCTTATAGAGTTTAGTTCTATGGCACGCCATGAGAATGATGAAGAAGAAATTCCATCGTCCTATAGCCTTTCGCTCATAGATGTTTCGCGACTCACACCGATGATCGAGACTCTACTAGACGTGGCAATATGAGAAGATTAGACCTAAAACCACTTTCATAAACCTCATGCTCTGATACCACGTTTGTCACGACCAGGGAGCATCCCCTAGAAGTAGCATGGCGTACTTGACCTCTCGTAGGTCTTATACAAGCCCATAGTTATCATTCATCGCATTCTCATAGATAAATTTAGCGGAAAATTTAAAACTTTCTTAGCACATTATATGCTAGAAACTTCACTTCATATGTATAAAATATCATAAGAACATATATATACTCTAGTCTCTTTTTGCCATCCTAGACTCTATATCATTAGAGTATATTAGGGACACGGCCCTTAGATTACAATCATAAGCATATAATTACAAGACTTAAAAAATAACTTGACATAGGATATCCTTGAATCTTAAGGATTCCTTTTGCTTGATCTTGGGAAACACATAACAAACTCCTCAATCATAGAGACATTCTTTAAGTATCCATAACCTACACTTTGTTTAATAAAGTAGAGAAGAATGGAGTTAGTAAAAGAATGCACTAAGTATGTAACCATGCAAAAACATGCACTAAAAAGGGACATTTTACTTAAAATCATGCTTCATGCCTTTTTGAGAAATCTTCACATAACTTTGATAAAATAGCATTTATACAATTTATATATTTCATATAGGCATATTCAAAGGCCAAACATCATATAAAATCATATATAGAATTTAAGGCATTTCATAGTCACTTTACAGTAAGCATATTCCTTCTTTACAGTAAGCTTTCTTCTATTTACAATGACTTCTTTTTCTTAACTCATTAACCTCCCAGGTAACCCTATAGCGATACGTTGTGCAATGTATCACCTTAAAGAGACAAGGAAATCATACATACATCTGCACAAGCCACAACATACCATCATAGAAGTATATCATACCACAAGACACCTTCAAGTCTAAGACCCTAAAGACATTAGAGTGAACAATAGTCAATGACCTTACTCACAATCATATTCTATGTATACTAGTGTAATGTACATGTGAAGCCCCATAACCTCATACATACTTAGTAAACCTATCATAAGACTATAAGTATCAAAACACGCACTTCACACTTCAAACATACTACTATAGTCAACTATATGCAATCAAGTAGAACCTTCATTCACATAGTCAATAAGACCAACATCATACACAAAAGGAAAGACCACATCATATAAACAAGACTACAAAGTCATGCATAAGAAACATATACACATTCACATGCATTAGAATACCTTCCTAGGACTTCCACCAAGAGCCACTTGTGCAATGCATAGGTGAAGTCCCATACCCCCACCTACACTAAGCAACTACCCTTAGTTTATCCTAGTTACGGTCCTTACTTTACACCCATTGTCCAGTTTACATTAGGGAAACTATAGCTTTAACCGACACTAAGACCATGTGTGCTACATGTAATATTGTGTTGTAGAGCCTTACACCAAGGGAAGGTGTTCTTACCCAGCCAAGGTAGAACATTAACACATGCTAGCATACTAAGTGAAATCACCTGCTAGATCCTATTTGGAAAGAATATTTTATGGAACTAAGAGATATACATAACCCTCTACATTCCCATTAGCATTGGAGCCTCATCTCATGAGAAACCATGGGTGAATCTTCCTCAAGGAAAGTCAATACCTCATGTGGAACCATAGGTGAATGTTCCTCAAAGGGAAGTCAACACCTTATGAGAACCCAATGGTGAATCTTCCTCCAAGGGAAGCCAACACCTCTCATTGTCAAGTTCACTCGGTGCTAAGCTATGTTCCCTTATATTGAAAAGCCTTTATTACATTACTTTATAAAATATTAGGCCTTAGGAGATTGACTTCTCATATGCTTAGCTCATAGGTCATAGATGAGAATTCATCAACATGTGAGAAACCCTTTCACATGGACATAGCATATATAAGCACCTATCTAGTTTTAGGGTACACTTGAGCATACCTTTCAAGGCCCCTCCATTTACTAGATTATCATACAGGTGTGTGTGTGTATACTTATATGTGAGCAAACCTTTCACATAACACATAAATGTCACACATGTTCATATATAAATGCATAAATCTATAGGTATAATTATATGAGCAATCCTTTCATATAAACACACCAAGACACTATGCACATTCATACTTCATCATATAATATATTTAACATCATAGCATATAAGTTATATTCATAACATGTCCATATAACCCTATGAATGTACTTAGAAGACCAACCTAGGAACTATCCTTTCAAGGTACACATGTGCAATGCATAGAAATTGTCCCATACCCTTGCCCATACTAGTACACCTAAAAAGTCATCCTAATGAATTATACATCACAAAACATCATAGAATTGTTTATATAGCATAAGACTCATTATTCAAGACTTACAAGTTCATTATAGTAAGCTCTAGTCATTATGCACCTATATTAACTTTACTTCACATATAACATTATAAGACCTCATCATAGGCATCACATATACATAAAGTTAACATGATCATTTACATGCTCATAACATTATCCATACAACCTAGATATAGCTAGAATAGTAAACTAGGCATAGGCTTCACATAGGGTGATTCATCAACAACATACATTCATGTATAATTGCCTTCAAGGCCATGTTCACATCACATATATATATTGTAAATAAAGTAACCACCTCCACCATAAGTGGACCATACCACACAATGCCATACAAGGCTTCATTAACTATCAACACTTATACGGAAAGTAGAAGAAGTAGGAATCTTACCAATTTCTCAACCTTTGGTCATCAATGACCAATACCCATATTTCATCAACAATTCATATCTAGGGTAGTAGCTAAAGGTATAATAACATAATCGAAATCATACATTGATCATAACAAGATTAAGATCATATTAAGTCCACTACATCATCAAATTATAGAATGTGAAGGGAAGGTGATCTCTTACCAATTATTCCTTACATGGATCGTCAATGATCAACCTCCTTAATTCATCAAAGTACAATATAGGGCAGTAGCTACAAGTATCTCTTCATAGACGAAGTCATACATTCATACCCTATAGAGTCTATATTATAGTGAATACCAATCTATAAGAAGTAGAGATCAAGTTCTTCAAGTATAATTCCACATTAGGACAACAACACATAATGCCTCATCATAATACAGTATAGGCAGTAGCTAAAGTGCAATTAATCACCTACGAAGTCATGCATAAGTTACTATAAGATCATGCTAGTAACATCTACCCTACATCATCAATTCACTAGCAAGTAGAGAAACATAGATCACTTACCAATCTCCCTTGATTTGATCATCAATTATCCATAGTCACAATTCATCAACAATACACATATAAGGAAGTAGTTAAAGAGACTCTAACTTAAACGAAATCCTACTACAATTGCCAAGAAATCGAGATTACAGTGAGCATGTAGAAGAACATAGGATAGTCCTTCAAACCATCAAACTTTGATCCACATGGATTAATCATCTACAATTTACCATCAATATATGATATACTCATTATATATAAGCAATTCAACATGCTAGAATCATAATTCAATCAATAAAAAGTCACGATCACAATGTCCATACATAGGCTAAAACGAGAGTTGAAGGGAACATGGGTTCATCATGCAATCTGATTGAAATCCTCATACAATCATCATGTTAACATCAATTTATCATGATTAAGCCTTTGAAAATGTTTTGAGAAATAACCCATGGCTAGATTGAAGAAGAAGAAATTTGATCATGAAACTTCATTGAAAACATTGAAAGGAACTCTCTCGATGAAAGATTAACTAGAGATGAAGGATCACCATACCTTAATGTAGAAAAAACCCTCTAAAAGTTGGTGAATAACCCATGTAAATACTATCTACACGATGTTCTTGAGCTTTACCTTCAATGGAGGTTCTAGAGAGAATATTGTTGGAGGGAAGTCTAATTTGTGTGAATTGAATTGGGAATGGGGTTATCACCTTTTTTATCACTAAATACACACATAAATAACCAATAAACCATTTAGGGTCAGGTTAGAACGTGAGGTGAAATTCCCATTCACCCCTTAATTAAAGCAACGTACATGGTTGTAATTGTAGGCACCATCGACGGACACAAACGACGCCCTGTAGGTCCATCGACGGATCGTACTGAAGGCCGTTGTTTGGGTATGAGGCTTTACAACAGCCTTAAGCCTTCAAAATTCTAAGTAACCATCAATGTCTCACCATCGACGGGCCATTGGTGGACTGATGAGCCTTCCTTTGGCTTCGTCGATTGACACTGCCAAGGCAGTGTTTCGATAGCCTTTGGGTCATCCTTAAGGGCTTCTTACGGGGCCCTTGGGGAGTCGTACCCGGGAGTTGACAACATAAATATACAACTTAACACGTCAAGGACCTTCCACATTAGTTTCACCCAAAATAATTACACGCAACACCTTCAAACATGCTAGGCACACTCAAGACACACACATGCACGTCTCAAGTGCTAACTTTCGAACGTCTTGGACGTGCTTGGATGTTTGACCTCCAAACTTCATGAAACTCAACATACTGCCTATAAAAATCATTTTTCATCATATAAAGACTTCATAAGACAATGAAACACATGAAATCTCATAAAAACACATAGGACCCCTTTGGTGACTGGTCGTCAAATGTCTTGGTCATCCCTTGACGTTTGACTTCCAATGACTTCAAATCACCCATGCATACTTTAAAATACTCAATTAACATGTTAAAAAGATTATATACATGAGTGAGTCTCTAGACACCCTAACTCATTTTGGGGGGCTTACAACACCACCCTTAAATGGTCCATGTGTTCATCCTCATTTTTTAATATACCAAGATGTCGTCAATGAAGATAATGACAAATGAATCTTGGTAACTTTGAAACACCCTATTCATGATATCCATAAACACTGGCGGGGCATTAGTGAGACAAAATGACATTACTAAGAACTCATAGTGTCCATATCTAGTCTGAAATGCCGTTTTAGGTATATCCTCACCTCTCACCCTAAGTTGGTGATACCCCCATCTCAATTCAATATTAGAAAAGTAGCTTGCCCTTTGGAGTTGATCAAACAAGTCGTCAATCTGAGGAGAGGATACTTGTTCTTAATTGTAACTTTATTGAGTTGGTGATAATCTATGCACATTCTAAGGGACCCATCCTTCTTCTTCACAAATAATACCGGTGCACCCTACAATGAAATACTAGGTATAATGAAGCCTTTGTCTAGTAAGTCCTTGAGTTGAGCCTTCAACTCTTTCAATTAGGCCGGAGCCATCCGATAAGGAGGAATTGAAATGAGGTTTGTATCCGGTAGTAAGTCAATATCAAAATCAATTTCCCGTTCGGGAGGGATTTCGAGAAGATTATTAGGAAAGACCTTTGGAAATTCCCTCACTACGGGGACCAACTCAATGGAGGATTTTTGGAGTCTAAAACATTGACTCTTACAATATGGTATAAACACCCTTTTGAGATCATCTTACAAGCCTTTACACAAGAAATGATACGAACTCTCGGAATAGAATTTCCCCCTTTCCACTCTAAGACGGGTTCATATGAAAAATTGAACTTGACAATTCTTGTTCTAAAATCAATGGAAGCAAAACAATCACACAACCAATCCATCCCCGTGATGACATCAAAATCAACCATATCAAGATCTACTAATTAAACATGAGTAACTCTATTGGGAAACATTATAGGAAAATTGCTATATACCCTCTTTGCAACTACCGACTCACCTTTCGGGGTAGTTACCATGAAAGGTTCATTTAGGATATCAGGCAAAATATCAAACTTTTTAGCTATCAAGGGAGTAACAAAAGATAATGTATCACCCGGGTCAAGTAAAGGATAAACATCAATAGAGAAGACTTGTAACATACCGGTCACCACATCGGGAGAACTTTCTTGTTCACCCCTAGAGCGAAGAGTATAAAAGAGATTCTTCCTTGGATCATCCACATTAGAACCACTAGCTTGAGCTTGCCCGCTTGCTTTGTCTTGCCCCTTCAAATTAGGGCAATCCTTCACTTTGTGTCCACTATTGACACAATCAAAGCAATTGTTCGTCCAAAGAAGGCAATCATCATAATGATTCTTGCCACACTTTCCACAAGTTGGCTTCTTGCTTGACGAGCAAGTACCTCTTCCCTTTTGAGAGCTAGGGTTAGACACCCTATCATCACGAGCCTTGGTAAATTTGAAAGGAAATTGATTGGAAAACCTCTTCTTGAATCTAGGCTTGTCTTGAATGTCAAGACTACCCTTAGAAGAACCACCTTGATAAGACTTTGCCTTCTTGGCCTCCCTATTCTTCCTGCTTAACCTAGTTTCTTGCACTTGTTGAGCATGAACCATGAGACGAGAAATATTAATATTATCATAAAGCATAGCTGAACGACATTCTTCTACCAAGTCATCGGATACCCCCGTAACAAAACAACTCATCTCATCCCTTGGGTTTGAAACCAAGGATGGACCATACTTGTACGACTTAGTAAATTTCAAGGCATAGTCAAGTACAACCTCCTTGATGAGGGCCGATGAATTCTTCCACCTTAGATTCCCTCATATCTCTAGGAAAGAACGTATCAAGGAAAGCCCTCTTGAAGATCTCCCAGATCACCGGACCACCTCTTAGTGCCCTATTATCCCTCAATTTCACGTACCATGTTTGGGCCACATCATTGAGTTTATAAGCCACCAACTCGAACTTCTTAATTGAGATCATACCTATAGCATAGAGAATCTTACATACCTTATTGAGGAAGTCTTGAGAGTCCTCATTAGACTTCGACCCGAAGAATATAGGTGGATTCATTCTAGTAAAGTCTCTCAAAAGAGCCACAGTGTTAGCATGTTGAGGCACTTGAGGTCCAACCTCCCTACTCATTTGCGCTGTCATGGATTGGACTTGTGAAGGGACGGCACTAGCTTTAGAGTTCATAGATTAGGTTAACGTGAGAAAGGCTTCACTTATCTCTCCATCGGTCATCGGTGGATGAACAACAGGAACTTCATCACCCATAGCAACTTCTTCAAGTGGAGGCACTTGGTTGTCTTGTGGAGGCACTTCGTTGTCTTGAGCTCCCACATTTTCCATTTCTTCCTTGGACCTTATAGAAGCTGCTCTACGAGTATTCATACATATCACAGCAATACAAGGTTTAGGTGAAAGACATAACAAGACTATTGAGGCACGACATAGGAATACAAGGAGATGAGAGTTTCTAAGCATCACATAGTCTCTCGTTCATAAGTGTGGCACACTTCACAATTATGAAGAGGAATCTACATAGACGTGGTTTAATGAGAAATCGTTTCTAGGGATATTAAAACTCATGCTCTGATACAAAGTTTTTCACATCCGAGGAGCACCTCTTAGAAGTAAACGCCTCGAAGAGGACTAAGACTAACCTCTTAGCATTCGCCAATACATTCACAGGTTAAAAAGTGCGGAAAATAAAAAATTTTCATCCACATATATTTCATGAGGTTTACTTAGACCTCTCGCTTACACATATTATATTCATATAGAGTATACATAGACTCCTCGTATAAGAAGACTACATAGTCTTCTACTATTATGTCACATATAGATAACATACATAAACGAAATAGAACAATATGGGCATAGCCCTTACACAAATGTAAAAGTGCCACTTAGGGCTTATAGCAATGTCTTGAACAACACGAATCAAAAGTGTGTCTTTAGACTATAGCAATGAAACATAGGTAGAGGGATAGAAAGGCATCATCCTCTGAAAATGAGGACATACCCACACATGGAGAAATGATCCAAGCCTTACTTCAAAGTGGTCACGAACCCTTCAACAATAAAAATCTAAAATGTTGGGGGAAAAGGGAGAAATGGGGTTAGCACATCACTTGTACTAAGTATAAGATCATATGCACATATAAAATACTATTCATGCCAAAGAGGGACACTTATTCAAAAGCATGCAAAGTCACTTTGGAAATACCTTATGCACATTAAAGAACCAATACAAATCAATAAGCACATATTACTAAGTCAATACCATGTACATCAAAAGACCAGCAATACAAAGTCTAGTCAAGTCAACATGCATATCAACATAGTTAAGCACATAATCAAGATAAATCTATCATCAAGTTATATTATCAACAAGCATGCATAAGAGTTTATAACATCATAACTTAAGAAAGGCCATCACTCTTACACCCCTATTAAGTCCACTAGTGCAATGACTAAGTAAGGCCCCATAACTTCACTCAACCAAGTAAACCCAACAAGAACTATAAGAAATGTCCAACTTTACATACTATAGCATTCAGAGTAGACATCATTATACTTTAGCAATATAGACCAACCACATGTCATAAGTGAAACCAATATCATATTGTGTCATTAACATGTAAGGTCAGCATATATATGTGCATTTCGTTTACAATTATATGCATGTAATCCCATAAGAACATCCTTCTAAGACTTCCCTCAAGGCTAACTAGTGCAATGTATAGGTAGAGTCCCATACCCCTATCTAGACTAAGTCAAACCCCTCAAGTCATCCTAGTTAGAGTTCACTTTAGTACTTCATTTTACTTTAGGTAACATATTACCTTAACCAACATAGACCACATGAGCCAATGTGCAATCTGGTGTGATGGAACCCTACACCGAAAGAAGGCAGACTACTTGCCAAGGTAGTACCAAAACATGAACATAGCATCTATGTGGATCCACTAGCTAGTATTTCTATGGGAGAAACATAATTCAAGAACTAGGAGATATATTTGGGACCCTCTTTATGCTACATGCATTATAGTCTCCAATCTCATGAGTACAATAGTGAACCTACCTTCCCTTTGTGGTAAGGGACACTCCTCACTACTAGTTCACTCGGTGCTAAGCTAGAGTCCATTTTTTAAATGTCTTTCATTATTAATCATAACTTAGTTTTGGTCATACGATCTACCCCTTATATATTCATAGTCATAGATCAATAGAAATTGCATGAGAACACCTTTCATTACAACCCTCATATGTGAGATTAGCACATTAACATCATTATATCATAGTAAGGCACATACATACTTTATCACCAATCTTATATCATTAGATCTTAAGCATAATATGACAATCATATAATCAAGACATTTCAATTCAATATAATACCAAACCTATTCAATCTCATCATAAGGTATACTTCAATATAACTTCATCACTAAACACAACTAATCATAATTGAAGTGAAGGTTTGAGATCACAAGACTTACCCAATCTCCTTCACAATCCATCATCCAAGGTCTTACCATCAACCATCAAATTCAATCCAATAATCGGTATAATAACATCAATCAATGGTAATTAACACAATAATGAAGTCAATTGCATCAGTACAACTCAATTCAATACTAGTTCATAACCTAGGGTTAGGGACTTGGGTCAATTTCATGATCTATTCCACAAACTAGGTTAATACATCAAGAACCAATGAAATTTAACCATAATAAAATATAATCTAATAATAATAATCAATATAAACCATAAACAATACAATTTATAAGATAAAATTCGTAATAGAAGAAAACCCAATGGAAACTCATTTTTTGATATAAATTTTGGAAGAACCCTTTAGGGAAAGGAATCCCAAAGGTGAAAGGATCCCATACCTTGTTAATTTTTGAAGAATGATGGAGAAAATTACCAATCTTTCTTCCATAATACGTTGATCTAGCCCTTAAATGGGTTCTTCTATTTAGGAGAGAAAAAGAAGAGGAAGGAAGAGCAATTGGGTTTTGGGAATTATGAGAGTTGAGTTAGTTTAATTAGGCTTAGGTATTTATATAGAGGTCCTCAATAAACTTAATTGAAATCCCATTAACACTTAATTAAATAAATAATCACCTAACTAATAAAATTAAATAATTAAAATAAAATAGAAAAACCCTAACATGACATATGAGACACCGACCTACGGGCCGTAGGACAGTCAACGAGCACTGTTCACCCACCATCCTGCACTCCATCGTTTTGGTCAGAGACTGGACATAATGGACTTTAGGGAAAATGTCTAAGTGACCATCAACGGTGGACATCGACGCCTCGTCGATCAGGCCACGCTTCGTAGCCTGCAACCGTCGATGGCTACTGTCTAAAAGCAACTTTTAGCCACAATGCAATGGTCCTCCTCAAGGACCCTTTCGGTGTTCCTTGGGGAGTCGTACTAGAACGTTTTGATCCTAAACCAACTCTAATAGGTGTTAGACACCTTATTACCAAATTTTATTCAATTCCGACTCCTAAAACCTCGTCATATAGGGTAAGGCATGCTAGCACCTTTTGCACTAGTCTCCGAACGTCATGGATGTTCCTTGACGTTTTGACTGTAAATCTTCATAAATGACTTTTATACACTATTATTGACCTTACAACATTTTTACCACTCTTACACACTCTTGTAAGACTCTAGATTACGTTTTAGACTTTCGGAGTGTTATAGTTTTCGGAGACGTCCATAGAAGATCTTAGTGGATATGGTACTGCTTCTACCCATGCGATGTTTCTGAGGACCAAATTCAGATTGATGCACTGGGCAATAATGCCCCGATAGTCGGAGCAATTGCGTAGACAAGTTCACTTCTTTACCTCCATCCATGTCTTACTTTACTTTGACTTTTGGATATTTTTATTTGCATTTAAGGAAAACTGTTTTAAATTGTGGTGGGGTGATGCCCTCCTTTTATGTGAATATTGATGTTTTTTTATACATATTTGGCTTTTAAGATTTTTTTAGTGTTTTGCGCTATTTTTGTGAATGATTGAGCTTGTGGTTCCTATTTTAGCTGTAAATGATTTTGAACCCTTATGTAAAAAACTTGTACCTCTTGTTTGTGTTTCATGTGGTTGTTCTTTTGCAAATTTGAGTTTCTATCTTGATCAATACAAATGACATGAATAGTGCTCATAAATGAACAAAAATTAATGTGCAGCTACGATGTGGCCAAATGAAGTTGCATAGGCAATATAGGAACTCATTGTATTTCTTTGTGACTATTCGATTATTAAATTGAATCTCTTATGATTAGAATTGCATACTAGACAATGTGTGGAGTCTTGATTTTACATTGGTGTTTATGCCTTGTGTGATGATCTTACTGTTAACCATATGTTATGACACCTAGAATTTTCCTATTGTTCTGGTTGACTAAGTGATGAAATGTTTTGATATAATCATAGGCAACTTTGAAGAGTGTGAACCAATTTGACATATACCTTTTTTTGACTTACCTTTTAAGTGTGTGAACCTTGCTTTAACACCCCTTGATCCTAAAGCCTTATCTTAGAATAAACATGATGAAACTATAACCTTTATTGATCCGTTCCCATAATCCTCATGATGTGTGATTTTTTTGAATAGCCAACTTAGGACGAAAGCGTAAGTTGTAGGTCTAGTTAAAATAGAAGGTAAATCATGAAGTGCAAAGAAGTCCACCTTTACCCAATTTTTTTTAAAAAATAACACATTCCTTCCATACAAAAAAAAAAAGAAATAAAAAAGAAACGAAAAAGAAAAGAAAAGTTTTCAGAATAAAGTATGAAAATGGGGTTTCCAATGGTTCATAAAAGATGAATAACAAGGTAACTTGTAGGCACAAACAAAAATGATGAAGAAAAGGCAAGAAAGTGTTATTCGCACCACATTTTATGATGATAAGATTCATTGAGCCTGAACGACCATACCAGTACACTTAGCCCCATTACAAGCCTTGAACAAACCTTTTATGTCTTGAGGGAGCTGAAACAAGTGTTGGTTGGATAATACGGGCAAACTTATGGGTGAACTCATACATTATGTTCATCTTTGTTAGTGTGAGCATTGTATTTCATTTCATTGCTTTAAATTTTGAACAATTTTGTGTGTATCTCGTGAATATTATTTTAGTTTCTATAATATTCAAATACAATCATTGATATATGTATACCAATTACGTATATATAATTATCTTACAAGATTTCAAATCAAATTACAATAGTGTCTATAATATATTTTATGAAATTATCTTTTATGTGAGGGAATTTGAACACCTTTGTAGGGCATGAGCTTTGCATGTCAAGCATGTATAGTGATCTTTATATTCTTTGATAAATGTAAGTGACAACCAGAATCTTTGGGTGCTCGATTGATCCTTGCATTAGTAAGTCGAGTCTTTTTGTGTGAATTCATGATTGAATCTTATGTAGCACTGTTTGAGACATCGCTTTGAACTGCTCAACTTTAGTTTTACTCAAGACAAGCAAAAGTTTAAGTTGGCAATTTTGATGAGTCCACAATTTGGACTGCTTTAAGGATTTATTTTAATTGATTTAGTGTCTTCAAATGCATATTTTGTACAAATAACTGATGTAAATCATTTAGTTTCAGGTATATTGATTGAGCAACAAAGCATGGTCACTAATGAAAAAAAATGAACAAGGTAGCTGAAAGGATAACCAAAAGAAGGCTTGAGGATAACCTAACTTATTTGGTGAGTCGCCAAATGGAAAAGGATTCGCCTAATGTTCTAGAGTGCAACACTTTAAAGGAGAAAAAGAGATGGGCGACAGGCGTTGTTAAGCTCTCAGAGGTCGCAGACAAGCCTCTTCTTAGCTTTCATCACAAACATACAATTAAATTTGCGGAAAATTTAAAACTTTTTAATACTTAGTGAAGTATACATAGACTTCATATAGTATTGTATAAGAGTGATATTCTAATAGCTCAAACTCAACAACCATCTATTAAAGATTAAACAAATGAAACGATGAATCATAATGATAATAGTTTGCCAATCGACCTTATTACAACGTTTGAATAAATGGTTGGAATGAAACGCTAGGGAATAACTCCAATAACTATGTCTACTGTACTAAGATAGACTAATGAATGTAGCATCCTCGAACTCAAGAGGACCTACCGAAGTCTGGAGATCGCTAATCCAAACTACTTCGTCAACACTTCAATCTTCTTTAAAATCTGCGCCTATAAAAATAGTAATATATATGGGTTAGTACACACTTGTAATAAGTATTGGTGTATGTACATAACACATAAGGGACGATGCATGAACAAGGAAAGCTTTTCCTAAACAACATGTCAATCGTGGTCACAACGTTACTTTCTTACTTAAATCGTTAATCTTGATTTATGATATGTATAAGCGTTCTCATGTAATGAAGGCATACAAATGGTTTTCTATATGAACATAAGACCTTCGAATCATGAACATAATTTTAGAACAACTTAAACACACCTTTGTAATTTCTGTCCTTAGGCCGTGAGTGGCCATCTCTACACTTAGATTATTTTTCATTCTTTTCTATCTTCTTGTTGTGTAGTTCAACGATGTCCTTTGATCTTATGTTTCACTTACAAGTGCAATGATTCATTGTAGTCCCATACCTACAATGAATCGAGTAAGCAATTCACAAGACTAAGGAAATGATTGGCTACCCAACTTATGATTTAGATTTTTCATTCTTCTTCTTGTTGAATATGATTATACTAATAAGCCGATATTTATTGGCTATGCCCCTTATTTGATTATTTCATAATATATAGTTCTTGGGACATAATCCACGCTCGATTATTGGCTACCCCCAACTTATCTTGTCTATCAAACACTAAAGATTAATGTTCATTAAGCTCTTACTTTACTTAGTTCATTACGAACTTATAAATCTACTCCCTTGCTCGATCGTTCACTTTGAACATGCTACTTTATTCTTTCTTCCTCTCTTAGAGAGTTCTCTTAGCTTTAACGGAAGTAGATCATGCGAGCTATATGAAATCCAGTGTCTCCCCCACATCGAAAAGAGGTGATTCACCGATTAGGGTAAACCATGTTTAGTGTCTTCCCCATACCGAAAAGGGGGGTTCACCGGCTAGGGTAAACCGTTCGATGTCTTCCCCACATCGTAAAGGGGGTTTCACGGCACTAGTGAACCGAATGATTGTCCTGATCTATAACCGACATAGATCATGTGAGCTAAACATGAAATCCAGTGTCTCCCCCACACCAAAAAGAGGTTCTCAGATTTTATCTTCTTATCTTCTAGTGTTTACTCATACATTATGAAATCTTGCTTCTAGTTATGAGGTTCACTTAATCTATGGATGACTGGTCATCCCTATCTTTACTTGATGATTCTTATCTTGAAGCTTTACCTTATCATCATGGTGTGAGTGAGACTTGTCTAACGGACTCTAGCACCCTCTTATGTGAGTATTATTGACGTAACGACTAAGTGTTCTTGAGACTCGTCTCACTTCTTTCTAACACTCTATATTAGGTCAATTTCATAGCTTAACTCTTAGTTATCTCTATACAGACCTTAACTTGTTTAAGTCACTTACTAACCTTATATCATTCTTTATTATTGTTATTGATTCTTTGTAAGATTTTATGGCGTTTACAAGTTGTGTGGATAGGGTATGTTGGGAGTTGTCCCATTGATTGGCATACCCTATGTTATGAGATATTGAATTGAGATTAGAATGACTTTTTGGAGTACTATATTTAAATATTGATTTATTAGCCAATTTGTTGTCATTATTCAGAATTTCTCCAGTTACTTGTCATAATCTTATCATTAGCCAACTAAATCACTTCATGAATACATTATAGTAATCTAACACACCAAACAAGTCAACTTTTAACTTTGATTAACATATAAAGCAATTCAACGAACAACTCATAACAAACTCATATTCTCGAAACACAAGTAGGAATGTTAACAATCAACGATCATGTAAATAACACCCTAAGTATGAGGATCTAACATGTATATTTTACATGACATATAAATAACTTAAACACACATATAAGATCAGTTAACACCACATATAATCAACAATGCATCGAGAATAATCCTACTATACTACAAGAATCGGAAAATAAGAAGAACTAGGGAGATGAACATGTGATTCGATGGGAACAACCCTCATTCGATTTTCTTGAAGTAAAAAAGTTTGATAAGCCTCTTGGAGAAAGTATTCCATAAGAGAATACCCATACCTTGCTGTATGATTAAATCTACGAAGATCAATACGAATTTTGCACGAAAAAACTTTGAAACGTCCTTGCTAGCGTCCTAGGGTTTAGCTTGCGACTTCTCTTGTTCTCACATTTTCTCTTGATTTAGTTGTAACGTTTTCTTGGAGTGAATAACATGTCTAACACTTTATAACCAGAATGTTAACTAATTCTACTTGGACTATATAACCAAATTAAGGAATAACAATTAGCTAATTACAAAAACACCCCTCCTAGATTGACTAGGATTTGATGATTCTTGACTTGATTGTTTTTGGTGTCTTTCCTAGTAGTTTCGGTTTTGTCCTATTATTTTAATTAATTAAGTTGCTAAATTAATTAATTAAGTGACCTAGGGTAATTACCAAAGTACCCCTAGGTGGTTAGGACCATAAAAAACTCTTTGGACTATCCTAGGTTAGGTACTAGGTTGTCTTTTACTTGTCTTAACCAAATCTGGAAATTCCCTTTGTGATTTCGGTTTTGCCCTTTTAAATTAATTAATTAAGTAACCTAGGATAATTACTAAAGTACCCCTAAGTGTTTAGGACCATAACCAACCTTTTGGACAATCCTAGGTCAGGTATTAGGTTGTCTATTTCTTGTCTTAACCGAAATCTGGGAATTCCCTTGTGATTTTGGTTTTTCCCTTTTATATTAATTAATTAAGTTGCTAAATTAATTAATTAAGTAACCTAGGGTATTTAATAAAGTGCCGCTAAGTTGTTAGGACTTTAAGTCAACCATTTGGACCATCCTAGGTTAGGTACTAGGTTGTCCCTATGTTAGTTAAGCGGTTAGTTAGTTAGTTTGTCCTAGGTTGTCGGGTCCCATGGCTGTCCATTCTTGTTTAGTCCTAGGTTAGTTGGGTAGTTAGGTTAGTTGGTTAGGATCTAGGGTAGGTTAGGTTGTCTGGTCCCACACGGTGTAACCTGCATGTGCGGTTGTCCCCCCAATCGCCCTAACCGAATCGGTTAGGGTGGTCCCCCTACCTCTCGGCCGGTCTTGCACATGTTGTTGCCCATGTGCTGCCCATGTGCTTGCCCATGTGCTGCCCATGTGCTTGCCCATGTGCTGCTTCTACTTTCCTAACTAACTATTTGGAAGGTTCATTTGGAATATTTACTTATTGTCCAAAGGATCCTCACTATGTCCTTGGGCACTACTTACTCTACATGATCATTTTAAATGGTTATGTGATATGGTATCTAGGTTTGACTTGGATGACTAATACCTAATATGTACAGGTTGAGAATCAATGTTATTAGCTTAGGGTCTCTATTGCAGGTAAAACTTTTAAACAAGCTTGGAATATATATTGCTTATTTGGGTATTATATAGAAATTGGCTAACCCTCTTAGCCAATTTTCTATACTATGCCCAATATTTCTCAATATTGGGTATTGGGGTGCCTATGTACCCCCAATACGCATTCTTAAACACTTACTGGGCTCTTCACTAGACATGTAATTTTACGGATTGTTACATTATTCCCCCGTTAGGAAATTCGTCCCCGAATGACACTAATTATCATTTTAAAACAAAGAGGGAAATTTTCGGAAATCACATTAGCATGCTAGAACTTTATCTTCGTGAATGTCTAATTCACCACTTACTCTGAATGATTCACATACTCTAATCTTATCTGAAGCTTCTTATTTAAGATCAAGGAACTTTCTTCTCAATCCTACTTTAACTTAATGCCCATCACACTCATGCAACACAAAATCACGTAATAAGCTATACAAAAACAGCAACATGAAAACAAGCATGAACTCATATTAACTGATATAGTGCATGTATTAAAATACACATTTATGGACTTAGAAACCAAAAAACACTTAATGCACTAAGATTTAGAGTTGTAGCTATGAAATCGGACCTAGGAAGGGTATATCTAACTTTAAGAACTGAACATGAGAGGGTAACGGAATCTCCTATCGGCCTCGACCACCCATGTTGCCCCCTAAACTTGGTGGTTCTTCCTTAACACCTTTACGGTGGATACCTCCTTGTTCCTAAAATGTTTCACTTGGCGATCTAAAATTTCAACGGGACTCTCTTCGTAAGAAAGGTTCTCATCGACTCCTAACCATTTGACGGGTAGAATGGACGTTGGATCGCTTAGACACTTCTCAAGCACCAAAACGTGAAACTCTAGATCAACAGAAGGCAAGTCATTCGGTAACTTTAGTTCGTAAGCAACATTTCCTACTCGCTATAAGATCTCACAAAGAACTATATACCTTGGACTCAACTTCCCTTTCTTACCAAACCTCATATTTACTACGAACACAGAGTCTATGGAAGGGACTTCTTGTTCTAAGTAATTAACTCTAACTAAGTGGCATAAGTATCCCATAGATAACATCTTCTTGGCTTTAGGATTGGAAACTATTTTTCTTTGTTGGATTTGAATTACACCTTTCCCATTTTAACTCTAACTCATTTGGAAACTGAAAACTTACTACCCTATTTCGACAGTCTATGGTAGTCTAGCATTTATGAAGCAAATCCATACCTTAGCCATATCCTTGAGCTAGTATGCAGCCAACTTAGCCATCTCCTCTTCATCAGTACTCATAGCAGGCTTTAGAACCTATCATGCACTCACCTCTATGCGAACAACCACTCTTACCATATGTCTTTCGTTAATGATGGGCATTTCCATTATTGCCCTTCTTGAGAAGGCCTGATCTTGAGTCTGGCACCTTAGACTACTTGGCCATCCTAATTCTTGTATGTATTCTTCTACGCGCTCACAAAATAAGGAAGTTAGATACTTATAATGACACAAAGTGTCAAAGCTCTAGATAGCACGATAAAGTGTAGAAGAAGGGAAGTTTCCTAATCATCAAAAGGTCTCTAAGTCATGATTGTGGTACACTTCACAACCATAAGTTAGAAACTACGCAACGTGTTTGTGTTGAACTTTAGATCCTAGGTAATTTAACCTCATGCTCTGATACCAAGTTTGTCACATCCCAGATTCTGGAATCCGAACCGCGACCGGCTTCATTGACCTATCAGAGGTCGTAGACAAGCCTCTTCTTTGCTTTCATCACAATCATACAGTTAAATTTGCGGAAAATTTAAAACTTTTTAATACTTAGCGAAGTATACATAGACTTCATATAGTATTGTATAAGAGTGATATTCTAAAAGCTCAAACTCAACAACCATCTATTAAAGATTAAACAAATGAAATGATGAATCATAATAATAATAATTTGCTAATCGGCCTTATTACAACATTTGAATAAATGGTTGGAATGAAATGCTAGGGACTAACTCCATTAACTATGTCTAACGTACTAAGCTAGAATATGAATGCAGCATCCTCGAACTCAAGAGGACCTACCGAAGTCTGGAGATAGCTAATCCAAACTGCTTCATCAACACTTCAATCTTCTTTAGAACCTGCGCATATAAATATAGTAATATATATGGGGTTAGTACACACTTTTAAGAAGTATGGGTGTATGCACATAACACATAAGGGATGATGCATGAACAAGGAAAGCTCTTCCTAAGCAACATGTCAATCATGGTCACAACGTTACATTCTTACTTAAATCATTAATCTTGATTTATGATATGTATATAAAACTTTCTTGTAACACCCGTAGTCAAAAAAGTCCAAAAATCAGTTTTTCAGAAAAATATCTACAAGTGCAATCGACGTGACCATCGACGGACCGTAGCCTGACCCACGGTCTGTCCTGCACAACCGTCGATGGGATCAGAGACTCCCAAAATCTTAGCCCAGAAAAATTAGTTAAGTTTTGGTCGACAGACGGACTGACGGTCCGTAGGTCAGACGACGGTCCGTAGTCCATGACTGTCAATCAACACCCCATTCACCCAGGAAAATTGGTTAAGTGTTGGTCGACGGACGGACTTACGGTACGTAGGTGAGACGACGGTCCATAGTCCATGACCGTCGATCAACACCCCATTCACCCACTCTCTGACAAAAGCTATGGATGACCAGCACGGTCCGTAGGTGGACCTACGGTCTGTAGCTCTGACCGTAGGTGGAAAGTTTGCAAACAGTTAAGGGGAAATGCAGTTGGGTAAACTTCAAATGGTCATAACTATTAGCACAAAATGAATTAGGTGTCTCATTGCCTACCCACAAATAGATAATTTATTTATATTTCCATAGCCACCGACCTTGTTAAAATCGGACCTCCGACTAAGAAGTTATGCCTATTTTATTAAAGGCCTGTCGAACAGGCCCAGTCGACGGATCCAACGATGTGGCGTCGGTCAAACGACGGACCGTCAGTCCTGGCTGTCGTTTGGTCCGACAACAACTTTCCCAGGGGTCTTTTGGACCTTTCCCACTACGTTTAAACCTAAGCTACATCGTTTTGACCCTAAATCATAAAATGTTAGTTAGTTTAAGCCTAGAAACATAATTAAAAATATGTAAGTAAAATCATTAAATCAAAACTTAGAAAATTAGAAGCAAGAGAGGAGAAAAAGCTCAAGAACCCTAGTTCAAGAACACCACAACCTCCAGCAGTTCAAGCCCCAAAACTTAAGTATTTTTCCGTGGATTTCATTACCAGGCATGTGGGATTTCACTAGTGGGTTCGTTTTACCCATTGGGTCCCTAGTTTTAAGTCAGTTTTTGATTCTCTTGTCATGATTAAACCTAGGGTTTCTAGAACTTTGATAGAACTTCATGAATTTATTAAATACATGTTCCAAATTAGATTATAATGTTATTACTCAAATTATAGCATTAATTTCATAACCCTAGCTTTGTATTTCTTTAGTTCTTGAATTATACATGCTAGGTCAGATATTTCAGACACTTTAGATATGCATGCCTCAGTTATAAATGCATAATTACCAGATTAATTGTTGCATTCTCAGTTTGCATGTTCAGTTTCAAGCTATCCAGTATTTAGAAAAACTCAAACATAATCAATTAATTTGCATAATTCATTGGGAGTAGCATAATACCGAGTTGGACTAGGGTTTAGTGTACCCAATAGTCCCAGAACTACTAGCCAAGTAGGTTGTAAGTCCCCGCTGTGGGCAATCAGTTTAGTGATCATTCTAGCATGCCTTTATACCTTTGGCAGGGTATATTGGGTCCTCTCGATGGGGCGTATACATCGGACTCCACATTTATCTCATGTTGTTTTATTATCGGTTATTAGTAGCTCCCACAGATCAGTCAGACTCTTTGCATTGACCATTTATCAGTATATTCAGTATTCAGTTTCACCATGTTATAAATTGGTCATTGCATTCAGTTAGCTCAAAAATTCATTATATTATGTTCAGTTGATTATACTTGCTTTTGTGCTTGTTCAGTTATGTATTATTTCAGCTTTACTCTATCCTACATGCTCAGTACCTTCAAATACTGACACATACGTGTGCTACATCTTCTCGTGATGTAGGTTCAGGTTCTCAGCATCCAGATCACGCATAGATTGATTTCCGATCTGTAGTTCAGCAGATTCAGTGGTGAGTCCTCATTCTCCGAGGACAATAGTCATGAATTTCTTTTTAGTATTTAGTCTTTTGGTTTCAGTTTTTGCTAGATTTAGCTGGGGCTTGTCCCAGTATTTATAGTCCAGTTTAGAGGCTTATTTTAGACATAGTTAGATTCAGCTTAGTATTGAGTTAATAATTCTTTTGTATTAAACTCATTGTTTTCAAATATCTCACTTATAGAATATGGGTATTCCCCATCTTTTCATTTTAAGTATGATTTAGTTTCTGCCCATGATCATGCCAGCAGGGTTAGCTTGGGATCACTTGTGGTCCTAGGTTCCGTGTCCGCATCCCGAGGGTAGCTTGGGGAGTGACAAAACTTGGTATTAGAGCACTAGGTTCAAGAGTCCTAGGATGTCTGAAAAGCCATACTAAGTAGAGTCCTTTTCATGGATGTGAAGTGCACCACATCTAATGAGAGGGAGGCTATGAAGTGTTTTAGGAAAACTTCACTTTCTTGTTACTTTTATCATGCGTAAGGTATGATCTTATTCCACTCTAACTTGACGTTCTACGTTTCAAATCATTCCTCCTCGTAGAGGTAACACTAGGAATGCGAATGCCAGGAATACAAATGCAGCTCCTCCAGTCCCACATAAAGAAGTCTCCAATGTTGAGTTTAGAAATACCATACAGATGTTGGCTCAGAGTATGACCCACTAGAACAATCGGGTTCATGCTCCTGTGAATGAAAATGGTGGATCAGCAACAGCAAGGGTCCGTTACTTTGTTAGGATGAATCCGCCTGAGTTCTTAGGATCACAGACTAATGAGGATCCTCAGAATTTCTTGGACGAAATCAAGAAGATCTTTGAGGTGATGCAGGTTACTGGGAATGATCGGGTTGAGTTGGCGTCATACCAGCTGAAAAATGTGGCTCATATCTGGTCCACTCAGTCAAAGGAGAATAGGGGTGAAAATGCAACTCCTATTACCTAGGAGTGCTTCAGTGAGAATTTTCTCGACAGATTTTCCCAATAGAGTTGAGAGAAGCAAAGGTTCAAGAATTCATGAACTTGAGGCAGGGAAACATGACAGTCCAAGAGTATGGGCGGAAGTTTAACCAACTCTCCAGGTATGCTCCTCACATAGTTGTTGACTATAAGGCTCAGATGAATAAGTTCTTGTATGGAGTGTCGGATTTGGTGAAAACAGAGTGCAGAAGTGCTATGTTACTGGGAGATATGAACATATCTAGGCTTATGACTCATGCTCAGCAGGTTGAGGGTGATAATCTTAGAGAACAGGGCAAAGAGAATAAGAAGGCTAGGACTGGGAACTATGACTATTTTCAGCAGAAATAAGGTGGTGGAAATCGGTCGCAGAGTCAGCAGAAGTTCTCATCTCCAGCCCCTTCATCAGCTAGTGTTCCATCCTCCAAGAACAGGTTTGACCAGCTCTAAGTCGCATGGAAGTGTTTCAGGCACCAAGACATACCCCGATTGCCCTAAGTGTGGTAAGAACCATCCGTGCGAGTGTCTAAGGATGTTTTGAGTGCGGTCAGTCTGGTCAGAGGTGGAGGGATTGTCCTTCTAGACAGGGACAAGGAGGTGGAAATGGTAGAGCTCAGTCTACAACTTTAGCAGCACCAACAAGTCGCCTGACTCAACAAGGTAACACATCTGGTATCGGTGGCGGTCAACGACAGAACAAACTTTATTCTCTTCAGGCTTGCCAAGATCAGGAAGGTTCTCCTAATGTAGTCACTGGTACGTTACGAGTCTTTGACCTTTATGTTTATGCATTGTTAGAACCAGGGGCTACTCTTTCTTTTGTAACTCCTTACATAGCAGTCCAATTCAGTGTCAATCCAGAAACTCTCTCAGAACCTTTCTCAGTCTCTACTCCAGTCGGTGACCCAGTTATAGCTAGACGGGTATACAAAAATTTCCCTGTCACAGTCTCTCAGAAAGTCACATCAGCAGATCTAGTAGAGCTAGAAATGGTAGTCTTCAATGTCATTCTAGGCGTGGATTGGTTACACTCATGTTATGCCTCAGTCGATTGTAGAACTAGGATTGTTCGTTTTCAGTTTCCAGATAAACCAATCTTATAATGGAAGGGTAGTAGCTTAGCGCCTATGGGTCGATTTATTTCTTACCTTAAGGCCAGAAAGATGATCTCTAAGGGTTATCTCTATCATCTAGTTCGGGTTAAGGATTCTAGCTCTGAAACCCCAACAATTGATTCAGTTCCAGTAGTCAGTGAATTTCCAGAAGCGTTTCCAAAAGATCTTCCCAGAGTTCCTCCCGAAAGGGAAATCGACTTTGGAATTGATCTCCTTCTTGATACCCAGCCTATTTCTATTCCTCCTTACAGAATGGCTCCTGCAGAGCTTAAGGAATTGAAAGAGCAGTTGAAGACCTTTTAGATACGGGTTTCATCAGACCTAGTATTTCACCATGGGGTGCACCATTGTTGTTCGTAAAGAAGAAAGATGGTTCTCTCAAAATGTGCATTGACTACAGACAGTTGAACAAGGTCACAATCAAGAATAAGTATCCCATCCCCAGGATTGATGAATTGTTTGACCAACTTCAGGGTGATAGTAATTTCTCAAAGATAGACCTCAGATCGGGTTATCATCAGCTCAAAGTTAGAGATAGTGACATTTCGAAAACAGCCTTCAAAACTCGGTATGGTCATTATGAATTTGTAGTTATGTTGTTTGGACTAACCAATTCTCCTGCATCTTTCATGGATTTGATGAACAGAGTGTTCAAATAGTACTTGGACTTGTTCGTTATCGTCTTCATTGATGATATCCTCATTTACTCTAGGAATGAGGAAGAACATGCGAGTCATTTGAGAATTGTTCTACAGACTCTCAAGGATCGCCAGTTATTCGCTAAGTTTAGCAAATGTGAGTTTTGGTTGCAATCCATTGCTTTGCTTGGTCACATTGTATCTAGCGAAGCGATCTGCAAAGATTCACAGAAGATAGAAGAAGTGAAACAATGGCTCAGACCTACATCTGCTACAGATATCAGAAGTTTCTTAGGTCTAGCGGGTTATTACAGAAGGTTCGTGTAAGGATTTTCATCCATAGCCTCACCATTAACTAGGTTGACATAGAAGATGGTCAAGTTTCAATGGTCAGATGATTGTGAGAAAAGTTTTCCAGAGTTAAAAATTAGATTGACTGCAGCTTCTGTTTTGACTCTACCAGATGGGTCAGATAGTTATGTGATCTATTGCGACGCATCCAGAGTTGGCCTTGGTTGTGTATTGATGCAGCGAGATAAGGCTATAGCTTATGGTTCTAGGCAACTTAAGGTGCATGAGAATAACTATCTAACTCATGACCTCAAGCTTGCAGCAGTGGTGTTTGCACTCAAGATCTGGAGACACAACTTGTATGGTGTTCATGTAAATGTTTTCACTGACCATAAGAGCCTTTAGTATGTGTTCACCAAGAAAGAGTTGAATCTTCGCCAGAGGACATGGCTTGAGTTCCTTAAGGATTATGATATGAGTGTGCATTATCATCCTGGTAAGGCGAATATAGTAGCAGATGCTCTTAGTAGACTATCTATGGGTAGTGTAGCCCATGTTGAAGAAGAAAGAAAGGAGCTAGTGAAGGATGTTCACAGGCTTGCTCGCTTGGGAGTTTTCCTTATAAGCATATCAGACAATGGTGTAATTGTTCAGAATGGGGCAGAATCTTCTTTGGTAGTGGAGGTTATGTAAAGTGATCCAATCTTGCTTGAACTAAAAGGTGCAGTCCACACTCAAAGAGTGGAGGTTTTCTCCCAAGGGGGAGATGGTGTACTTCGCTACCAGGGTAGATTGTGTATTCCTGATGTGGGCGAGTTGAGACAACATATTCTTTCAGAAGCCCATAACTCCAGGTATTCTATTCAGTCAGGTGCCACTAAGATGTACCGCGATCTGCGGGAAGTCTATTGGTAGAATGTCATAAAGAGGGATTTATCAGATTTTGTGAGTAAGTGCCCCAATTGTCAGCAAGTAAAGGTAGAACATAAGAAACCAGGGGGTATGACTCAAGAGATCGACATTCCTACTTGGAAGTGGGAAGTGATCAATATGGATTTACTCACAGGGTTACCGCGTACTCACAGACAACATGACTCCATTTGGGGTGATAGTTGATAGTATGACTAAGTCTTCTCGCTTTTTGGCGGTCAAGACTACAGATTCGGCAGAGGACTGTGCCAAGATTTACATTAATGAAATTGTAGGGTTGCATGGGGTTCCTTTGTCTATCATCTCAGATAGAGGTCCTTAGTTTACCTCTCATTTCTGGAAGTCATTTCAGAAGGGTCTTGGCACTCAAGTTAACCTTAGCACAACATTTCATCCGCAGACGGATGGGCAGGAAGAGCGTACCATTCAGACCCTAGAGGATATGTTGAGAGCTTGTGTGATCGATTTCAAAGGTAGTTGGGATGATCACCTTCCTCTGATTGAGTTTGCCTACAACAATAGCTACCATTCCAGCATTGAGATGGCCCCTTATGAGGCTTTGTATGGGCGTAGATGTAGATCTCCTGTTGGTTGGTTTGAAGTAGGTGAAGCAGCTTTGATAGGGCCAGATTCAGTCCTTCATGCCATGGAGAAAGTGCAACTCATTAAATATAGACTTAAGACAACCCAAAGTCGTCAGAAATCTTATGCAGATGTAAGGAGAAGGGAACTAGAGTTCTAAGTTGATGATTGGGTTTTCTGAAAGTTTCACCTATGAAAGGGGTGATGAGATTTGGAAAGAAAGGGAAACTAAGTCCTAGATATGTAGGCCCTTACAAGATCTTGAGAAGGGTTGGCAAGATGGCATATGAGTTAGAGTTTCCAGCAGAATTAGCAGCAGTGCATCCGGTCTTCCACATCTCACTCTTGAAGAAGTGTGTAGGTGATCAACCTCTATAGTGCCATTGGAGAGTGTGGCGGTGAAAGATAGTCTTTCTTATGAGGATGTACCAGTTGAGATTCTTGACCGTCAGGTTAGAAGGTTGAGAAACAAAGAAGTCGCTTCAGTCAAGGTTTTATGTAGGAGTCAGTCCGTAGAGGGAGCTACTTGGGAAGAAGAAGCATCCATGAAAGCCAAGTATCCTCACCTCTTCCCTTCCGATTCCACTCTAGCTTGAGGTAATAGTTCCTCTTCAGCTTTCCAGTCATTCATGCGTAAATTCAGTTTTAGAATCATGTTCCCTCAGTTTGTACTTGCATTTTCAGCATATTTGCATGTACTCGAGACTCAATTCAGTTAGAAACTCAGTTCTTAGTGTTTAGTAGTAGGGTTGCAGCTCTCTCCCTCTATTTCAGCTAGTTTAGTCTTCATTCGAGGACGAATGTTCCCAAGGGGGAGATAATGTAACATCCCGTAGTAAAAAAAGACTAAAAATCAGTTTTTTCAGAAAACAATCTATAGGTGCAATCGATGTGACCATCGACGGACCGTAGCCTGACCCACGGTCCGTCCTGCACAACCGTCGATGGGATCAGAGACTCCCAAAATATTAGCCCAGGAAAATTGGTTAAGTGTTGGTCGACGGACGGACTTACGATTCGTAGTTAAGACGACGGTCCATAGTCCATGACCGTCGATCAACACCCCATTCACCCAGAAAAATTGGTTAAGTGTTGGTCGACGGACGGACTTAGGATCCGTAGGTTAGATGACGGTCCGTAGTCTATAACCGTCGATCAACACCCCATTCACCCACTCTCTAACAAAAGCTACGGATGACCAGCACGGTCCGTAGGTGGACCTATGGTACGTAGCTCTGACCGTAGGTGGAAAATTTGCAGACAGTTAAGGGAAATGCAGTTGGGTCAATTTCAAATGGTCATAACTCTTAACACAAAATGAATTAGCTGTCCCATGACCTACCCACAGATAGATAATTAAATTATCTTGCCACAGACAATGACCTTGTTAAAATAAGACCTCCGAGTAAAAAGTTATGCCTATTTAGTAAAGGATTGTCGACCAGGCCCAATCGACGGACCAAACGATGGGGCGTCGGTAAATCGACGGATCGTCAGTCCTGGCCGTCGTTTGGTCCGATAGCAACTTTCCAAGGGGTCTTTTGGACCTTTTCCACTCCGTTTAAACCCTAAGTTACATCATGTTGACCCTAAATCATCAGATTTTAGTTAGTTTAAGCCTAGAAATATATTTAAAACATATCTAAGTCAAATCATTAAATCAAAACTTAGAATATTAGAAGTAAGAGAGGAGAAAAAGCTCAAGAACCCTAGTTCAAGAACTCCACAAGATCCAGCAGTTCCAGCCCCAAAACTTAAGTATTTTTCGTGGATTTCATCACCAGGTATGTGGGATTTCACTAGTGGGTTCCTTTAACCTATTGGGTCTCTAGTTTTCAGTCAGTTCTTGATTCTCTTGTCATGATTAAACCTAGGGTTTCTAGAACTTTGATAGAACTTCATGAATTTATTAAATAGATGTTCCAAATGAGATTATCATGTTATTACTCAGATTATCGCATGAATTTCAAAACCCTAGCTTTGTATTTCTTTATTTCTTGTATTACACATGCTAGGTCAGATATTTCGACACTTCAGATATACATGCCTCAGTTATAAATGCATAATTATCAGATTAATTTTTGCATTCTCAGTTTGCATGTTCAGTTTTGAGCTATTCAGTATTTATAGAAACTCAGACATAATTGGCAGGGTATATTAGGTCCTCTCGATAGGGCGTATACATCGGACTCCACATTTAGCTCATCTCATCCCTTGGGTTTGAAACCTAGGATGGACCATACTTGGACGACTTAGTAAATTTCAAGGCATAGTCAAGTACAACCTCCTTGACGAGGGCCGATGAATTCTTCCACCTTAGATTCCCTCATATCTCTAGGAAAGAACATATCAAGGAAAGCCCTCTTGAAGATCTCCCAGATCACCGGACCACCTCTTAGTGCCCTATTATCCCTCAATTTCACGTACCATGTTTGGGCCACATCATTGAGTTTATAAGCCACCAACTCGGACTTCTTAATTGAGGTCATACCCATAGCATAGAGAATCTTACATACCTTATTGAGGAAGTCTTGAGGGTCCTCATTAGACTTCGACCCGAAGAATATAGGTGGATTCATTCTAGTAAAGTCTCTTAAAAGAGCCACAGTATTAGCATGTTAAGGCACTTGAGGTCCAACCTCCCTACTCATTTGCGCCGTCATGGATTGGACTTGTGAAGGGACGGCACTAGCTTTATAGTTCATGGATTAGGTTAACGTCAGAAAGGCTGCACTTATCTCTCCATCGGTCATCGGTGGAGGAACAACAGGAACTTGATCACCCATAGCAACTTCTTCAAGTGGAGGCACTTCGTTGTCTTGTGGAGGCACTTCGTTGTCTTGAGTCGTTCATAAGTGTGGCACACTTCACAATTATGAAGAAGAATCTACATAGACGTGGTTTAATGAGACATCGTTTCTAGGGATATTAAAACTCATGCTCTGATACAAAGTTTTTCACATCCGAGGAGCACCTTCTAGAAGTAAACGCCTCGAAGAGGACTAAGACTAACCTCTTAGCATTCGCCATTACATTCACAGGTTAAAAAGTGCGGAAAATAAAAACTTTTCATCCACATCTATTTCATGAGGTTTACTTAGACCTCTCGCTTACACATATTATATTCATATAGAGTATACATAGACTCCTCGTATAAGAAGATTACATAGTCTTCTACTATTATGTCACATATAGATAACATACATAAACGAAATAGAACAATATGGGCATAGCCCTTACACAAATGTAAAAGTGCCACTTAGGGCTTACAACAATGTCTTGAACAACACGAATCAAAAGTGTGTCTTTAGACTATAGCAATGAAACATAGGTAGAGTGATAGAAAGGCATCATCCTCTGAAAATGAGGACATACCCACACATGGAGAAATGATCCAAGCCTTACTTCAAAGTGGTCACGAACCCTTCAACAATAAAAATCTAAAATGTTGGGGGAAAAGGGAGAAATGGGGTTAGCACATCACTTGTACTAAGTATAAGATCATATGCACATATAAAATACTATTCATGCCAAAGAGGGACACTTATTCAAAAGCATGCAAAGTCACTTTGGAAATACCTTATGCACATTCAAGAACCAATACAAATCAATAAGCACATATTACTAAGACAATACCATGTACATCAAAAGACCAGCAATACAAAGTCTAGTCAAGTCAACATGCATATCAACATAATTAAGAACATAATCAAGATAAATCTATAATCAAGTTATATTATCAACAAGCATGCATAAGAGTTTATAACATCATAACTTAAGCAAAACCATCACTCTTACACCCCTATTAAGTCCACTAATGCAATGACTATGTAAGGCCCCATAACTTCACTCAACCAAGTAAACCCAACAAGAACTATAAGAAATGTCCAACTTTACATACTATAGCATTCAGAGTAGACATCATTATACTTTAGCAATATAGACCAACCACATGTCATAAGTCAAACCAATATCATATAGTGTCATTAACATCTAAGGTCAACATATATATGTGCATTTCATTTACAATTATATGCATGTAATCCCATAAGAACATCCTTCTAAGACTTCCCTCAAGGCTAACTAGTGCAATGTATAGGTAGAGTCCCATACCCCTACCTAGACTAAGTCAAACCCCTCAAGTCATCCTAGTTAGAGTTCACTTTAGTACTTCATTTTAATTTAGGTAACATATTACCTTAACCAACATAGACCACATGAGCCAATGTGGAATCTGGTGTGATGGAACCCTACACCGAAAGAAGGCAGACTACTTGCCAAGGTAGTACCAAAACATGAACATAGCATCTATGTAGATCCACTAGCTAGTATTTCTATGGAAGAAACATAATTCAAGAACTAGGAGATATATTTGGGACCCTCTTTATGCTACATGCATTATAGTCTCCAATCTCATGAGTACAATAGTGAACCTACCTTCCCTTTGTGGGAAGGGACACTCCTCACTACTAGTTCACTCGGTGCTAAGCTAGAGTCCCTTTTTGAAATGTCTTTCATTATTAATCATAACTTAGTTTTGGTCATAGGATCTACCCCTTATATATTCATAGTCATAGATCAATAGGAATTGCATGAGAACACCTTTCATTACAACCCTCATATGTGAGATTAGCACATTAACATCATTATATCATAGTAAGGCACATACATACTTTATCACCAATCTTATATCATTAGATCTTAAGCATAATATGACAATCATATAATCAAGACATTTCAATTCAATATCATACCAAACCTATTCAATCTCATCATAAGGTATACTTCAATATAACTTCATCACTAAACACAACTAATCATAATTGAAGTGAAGGTTTGAGATCACAAGACTTACCCAATCTCCTTCACAATCCATCATCCAAGGTCTTACCATCAACCATCAAATTCAATCCAATAATCGGTATAATAACATCAATCAATGGTAATTAACACAATAATGAAGTCAATTGCATCAGTACAACTCAATTCAATACTAGTTCATAACCTAGGGTTAGGGACTTGGGTCAATTTCATGATCTATTCCACAAACTAGGTTAATACATCAAGAACCAATGAAATTTAACCATAATAAAATATAATCTAATAATAATAATCAATATAAACCATAAACAATACAATTTAGAAGATCAAATTCGTAATAGAAGAAAACCCAATGGAAACTCATTTTTTGATATAAATTTTGGAAGAACCCTTTAGGGAAAGGAATCCCAAAGGTGAAAGGATCCCATACCTTGTTAATTTTTGAAGAATGATGGAGAAAATTACCAATCTTTCTGCCATAATACGTTGACCTATCCCTTCAATGGGTTCTTCTATTTGGGTGAGAAAAAAAAGAGGAAGGAAGAGCAATTGTGTTGTGGGAATTATGAGAGTTGAGTTAGTTTAATTAGGCTTAGGTATTTATATAGAGGTCCTTAATAAACTTAATTGAACTCCCATTAACACTTAATTAAATAAATAATCACCTAACTAATAAAACTAAATAATTAAAATAAAATAGAAAAACCCTAACATGACATATGAGACACCGACCTACGGGCCGTAGGACAGTCAACGAGCATTGTTCACCCACCATCCTGCACTCCATCGTTTTGGTAAGAGACTGGACATAATGGACTTTAGGGAAAATGTCTAAGTGACTATCGACGGTGGACATCGACGCCTCGTCGATCAGGTCACGCTTCGTAGCCTGCACCGTCGATGGCTACTGTCCAAAAGCAACTTTTAGCCACAATGCAATGGTCCTCCTCAAGGACCCTTTCGGTGTTCCTTGGGGAGTCGTACTAGAACGTTTTGATCCTAAACCAAATCTAATAGGTGTTAGACACCTTATTACCAAATTTTATTCAATTCCGACTCCTAAAACCTTGTCATATAGGGTAAGGCATGCTAGCACCTTTTGCACTAGTCTCCGAACGTCATGGATATTCCTTGACGTTTTGACTGTAAATCTTCATAAATGACTTTTATACACTATTATTGACCTTAAAACATTTTTACCACTCTTACACACTCTTGTGAGACTCTAGATTACGTTTTAGACTTTCGGAGTGTTATAGTTTTCGGAGACATCCACAGAAGATCTTAGTGGATATGGTACTGCTTCTACCCATGCGATGTTTCTGAGGACCGAATTCTGATTGATGCACTGGGAAATAATGCCCCGATAGTCGGAGCAATTGCGTAGACAAGATCACTTCTTTACCTCCATCCATGTCTTACTTTACTTTGACTTTTGGATATTTTAATTTGCATTTAAGGAAAACTGTTTTAAATTGTGGTGGGGTGATGCCCTCCTTTTATGTGAATACTAATGTTTTTTTTATGCATATTTGGCTTTTAAGATTTATTTAGTGTTTTACGCTATTTTTGTGAATGATTGAGCTTGTGGTTCCTATTTTAGCTGTAAATGATTTTGAAACCTTATGTAAGAAACTTGTACCTCTTGTTTGTGTTTCATGTGGTTGTTCTTTTGCAATTTGAGTTTCTATCTTGATCAATACAAATGACATGAATAGTGCTCATAAATGAACAAAAATTAATGTGTAGCTACGATGTGGCCAAATGAAGTTGCATAGGCAATATATGAACTCTTTGTATTTCTTTGTGACTAGTCGATTATTAAATTGAATCTCTTATGATTAGAATTGCATACTAGACAATGTGTGGAGTCTTGATTTTACATTGGTGTTTATGCCTTGTGTAATGAGCGTACTGTGAACCATATGTGATGACACCTAGAATTTTCCTATTGTTCTGGTTGACTAAGTGATGAAATGTTTTGATATAATCATAGGCAACTTTGAAGAGTGTGAACCAATTTGACATATACCTTTTTGTGACTTACCTTTTAAGTGAGTGAACCTTGCTTTAACACCCCTTGATCCTAAAGCCTTATCTTAGAATAAACATGATGAAACTATAACCTTTATGATGTGTGATTCTTTTGAATAGCCAACTTAGGCCAAAAGCGTAAGTTGGAGGTCTGGTTAAAATAGAAGGTAAATCATGAAGTGCAAAGAAGTCCACCTTTACCCAATTATTTTTTTAAAAAAATAACAGATTCCTTCCATACAAAAAAAAAAGAAATAAAAAAGAAACAAAAAAGAAAAGAAAAGTTTTCGGAATAAACTATGAAAATGGGGTTTCCAATGGTTCATAAAAGATGAATAACAAGGTAACTTGTAGGCACAAACAAAAATGATGAAGAAAAGGCAAGAAAGTGTTATTCGCACCACATTTTATGATGATAAGATTCATTGAGCCTGAACGACCACACCAGTACACTTAGCCCCATTACAAGCCTTGAACAAACCTTTTATATCTTGAGGGAGATGAAACAAGTGTTGATTGGATAATACGGGCAAACTTATGGGTGAACTCATACATTATGTTCATCTTTGTTAGTGTGAGCATTGTATTTCATTTCATTGCTTTAAATTTTGAAAAATTTTGTGTGTATATCGTGAATATTATTTTATTTTCTATAATATTCAAATACAATCATTGATATATATGTATACCAATTACATATATATAATTATCTTACAAGATTTCAAATCAAATTACAATAGTGTCTATAATATATTTTATGAAATCATCTTTTATGTGAGGGAATTTGAACACCTTTGTAGAGCATGAGCTTTGCATGTCAAGCATGTATAGTGAGATTTATATTCTTTGATAAATGTAAGTGACAACCAGAATCTTTGGGTGCTCGATTGATCCTTGCATTAGTAAGTCGAGTCTTTTTGTGTGAATTCATGATTGAATCTTATGTAGCACTGTTTGAGACATCGCTTTGAACTGCTCAACTTTAGTTTTACTCGAGACAAGCAAAAGTTTAAGTTGGCAATTTTGATGAGTCCACAATTTGGACTGCTTTAAGGATTTATTTTAATTGATTTAGTGTCTTCAAATGCATATTTTGTACAAATAACTGATGTAAATCATTTAGTTTCAGGTATATTGATTGAGCAACAAAGCATGGTCACTAATGAAAAAAAATGTACAAGGTAGCTGAAAGGATAACCAAAAGAAGGCTTGAGGATAACCTAACTTATTTGGTGAGTCGCCAAATGGAAAAGGATTTGCCTAATGTTCTAGAGTGCAACACTTTAAAGGAGAAAAAGAGATGGGCGATGGAAAGGAGTAGTCAACAATTCATCGAATGATTTTGTGAAGCAGTGCCTTCTCGTAAAAATTTACATAACTTGGAGAATCCGAAGGATAGAGAAGAAATCTTATGGAATTGGCCAAAGGGAGGATCGCCGAGTGAATCAGCCATCCTGAATTATTACGCCGACTGATCCTTCACAACAAACTTTTTGACAACTATAAATACTTGATTAAATTTTTAGCTTAGTATCGAATTTCATATCCAATTCTCTGTAGAATCATATTATTTTGAATAACTAAAGTTAGAGTATGAGAATAATGTTTTTGGAGACATTTTTCCTTGGCTTTGAAAATTTGAATATTTCCAACTTCAAAAAATTCGAAGTGGGTGTTGAAGATTGTTCATCTAAGACTTGTGTAAAGACATTATTATTGATACCCAATTTGTGGAAATACAATTTGATATTTATTTCTTGCATTTTACTATGCCTAGCTAAAACCCCAATTCTTGTGGCGTGATTATGGGTGGAATTTACTATTGGGTTTTCTAAATGAAATATTATTTGATGTTTAAAAGTGATTTCGTTCTGTAATTGTCGTTGAACATAATTGCTTGTAGGTGTAAGTGCAATATTAACGTCGTGTTTTTTACTTACTCGAGAGAGAGGTTTTAAAAGCAAAATTATTGAATCGATGGTCTGTGGGTATTGGGTTGTCATGGGTTCTTTTCGAGAAAGTGCATCCTTAACCATTTTCTACACATTAAGCTCGAAAAAGTTAATAGACTAATGAGAAGGTTGTTCTTAATTGCTACTTATTGGTGTTCTTGAAAATCCAATTTGATTTGGGATAAACTGCTCGAGAGAGTTTATCCCTATTAAAATTTGTCGTATTCACTGATTCGCAACACTTTACTATTAATTTCAATTACCCATTTGTTTACCTTAGTCTATAATCTATCGCATCCTTAAAATCCCGTCTCTATTCGTATTTTTGTGTTATTTACTCTTGATAGTTGATTACAAATCCTCTCTTGATATTTGACACTTGTGTTGCCCGTTTATTTAAACCATGTTTTATTTGTAAATCCATTTAGCTAAATTGATTTGAGCCAATTTGCACTTGGCTATTGATTCTCAAAACCAATCCCTGTCGAAATGATCCTAACCCTTTGTTGGGTTATATCACGACACAGAATCGTTGTCACTTGAACTAGATGTAGTGTCATGATATGTTGAAATCAACTCTTCACATTTATTGATTTCCTTCTCTTTTCTCCACACACCGCCTAAGTTGGCTATTCTAACATATAACAGTTCATGAGTATTCTGGATGAATGGGTAACGAGAGGTATCATTTCCTAAAGTTTCTTCCAAGAAAAGGGAAAGTCTCAAAGGGGTTGAAGCAGCGTTCACACATACAAGGTTGGACACAAAATAGGTATAATCTAAAAATATTACACTCTTCAAAATTATTTCCTAAGATAATTTCAACAGTTTGAATCACTTAGTCAACTGAACAAATAGGTTAAATTTTAGGGGTCATTGCACATGGTTCACGGTAATATCATCACAAAAGGTATTGTAACCAACATAAAAGAAGACTCTATACTTTCTCTAATCAGCTAGTCCCAACGAGATGCAAAAATTTCACATATTATGTATGTAACTTCATTTGGCCTCATTGTAGCCACACATTAATTTTTCTTTGATTGAGAGCACTATTTAAGTCATCAGTATTGATCAAAACTGATACTCAAACATGCACAACAACAACACATTCAGACAAAATCAAGAGTTAGAGAATAATTTACGGACGGGTAAAAAACCATATGCATTTAAACAAGGAACTTCAAACTCAAACATTCACAAAAATAATGCCAAAACACAATATAAGCACAAAACACAATATATACAAAAAATAATATTCGTAAGAGGTAGGTATGAAAATACCTCACCCTCCCATAAATAAAAAGTTATTTGTCGTCAAATGGAATAAAACATCCAATAGTGAATAGAAATGAAAGCGAGGGAGTTAATTAAAGGTCCTATCTAATTAGTCACTCCATCTATTGGGGCATTAGTAACCGGTGCAACATCAGCAATATCAACTTTACCAGAGTCAACCAAAGGTGTGTCTGCCAATAGGTCTCCACATTTGCATCTACCATGCCCTCCTCAATATGTGTAAGGCCCTCATAAGATGCATCGTTATACACAACAAGCAGCTCCTTATCCATTTCAGCATCAGACTCTCCACCAGCTACCTACTCGATTCAAACCTCATCTCCGGTGATAGACGGAGGCACATTTGGATTAATTGGCACATTAGGGATCTCTATTTTATCGAAAATTATCGACATATCAGTGGATTTTAGGTGGTCCAAATCTCTCCTTAGCTCAGCAATAATGACACTTAGTGTTGTCACCTCCTCAATAGCCCCTTGTTCTGTCTCACAAACTCTTATCTGTCTTAAAGGGCATCAATGGTAAAACTCAGGGGTGTCACAGCATCAGAAAGGGCTCTCTCGATTATTCCAGGAATCGTTGCCTCAAACATGGATGCACATCTATTAGTAGAATGGGATAGCTTCTTGTTACGTCTTGAGAACAAACCCTTGTCATTTCACGGAGTACAAGACTCCAAAGAGCTTCATAAAAGTCTCATAATCTTTCATTCCATTCAATATATAAAAAGTGCAAAATTAAAACTTAATTAAACCTGAAATATCAAAAAATTCATTTGAAAGAGATACTTGAAAATTAATAGTGGAAGTCTAAGTCTCACATGTCCATCTAACCAAGACTTGGAAATTAAATTACGGACAAGACCCTTTACAATTGCAAAGACTAGAATTGTCTATTACATGAATAAAAAGGAAACCATAAAAGTTCTCGTCTTCGAATCCATGAGGACATACAAAAATCATTGACAATAGCAATCCAAGCACTTCAATCTAGCTAGAATAATCACTTGCCGGAACCTACAGTTGTAGTAAAACATGAAGAAATATGGTTTAGCATAACTAAGTACTAAGTATGATGACCATGAAAAAATATGCTTTAAAGAGGACATTTTTTCTTGAAATGCATGCATATGCTTTTGGTAAAACTTCATGAACACAACCATAATAGGCATAATATTCAAATTTAAACAATGTACGAGTCATATATTCACATTAGGAAATAATCAACATGTAACCATTACCCTCATATAAAGCCTTAACCTGAAGTAACCCTCAAGGTATACCTTATTTAATGTATGAAAGACGTCCCATACCACTATCCACACCAGGTACAACCTTAAGGTCACCCAAAGTGAACTTTTCGTTCAACCTTTCCATATTTACACATTACTCATTCATAAGAGACATAAAAATTACATGAGTCATAACATCACATTGTGATCATCATATAAGACAACTCTAAGTCATACTTTTTCAATGTATGAGTAGCATCCCATAATACTGGTCACACTAAGTACTCTTTTGAGCCACCATAGACAAAGCACATTCATAGTCATGAAGTCAAGGATGGAAAGTAAAGCATAAGTACAATCAATGTAAATCATGCATAATTGCAATAAACCTTCAAGTTAACATTATTCATTATCTTCCTTTAGAACACATTAATTCAATAAAGACTTATTAATTCATTAGTCATTAAGACCTCTGAGTACTCACTATTTCGCTCTCAAAGCCTACTCGTGCAATGCATCGATAGAATCACATACTACTACCCAAACTTAATAGAACTTCTCACGAAACTACAATTCACACCACACATGATGGGAAAAAAACGTTAAACCGACATACATCATGAGAACTAGATCATGGAATATGGTGTCATAAAGCCCTACAACGTAAAGAGGTGGTCTACTTTCCTAAGGTAAACCGATATTGAAATTAGGTGGATCCACTAGCTAGACCTATGTGGGCACATAGTCATGTGATCAAAAGTATTCTACTAGACACCCAACCTCAACTCATGGATGGGCATCCACGTCAGGATATTTCTACTATGTACCCTGCCTCAACTGATGGTTGAGTACCCATCTCATACCATATCCACTCGGTCCTTAGCTGTTACGACACACAAATGATCTAGGATAAATTAGAGCTTCACATGAGTTTATTGAGTTAATAACTTGTTAAAATAATGAAGAATAGATTGGGAAGTCAGTTTAATACAGTTTTGAAATCAAACGTCAAAGGACGACTAGGACGTCCGAAAACTAGTCTTTTGTGTGCTAGTGCATCCTTATATTTTGCATCTATTTTTATGTGTTTTTAGAGTGTAAAATTAGTGGAGGTGATCCTAGTGTCCTAATAAATGAGTTTAGGGTCAAAACATCCGAGTACGAGTCCCCAAGGACCAACATAAGGATCCTTAAGAAGGACCTAAGATTTTGCCAAAGGCTGCCAAGGCAGCGTGCAGGAAACAACCTTTTTATGAGGTGCTGGCACGTCGCGCTCTATACTTAAAGGGCAAAAAGTTTCCTTTCATCTCGATATTGTCACGAACCTTTCTGCCTAAAATTAATTTCCAGAAACAATATTTGGAAGTGCCTTCGCGATGCCCAACCATGTCCCAGATTTGATTGGGTTGTTTAAACGTAAATTTAGACTTAATTAAAAGGTTGAACTAGTATAGGGGTGTTTTGGGTACTTTTGGGATTTATTATTAACGGTTTTGAGTCACTTTTACCCCACTTTTCCAATCAAAAACAAAACTCTCAAGTTGAAAATCAAATGCTCTCCATTTTCTTTAAATTCTCTCTCTCTCCACAACCTTCAGTTAAGAACATTCAAGCTCCAAGGAAGATGGTCTATTCTCCATGTTTTCAACCCAAATTTTGTGTATAGGACTTCAATAAGGTATGGTCATTTTATCCTTGACTCTTTTATCATTCAAGGAGCCAATTCAAAAGCTTTTCAAAAGAACTCAAAAATCCTAAAAACCCTATTTCGAATTCTAAAGCATGAGTTCTTGTGTTAAAAGGTTTAAATGGACGAGTTATGATGTTTTCAATGTTAGTTGATGGTTTTATGATAAAAAAACTCCATGAACCCATGATCTTCCTAATTCTCTAATTTTTGCGTGTAAAGTGGGTTTGATAATTGTGACTTAATATGGATGAAATTGTGTTTTGATTGCTTTATTGTATTGATTCTTATTGTTATCTATTTTTATATAAATAATGAATTGTGGATATAAGGATGAGTTGTGTTGCACCCCTCAAAATGAACTAGGATAAACTAGAGCCTCTCATGGGTTTTATGAGTTAATATGGTATTAAAATGATGAATAATATCTTTAGGAGAAAGTTTAAAGAGTTTTGAAGTCAAAAGACGAAGAACGACCAAGACGTTGGAAACTAGGCTTGTGTATGTGCTAGTGTGCCATTGGATGTTTTATGTGTTGTTTAGTGTCTAAAATGGTAGGAGGTGACCCTAACATCTAGATGGTAATTTGTAGGTTTGAAACGTTTTGGTACAACTCCCAAGGACCACCCAAAGGGTCCTTGAGGAGGACCCAAACGTTTGCCATGAAGCTGCAAAAATAGCCCCAATCGACGACCCACACAGCGCCTGGTTGATTGGTGAACGCCCCGTGAAAAGGGGGTGTGGCTCCATACATAGTTGTGGGATATTAGCCTAGAAATAAGGAGTCTTTGACCCAAAACACGGACCATCAAGACGGTCTGTAGTCCTATCGACGTCCCATAATTGGGGACCGTCGTTTGGCACCAGCTATTCTGTAGAGTTATGACCAAGTGAGGGGTGAATTGTGAAATTCACCACACGTTCTAATTAAGTCCTAGATGTATATTTTAGGTGTTTTAGTGTATTTAGTTTAAACACCTATACCTAGATTAGACTCCACTTTTCAAAATCAAAACCCCTCTCCCAAATAAATTCTTTCTAGACTCCATGGGAGCTTGAAGCAAAGTTGAAGCTAGGATTGATGAATTTTCAGTGGTATCTCCATCAATTTAATGGGATTTCAACTAGTAAGGATTGATGATGTCATCCTTGATTCATCTCTTATTCAAGGAGCCTATTTAAAAGGCTTTCCAAAGATCAACAAAAACCTTGAAAATCCTATTTTGAGTTCTCAGAATGGGTTCTTGCATAAAAAGGTTTAAATTGATATTTTCTGATATAATCAATGTTAATAGATTGTTTTACGATAAAAATTCCATGAACCCATGTATTTCTTGAATTCTAAATTTTTGCTCTAAAGTCAAGGTATTGATAATGATCTAATTGTGTTGAGTTGATGTTTAGATTGTTATGGGCTATTGAATTATATGTTGATCATTGTTGAAATTGTTCTTAGTTTGCCGTATAGTATAGATATCTATATTGGGTTTCGTTGGATCACTGATATGGATGAATTGTTGGCCTAGTATTATGTATATTGTTATTGGTAAGATCTCTTGTTGTGTGAATTTGTTGGAAAGGCTAAGGAATGGTAATTATGACTATTGGAAGGTGGTAAAATGACCTAATTCCTTTATTTAATGTGGAATTGACATCAAATTTGTATTGATTTGTATGGTAAACTTATCGTGGCAGTGTTTAATTGTTATAGTTGTTATGAACATGGCCTTGTCGGCATTGTTATGTGAATTATAGTATTATCATGATGTGGTATGAGTGAATGTATAAGGTGAAGGTTCTCATGTGATGCCTTTTTGATCTTATATGGGTGCTATATTGATATGATTGAAAGTACTTCCTCTCGAATTGTAAATATATGATGATGAAGGACTAAGGAGAGTCTTTATAAAATGATGTTGTACCTTGTGTTGGTAGACTTAGTTGTCCCTATTTGGTACTTAAATATATTGAATAAATAATATGATGAATGTTGTGTCTTGACTTGGTAGGCTTAAATACCCTTGTGTTAAATGAATGAAAGGATGAAAGTCTAGGATCGGTAGACCTAAATAGGAACCTTTATATAGAAAAACTAATATAAAACCTTTAATAATAAAAACAGGTAAATGAAGAAGCCTTGAAGTGGTAGACCGTAATAGTGCCCTACATAAGTTTAATGGACTTAGAGATAGGTTGACTGGAACGGCATGAAACCATTATTAAGGAAGTCATAAGAGCTATCTAAATAAACCTTGGTTGGCAGACCTAGTGAATCCATCCTTTGAAATGGTACTATGAGTTGGTAGGAATTAGTAATGGTACCTTCTCTAATACAACTATGTGAATGAAATTACTTTATGAGAACAAAGGCAAAACACTGAGTTAATATGCATAAGGGAGTAGATCTAGTAGAGTATGAGGCTAGAGTACAAGAAACCTTTTGATATCCCATAAACTATGTGCCTACATGGGATGTGTCCCAGTTCTACCCTTGAAAGTAGAACATCTTTTACAGTGTGGGGTCTTATGACCACGGATTCCATACCTAGCTAGTCTGATCTATGTCAATTAATGCCTATTCTTATCATATGGATGTGCATTCTAGTATTGGATACATTGTATAACGTGTAGATAGTGGAATGGGACTCTATCTACACATGGCCCGAGTATGCTGTGAAGATGCTAGAGTGAGTTCCCTAGGTCTTCTAAGACCATTATGTGAAGTCCCCTACTTGTTTAGTTGTATTTTAAATGTCTTTAATGAATAATTCTATCATAGAATAAAGTATGTTTAATTGAAGGGTTCTAATCTAGAGTGTCTGATGTGATGAAAATCCTTACTTGTTGAATATTAAATATGTCTTATATGTGATTGCGGACTTGTATCATGTCTCTTGAACTCTTATGATGAAGGTTTTTATCAAAATAAAATGAAATCATATCTTAAAGTAAATGTCCCATTTTGCATGGTTTTCTTGCATGTTCATAATACTTAGTGCATCAATTGTGCTAATTACATATGTTTCTTTATGTCTACAAGTGTAGGTGGCAAATAAAGATTTTCTAGAAGTTGAAGCTTGAGAAGTAGATTTCTCTCAAGATTCGTATGTCCTCATATGATCGAAGGCATGGATCTTAGTTCTAGTTTTCCTTTTAAAAGACTTTATAATAGACTATAAGTTTCTTTTCAAATTGATGATAGGGCTATGACCTTATGATGTTGACTTGTGTCTAAGATAGCTTATTATGAGACTTTGTTTCTTTCTTACATTTTACAAAACAATTTGACTATTATTGTGAAAAGTTTAAATTCCTCACTACTTTTCATATCTGTGGTTACTGAATGATAAAAGGCTTGTAAAAGACCTCCGAGCGGTCAAGTACGCTGTGTGATTTCTAGGAAGTACTTCCCATCGTTACAAGTTGGTGGTCTAACATTATGGGCACGGTAATGGGAGTTCTATTGTTGTGTGGAAATTCATTAAGATGTTAAGCAATGTTGATTTTGGCTATTGGAAGGTGTAAAGTTGACCTAATTCCCTTATTTAAAGTAGAGTTGATATCGAATTGCTATTGATTAGTATGTTCCACTTATGGTGGTGCTGGTTAATTGTTATAATTGTTATGAACATGGCCTTATTGGCATTATTATGTGAATTGTATTATCATAATGTTATGGCTTATACGGGTGTACAATGTAAAAGGGGATATTATATATGTGAATGTGTAATATGAAGGTGTTCATGTGATCTTGAGGAAATCTTGTATAAACATTTGTGATATTGTGAATGAATGTATGTTTCCTCTAAACTTTGGTATGTGATGATGATAGACTATCACAACCCGGATTCTTGAATCCGAACCGCGACCGGCGTCGTTAACCTCTCAGAGGTCGCAGACAAGCCTCTTCTTAGCTTTCATCACAATCATACAGTTAAATTTGCGGAAAATTTAAAACTTTTTAATACTTAGAAAAGTATAGATATACTTCATATAGTTTTGTATAAGATTGATATTCTAATACCTCAAACTCAACAACCATCTATTAAAGATTAAACAAATGAAACGATGAATCATAATAATAATAGTTTGCTAATCGGCCTTATTACAACGTCTGGATAAATGGTTGGAATTAAACGCTAGGTACTAACTCCACTAACTATGTCTAACGTACTAAGCTAGAATAATGAATGTAGCATCCTCGAACTCAAGAGGACCTATCGATGTCTGGATATCGCTAATCAAAACTGCTTCGTCAACACTTCAATCTTCTTTAGAACCTGCGCCTATAAAAATAGTAATATATATGGGGTTAGTACACACTTGTACTAAGTATGGGTGTATGCACATAACACATAAGGGACGATGCATGAACAAGAAAAGCTCTTCCTAAACAACATGTCAATCATGGTCACAACGTTACCTTCATACTTAAATCGTTAATCTTGATTTATGATATATATATGAAACGTTATCATCTAATGAAGGCATACAAATCATTTTCTAGATGAACATAAGACCTTGGAATCATGAACATAATTTTAGAACAACTTAAACACACCTTTGTAATTTCTGTCCTTAGGCCATGAGTGGCCATCTCTACACTTAGATTATTTTTCATTCTTTTCTATCTTCTTGTTGTGTAGTTCAATGATGTCCTTTGATCTTATGTTTCACTTACAAGTGCAATGATTCATAGTAGTCCCATACCTACAATGAATCGAGTAAGCAATTCACAAGACTAAGGAAACGATTGGCTACCCTACTTATGAGTTAGATTTTTCATTTTTCTTCTTGTTGGGTATGATTATATTAATAAGCCAATCTTTATTGTCTATGCCCCTTATTTGATTATTTCATAATATATAGTTCTTGGGACATAATCCACTCTTCATTATTGGCTACCCCCAACTTGTCATGTCTATCAAACACTAAAGATTAATGTTCATTAAGCTCTTACTTTACTTAGTTCACTACGAACTTATAAATCTAGTCCCTTGCTCGATCATTCACTTTGAACATGCTACTTTATTCTTTATTCCTCTCTTAGAGAGTTCTCTTAGCTTTAACGGAAGTAGATCATGCGAGCTACATGAAATACAGTGTCTCCCCCACACCAAAAAGTGGTGTTCACCGATTAGGGTAAACCATGTTCTGTGTCTTCCCAGACCGAAAAGCGGGGTTCACCGGCTAAGGTGAACCGTTCGATATCTTCCCACATTGTAAAGGGGTTTAACGGCAATAGTGAACCTAATGCTTGTCCTAAGCTATAACCAACATAGATCATGTGAGCTAAACATGAAATCCGGTGTCTTCCCCACACAGAAAAGTGGTGGAATCACCGTCCAAAGTGAAACCAAAACTACCTAGAATTATTGGGGGGGAGGCTCCCCCCCCCCCCGCTAGTCCCTATGCTGGTGAGACATAGTTCAAAGACTAGGATATGTACTGAGACCCTGGCGATCTCGTCTCATGAGACTTACATGTGATGGCCCAAGCTCATTACTAGTCTATCGGTGATAAGCTTAGATTTTATGTTCTTATTTTCTAGAGTCTACTCATACATTATGGAAGCTTGCTTCTAGTTATGAGGTTTACTTACTCTATGGAAGACAGTTCATCCCTATCTTTACTTGATGATTCTTATCTTGAAGCTTTACCTTATCATCATGATGCGAGTGAGACTTGTCTCACGGGCTCTAGCACCCTCTTGTGTGAGTATTATTGACGTAACGATTAAGTGTTCTTGAGAATCGTCTCACTTCTTTCTAACACTCTATATTAGGTCAATTTCATTGCTTAACTCTTAGTTATATCTTTACTCACCTTAACTTGTTTACGCCACTTATTAACCTTATTTCATTCTTTATGATTGTTATTGATATGTGTAAGATTTTATGGTGTTAACAAGTTGTGTGGATAGGTTATGTTGGGACTTGTCCCATTTATTGGCATACACTATGTTATGAGATATTAAATTGAGATTATAATGACTTTTTGGAGTACTATATTTAAATTTGATTTATTAGCCAATTTGTTGGCATTATTCAGAATTTCTCCAGTTACATGTCATAATCTTATCATTAGCCAACTCAATCACTTCATGAATACATTATATTAATCTAACACACCAAACAAGTCAACTTTTAACTTTGATTAACATATAAAGCAATTCAACGAACAACTCATAACAAACTCATATTCTCAAAACACAAGTAGGAATGTTAACAATCAACGATCATGTAAATAACACCCTAAGTATGAGGATCTAACATGTATATTTTACTTGACATATAAATAACTTAAACACACATATAAGATCAGTTAACACCACATATAATCAACAATGCATCGAGAATAATGCTACTATTCTACAAGAATCGGAAAATCAGAAGAACTAGGGAGATAAACATGTGATTCGATGGGAACAACCCTAGTTTCGATTTTCTTGAAGTAAAAACGTTTGAAAAACCTCTTGGAGAAAGGATTCCATAAGATAAAACCCATACCTTGATGTATAATTAAATCTATGAAGATCAATACGAATTTTGCACGAAAAAACTTTGAAACGTCCTTGCTAGCGTCCTAGGGTTTAGCTTGAGACTTCTCTTGTTCTCACCTCTTCTCTTGATTTAGTTGTAACGCTTTCTTGGAGTGAATAACATGTCTAACCCTTTATAACCTGAATGTTAACTAATTCTACTTCGACTATATAACCTAATTAAGGTAGACCAATTATCTAATTACAAAAACACCCCTCGTAGATTGACTAGGATTTGATAATTCTTGACTTGACTGTTTTTGGTGTCTTTCCTAGTAGTTTAGGTTTTGTCCTATTATTTTAATTAATTAAGTTGCTAATTTAATTAATAAGTGACCTAGGGTAATTACCAAAGTACCCCTAGGTGGTTAGGACCATAACAAACTCTTTGGACCATCCTAGGTTAGGTACTAGGTTGTCTATTTCTTGTCTTAACCGAAATCTGGAAATACCCTTGTGACTTCAGTTTTGACCTTTTAAATTAATTAATTAAGTTGCTAAATTAATTAATTAAGTAACCTAGGATAATTACTAAAGTGACCCTAAGTTGTTAGGGCTTAAGTCAACTATTTCGACCATCCTAGGTTAGGTACTAGGTTGTCCCTAAGTTAGTTAAGCAGTTAGTTAGTTAGTTAGTTTGTACTAGGTTTTCGGGTTCCATGGCTGGCCGTTCTTGGTTAGTCCTAGGTTAGTTAGGTAGTTAGGTAAGTTGGTTAGGGTCGGGTAGTTTAGGGGGTCTGGTCCCACATGGTGTAACCTACATGTGCGGTTGTCCCCCCAGCCGCCCTAACCCAATCGGTTAGGGTGGTCCCCCTACCTCTCGGCCGGTCTTGTATATGTTGTTGCACATGTGCTTGCCCATGTGCTGCCCATGTGCTTGCCCATGTGCTGCCCATGTGCTTGCCCATGTGCTGCCCATGTGCTTGCCCATGTGCTTCCTATGTGCTTTCCCATGTGCTGCCCATGTGCTTGCCCATGTGCTGCTTGTACTTTCCTAACTAACTATTTGGAAGGTTCATTTGGAATATTTACTTATTGTCCAAAGGATCCTCACTATGTCCTTGGGCACTACTTACTCTACATGATTATTTTAAATGGTTATGTGTTATGGTATCTAGGTTTGACACTTGGATGCCTCATACCTAATATGTATATATTGAGAATCAATGTTATTAGCTTAGTGTCTCTATTGTAGGTACAACTTCTAAACAAGATTGGAATATATATTGCTTATTTGGGTATTATATAGAAATTGGCTAACCCCCTTCGCCAATTTTCTGTACTATGCCCAATATTTCTCAATATTGGGTATTGGGGTGCCTATGTACCCTCAATACGCATACTTAAAGACTTACTGGGCTCTTCACTAGACATGTAATTTTACAGAATGTTACATTATCCCCCCCCCCTCAGGAACATTCGTCCCCGAATTACACTACTTATCATTTTTAAAACAAAGAGGGAAATTTTCGGAAATCACATTAGCATACTAGAACTTTATTTTCGTAAATGTCTAATTCACCACTTACTCTGAATGATTAACATATTCTAATCTTATCTGAAGCTTCTTATTTAAGATCAAGGAACTTTCTTCTCAGTCCTACTTTAAGTTAATGCACATCACGCTCATGCAACACAAAATCACGTAATAAGCTATACAAAAACAGCAACATGAAAACAAGCATGAACTCATATTAACTGATAAAGTGCAAGTATTAAAATACACATTTATGGACTTAGAAACCAAAAACCATGTAATGCACTTTGATTTAGAGTTGTAGCTATGAAATCGGACTTAGGAACGGTATATCTAACTTTAAGAACTGAGCATGTGAGGGTAACGGAATCTCCTATCAGCCTCGGACTCCCATGTTTCCCCCTTAACTAGGTGGTTCTTCCTTTACACCTTTACGGTTGAAACCTCCTTGTTCCTCAACCGTTTCACTTGGCGATCTAAAATTTCAACGGGAATCTCTTCGTAAGAAAGGTTCTCATCAAGTGCTAACCCTTCGACGGGTAGAATGGATGTTGGATCGCCTAGACACTTCTCAAGCGTCAAAACGTGAAACTCTAGATGAACCACGCCCTTCCCATTTTAACTCTAACTCATTTGGAAAATGAAAACTTACTACCCTATTTCGACAGTCTGTGGTAGTCTAGCATTTATGAAGCAAATCCATACCTAAGCCATATCCTTGATATAGTATGCAGCCAACTTAGCCTTCTCCTCTTCATAAGTACTCATAGCAGGCTTTAGAACCTACCATGCACTCACCTCCATGCGAACAACCACTCTTACCACACGTCTTTCGTTCACGCTGGGCATTTCCATTATTGCCCTTCTTGAGAAGGCCAGATCTTGAGTCTGGCACCTTAGACCACTTGGCCATCCTAATTCTTGTGTGTATTCTTCTACGCGCTCACACAAGAAGGATGGTAGATACTTAGAATGATACAAAGTATCAAAGCTCTAGATAGCACGATAAAGATTAGAAGAAGGGAAGTTTCCTAATCATCAAAAAGTCTCTAAGTCATGATTGTGGTGCACTTCCAAACCATAAGTTAGAAACTACGCAACGTGGGTGTGTTGAGCTTTAGATCCTAGGTAATTTAACCTCATGCTTTGATACCAAGTTTGTCACAACCAAGATTCTAGAATCCGAATCGCGACCGGCGTTGTTAACCTCAGAGGTCGCAGACAAGCCTCTTCTTAGCTTTCATCACAAACATACAATTAAATTTGCGGAAAATTTAAAACTTTTTAATACTTATTGAAGTATACATAGACTTCATATAGTACTGTATAAGGGTGATATTCTAATAGCTCAAACTCAACAACCATCTATTAAAGATTAAACAAATGAAACGATGAATCATAACGATAATAGTTTGCCAATCGACCTTATTACAACGTTTGAATAAATGGTTGGAATGAAACGCTAGGGAATAACTCCAATAACTATGTCTACTGTACTAAGATAGAATAATGAATGTAGCATCCTCGAACTCAAGAGGACCTACCGAAGTCTGGAGATCGCTAATCCAAACTACTTCGTCAACACTTCAATCTTCTTTAAAATCTGCGCCTATATGAATAGTAATATATATGGGGTTAGTACACACTTTTAATAAGTATTGGTGTATGTACATAACACATAAGGGACAATGCATGAACAAGGAAAGCTTTTCCTAAACAACATGTCAATCATGGTCACAACGTTACTTTCTTACTTAAATCGTTAATCTTGATTTATGATATGTATATGAAACGTTCTCATGTAATGAAGGCATACAAATGGTTTTCTATATGAACATAAGACCTTGGAATCATGAACATAATTTTAGAACAACTTAAACACACCTTTGTAATTTCTGTCCTTAGGCCGTGAGTGGCCATCTCTACACTTAGATTATTTTTCATTATTTTCTATCTTCTTGTTGTGCAGTTCAATGATGTCCTTTGATCTTATGTTTCACTTACAAGTGCAATGATTCATTGTAGTCCCATACCTACAATGAATCGAGTAAGCAATTCACAAGACTAAGGAAATGATTGGCTACCCAACTTATGATTTACATTTTTCATTCTTCTTCTTGTTGGGTATGATTATACTAATAAGCCGATCTTTATTGGCTATGCCCCTTATTTGATAATTTCATAATATATAGTTCTTGGGGACATAATCCACGCTCGATTATTCGCTACCCCCAACTTATCATGTCTATCAAACACTAAAGATTAATGTTCATTAAGCTCTTACTTTACTTAGTTCATTACGAACTTATAAATCTACTCCCTTGCTCGATCGTTCACTTTGAACATGCTACTTTATTCTTTCTTCCTCTCTTAGAGAGTTCTCTTAGCTTTAACGGAAGTAGATCATGCGAGCTATATGAAATCCAGTGTCTCCCCCACACCGAAAAGAGGTGATTCACCGATTAGGGTAAACCATGTTTAGTGTCTTCCCCACACCGAAAAGGGGGGTTCACCGGCTAATGTAAACCGTTCGATGTCTTCCCCACATTGTAAAGGGGGTTTCACGGCACTAGTGAACCGAATGCCTGTCCTGATCTATAACCGACATAGATCATGTGAGCTAAACATGAAATCCGGTGTCTCCCCCACACCGAAAAGAGGTTCTCAGATTTTATCTTCTTATCTTCAAGTGTTTACTCATACATTATGAAATCTTGCTTCTAGTTATGAGGTTCACTTAATCTATGGATGACTGGTCATCCCTATCTTTACTTGATGATTCTTATCTTGAAGCTTTACCTTTATCATCATGGTGCGAGTGAGACTTGTCTGACGGACTCTAGCACCCTCTTATGTGAGTATTATTGACGTAACGACTAAGTGTTCTTAAGACTCGTCTCACTTCTTTCTAACACACTATATTAGGTCAATTTCATAGCTTAACTCTTAGTTATCTCTATACAGACCTTAACTTGTTTAAGTCACTTACTAACCTTATATCATTCTTTATTATTGTTATTGATTCTTTGTAAGATTTTATGGCTTTTACAAGTTGTGTGGATAGGGTATGTTGGGAGTTGTCCCAATGATTGGCATACCCTATGTTATGAGATATTGAATTGAGATTAGAATGACTTTTTGGAGTACTATATTTAAATATTGATTTATTAGCCAATTTGTTGGCATTATTCAGAATTTCTCCAGTTACTTGTCATAATCTTATCATTAGCCAACTAAATCACTTCATGAATACATTACAGTAATCTAACACACCAAAAAAGTCAACTTTTAACTTTGATTAACATATAAAGCAATTCAACGAACAACTCATAACAAACTCATATTCTCGAAACACAAGTAGGAATGTTAACAATCAACGATCATGTAAATAACACCCTAAGTATGAGGATCTAACATGTATATTTTACTTGACATATAAATAACTTAAACACACATATAAGATCAGTTAAAACCACATATAATCAACAATGCATCGAGAATAATCCTACTATACTACAAGAATCGGAAAATCAGAAGAACTAGGGAGATGAACATGTGATTCGATGGGAACAACCCTCATTCGATTTTCTTGAAGTAAAAAAGTTTGATAAGCCTCTTGGAGAAAGGATTCCATAAGATAATTCCCATACCTTGCTGTAGAATTTAATTTACGAAGATCAATACGAATTTTGCACGAAAAAACTTTGAAACGTCCTTGCTAGCGTCCTAGGGTTTAGCTTGCGACTTCTCTTGTTCTCACGTTTTCTCTTGATTTAGTTGTAACGTTTTCTTGGAGTGAATAACATGTCTAACCCTTTATAACCTGAATGTTAACTAATTCTACATGGACCGAATTAAGGTATAACAATTAGCAAATTACAAAAACACCCATCCTTGACTGACTAGGATTTGATGATTCTTGACTTGATCGTTTTTGGTGTCTTTCCTAGTAGTTTCGGTTTTGTCCTATTATTTTAATTAATTAAGTTGCTAAATTAATTAATTAAGTGACCTAGGGTAATTACCAAAGTACCCCTAGGTGGTTAGGACCATAAAAAACTCTTTGGACCATCATAGGTTAGGTACTAGGTTGTCTTTTTCTTGTCTTAACCAAATCTGGAAATTCCCTTTGTGATTTCGGTTTTGCCCTTTTAAATTAATTAATGAAGTTGATAAATTAGTTAATTAAGTAACCTAGAATAATTACTAAAGTACCCCTAAGTGTTTAGGACCATAACCAACCTTTTGGACAATCCTAGGTCAGGTACTAGGTTGTCTATTTCTTGTCTTAACCGAAATATGGGAATTCCCTTGTGATTTTGGTTTTTCCCTTTTATATTAATTAATTAAGTTGCTAAATTAATTAATTAAGTAACCTAGGGTATTTACTAAAGTGCCTCTAAATTGTTAGGACTTTAAGTCAACCATTTGGACCATCCTAGGTTAGGTACTAGGTTGTCCCTATGTTAGTTAAGCGGTTAGTTAGTTAGTTTGTCCTACGTTGTCGGGTCCCATGGCTGTCCGTTCTTGCTTAGTCCTAGGTTATTTGGGTAGTTACGTTAGTTGGTTAGGGTCTAGGGTAGGTTAGGGGGTCTGGTCCCACACGGTGTAACCTGCATGTGCGGTTGTCCACCCAATCGCCCTAACTATTTGGAAGGTTCATTTGGAATATTTACTTATTGTCCAAAGGATCCTCACTATGTCCTTGGGCACTACTTACTCTACATGATCATTTTAAATGATTATGTGCTATGGTATCTAGGTTTGACACTTGGATGCCTAATACCTAATATGTACAGATTGATAATCAATGTTATTAGCTTAGGGTCTCTATTTCAGGTAAAACTTTTAAACAAGCTTGGAATATATATTGCTTATTTGGGTATTATATAGAAATTGGCTAACCCCCTTAGCCAATTTTCTATACTATGCCCAATATTTCTCAATATTGGGTATTGGGGTGCCTATGTACCCCCAATACGCATTCTTAAAGACTTACTGGGCTCTTCACTAGACATGTAATTTTATGGAATGTTACATTATGCCCCCCTTAGGAAATTCGTCCCCGAATGACACTAATTATCATTTTAAAACAAAGAGGGAAATTTTCGGAAATCACATTAGCATGCTAGAACTTTATCTTCGTGAATGTCTAATTCACCACTTACTCTGAATGATTCACATACTCTAATCTTATCTGAAGCTTCTTATTTAAGATCAAGGAACTTTCTTCTCAATCCTACTTTAATTTAATGCCCATCACACTCATGCAACACAAAATCACGTAATAAGCTATACAAAAACAGCAACATGAAAACAAGCATGAACTCATATTAACTGATATAGTGCATGTATTAAAATACAAATTTATGGACTTAGAAACCAAAAAACACTTAATGCACTAAGATTTAGAGTTGTAGCTATGAAATCGGACCTAGGAAGGGTATATCTAACTTTAAGAACTGAACATGAGAGGGTAACGGAATCTCCTATCGGCCTCGACCACCCATGTTGCCCCCTCAACTTGGTGGTTCTTCCTTAACACCTTTACGGTGGAAACCTCCTTGTTCCTAAACCGTTTCACTTGGCGATCTAAAATTTCAACGGGAATCTCTTTGTAAGAAAGGTTGTCATTGACTCCTAACCATTCGACGGGTAGAATGGACGTTGGATCGCATAGACACTTCTCAAGCGTCAAAACGTGAAACTCTAGATGAACAGAAACCAAGTCATTCGGTAACTTTAGTTCGTAAGCAACATTTCCTACTCGCTATAAGATCTCACAAAGAACTATATACCTTGGACTCAACCTCCCTTTCTTACCAAACCTTATATTTACTACGAACACAGAGTCTATGGAAGGGACTTCTTGTTCTAAGTAATTGACTCTAACTAAGTGGCATAAGTATCCCATAGATAACATCTTCTTGGCTTTAGGATTGGAAACTATTTTTTTTTTTTTGGATTTGAATTACACCTTTCCCATTTTAACTCTAACTCATTTGGAAACTGAAAACTTACTACACTATTTCGACAGTCTGTGGTAGTCTAGCATTTATGAAGAAAATCCATACCTTAGCCATATCCTTGATATAGTATGCAGCCAACTTAGCCATCTCCTCTTCATCAGTACTCATAGCAGTCTTTAGAACCTACCATGCACTCACCTCTATGCGAACAACCACTCTTACCATATGTCTTTTGTTAACGATGGGCATTTCCATTATTGCCCTTCTGGAGAAAGCCAGATCTTGAGTCTGGCACCTTAGACCACTTGGCCATCATTCTTCTACGCGCTCACAAAAGAAGGAAGTTAGATACTTATAATGACACAAAGTGTCAAAGCTCTAGATAGCATGATAAAGTGTAGTAGAAGGGAAGTTTCCTAATCATCAAAAAGTCTCTAAGTCATGATTGTGGTGCACTTCACAACCATAAGTTAGAAACTACGCAACGTGGTTGTGTTGAACTTTAGATCCTAGGTAATTTAACCTCATGCTCTGATACCAAGTTCGTTACATCCCAGATTCTGGAATCCGAACCGCGATCGGCTTTGTTGACCTATCAGAGGTCGCAGACAAGCCTTTTCTTTGCTTTCATCACAATCATACAGTTAAATTTGCGGAAAATTTAAAACTTTTTAATACTTAGCGAAGTATACCTAGACTTCATATAGTATTGTATAAGAGTGATATTCTAAAAGCTCAAACTCAACAACCATCTATTAAAGATTAAACAAATGAAACGATGAATCATAACGATAATAGTTTGCCAATCGACCTTATTACAACGTTTGAATAAATGGTTGGAATGAAACGCTAGGGAATAACTCCAATAACTATGTCTACTGTACTAAGATAGAATAATGAATGTAGCATCCTCGAACTCAAGAGGACCTACCGAAGTCTGGAGATCGCTAATCCAAACTACTTCGTCAACACTTCAATCTTCTTTAAAATCTGCGCCTATATGAATAGTAATATATATGGGGTTAGTACACACTTTTAATAAGTATTGGTGTATGTACATAACACATAAGGGACAATGCATGAACAAGGAAAGCTTTTCCTAAACAACATGTCAATCATGGTCACAACGTTACTTTCTTACTTAAATCGTTAATCTTGATTTATGATATGTATATGAAACGTTCTCATGTAATGAAGGCATACAAATGGTTTTCTATATGAACATAAGACCTTGGAATCATGAACATAATTTTAGAACAACTTAAACACACCTTTGTAATTTCTGTCCTTAGGCCGTGAGTGGCCATCTCTACACTTAGATTATTTTTCATTATTTTCTATCTTCTTGTTATGCAGTTCAATGATGTCCTTTGATCTTATGTTTCACTTACAAGTGCAATGATTCATTGTAGTCCCATACATACAATGAATCGAGTAAGCAATTCACAAGACTAAGGAAATGATTGGCTACCCAACTTATGATTTACATTTTTCATTCTTCTTCTTGTTGGATATGATTATACTAATAAGCCGATCTTTATTGGCTATGCCCCTTATTTGATAATTTCATAATATATAGTTCTTGGGGACATAATCCACGCTCGATTATTCGCTACCCCCAACTTATCATGTCTATCAAACACTAAAGATTAATGTTCATTAAGCTCTTACTTTACTTAGTTCATTACGAACTTATAAATCTACTCCCTTGCTCGATCGTTCACTTTGAACATGCTACTTTATTCTTTCTTCCTCTCTTAGAGAGTTCTCTTAGCTTTAACGGAAGTAGATCATGCGAGCTATATGAAATCCAGTGTCTCCCCCACACCGAAAAGAGGTGATTCACCGATTAGGGTAAACCATGTTTAGTGTCTTCCCCACACCGAAAAGGGGGGTTCACCGGCTAATGTAAACCGTTCGATGTCTTCCCCACATTGTAAAGGGGGTTTCATGGCACTAGTGAACCGAATGCCTGTCCTGATCTATAACCGACATAGATCATGTGAGCTAAACATGAAATCCGGTGTCTCCCCCACACCGAAAAGAGGTTCTCAGATTTTATCTTCTTATCTTCAAGTGTTTACTCATACATTATGAAATCTTGCTTTTAGTTATGAGGTTCACTTAATCTATGGATGACTGGTCATCCCTATCTTTACTTGATGATTCTTATCTTGAAGCTTTACCTTTATCATAATGGTGCGAGTGAGACTTGTCTGACGGACTCTAGCACCCTCTTATGTGAGTATTATTGACGTAACGACTAAGTGTTCTTAAGACTCGTCTCACTTCTTTCTAACACACTATATTAGGTCAATTTCATAGCTTAACTCTTAGTTATCTCTATACAGACCTTAACTTGTTTAAGTCACTTACTAACCTTATATCATTCTTTATTATTGTTATTGATTCTTTGTAAGATTTTATGGCTTTTACAAGTTGTGTGGATAGGGTATGTTGGGAGTTGTCCCAATGATTGGCATACCCTATGTTATGAGATATTGAATTGAGATTAGAATGACTTTTTGGAGTACTATATTTAAATATTGATTTATTAGCCAATTTGTTGGCATTATTCAGAATTTCTCCAGTTACTTGTCATAATCTTATCATTAGCCAACTAAATCACTTCATGAATACATTACAGTAATCTAACACACCAAAAAAGTCAACTTTTAACTTTGATTAACATATAAAGCAATTCAACGAACAACTCATAACAAACTCATATTCTCGAAACACAAGTAGGAATGTTAACAATCAACGATCATGTAAATAACACCCTAAGTATGAGGATCTAACATGTATATTTTACTTGACATATAAATAACTTAAACACACATATAAGATCAGTTAAAACCACATATAATCAACAATGCATCGAGAATAATCCTACTATACTACAGGAATCGGAAAATCAGAAGAACTAGGGAGATGAACATGTGATTCGATGGGAACAACCCTCATTCGATTTTCTTGAAGTAAAAAAGTTTGATAAGCCTCTTGGAGAAAGGATTCCATAAGATAATTCCCATACCTTGCTGTAGAATTTAATTTACGAAGATCAATACGAATTTTGCACGAAAAAACTTTGAAACGTCCTTGCTAGCGTCCTAGGGTTTAGCTTGCGACTTCTCTTGTTCTCACGTTTTCTCTTGATTTAGTTGTAACGTTTTCTTGGAGTGAATAACATGTCTAACCCTTTATAACCTGAATGTTAACTAATTCTACATGGACCGAATTAAGGTATAACAATTAGCAAATTACAAAAACACCCATCCTTGACTGACTAGGATTTGATGATTCTTGACTTGATCGTTTTTGGTGTCTTTCCTAGTAGTTTCGGTTTTGTCCTATTATTTTAATTAATTAAGTTGCTAAATTAATTAATTAAGTGACCTAGGGTAATTACCAAAGTACCCCTAGGTGGTTAGGACCATAAAAAACTCTTTGGACCATCATAGGTTAGGTACTAGGTTGTCTTTTTCTTGTCTTAACCAAATCTGGAAATTCCCTTTGTGATTTCGGTTTTGCCCTTTTAAATTAATTAATGAAGTTGATAAATTAGTTAATTAAGTAACCTAGAATAATTACTAAAGTACCCCTAAGTGTTTAGGACCATAACCAACCTTTTGGACAATCCTAGGTCAGGTACTAGGTTGTCTATTTCTTGTCTTAACCGAAATATGGGAATTCCCTTGTGATTTTGTTTTTTCCCTTTTATATTAATTAATTAAGTTGCTAAATTAATTAATTAAGTAACCTAGGGTATTTACTAAAGTGCCTCTAAATTGTTAGGACTTTAAGTCAACCATTTGGACCATCCTAGGTTAGGTACTAGGTTGTCCCTATGTTAGTTAAGCGGTTAGTTAGTTAGTTTGTCCTACGTTGTCGGGTCCCATGGCTGTCCGTTCTTGCTTAGTCCTAGGTTATTTGGGTAGTTACGTTAGTTGGTTAGGGTCTAGGGTAGGTTAGGGGGTCTGGTCCCACACGGTGTAACCTGCATGTGCGGTTGTCCACCCAATCGCCCTAACTATTTGGAAGGTTCATTTGGAATATTTACTTATTGTCCAAAGGATCCTCACTATGTCCTTGGGCACTACTTACTCTACATGATCATTTTAAATGATTATGTGCTATGGTATCTAGGTTTGACACTTGGATGCCTAATACCTAATATGTACAGATTGATAATCAATGTTATTAGCTTAGGGTCTCTATTTCAGGTAAAACTTTTAAACAAGCTTGGAATATATATTGCTTATTTGGGTATTATATAGAAATTGGCTAACCCCCTTAGCCAATTTTCTATACTATGCCCAATATTTCTCAATATTGGGTATTGGGGTGCCTATGTACCCCCAATACGCATTCTTAAAGACTTACTGGGCTCTTCACTAGACATGTAATTTTATGGAATGTTACATTATGCCCCCCTTAGGAAATTCGTCCCCGAATGACACTAATTATCATTTTAAAACAAAGAGGGAAATTTTCGGAAATCACATTAGCATGCTAGAACTTTATCTTCGTGAATGTCTAATTCACCACTTACTCTGAATGATTCACATACTCTAATCTTATCTGAAGCTTCTTATTTAAGATCAAGGAACTTTCTTCTCAATCCTACTTTAATTTAATGCCCATCACACTCATGCAACACAAAATCACATAATAAGCTATACAAAAACAGCAACATGAAAACAAGCATGAACTCATATTAACTGATATAGTGCATGTATTAAAATACAAATTTATGGACTTAGAAACCAAAAAACACTTAATGCACTAAGATTTAGAGTTGTAGCTATGAAATCGGACCTAGGAAGGGTATATCTAACTTTAAGAACTGAACATGAGAGGGTAACGGAATCTCCTATCGGCCTCGACCACCCATGTTGCCCCCTCAACTTGGTGGTTCTTCCTTAACACCTTTACGGTGGAAACCTCCTTGTTCCTAAACCGTTTCACTTGGCGATCTAAAATTTCAACGGGAATCTCTTTGTAAGAAAGGTTGTCATTGACTCCTAACCATTCGACGGGTAGAATGGACGTTGGATCGCATAGACACTTCTCAAGCGTCAAAACGTGAAACTCTAGATGAACAGAAACCAAGTCATTCGGTAACTTTAGTTCGTAAGCAACATTTCCTACTCGCTATAAGATCTCACAAAGAACTATATACCTTGGACTCAACCTCCCTTTCTTACCAAACCTTATATTTACTACGAACACAGAGTCTATGGAAGGGACTTCTTGTTCTAAGTAATTGACTCTAACTAAGTGGCATAAGTATCCCATAGATAACATCTTCTTGGCTTTAGGATTGGAAACTATTTTTTTTTTTTTGGATTTGAATTACACCTTTCCCATTTTAACTCTAACTCATTTGGAAACTGAAAACTTACTACACTATTTCGACAGTCTGTGGTAGTCTAGCATTTATGAAGCAAATCCATACCTTAGCCATATCCTTGATATAGTATGCAGCCAACTTAGCCATCTCCTCTTCATCAGTACTCATAGCAGTCTTTAGAACCTACCATGCACTCACCTCTATGCGAACAACCACTCTTACCATATGTCTTTTGTTAACGATGGGCATTTCCATTATTGCCCTTCTGGAGAAAGCCAGATCTTGAGTCTGGCACCTTAGACCACTTGGCCATCATTCTTCTACGCGCTCACAAAAGAAGGAAGTTAGATACTTATAATGACACAAAGTGTCAAAGCTCTAGATAGCATGATAAAGTGTAGTAGAAGGGAAGTTTCCTAATCATCAAAAAGTCTCTAAGTCATGATTGTGGTGCACTTCACAACCATAAGTTAGAAACTACGCAACGTGGTTGTGTTGAACTTTAGATCCTAGGTAATTTAACCTCATGCTCTGATACCAAGTTCGTTACATCCCAGATTCTGGAATCCGAACCGCGATCGGCTTTGTTGACCTATCAGAGGTCGCAGACAAGCCTTTTCTTTGCTTTCATCACAATCATACAGTTAAATTTGCGGAAAATTTAAAACTTTTTAATACTTAGCGAAGTATACCTAGACTTCATATAGTATTGTATAAGAGTGATATTCTAAAAGCTCAAACTCAACAACCATCTATTAAAGATTAAACAAATGAAACGATGAATCATAATAATAATAGTTTGCTAATCGGCCTTATTACAACATTTGAATAAATGGTTGGAAGGAAATGCTAGGGACTAACTCCATTAACTATGTCTAACGTACTAAGCTAGAATAATGAATGCAGCATACTCGAAATCAAGAGGACCTACCGAAGTCTGGAGATAGCTAATCCAAACTGCTTCGTCAACACTTCAATCTTCTTTGGAACCTGCGCATATAAATATAGTAATATATGGGGTTAGTACACACTTGTAATAAGGATGGGTGTATGCACATAACAGATAAGGGATGATGCATGAACAAGGAAAGCGCTTCCTAAGCAACATGTCAATCATGGTCACAACGTTACTTTCTTACTTAATCATTTATATTGATTTATGATATGTATATAAAACGTTCTTGTAACACCCCGTAGTCAAAAAAGTCCAAAAATTAGTTTTTCAGAAAAAAATTTACAAGTGCAATCGACGTGACCATCGACGGACCGTAGCCTGACCCACGGTCCGTCCTGCACAACCGTCGATAGGATCAGAGACTCCCAAAATCTTAGCCCAGGAAAATTAGTTAAATGTTGGTTGACAGACGGACTTACGGTCCGTAGGTCAGACGACGGTCCGTAGTCCATGACTGTCGATCAACACCCCATTCACCCAGGAAAATTGGTTAAGTGTTGGTCGACGGACAGACTTACGGTCCGTAGGTCAGACAACGGTCCATAGTCCATGACCGTCGATCAACACCCCATTCACTCACTCTCTGACAAAAGCTATGGATGACCAGCACGGTCCGTAGGTGAACCTACGGTCTGTAGCTCTGACCGTAGATGGAAAGTTTGCAGACAGGTAAGGGTAAATGCAGTTGGGTAAACTTCAAATGGTCATAACTCTTAGAACAAAATGAATTAGGTGTCTCATTGCCTACCCACAAATAGATAATTGATTTATATTTCCATAGCCACCGACCTTGTTAAAATCAGACCTCCGACTAAGAAGTTATGCCTATTTTAGTAAAGGCGTGTCGAACAGGCCCAGTCGACGGATCCAACGATGGGGCATCGGTCAAACGATGGACCGTCAGTCCTGGCTGTCGTTTGGTCCGACAACAACTTTCCCAGGGGTCTTTTGGACCTTTCCCACTCTGTTTAAACCTAATCTACATCGTTTTGACCCTAAATCATAAAATTTTAGTTAGTTTAAGCCTAGAAACATAATTAAAACATATGTAAGTAAAATCATTAAATCAAAACTTAGAAAATTAGAAGCAAGAGAGGAGAAAAAGCTCAAGAACCCTAGTTCAAGAATGCCACAAGCTCTAGCAGTTCCAGCCCCGAAACTTAAGTATTTTTCCGTGGATTTCATTACCAGGTATGTGGGATTTCACTAGTGGGTTCGTTTTACCCATTGGGTCCCTAGTTTTCAATCAGTTCTTGATTCTCTTGTCATGATTAAACCTAGGGTTTCTAGAACTTTGATAGAACTTCATGAATTTATTAAATAGATGTTCCAAATCAGATTATAATGTTATTACTCAAATTATCACATTAATTTCATAACCCTAGCTTTGTATTTCTTTAGTTCTTAAATTATACATGCTAGGTCAGATATTTCAGACACTTCAGATATGCATGCCTCAGTTATAAATGCATAATTATCAGATTAATTATTGCATTCTCAGTTTGCATGTTCAGTTTCAAGCTATCCAGTATTTAGATAAACTCAAACATAATAAATTAATTTGCATAATTCATTGGGAGTAGCATAATACCGAGTTGGACTAGGGTTTAGCGTACCCAATAGTCCCAGAACTACTAGCCAAGTAGGTTGTAAGTCCCCGCTGTGGGCAATCAGTTTAGTGATCATTCTAGCATGCCTTTATACCTTTGGCAGGGTATATTGGGTCCTCTCGATGGGGCGTATACATCGGACTCCACATTTATCTCATGTTGTTTTATTATCGGTTATTAGTAGCTCCCACAGATCAGTCAGACTCTCTGCATTGACCATTTATCAGTATATTCAGTATTCAGTTTCACCATGTTATAAATTGGTCATTGCATTCAGTTAGCTTAGAAATTCATTATATTATGTTCAGTTTATTATACTTGCTTTTGTGCTTGTTCAGTTATGCATTATTTCAGCTTTATTCTATCCTACATGCTCAGTACCTTCAAATACTGACGCATACGTGCGCTACATCTTCTCGTGATGTAGGTTCAGGTTCTCAGCATCAAGATCACGCATAGATTGATTTTCGATCTGCAGTTCAGCAGATTCAGTGGTGAGTCCTCATTCTCCGAGGACAATAGTCATGAATTTCTTTTCAGTATTTAGTCTTTTGGTTTCAGTTTTTGCTAGATTTAGTTGGGGCTTGTCCCAGTATTTATAGTCCAGTTTAGAGGCTTATTTTAGACATAGTTAGATTCAGCTTAGTATTGAGTTAATAATTCTTTTGTATTAAACTCATTGTTTTCAAATATCTCAGTTATAGAATATGGGTATTCCCCATCTTTTCATTTTATGTATGATTTAGTTTTCGCCCATGATCATGCAAGCAGGGTTAGCTTGGGATCACTTGTGGTCCTAGGTTCCGTGTCCGCATCCCGGGGGTAGCTCGGGGAGTGACAAAACTTGGTATTAGAGCACTGGGTTCAAGAGTCCTAGGATGTCTGAAAAGCCATACTAAGTAGAGTCCTTTTCATGGATGTGAAGTGCACCACATCTAATGAGAGGGAGGCTATGAAGTGTTTTAGGAAAACTTCACTTTCTTGTTACTTTTATCATGCGTAAGGTATGATCTTATTCCACTGTAACTTGACGTTCTACGTTTCAGATCATGCCTCCTCGTAGAGGTAACGCTAGGAATGCGAATGCCAGGAATGCAAATGCAGCTCCTCCAGTCCCACATAAAGAAGTCTCCAATGCTGAGTTTAGAAATACCATACAGATGTTGGCTCAGAGTATGACCCACCAGAACAATTGGGTTCATGCTCCTGTGAATGAAAATGGTGGATCAGCAGCAGGAAGGGTCCGTTACTTTGTTAGGATGAATCCGCCTTAGTTCTTAGGATCACAGACTAATGAGGATCCTCAAAATTTCTTGGACGAAATCAAGAAGATCTTTGAGGTGATGCAGGTTACTGGGAATGATCGGGTTAAGTTGGCGTCATACCAGCTGAAAAATGTGGGTCATATCTGGTACACTCAGTCGAAGGAGAATAGGGGTGCAAATGCAGCTCCTATTACCTGGGAGTGCTTCAGTGAGAATTTTCTCGACAGATTTTCTCAATAGAGTTGAGAGAAGCAAAGGCTCAAGAATTCATGAACTTGAGGAAGGGAAACATGACAGTCCAAGAGTATCGGCTGAAGTTTAACCAACTCTCCAGGTATGCTCCTCACATAGTTGTTGACTATAAGGCTTAGATGAATAAGTTCTTGTATGGAGTGTCGGATTTGGTGAAAACAGAGTGCAGAAGTGCTATGTTACTAGGAGATATGAACATATCTAGGCTTATGACTCATGCTCAGCAGATTGAGGGTGATAATCTTAGAGAACAGGGCAAAGAGAATAAGAAGGCTAGGACTGGGAACTATGACTATTCTCAGCAGAAATCAGGTGGTGGAAATTGGTCGCAGAGTCAGCAGAAGTTCTCATCTCCAGCCCCTTCATCAGCTAGTGTTCCATCCTCCAAGAACAGGTTTGACCAGCTCTAAGTCGCATGGAAGTGTTTCAGGCACCAAGACTTACCCCGCATGCCCTAAGTGTCGTAAGAACCATCCATGCGAGTGTCTAAGGATGGTTTGAGTGCGGTCAGTCTGGTCAGAAGTGGAGGGATTGTCCTTCTAGACAGGGTCAAGGAGGTGGAAATGGTAGAGCTCAGTCTACAACTTTAGCAGCACCAGCAATTCGCCCGACTGAACAGGGTAACACATCTGGTATAGGTGGCGGTCAATGCCAGAACAGACTTTATTCTCTTCAGGCTTGCCAAGATCAGGAAGGTTCTCCTGATGTAGTCACTGGTACGTTACGAGTCTTTGACCTTTATGTTTATGCATTGTTAGAACCAGGGGCTACTCTTTCATTTGTAACTCCTTACATAGCAGTCCAATTCAGTGTCAATCCAGAAACTCTCTCAGAACCTTTCTCAGTCTCTACTCCAGTCGGTGACCCAGTTATAGCTAGACGGGTATACAAAAATTTCCCTGTCACAGTCTCTCAGAAAGTCACATCAGCAGATCTAGTAGAGCTAGAAATGGTAGTCTTCAATGTCATTCTAGGCATGGATTGGTTACACTCATGTTATGCCTCAGTCAATTGTAGAACTAGGATTGTTCGTTTTCAGTTTCCAGATGAACCAATCTTATAATGGAAGGGTAGTAGCTTAGCGCCTATGGGTCGATTTATTTCTTACCTTAAGGCCAGAAAGATGATCTCTAAGGGTTATCTCTATCATCTAGTTCGGGTTAAGGATTCTAGCTCTGAAACCCCAATAATTGATGCAGTTCCAGTAGTCAGTGAATTTCCAAAAGCGTGTCCAGAAGATCTTCCCAGAGTTCCTCCCGAAAGGGAAATCGACTTTGGAATTGATCTCCTTCTTGATACCCAGCCTATTTCTATTCCTCCTTACAGAATGGCTCCTGCAGAGCTTAAGGAATTGAAAGAGCAGTTGAAGACCTTCTAGATACGGGTTTTATCAGACCTAGTATTTCACCATGGGGTGCACCACTGTTGTTCGTAAAGAAGAAAGATGGTTCTCTCAAAATGTGCATTGACTACAGACAGTTGAACAAGGTCACAATCAAAAATAAGTATCCCATCCCCAGGATTGATGACTTGTTTGACCAACTTCAGGGTGATAGTAATTTCTCAAAGATAGACCTCAGATCGGGTTATCATCAGCTCAAAGTTAGAGATAGTGACATTTCGAAAACAGCCTTCAAAACTCGGTATGGTCATTATGAATTTGTAGTTATGTTGTTTGGACTAACCAATTCTCCTGCATCTTTCATGGATTTGATGAACAGAGTGTTCAAATAGTACTTGGACTTGTTCGTTATCGTCTTCATTGATGATATCCTCATTTACTCTAGGAATGAGGAAGAACATGCGAGTCATTTGAGAATTGTTCTACAGACTCTCAAGGATCGCCTGTTATTCGCTAAGTTTAGCAAATATGAGTTTTGGTTGCAATCCATTGCTTTGCTTGGTCACATTGTATCTAGCGAAGCGATCTGCACAGATTCACAGAAGATAGAAGAAGTGAAACAATGGCTCAGACCTACATCTGCTACAGATATCAGAAGTTTCTTAGGTCTAGCGGGTTATTACAGAAGGTTCGTGTAAGGATTTTCATCCATAGCCTCACCATTAACTAGGTTGACATAGAAGATGGTCAAGTTTCAATGGTCAGATGTTTGTGAGAAAAGTTTTCCAGAGTTAAAAACTAGATTGACTGCAGCTCCTATTTTGACTCTACCAGATGGGTCAGATGGTTATGTGATCTATTGTGACGCATCTAGAGTTGGCCTTGGTTGTGTATTGATGCAGCGAGATAAGGTTATAGCTTATGGTTCTAGACAACTTAAGGTTCATGAGAAGAACTATCTAACTCATGACCTCAAGCTTGCAGTAGTGGTGTTTGCACTCAAGATCTGGAGACACAACTTGTATGGTGTTCATGTAAATGTTTTCACTGACCATAAGAGCCTTTAGTATGTGTTCACCAAGAAAGAGTTGAATCTTCGCCAGAGGACATGGCTTGAGTTCCTTAAGGATTATGATATGAGTGTGCATTATTATCCTGGTAAGGCGAATGTAGTAGCAGATGCTCTTAGTAGACTATCTATGGGTAGTGTAGCCCATGTTGAAGAAGAAAGAAAGGAGCTAGTGAAGGATGTTCACAGGCTTGCTCGCTTGGGAGTTTTCCTTATGAGCATATCAGACAATGGTGTAATTGTTCAGAATGGGGCAGAATCTTCTTTGGTAGTGGGGGTTAAGTAAAGTGATCCAATCTTGCTTGAACTAAAAGGTGCAGTCCACACTCAAAGAGTGGAGGTTTTCTCCCAAGGGGGAGATGGTGTACTTCGCTACCAGGGTAGATTGTGTATTCCTGATGTGGGCGAGTTGAGACAACATATTCTTTCAGAAGCCCATAACTCCAGGTATTCTATTCAGTCAGGTGCCACTAAGATGTACCGCGATCTGCGGGAAGTCTATTGGTAGAATGTCATGAAGAGGGATTTATCAGATTTTGTGAGTAAGTGCCCCAATTGTCAGCAAGTAAAGGTAGAACATCAGAAGCCAGGGGGTATGACTCAAGAGATCGACATTCCTACTTGGAAGTGGGAAGTGATCAATATGGATTTACTCACAGGGTTACCGCGTACTCGCAGACAACATGACTCCATTTGGGGTGATAGTTGATAGTATAACTAAGTCTTCTCGCTTTTTGGCGGTCAAGACTACAGATTCGGCAGAGGACTGTGCCAAGATTTACATTAATGAAATTGTAGGGTTGCATGGGGTTCCTTTGTCTATCATCTCAGATAGAGGTCCTCAGTTTACCTCTCATTTTTGGAAGTCATTTCAGAAGGGTCTTGGCACTCAAGTTAACCTTAGCACAACATTTCATCCGCAGACGGATGGGCAGGAAGAGCGTACCAATCAGACCCTAGAGGATATGTTGAGAGCTTGTGTGATCGATTTCAAAGGTAGTTGGGATGATAACCTTCCTCTGATTGAGTTTGCCTACAACAATAGCTACCATTCCAGAATTGAGATGGCCCCTTATGAGGCTTTGTATGGGCGTAGATGTAGATCTCCTGTTGGTTGGTTTGAAGTAGGTGAAGCAGCTTTGATAGGGCCAGATTCAGTCCTTCATGCCATGGAGAAAGTGCAACTCATTAAAGATAGACTTAAGACAACCCAAAGTCGTCAGAAATCTTATGAAGATGTAAGGAGAAGGGAACTAGAGTTCTAAGTTGATGATTGGGTTTTCTGAAAGTTTCACCTATGAAAGGGGTGATGAGATTTGGAAAGAAAGAGAAACTAAGTCCTAGATATGTAGGCCCTTACAAGATCTTGAGAAGGGTTGGCAAGATGGCATATGAGTTAGAGTTTCCAGCAGAATTAGCAGCAGTGCATCCGGTCTTCCACATCTCACTCTTGAAGAAGTGTGTGGGTGATCCAGCCTCTATAGTGCCATTGGAGAGTGTGGCGGTGAAAGATAGTCTTTCTTATGAGGATGTACCAGTTGAGATTCTTGATTGTCAGGTTAGAAGGTTGAGAAACAAAGAAGTCGCTTCAGTCAAGGTTTTATGTAGGAGTCAGTCCGTAGAGGGAGCTACTTGGGAAGAAGAAGCATCCATGAAAGCCAAGTATCCTCACCTCTTCCCTTTCGATTCCACTCTAGCTTGAGGTAATAGTTCCTCTTCAGTTTTCCAGTCATTCATGCGTAAATTCAGTTTTAGAATCATGTTCCCTCAGTTTGTACTTGCATTTTCAGCATATTTGCATGTACTCGGGACTCAATTCAGTTAGAAACTCAGTTCTCAGTGTTTAGTAGTAGGGTTGCAGCTCTCTCCCTCTATTTCAGCTAGTTTAGTCTTCATTAGAGGACGAATGTTCCCAAGGGGAGATAATGTAACACCCCGTAGTAAAAAAAGACCAAAAATCAGTTTTTTCAGAAAAAAATCTACAGGTGCAATCTATGTGACCATCGACGGACCGTAGCCTGACCCACGGTCCGTCCTGCACAACCGTCGATGGGATCAGAGACTCCCAAAATATTAGCCCAGGAAAATTGGTTAAGTGTTGGTCGACGGACGGACTTACGATCCTTAGTTAAGACTACGGTCCATAGTCCATGACCGTCGATCAACACCCCATTCACCCAGAAAAATTGGTTAAGTGTTGGTCGACGGACGGACTTAGGATCCGTAGGTTAGATAACGGTCCGTAGTCCATAACCGTCGATCAACACCCCATTCACCCACTCTCTAACAAAAGCTACGGATGACCAGCACGGTCCGTAGGTGGACCTATGGTACGTAGCTCTGACCGTAGGTGGAATATTTGCAGACAGTTAAGGGAAATGCAGTTGGGTCAACTTCAAATGGTCATAACTCTTAACACAAAATGAATTAGGTGTCCCATGACCTACCCACAGATAGATAATTAAATTATCTTGCCACAGACACCGACCTTGTTAAAATAAGACCTCCGAGTAAAAAGTTATGCCTATTTAGTAAAGGAATGTCGAACAGGCCCAATCGACGGACCAAACGATGGGGCGTCGGTCAATCGACGGATCGTCAGTCCTGGCCGTCGTTTGGTCCGACAGCAACTTTCCAAGGGGTCTTTTGGACCTTTTCCACTCCGTTTAAACCCTAAGTTACATCATTTTGACCCTAAATCATCAGATTTTAGTTAGTTTAAGCCTAGAAATATATTTAAAACATATCTAAGTCAAATCATTAAATCAAAACTTAGAATATTAGAAGCAAGAGAGGAGAAAAAACTCAAGAACCCTAGTTCAAGAACTCCACAAGATCCAGCAGTTCCAGCCCCGAAACTTAAGTATTTTCCGTGGATTTCATCACCAGGTATGTGGGATTTCACTAGTGGGTTCCTTTAACCCATTGGGTCTCTAGTTTTCAGTCAGTTCTTGATTCTCTTGTCATGATTAAACCTAGGGTTTCTAGAACTTTGATAGAACTTCATGAATTTATTAAATAGATGTTCCAAATGAGATTATCATGTTATTACTCAGATTATAGCATGAATTTCAAAACCCTAGCTTTGTATTTCTTTATTTCTTGTATTACACATGCTAGGTCAGATATTTTGACACTTTAGATATACATGCCTCAGTTATAAATGCATAATTATCAGATTAATTTTTGCATTCTCAGTTTGCATGTTCAGTTTCGAGCTATTCAGTATTTATAGAAACTCAGACATAATTGGCAGGGTATATTAGGTCCTCTCGATAGGGCGTATACATCGGACTCCACATTTAGCTCATCTCATCCCTTGGGTTTGAAACCTAGGATGGACCATACTTGGACGACTTAGTAAATTTCAAGGCATAGTCAAGTACAACCTCCTTGACGAGGGCCGATGAATTCTTCCACCTTAGATTCCCTCATATCTCTAGGAAAGAACGTATCAAGGAAAGCCCTCTTGAAGATCTCCCAGATCACCGGACCACCTCTTAGTGCCCTATTATCCCTCAATTTCACGTACCATGTTTGGGCCACATCATTGAGTTTATAAGCCACCAACTCGGACTTCTTAATTGAGGTCATACCCATAGCATAGAGAATCTTACATACCTTATTGAGGAAGTCTTGAGGGTCCTCATTAGACTTCGACCCGAAGAATATAGGTGGATTCATTCTAGTAAAGTCTCTCAAAAGAGCCACAGTGTTAGCATGTTTAGGCACTTGAGGTCCAACCTCCCTACTCATTTGCGCCGTCATGGATTGGACTTGTGAAGGGACGACACTAGCTTTAGATTTCATGGATTAGGTTAACGTCAGAAAGGCTGCACTTATCTCTCCATCGGTCATCGGTGGAGGAACAATAGGAACTTGATCACCCATAGCAACTTCTTCAAGTGGAGGCACTTGGTTGTCTTGTGGAGGCACTTCGTTGTCTTGAGCTCCCACATTTTCCATTTCTTCCTTGGACCTTATAGAAGCTGCTCTACGAGTATTCATACCTATCACAGCAATACAAGGTTTAGGTTAAAGACATAACAAGACTATTGAGGCACGACATAGGAATACAAGGAGATGAGAGTTTCTAAGTATCACATAGTCTCTCGTTCATAAGTGTGGCACACTTCACAATTATGAAGAAGAATCTACATAGACGTGGTTTAATGAGACATCGTTTCTAGGGATATTAAAACTCATGCTCTGATACAAAGTTTTTCACATCCGAGGAGCACCTTCTAGAAGTAAACGCCTCGAAGAGGACTAAGACTAACCTCTTAGCATTCGCCATTACATTCACAGGTTAAAAAGTGCGGAAAATAAAAACTTTTCATCCACATCTATTTCATGAGGTTTACTTAGACCTCTCGCTTACACATATTATATTCATATAGAGTATACATAGACTCCTCGTATAAGAAGATTACATAGTCTTCTACTATTATGTCACATATAGATAACATACATAAACGAAATAGAACAATATGGGCATAGCCCTTACACAAATGTAAAAGTGCCACTTAGGGCTTACAACAATGTCTTGAACAACACGAATCAAAAGTGTGTCATTAGACTATAGCAATGAAACATAGGTAGAGTGATAGAAAGGCATCATCCTCTGAAAATGAGGACATACCCACACATGGAGAAATGATCCAAGCCTTACTTCAAAGTGGTCACGAACCCTTCAACAATAAAAATCTAAAATGTTGGGGGAAAAGGGAGAAATGGGGTTAGCACATCACTTGTACTAAGTATAAGATCATATGCACATATAAAATACTATTCATGCCAAAGAGGGACACTTATTCAAAAGCATGCAAAGTCACTTTGGAAATACCTTATGCACATTCAAGAACCAATACAAATCAATAAGCACATATTACTAAGACAATACCATGTACATCAAAAGACCAGCAATACAAAGTCTAGTCAAGTCAACATGCATATCAACATAATTAAGACCATAATCAAGATAAATCTATCATCAAGTTATATTATCAACAAGCATACATAAGAGTTTATAACATCATAACTTAAGCAAAACCATCACTCTTACACCCCTATTAAGTCCACTAATGCAATGACTAAGTAAGGCCCCATAACTTCACTCAACCAAGTAAACCCAACAAGAACTATAAGAAATGTCCAACTTTACATACTATAGCATTCAGAGTAGACATCATTATACTTTAGCAATATAGACCAACCACATGTCATAAGTGAAACCAATATCATATAGTGTCATTAACATCTAAGGTCAACATATATATGTGCATTTCATTTACAATTATATGCATGTAATCCCATAAGAATATCCTTCTAAGACTTCCCTCAAGGCTAACTAGTGCAATGTATAGGTAGAGTCCCATACCCCTACCTAGACTAAGTCAAACCCCTCAAGTCATCCTAGTTAGAGTTCACTTTAGTACTTCATTTTAATTTAGGTAACATATTACCTTAACCAACATAGACCACATGAGCCAATGTGGAATCTGGTGTGATGGAACCCTACACCGAAAGAAGGCAGACTACTTGCCAAGGTAGTACCAAAACATGAACATAGCATCTATGTGGATCCACTAGCTAATATTTCTATGGGAGAAACATAATTCAAGAACTAGGAGATATATTTGGGACCCTCTTTATGCTACATGAATTATAGTCTCCAATCTCATGAGTACAATAGTGAACCTACCTTCCCTTTGTGGGAAGGGACACTCCTCACTACTAGTTCACTCGGTGCTAAGCTAGAGTCCCTTTTTGAAATGTCTTTTATTATTAATCATAACTTAGTTTTGGTCATAGGATCTACCCCTTATATATTGATAGTCATAGATCAATAGGAATTGCATGAGAACACCTTTCATTACAACCCTCATATGTGAGATTAGCACATTAACATCATTATATCATAGTAAGGCACATACATACTTTATCACCAATCTTATATCATTAGATCTTAAGCATAATATGACAATCATATAATCAAGACATTTCAATTCAATATCATACCAAACCTATTCAATCTCATCATAAGGTATACTTCAATATAACTTTATCACTAAACACAACTAATCATAATTGAAGTGAAGGTTTGAGATCACAAGACTTACCCAATCTCCTTCACAATCCATCATCCAAGGTCTTACCATCAACCATCAAATTCAATCCAATAATCGGTATAATAACATCAATCAATGGTAATTAACACAATAATGAAGTCAATTGCATCAGTACAACTCAATTCAATACTAGTTCATAACCTAGGGTTAGGGACTTGGGTCAATTTCATGATCTATTCCACAAACTAGGTTAATACATCAAGAACCAATGAAATTTAACCATAATAAAATATAATCTAATAATAATAATCAATATAAACCATAAACAATACAATTTAGAAGATCAAATTCGTAATAGAAGAAAACCCAATGGAAACTCATTTTTTGATATAAATTTTGGAAGAACCCTTTAGGGAAAGGAATCCCAAAGGTGAAAGGATCCCATACCTTGTTAATTTTTGAAGAATGATGGAGAAAATTACCAATCTTTCTGCCATAATACGTTGACCTAGCCCTTCAATGGGTTCTTCTATTTGGGAGAGAAAAAGAAGAGGAAGGAAGAGCAATTGGGTTGTGGGAATTATGAGAGTTGAGTTAGTTTAATTAGGCTTAGGTATTTATATAGAGGTCCTTAATAAACTTAATTGAACTCCCATTAACACTTAATTAAATAAATAATCACCTAACTAATAAAACTAAATAATTAAAATAAAATAGAAAAACCCTAACATGACATATGAGACACCGACCTACGGGCCGTAGGACAGTCAACGAGCATTGTTCACCCACCATCCTGCACTCCATCGTTTTGGTCAGAGACTGGACATAATGGACTTTAGGGAAAATGTCTAAGTGACCATCGACGGTGGACATCGACGCCTCGTCGATCAGGCCACGCTTCGTAGCCTGCACCGTCGATAGCTACTGTCTAAAAGCAACTTTTAGCCACAATGCAATGGTCCTCCTCAAGGACCCTTTCGGTGTTCCTTGGGGAGTCGTACTAGAAAGTTTTGATCCTAAACCAAATCTAATAGGTGTTAGACACCTTATTACCAAATTTTATTCAATTCCGACTCCTAAAACCTCGTCATATAGGGTAAGGCATGCTAGCACCTTTTGCACTAGTCTCCGAACGTCATGGATATTCCTTGACGTTTTGACTGTAAATCTTCATAAATGACTTTTATACACTATTATTGACCTTAAAACATTTTTACCACTCTTACACACTCTTGTGAGACTCTAGATTACGTTTTAGACTTTCGGAGTGTTATAGTTTTCGGAGACGTCCATAGAAGATCTTAGTGGATATGGTACTGCTTCTACCCATGCGATGTTTCTGAGGACCGAATTCAGATTGATGCACTGGGCAATAATGCCCCGATAGTCGGAGCAATTGCGTAGACAAGATCACTTCTTTACCTCCATCCATGTCTTACTTTACTTTGACTTTTGGATATTTTTATTTGCATTTAAGGAAAACTGTTTTAAATTGTGGTGGGGTGATGCCCTCCTTTTATGTGAATATTGATGTTTTTTTATACATATTTGGCTTTTAAGATTTATTTAGTGTTTTACGCTATTTTTGTGAATGATTGAGCTTGTGGTTCCTATTTTAGCTGTAAATGATTTTGAAACCTTATGTAAGAAACTTGTACCTCTTGTTTGTGTTTCATGTGGTTGTTCTTTTGCAAATTTGAGTTTCTATCTTGATCAATACAAATGACATGAATAGTGCTCATAAATGAACAAAAATTAATGTGTAGCTACGATGTGGCCAAATGAAGTTGCATAGGCAATATATGAACTAATTGTATTTCTTTGTGACTAGTCGATTATTAAATTGAATCTATTATGATTAGAATTGCATACTAGACAATGTGTTGAGTCTTGATTTTACATTGGTGTTTATGCCTTGTGTAATGAGCGTACTGTGAACCATATGTGATGACACCTAGAATTTTCCTATTGTTCTGGTTGACTAAGTGATGAAATGTTTTGATATAATCATAGGCAACTTTGAAGAGTGTGAACCAATTTGACATATACCTTTTTGTGACTTACCTTTTAAGTGAGTGAACCTTTCTTTAACACCCCTTGATCCTAAAGCCTTATCTTAGAATAAACATGATGAAACTATAACCTTTATGATGTGTGATTTTTTTGAATAGCCAACTTAGGCCAAAAGCGTAAGTTGGAGGTCTGGTTAAAAAAGAAGGTAAATCATGAAGTGCAAAGAAGTCCACCTTTACCCAATTTTTTTTTAAAAAAATAACAGATTCCTTCCATACAAAAAAAAAAAGAAATAAAAAAGAAACGAAAAAGAAAAGAAAAGTTTTCGGAATAAAGTATGAAAATGGGGTTTCCAATGGTTCATAAAAGATGAATAACAAGGTAACTTGTAGGCACAAACAAAAATGATGAAGAAAAGGCAAGAAAGTGTTATTCGCATCACATTTTATGATGATAAGATTCATTGAGCCTGAACGACCATACCAGTACACTTAGCCCCATTACATGCCTTGAACAAACCTTTTATATCTTGAGGAAGATGAAACAAGTGTTGGTTGGATAATACGGGCAAACTTATGGGTGAACTCATACATTATGTTCATCTTTGTTAGTGTGAGCATTGTATTTCATTTTTCATTGCTTTAAATTTTGAACAATTTTGTGTGTATCTCGTGAATCCAGTCTCTATTCGTATTTTTGTGTTATTTACTCTTGATAGTTGATTACAAATCCTCTCTTGATATTTGACACTTGTGTTGCCCGTTTATTTAAACCATGTTTTATTTGTAAATCCATTTAGCTAAATTGATTTGAGCCAATTTGCACTTGGCTATTGATTCTCAAAACCAATCCCTGTCGAAATGATCCTAACCCTTTGTTGGGTTATATCACGACACAGAATCGTTGTCACTTGAACTAGATGTAGTGTCATGATATGTTGAAATTAACTCTTCACATTTATTGATTTCCTTCTCTTTTCTCCACACACCGCCTAAGTTGGCTATTCTAACATATAACAGTTCATGAGTATTCTGGATGAATGGGTAACGAGAGGTATCATTTCCTCAAGTTTCTTCCAAGAAAAAGGACAGGCTCAAAGGGGTTGAAGCAGCGTTCACACATACAAGGTTGGACACAAAATAGGTATAATCTAAAAATATTACACTCTTCAAAATTATTTCCTAAGATAATTTCAACAGTTTGAATCACTTAGTCAACTGAACAAATAGGTTAAATTTTAGGGGTCATTGCACATCGTTCACGGTAATATCATCACAAAAGGTATTGTAACCAACATAAAAGAAGACTCTATACTTTCTCTAATCAGCTAGTCCCAACGAGATGCAAAAATTTCACATATTATGTATGTAACTTCATTTGGCCTCATTGTAGCCACACATTAATTTTTCTTTGATTGAGAGCACTATTTAAGTCATCAGTATTGATCAAAACTGATACTCAAACATGCACAACAACAACACATTCAGACAAAATCAAGAGGTGGAGAATAATTTACGGACGGGTAAAAAAACATATGCATTTAAACAAGGAACTTCAAACTCAAACATTCACAAAAATAATGCCAAAACACAATATAAGCACAAAACACAATATATACAAAAAATAATATTCGTAAGAGGTAGGTATGAAAATACCTCAGCCTCCCATAAATAAAAAGTTATTTGTCGTCAAATGGAATAAAACATCCAATAGTGAATAGAAATGAAAGCGAGGGAGTTAATTAAAGGTCCTATCTAATTAGTCACTCCATCTATTGGGGCATTAGTAACCGGTGCAACATCAGCAATATCAACTTTACCAGAGTCAACCAAAGGTGTGTCTGCCAATAGGTCTCCACATTTGCATCTACCATGCCCTCCTCAATCTGCGTAAGGCCCTCATAAGATGCATCGTTATACACAACAAGCAGCTCCTTATCCGTTTCAGCATCAGACTCTCCACCAGCTACCTACTCGATTCAAACCTCATCTCCGGTGATAGACGGAGGCACATTTGGATGAATTGGCACATTAGGGATCTCTATTTTATCAAAAATTATCGACATATCAGTGGATTTTAGGTGGTCCAAATCTCTCCTTAGCTCAGCAATAATGACACTTAGTGTTGTCACCTCCTCAATAGCCCCTTGTCCTGTCTCACAAACTCTTATCTGTCTTAAAGGGCATCAATGGTAAAACTCAGGGGTGTCACAGCATCAGAAAGGGCTCTCTCGATCATTCCAGTAATCATTGCCTCAAACATGGATGCACATCTATTAGTAGAATGGGATAGCTTCTTGTTACGTCTTGAGAACAAACCCTTGTCATTACACGGAGTACAAGACTCCAAAGAGCTTCATAAAAGTCTCATAATCTTTCATTCCATTCAATATATAAAAAGTGCGAAATTAAAACATAATTAAACCTAAAATATCAAAAATTTCATTTGAAAGAGATACTTGAAAATTAATAGTGGAAGTCTAAGTCTCACATGTCCATCTAACCAAGACTTGGAAATTAAATTACGGACAAGACCCTTTACAATTGCAAAGACTAGAATTGTCTATTACATGAATAAAAAGGAAACCATAAAAGTTCTCGTCTTCGAATCCATGAGGACATACAAAAATCATTGACAATAGCAATCCAAGCACTTCAATCTAGCTAGAATAATCACTTGCCGGAACCTACAGTTGTAGTAAAACATGAAGAAATATGGTTTAGCATAACTAAGTACTAAGTATGATGACCATGAAAAAATATGCTTTAAAGAGGACATTTTTTCTTGAAATGCATGCATATGCTTTTCGGTAAAACTTCATGAACACAACCATAATAGGCATAATATTCAAACTTAAACAATGTACGAGTCATATATTCACATTAGGAAATAATCAACATGTAACCATTACCCTCATATAAAGCCTTAACCTGAAGTAACCCTCAAGGTATACCTTATTTAATGTATGAAAGACGTCCCATACCACTATCCACATCAGGTACAACCTTAAGGTCACCCAAAGTGAACTTTTCGTTCAACCTTTCCATATTTACACATTACTCATTCATAAGAGACATAAAAATTACATGAGTCATAACATCACATTGTGATCATCATATAAGACAACTCTAAGTCATACTTTTTCAATGTATGAGTAGCATCCCATAATACTGGTCACACTAAGTACTCTTTTGAGCCACCATAGACAAAGCACATTCATAGTCATGAAGTCAAGGATGGAAAGTAAAGCATAAGTACAATCAATGTAAATCATGCATAATTGCAATAAACCTTCAAGTTAACATTATTCATTATCTTCCTTTAGAACACATTAATTCAATAAAGACTTATTAATTCATTAGTCATTAAGACCTCTGAGAACTCACTATTTCGCTCTCAAAGCCTACTCGTGCAATGCATCGATAGAATCACATACTACTACGCAAACTTAATAGAACTTCTCACGAAACTACAATTCACACCACACATGATGGGAAAAAAATGTTAAACCGACATACATCATGAGAACTAGATCATGTAATACGGTGTCATAAAGCCCTACAACGTAAAGAGGTGGTCTACTTTCCTAAGGTAAACCGATATTGAAATTAAGTGGATCCACTAGCTAGACCTATGTGGGCACATAGTCATGTGATCAAAAGTATTCTACTAGACACCCAACCTCAACTCATGGATGGGCATCCACGTCAGGATATTTCTACTATGTACCCTGCCTCAACTGATGGTTGAGTACCCATCTCATACCATATCCACTCGGTCCTTAGCTGTTACGACACTCAAATGATCTAGGATAAATTAGAGCTTCACATGAGTTTCTTGAGTTAATAACTTGTTAAAATAATGAATAATAGATTGGGAAGTCAGTTTAATACAGTTTTGAAATCAAACGTCAAAGGACGACTAGGACGTCCGAAAACTAGTCTTTTGTGTGCTAGTGCATCCTTATATTTTGCATCTATTTTTATGTGTTTTTAGAGCGTAAAATCAGTGGAGGTGATCCTAGTGTCCTAATAAATGAGTTTAGGGTCAAAACATCCGAGTACGAGTCCCCAAGGACCAACATAAGGATCCTTAAGAAGGACCTAAGATTTTGCCAAAGGCTGCCAAGGCAGCGTGCAGGAAACAATCTTTTTATGAGGTGCTGGCACGTCGCGCGCTCTATACTTAAAGGGCAAAAAGTTTCCTTTCATCTCGATATTGTCACGAACCTTTCTGCCAAAAATTAATTTCCAGAAACAATATTTGGAAGTGCCTTCGCGATGCCCAACCATGTCCCAGATTTGATTGGGTTGTTTAAACGTAAATTTAGACTTAATTAAAAGGTTGAACTAGTATAGGGGTGTTTTGGGTACTTTTGGGATTTATTATTAACGGTTTTGAGTCACTTTTACCCCACTTTTCCAATCAAAAACAAAACTCTCAAGTTGAAAATCAAATGCTCTCCATTTTCTTTAAATTCTCTCTCTCTCCACAACCTTCAGTTAAGAACTTTCAAGCTCCAAGGAAGATGGTCTATTCTCCATGTTTTCAACCCAAATTTTGTGTATAGGACTTCAATAAGGTATGGTCATTTTATCCTTGACTCTTTATCATTCAAGGAGCCAATTCAAAAGCTTTTCAAAAGAACTCAAAAATCCTAAAAACCCTATTTCGAATTCTAAAGCATGAGTTCTTGTGTTAAAAGGTTTAAATGGACGAGTTATGATGTTTTCAATGTTAGTTGATGGTTTTATGATAAAAAAACTCCATGAACCCATGATCTTCCTAATTCTCTAATTTTTGCGTGTAAAGTGGGTTTGATAATTGTGACTTAATATGGATGAAATTGTGTTTTGATTGCTTTATAGTATTGATTCTTATTGTTATCTATTTTTATATAAATGATGAATTGTGGATATAAGGATGAGTTGTGTTGCACCCCTCAAAATGAACTAGGATAAACTAGAGCCTCTCATGGGTTTTAGGAGTTAATATGGTATTAAAATGATGAATAATATCTTTAGGAGAAAGTTTAAAGAGTTTTGAAGTCAAAAGACGAAGAACGACCAAGACGTTGGAAACTAGGCTTTTGTATGTGCTAGTGTGCCATTGGATGTTTTATGTGTTGTTTGGTGTCTAAAATAGTAGGAGGTGACCCTAACATCTAGATGGTAATTTGTAGGTTTGAAACGTCTTGGTACAACTCCCAAGGACCACCCAAATGGTCCTTGAGGAGGACCCAAATGTTTGCCATGAAGCTGCAAAAATAGCCCCAATCGACGACCCACACAGCGCCTGGTTGATTGGTGAACGCCCCGTGAAAAGGGGGTGTGGCTCCATACATAGTTGTGGGATATTAGCCTAGAAATAAGGAGTCTTTGACCCAAAACACGGACCATCAAGACGGTCTGTAGTCCTATAGACGTCCCATAATTGGGGACCGTCGTTTGGCACCAGCTATTCTGTAGAGTTATGACCAAGTGAGGGGTGAATTGTGAAATTCACCCCACGTTCTAATTAAGTCCTAGATGTATATTTTAGGTGTTTTAGTATATTTAGTTTAAACACCTATACCTAGATTAGACTCCACTTTTCAAAATCAAAACCCCTCTCCCAAATAAATTCTTTCTAGACTCCATGGGAGCTTGAAGCAAAGTTGAAGCTAGGATTGATGAATTTTCAGTGGTATCTCCATCAATTTAATGGGATTTCAACTAGTAAGGATTGATGATGTCATCCTTGATTCATCTCTTATTCAAGGAGCCTATTTAAAAGGCTTTCCAAAGATCAACAAAAACCTTGAAAATCCTATTTTGAGTTCTCAGAATGGGTTCTTGCATAAAAAGGTTTAAATTGATATTTTCTGATATAATCAATGTTAATAGATTGTTTTACGATAAAAATTCCATGAACCCATGTATTTCTTGAATTCTAAATTTTTGCTCTAAAGTCAAGGTATTGATAATGATCTAATTGTGTTGAGTTGATGTTTAGATTGTTATGGGCTATTGAATTATATGTTGATCATTGTTGAAATTGTTCTTAGTTTGCCGTATAGTATAGATATCTATATTGGCTTTCGTTGGATCACTGATATGGATGAATTGTTGGCCTAGGATGAATTGTTGGCCTAGTCTTATGTATATTGTTATTGGTAAGATCTCTTGTTGTGTGAATTTGTTGGAAAGGCGACGGAATGGTAATTATGACTATTGGAAGGTGGTAAAATGACCTAATTCCTTTATTTAATGTGTAATTGACATCAAATTTGTATTGATTTGTATGGTAAACTTATCGTGGCAGTGTTTAATTGTTATAGTTGTTATGAACATGGCATTGTCGGCATTGTTATGTGAATTATAGTATTATCATGATGTGGTATGAGTGAATGTATAAGGTGAAGGTTCTCATGTGATGCCTTTTTGATCTTATATGGGTGCTATATTGATATGATTGAAAGTACTTCCTCTCGAATTGTAAATATATGATGATGAAGGACTAAGGAGAGTCTTTATAAAATGATGTTGTACCTTGTGTTGGTAGACTTAGTTGTCCCTATTTGGTACTTAAATATATTGAATAAATAATATGATGAATGTTGTGTCTTGACTTGGTAGGCTTAAATACCCTTGTGTTAAATGAATGAAAGGATGAAAGTCTAGGATCGGTAGACCTAAAGTAGGAACCTTTATATAGAAAAACTAATATAAAACCTTTAATAATAAAAACAGGTAAATGAAGAAGCCTTGAAGTGGTAGACCGTAATAGTGCCCTACATAAGTTTAATGGACTTAGAGATAGGTTGATTGGAACGGCATGAAACCATCTTTAAGGAAGTCATAAGAGCTATCTAAATAAACCTTGGTTGGCAGACCTAGTGAATCCATCCTTTGAAATGGTACTATGAGTTGGTAGGAATTAGTAATGGTACCTTCTCTAATACAACTATGTGAATGAAATTACTTTATGAGAACAAAGGCAAAACACTGAGTTAATATGCATAAGGGAGTAGATCTAGTAGAGTATGAGGCTAGAGTACAAGAAACCTTTTGATATCCCATAAACAATGTGCCTACATGGGATGTGTCCCAGTTCTACCCTTGAAAGTAGAACACCTTTTACAGTGTGGGGTCTTATGACCACGGATTCCATACCTAGCTAGTGTGATCTATGTCAATTAATGCCTATTCTTATCATATGGATGTGCATTCTAGTATTGGATACATTGTATAACGTGTAGATAGTGGAATGGGACTCTATCTACACATGGCCCGAGTATGCTGTGAAGATGCTAGAGTGAGTTCCCTAGGTCTTCTAAGACCATTATGTGAAGTCCCCTACTTGTTTAGTTGTATTTTAAATGTCTTTAATGAATAATTCTACCATAGAAAAAAGTATGTTTAATTGAAGGGTTCTAATCTAGAGTGTCTAATGTGATGAAAATCCTTACTTCTTGAATATTAAATATGTCTTATATGTGATTGCGGACTTGTATCATGTCTCTTGAACTCTTATGATGAAGGTTTTTATCCAAATAGAATGAAATCATATCTTAAAGTAAATGTCCCGTTTTGCATGGTTTTCTTGCATGTTCATAATACTTAGTGCATCAATTGTGCTAATTACATATGTTTCTTTATGTCTACAAGTGTAGGTGGCAAATAAAGATTTTCTAGAAGTTGAAGCTTGAGAAGTAGATTTCTCTCAAGATTGGTATGTCCTCATATGATCGAAGGCATGGATCTTAGTTCTAGTTTTCCTTTTAAAAGACTTTATAATAGACTATAAGTTTCTTTTCAAATTGATGAAAGGGCTATGACCTTATGATGTTGACTTGTGTCTAAGATAGCTTATTATGAGACTTTGTTTCTTTCTTACATTTTACAAAACAATTTGACTATTATTGTGAAACGTTTAAATTCCTCACTACTTTTCATATTTGTGGTTACTGAATGATAAAAGGCTTGTAAAAGACCTCCGAGCGGTCAAGTACGCTGTGTGACTTCTATGAAGTACTTCCCATCGTTACAAGTTGGTGGTCTAACATTATGGGCACGGTAATGGGAGTTCTATTGTTGTGTGGAAATTCATTAAGATGTTAAGCAATGTTGATTTTGGCTATTGGAAGGTGTAAAGTTGACCTAATTCCCTTATTTAATGTAGAGTTGATATCGAATTTCTATTGATTAGTATGTTCCACTTATGGTGGTGCTGCTTAATTGTTATAATTGTTATGAACATGGCCTTATTGGCATTATTATGTGAATTGTATTATCATAATGTTATGGCTTATACGGGTGTACAATGTAAAAGGGGATATTATATATGTGAATTTGTAATATGAAGGTGTTCATGTGATCTTGAGGAAATCTTGTATAAACATTTGTGATATTGTGAATGAATGTATGTTTCCTCTAAACTTTGGTATGTGATGATGATAGACTATCACAACCCGGATTCTTGAATCCGAACCGCGACCGGCGTCGTTAACCTCTCAGAGGTCGCAGACAAGCCTCTTCTTAGCTTTCATCACAATCATACAGTTAAATTTGCGGAAAATTTAAAACTTTTTAATACTTAGAAAAGTATAGATATACTTCATATAGTATTGTATAAGATTGATATTCTAATACCTCAAACTCAACAACCATCTATTAAAGATTAAACAAATGAAACGATGAATCATAATAATAATAGTTTGCTAATCGGCCTTATTACAACGTCTGGATAAATGGTTGGAATTAAACGCTAGGTACTAACTCCACTAACTATGTCTAACGTACTAAGCTAGAATAATGAATGTAGCATCCTCGAACTCAAGAGGACCTACCGATGTCTGGATATCGCTAATCAAAACTGCTTCGTCAACACTTCAATCTTCTTTAGAACCTTCGCCTATAAAAATAGTAATATATATGGGGTTAGTACACACTTGTACTAAGTATGGGTGTATGCACATAACACATAAGGGACGATGCATGAACAAGGAAAGCTCTTCCTAAACAACATGTCAATCATGGTCACAACATTACCTTCTTACTTAAATCGTTAATCTTGATTTATGATATGTATATGAAACGTTCTCATGTAATGAAGGCATACAAATCATTTTCTAGATGAACATAAGACCTTGGAATCATGAACATAATTTTAGAACAACTTAAACACACCTTTGTAATTTCTGTCCTTAGGCCATGAGTGGCCATCTCTACACTAAGATTATTTTTCATTCTTTTCTATCTTCTTGTTGTGTAGTTCAATGATGTCCTTTCATCTTATGTTTCACTTACAAGTGCAATGATTCATAGTAGTCCCATACCTACAATGAATCGAGTAAGCAATTCACAAGACTAAGGAAACGATTGGCTACCCTACTTATGAGTTAGATTTTTCATTTTTCTTCTTGTTGGGTATGATTATATTAATAAGCCAATCTTTATTGTCTATGCCCCTTATTTGATTAGTTCATAATATATAGTTCTTGGGACATAATCCACTCTTCATTATTGGCTACCCGCAACTTGTCATGTCTATCAAACACTAAAGATTAATGTTCATTAAGCTCTTACTTTACTTAGTTCACTACGAACTTATAAATCTACTCCCTTGCTCGATCATTCACTTTGAACATGCTACTTTATTCTTTATTCCTCTCTTAGAGAGTTCTCTTAGCTTTAACGGAAGTAGATCATGCGAGCTACATGAAATACAGTGTCTCCCCCACACCAAAAAGTGGTGTTCACCGATTAGGGTAAACCATGTTCTGTGTCTTCCCAGACCGAAAAGCGGGGTTCACCGGCTAAGGTGAACCGTTCGATATCTTCCCACATTGTAAAGGGGTTTAACGGCAATAGTGAACCTAATGCTTGTCCTAAGCTATAACCAACATAGATCATGTGAGCTAAACATGAAATCCGGTGTCTTCCCCACACAGAAAAGTGGTGGAATCACCGTCCAAAGTGAAACCAAAACTACCTAGAATTATTGGGGGGGAGGCTCCCCCCCCCCCCGCTAGTCCCTATGCTGGTGAGACATAGTTCAAAGACTAGGATACGTACTGAGACCCTGGCGATCTCGTCTCATGAGACTTACATGTGATGGCACAAGCTCATTACTAGTCTATCGGTGATAAGCTCAGATTTTATCTTCTTATCTTCTAGAGTCTACTCATACATTATGGAAGCTTGCTTCTAGTTATGAGGTTTACTTACTCTATGGAAGACAGTTCATCCCTATCTTTACTTGATGATTCTTATCTTGAAGCTTTACCTTATCATCATGATACGAGTGAGACTTGTCTCACGGGCTCTAGCACCCTCTTGTGTGAGTATTATTGACGTAACGATTAAGTGTTCTTGAGAATCGTCTCACTTCTTTCTAACACTCTATATTAGGTCAATTTCATTGCTTAACTCTTAGTTATCTCTTTACTCACCTTAACTTGTTTACGTCACTTACTAACCTTATATCATTCTTTATGATTGTTATTGATATGTGTAAGATTTTATGGTGTTAACAAGTTATGTGGATAGGGTATGTTGGGACTTGTCCCATTTATTGGCATACACTATGTTATGAGATATTAAATTGAGATTATAATGACTTTTTGGAGTACTATATTTAAATTTGATTTATTAGCCAATTTGTTGGCATTATTCAGAATTTCTCCAGTTACTTGTCATAATCTTATCATTAGCCAACTCAATCACTTCATGAATACATTATATTAATCTAACACACCAAACAAGTCAACTTTTAACTTTGATTAACATATAAAGCAATTCAACGAACAACTCATAACAAACTCATATTCTCAAACCACAAGTAGGAATGTTAACAATCAACGATCATGTAAATAACACCCTAAGTATGAGGATCTAACATGTATATTTTACTTGACATATAAATAACTTAAACACACATATAAGATCAGTTAACACCACATATAATCAACAATACATCGAGAATAATGCTACTATTCTACAAGAATCGGAAAATCAGAAGAACTAGGGAGATAAACATGTGATTCGATGGGAACAACCCTAGTTTCGATTTTCTTGAAGTAAAAACGTTTGAAAAACCTCTTGGAGAAAGGATTCCATAAGATAAAACCCATACCTTGATGTATAATTAAATCTATGAAGATCAATACGAATTTTGCACGAAAAAATTTGAAACGTCCTTGCTAGCGTCCTAGGGTTTAGCTTGAGACTTCTCTTGTTCTCACCTCTTCTCTTGATTTAGTTGTAACGCTTTCTTGGAGTGAATAACATGTCTAACCCTTTATAACCTGAATGTTAACTAATTCTACTTCGAGTATATAACCTAATTAAGGTAGACCAATTATCTAATTACAAAAACACCCCTCGTAGATTGACTAGGATTTGATAATTCTTGACTTGACCATTTTTGGTGTCTTTCCTAGTAGTTTAGGTTTTGTCCTATTATTTTAATTAATTAAGTTGCTAATTTAATTAATAAGTGACCTAGGGTAATTACCAAAGTACCCCTAGGTGGTTAGTACCATAACAAACTCTTTGGACCATCCTAGGTTAGGTACTAGGTTGTCTTTTTCTTGTCTTAACCAAATCTGGAAATTCCCTTTGTGATTTTGGTTTTTCCCTTTTAAATTAATAAACAAAGTTGATAAATTAATTAATTAAGTAAGCTAGCGTAATTACTAAAGTACCCCTAAGTGGTTAGGACCATAACCAACCTTTTGGACAATCCCAGGTTAGGTACTAGGTTGTCTATTTCTTGTCTTAACCGAAATCTGGAAATACCCTTGTGACTTCAGTTTTGACCTTTTAAATTAATTAATTAAGTTGCTAAATTAGTTAATTAAGTAACCTAGGATAATTACTAAAGTGACCCTAAGTTGTTAGGGCTTAAGTCAACTATTTGGACCATCCTAGGTTAGGTACTAGGTTGTCCCTAAGTTAGTTAAGCAGTTAGTTAGTTAGTTAGTTTGTCCTAGGTTTTCGGGTTCCATGGCTGGCCATTCTTGGTTAGTCCTAGGTTAGTTAGGTAGTTAGGTAAGTTGGTTAGGGTCGGGTAGTTTAGGGGTCTGGTCCCACATAGTGTAACCTACATGTGCGGTTGTCCCCCCAGCCGCCCTAACCCAATCGGTTATGGTGGTCCCCCTACCTCTCGGCCGGTCTTGTATATGTTGTTGCACATGCGCTTGCCCATGTGCTGCCCATGTGCTTGCCCATGTGCTGCCCATGTGCTTGCCCATGTGCTTCCTATGTGCTTGCCCATGTGCTGCCCATGTGCTTGCCCATGTGCTGCTTGTACTTTCCTAACTAACTATTTGGAAGGTTCATTTGGAATATTTACTTATTGTCCAAAGGATCCTCACTATGTCCTTGGGCACTACTTACTCTACATTATTATTTTAAATGGTTATGTGTTATGGTATCTAGGTTTGACACTTGGATGCCTCATACCTAATATGTATATATTGAGAATCAATGTTATTAGCTTAGTGTCTCTATTGTAGGTACAACTTCTAAACAAGATTGGAATATATATTGCTCATTTGGGTATTATATAGAAATTGGCTAACCCCCTTCGCCAATTTTCTATACTATGCCCAATATTTCTTAATATTGGGTATTGGGGTGCCTATGTACCCTCAATACGCATACTTAAAGAGTTACTGGGCTCTTCACTAGAAATGTAATTTTACAGAATGTTACATTATCCCCCCCCCCCTCAGGAACATTCGTCCCCGAATTACACTACTTATCATTTTTAAAACAAAGAGGGAAATTTTCGGAAATCACATTAGCATACTAGAACTTTATTTTCGTAAATGTCTAATTCACCACTTACTCTGAATGATTCACATATTCTAATCTTATCTGAAGCTTCTTATTTAAGATCAAGGAACTTTCTTATCAGTCCTACTTTAACTTAATGTACATCACGCTCATGCAACACAAAATCACGTAATAAGCTATACAAAAACAGCAACATGAAAACAAGCATGAACTCATATTAACTGATATAGTGCAAGTATTAAAATACACATTTATGGACTTAGAAACCAAAAACCATGTAATGCACTTTGATTTAGAGTTGTAGCTATGAAATCGGACTTAGGAACGGTATATCTAACTTTAAGAGCTGAACATGTGAGGGTAACGGAATCTCCTGTCAGCCTCGGACTCCTATGTTTCCCCCTTAACTAGGTGGTTCTTCCTTAACACCTTTACGGTTGAAACCTCCTTGTTCCTCAACCGTTTCACTTGGCGATCTAAAATTTCAACGGGAATCTCTTCGTAAGAAAGGTTCTCATCGACTGCTAACCCTTCGATGGGTAGAATGGATGTTGGATCGCCTAGACACTTCTCAAGCGTCAAAATGTGAAACTCTAGATGAACCACGCCCTTCCCATTTTAACTCTAACTCATTTGGAAAATGAAAACTTACTACCCTATTTCGACAGTCTGTGGTAGTCTAGCATTTATGAAGCAAATCCATACCTAAGCCATATCCTTGATATAGTATGCAGCCAACTTAGCCTTCTCCTCTTCATCAGTACTCATAGCAGGCTTTAGAACCTACCATGCACTCACCTCCATGCGAACAACCACTCTTACCACACGTCTTTCGTTCATGCTGGGCATTTCCATTATTGCCCTTCTTGAGAAGGCCAGATCTTGAGTCTGGCACCTTAGACCACTTGGCCATCCTAATTCTTGTGTGTATTCTTCTACGCGTTCACACAAGAAGGATGGTAGATACTTAGAATGATACAAAGTATCAAAGCTCTAGATAGCACGATAACGATTAGAAGAAGGGAGGTTTCCTAATCATCAAAAAGTCTCTAAGTCATGATTGTGGTGCACTTCACAACCATAAGTTAGAAACTACGCAACGTGGGTGTGTTGAGCTTTAGATCCTAGGTAATTTAACCTCATGCTTTGATACCAAGTTTGTCACAACCAAGATTCTAGAATCTGAATCGCGACCGGCATTGTTAACCTCTCAGAGGTCGCAGACAAGCCTCTTCTTAGCTTTCATCACAAACATACAATTAAACTTGCGGAAAATTTAAAACTTTTTAATACTTAGTGAAGTATACATAGACTTCATATAGTACTGTATAAGGGTGATATTCTAATAGCTCAAACTCAACAACCATCTATTAAAGATTAAACAAATGAAACGATGAATCATAACGATAATAGTTTGCCAATCGACCTTATTACAACGTTTGAATAAATGGTTGGAATGAAACGCTAGGGAATAACTCCAATAACTATGTCTACTGTACTAAGATAGAATAATGAATGTAGCATCCTCGAACTCAAGAGGACCTACCGAAGTCTGGAGATCGCTAATCCAAACTACTTCGTCAACACTTCAATCTTCTTTAAAATCTGCGCCTATAAGAATAGTAATATATATGGGGTTAGTACACACTTTTAATAAGTATTGGTGTATGTACATAACACATAAGGGACAATGCATGAACAAGGAAAGCTTTTCCTAAACAACATGTCAATCATGGTCACAACGTTACTTTCTTACTTAAATCGTTAATCTTGATTTATGATATGTATATGAAACGTTCTCATGTAATGAAGGCATACAAATGGTTTTCTATATGAACATAAGACCTTGAAATCATGAACATAATTTTAGAACAACTTAAACACACCTTTGTAATTTCTGTCCTTAGGCCGTGAGTGGCCATCTCTACACTTAGATTATTTTTCATTCTTTTCTATCTTCTTGTTGTGTAGTTCAATGATGTCCTTTGATCTTATGTTTCACTTACAAGTGCAATGATTCATTGTAGTCCCATACCTACAATGAATCGAGTAAGCAATTCACAAGACTAAGGAAATGATTGGCTACCCAACTTATGATTTAGATTTTTCATTCTTCTTCTTGTTGGGTATGATTATACTAATAAGCCGATCTTTATTGGCTATGCCCCTTATTTGATAATTTCATAATATATAGTTCTTGGGGACATAATCCACGCTCGATTATTGGCTACCCCCAACTTATCATGTCTATCAAACACTAAAAATTAATGTTCATTAAGCTCTTACTTTACTTAGTTCATTACGAACTTATAAATCTACTCCCTTGCTCGATCGTTCACTTTGAACATGCTACTTTATTCTTTCTTCCTCTCTTAGAGAGTTCTCTTAGCTTTAACGGAAGTAGATCATGCGAGCTATATGAAATCCAGTGTCTCCCCCACACCGAAAAGAGGTGATTCACCGATTAGGGTAAACCATGTTTAGTGTCTTCCCCATACCGAAAAGGGGGGTTCACCAGCTAATGTGAACCGTTCGATGTCTTCCCCACATCGTAAAGGGGGTTTCACGGCACTAGTGAACCAAATGCTTGTCCTGATCTATAACCGACATAGATCATGTGAGCTAAACATGAAATCCGGTGTCTCCCCCACACCGAAAAGAGGTTCTCAGATTTTATCTTCTTATCTTCAAGTGTTTACTCATACATTATGAAATCTTGCTTCTAGTTATGAGGTTCACTTAATCTATGGATGACTGGTCATCCCTATCTTTACTTGATGATTCTTATCTTGAAGCTTTACCTTTATCATCATGGTGCGAGTGAGACTTGTCTGACGGACTCTAGCACCCTCTTATGTGAGTATTATTGACGTAACGACTAAGTGTTCTTAAGACTCGTCTCACTTCTTTCTAACACTCTATATTAGGTCAATTTCATAGCTTAACTCTTAGTTATCTCTATACAGACCTTAACTTGTTTAAGTCACTTACTAACCTTATATCATTCTTTATTATTGTTATTGATTCTTTGTAACCTTTTATGGCGTTTACAAGTTGTGTGGATAGGGTATGTTGGGAGTTGTCCAAATGATTGGCATACCCTATGTTATGAGATATTGAATTGAGATTAGAATGACTTTTTGGAGTACTATATTTAAATATTGATTTATTAGCCAATTTGTTGGCATTATTCATAATTTCTCCAGTTACTTGTCATAATCTTATCATTAGCCAACTAAATCACTTCATGAATACATTATAGTAATCTAACACACCAAAAAAGTCAACTTTTAACTTTGATTAACATATAAAGCAATTCAACGAACAACTCATAACAAACTCATATTCTCGAAACACAAGTAGGAATGTTAACAATCAACGATCATGTAAATAACACCCTAAGTACGAGGATCTAACATGTATATTTTACTTGACATATAAATAACTTAAAAACACATATAAGATCAGTTAAAACCATATATAATCAACAATGCATCGAGAATAATGCTACTATACTACAAGAATCGGAAAATCAGAAGAACTAGGGAGATGAACATGTGATTCGATGGGAACAACCCTCATTCGATTTTCTTGAAGTAAAAAAGTTTGATAAGCCTCTTGGAGAAAGGATTCCATAAGATAAAACCCATATCTTGATGTATAATTAAATCTATGAAGATCAATACGAATTTTGCACGAAAAAACTTTGAAACGTCCTTGCTAGCGTCCTAGGGTTTAGCTTGAGACTTCTCTTGTTCTCACCTCTTCTCTTGATTTAGTTGTAACGCTTTCTTGGAGTGAATAACATGTCTAACCCTTTATAACATGAATGTTAACTAATTCTACTTCGACTATATAACCTAATTAAGGTAGACCAATTATCTAATTACAAAAACACCCCTCGTAGATTGACTAGGATTTGATAATTCTTGACTTGACCGTTTTCGGTGTCTTTCCTAGTAGTTTAGGTTTTGTCCTATTATTTTAATTAATTAAGTTGCTAATTTAATTAATAAGTGACCTAGAGTAATTACCAAAGTACCCCTAGGTGGTTAGGACCTTAACAAACTCTTTGGACCATCCTAGGTTAGGTACTAGGTTGTCTTTTTCTTGTCTTAACCAAATCTGGAAATTCCCTTTGCGATTTTGGTTTTTCCCTTTTAAATTAATAAACGAAGTTGATAAATTAATTAATTAAGTAACCTAGCGTAATTACTAAATTACCCCTAAGTGGTTAGGACCATAACCAACCTTTTGGACAATCCTAGGTTAGGTACTAGGTTGTCTATTTCTTGTCTTAACCGAAATCTGGAAATACCCTTGTGACTTCAGTTTTGACCTTTTAAATTAATTAATTAAGTTGCTAAATTAATTAATTAAGTAACCTAGGATAATTACTAAAGTGACCCTAAGTTGTTAGGGCTTAAGTCAACTATTTGGACCATCCTAGGTTAGGTACTAGGTTGTCCCTAAGTTAGTTAAGCAGTTAGTTAGTTAGTTAGTTTGTCCTAGGTTTTCGGGTTCCATGGCTGGCCATTCTTGGTTAGTCCTAGGTTAGTTAGGTAGTTAGGTAAGTTGCTTAGGGTCGGGTAGTTTAGGGGGTCTGGTCCCACACAGTGTAACCTACATGTGCGGTTGTCCCCCCAGCCGCCCTAACCCAATCGGTTAGGGTGGTCCCCCTACCTCTCGGCCGGTCTTGTATATGTTGTTTCACATGTGCTTGCCCATGTGCTTCCTATGTGCTTGCCCATGTGCTGCCCATGTGCTTGCCCATGTGCTGCTTGTACTTTCCTAACTAACTATTTGGAAGGTTCATTTGGAATATTTACTTATTGTCCAAAGGATCCTCACTATGTCCTTGGGCACTACTTACTCTACATTATTATTTTAAATGGTTATGTGTTATGGTATCTAGGTTTGACACTTGGATGCCTCATACCTAATATGTATATATTGAGAATCAATGTTATTAGCTTAGTGTCTCTATTGTAGGTACAACTTCTAAACAAGATTGGAATATATATTGCTTATTTGGATATTATATAGAAATTGGCTAACCCCCTTCGCCAATTTTCTATACTATGCCCAATATTTCTCAATATTGGGTATTGGGGTGCCTATGTACCCTCAATACGCATACTTAAAGACTTACTGGGCTCTTCACTAGACATGTAATTTTACAGAATGTTACATTATCCCCCCCCCCTCAGGAACATTCGTCCCCGAATTACACTAATCATTTTTAAAACAAAGAGGGAAATTTTCGGAAATCACATTAGCATACTAGAACTTTATTTTCGTAAATGTCTAATTCACCACTTACTCTGAATGATTCACATATTCTAATCTTATCTGAAGCTTCTTATTTAAGATCAAGGAACTTTCTTCTCAGTCCTACTTTAACTTAATGCACATCACGCTCATGCAACACAAAATCACGTAATAAGCTATACAAAAACAGCAACATCAAAACAAGCATGAACTCATATTAACTGATATAGTGCAAGTATTAAAATACACATTTATGGACTTAGAAACCAAAAACCATGTAATGCACTTTGATTTAGAGTTGTAGCTATGAAATCGGACTTAGGAACGGTATATCTAACTTTAAGAGCTGAACATGTGAGGGTAACGGAATCTCCTATCAGCCTCGGACTCCTATGTTTCCCCCTTAACTAGGTGGTTCTTCCTTAACACCTTTACGGTTGAAACCTCCTTGTTCCTCAACCGTTTCACTTGGCGATCTAAAATTTCAACGGGAATCTCTTCGTAAGAAAGGTTCTCATCGACTGCTAACCCTTCGATGGGTAGAATGGATGTTGGATCGCCTAGACACTTCTCAAGCGTCAAAATGTGAAACTCTAGATGAACCACGCCCTTCCCATTTTAACTCTAACTCATTTGGAAAATGAAAACTTACTACCCTATTTCGACAGTCTGTGGTAGTCTAGCATTTATGAAGCAAATCCATACCTAAGCCATATCCTTGATATAGTATGCAGCCAACTTAGCCTTCTCCTCTTCATCAGTACTCATAGCAGGCTTTAGAACCTACCATGCACTCACCTCCATGCGAACAACCACTCTTACCACACGTCTTTCGTTCACGCTGGGCATTTCCATTATTGCCCTTCTTGAGAAGGCCAGATCTTGAGTCTGGCACCTTAGACCACTTGGCCATCCTAATTCTTGTGTGTATTCTTCTACGCGCTCACACAAGAAGGATGGTAGATACTTAGAATGATACAAAGTATCAAAGCTCTAGATAGCACGATAAAGATTAGAAGAAGGGAAGTTTCCTAATCATCAAAAAGTCTCTAAGTCATGATTGTGGTGCACTTCACAACCATAAGTTAGAAACTACGCAACGTGGGTGTGTTGAGCTTTAGATCCTAGGTAATTTAACCTCATGCTTTGATACCAAGTTTGTCACAACCAAGATTCTAGAATCCGAATCGCGACCGGCATTGTTAACCTCTCAGAGGTCGCAGACAGGCCTCTTCTTAGCTTTCATCACAAACATACAATTAAACTTGCGGAAAATTTAAAACTTTTTAATACTTAGTGAAGTATACATAGACTTCATATAGTACTGTATAAGGGTGATATTCTAATAGCTCAAACTCAACAACCATCTATTAAAGATTAAACAAATAATATGATGAATCATAACGATAATAGTTTGCCAATCGACCTTATTACAACGTTTGAATAAATGGTTGGAATGAAACGCTAGGGAATAACTCCAATAACTATGTCTACTGTACTAAGATAGAATAATGAATGTAGCATCCTCGAACTCAAGAGGACCTACCGAAGTCTGGATATCGCTAATCCAAACTACTTCGTCAACACTTCAATCTTCTTTAAAATCTGCGCCTATAAGAATAGTAATATATATGGGGTTAGTACACACTTTTAATAAGTATTGGTGTATGTACATAACACATAAGGGACAATGCATGAACAAGGAAAGCTTTTCCTAAACAACATGTCAATCATGGTCACAACGTTACTTTCTTACTTAAATCGTTAATCTTGATTTATGATATGTATATGAAACGTTTTCATGTAATGAAGGCATACAAATGTTTTTCTATATGAACATAAGACCTTGAAATCATGAACATAATTTTAGAACAACTTAAACACACCTTTGTAATTTCTGTCCTTAGGCCGTGAGTGGCCATCTCTACACTTAGATTATTTTTCATTCTTTTCTATCTTCTTATTGTGTAGTTCAATGATGTCCTTTGATCTTATGTTTCACTTACAAGTGCAATGATTCATTGTAGTCCCATACCTACAATGAATCGAGTAAGCAATTCACAAGACTAAGGAAATGATTGGCTACCCAACTTATGATTTAGATTTTTCATTCTTCTTCTTGTTGGGTATGATTATACTAATAAGCCGATCTTTATTGGCTATGCCCCTTATTTGATAATTTCATAATATATAGTTCTTGGGGACATAATCCAAGCTCGATTATTGGCTACCCCCAACTTATCATGTCTATCAAACACTAAAGATTAATGTTCATTAAGCTCTTACTTTACTTAGTTCATTACGAACTTATAAATCTACTCCCTTGCTCGATCGTTCACTTTGAACATGCTACTTTATTCTTTCTTCCTCTCTTAGAGAGTTCTCTTAGCTTTAACGGAAGTAGATCATGCGAGCTACATGAAATCCCAGTGTCTCCCCCACACCGAAAAGAGGTGATTCACCGATTAGGGTAAACCATGTTTAGTGTCTTCCCCACACCGAAAAGGAGGGTTCACCGGCTAATGTGAATCGTTCGATGTCTTCCCCACATCGTAAAGGGGGTTTCACGGCACTAGTGAACCGAATGCTTGTCCTGATCTATAACCGACATAGATCATGTGAGCTAAACATGAAATCCGGTGTCTCCCCCACACCGAAAAGAGGTTCTCAGATTTTATCTTCTTATCTTCAAGTGTTTACTCATACATTATGAAATCTTGCTTCTAGTTATGAGGTTCACTTAATCTATGGATGACTGGTCATCCCTATCTTTACTTGATGAATCTTATCTTGAAGCTTTACCTTTATCATCATGGTGCGAGTGAGACTTGTCTGACGGACTCTAGCACCCTCTTATGTGAGTATTATTGACGTAACGACTAAGTGTTCTTAAGACTCGTCTCACTTCTTTCTAACACTCTATATTAGGTCAATTTCATAGCTTAACTCTTAGTTATCTCTATACAGACCTTAACTTGTTTAAGTCACTTACTAACCTTATATCATTCTTTATTATTGTTATTGATTCTTTGTAAGATTTTATGGCGTTTACAAGTTGTGTGGATAGGGTATGTTGTGAGTTGTCCCAATGATTGGCATACCCTATGTTATGAGATATTGAATTGAGATTAGAATGACTTTTTGGAGTACTATATTTAAATATTGATTTATTAGCCAATTTGTTGGCATTATTCAGAATTTCTCCAGTTACTTGTCATAATCTTATCATTAGCCAACTAAATCACTTCATGAATACATTATAGTAATCTAACACACCAAAAAAGTCAACTTTTAACTTTGATTAACATATAAAGCAATTCAACGAACAACTCATAACAAACTCATATTCTCGAAACACAAGTAGGAATGTTAACAATCAACGATCATGTAAATAACACCCTAAGTATGAGGATCTAACATGTATATTTTACTTGACATATAAATAACTTAAACACACATATAAGATCAGTTAACACCACATATAATCAACAATGCATCAAGAATAATCCTACTATACTACAAGAATCGGAAAATCAGAAGAACTAGGGAGATGAACATGTGATACGATGGGAACAACCCTCATTCGATTTTCTTGAAGTAAAAAAGTTTGATAAGCCTATTGGAGAAAGGATTCCATAAGAGAATACCCATACCTTGCTGTAGAATTTAATTTACGAAGATCAATACGAATTTTGCACGAAAAAACTTTGAAACGTCCTTGCTAGCGTCCTAGGGTTTAGCTTGCGACTTCTCTTGTTCTCACGTTTTCTCTTGATTTAGTTGTAACGTTTTCTTGGAGTGAATAACATGTCTAACCCTTTATAACCTGAATGTTAACTAATTCTACTTGGACTATATAACCGAATTAAGGTATAACAATTAGCTAATTACAAAAACACCCATCCTAGATTGACTAAGATTCGATGATTCTTGACTTGATCGTTTTTGGTGTCTTTCCTAGTAGTTTCGGTTTTGTCCTATTACTTTAATTAATTAAGTTGCTAAATTAATTAATTAAGTGACCTAGGGTAATTACCAAAGTACCCCTAGGTGGTTAGGACCATAAAAAACTCTTTGGACCATCATAGGTTAGGTACTAGGTTGTCTTTTTCTTGTCTTAACCAAATCTGGAAATTCCCTTTGTGATTTCGGTTTTGCCCTTTTAAATTAATTAATGAAGTTGATAAATTAGTTAATTAAGTAACCTAGAATAATTACTAAAGTACCCCTAAGTGTTTAGGACCATAACCAACCTTTTGGACAATCCTAGGTCAAGTACTAGGTTGTCTATTTCTTGTCTTAACCGAAATATGGGAATTCCCTTGTGATTTTGGTTTTTCCCTTTTATATTAATTAATTAAGTTGCTAAATTAATTAATTAAGTAACCTAGGGTATTTACTAAAGTGCCCCTAAATTGTTAGGACTTTAAGTCAACCATTTGGACCATTCTAGGTTAGGTACTAGGTTGTCCCTATGTTAGTTAAGCGGTTAGTTAGTTAGTTTGTCCTACGTTGTCGGGTCCCATGGCTGTCCGTTCTTGCTTAGTCCTAGGTTAGTTGGGTAGTTAGGTTAGTTGGTTAGGGTCTAGGGTAGGTTAGGGGGTCTGGTCCCACACGGTGTAACCTGCATGTGCGGTTGTCCACCCAATCGCCCTAACTATTTGGAAGGTTCATTTGGAATATTTACTTATTGTCCAAAGGATCCTCACTATGTCCTTGGGCACTACTTACTCTACATGATCATTTTAAATGATTATGTGCTATGGTATCTAGGTTTGACACTTGGATGCCTAATACCTACTATGTACAGATTGAGAATCAATGTTATTAGCTTAGGGTCTCTATTGCAGGTAAAACTTTTAAACAAGCTTGGAATATATATTGCTTATTTGGGTATTATATAGAAATTGGCTAACCCCCTTAGCCAATTTTCTATACCATGCCCAATATTTCTCAATATTGGGTATTGGGGTGCCTATGTACCCCCAATACGCATTCTTAAAGACTTACTGGGCTCTTCACTAGACATGTAATTTTATGGAATGTTACATTATGCCCCCCTTAGGAAATTCGTCCCCGAATGACACTAATTATCATTTTAAAACAAAGAGGGAAATTTTCGGAAATCACATTAGCATGCTAGAACTTTATCTTCGTGAATGTCTAATTCACCACTTACTCTGAATGATTCACATACTCTAATCTTATATGAAGCTTCTTATTTAAGATCAAGGAACTTTCTTCTCAATCCTACTTTAACTTAATGCCCATCACACTCATGCAACACAAAATCACGTAATAAGCTATACAAAAACAGCAACATGAAAACAAGCATGAACTCATATTAACTGATATAGTGCATGTATTAAAATACAAATTTATGGACTTAGAAACCAAAAAACACTTAATGCACTAAGATTTAGAGTTGTAGCTATGAAATCGGACCTAGGAAGGGTATATCTAACTTTAAGAACTGAACATGAGAGGGTAACGGAATCTCCTATCAGCCTCGACCACCCATGTTGCCCCCTCAACTTGGTGGTTCTTCCTTAACACCTTTACGGTGGAAACCTCCTTGTTCCTAAACCGTTTCACTTGGCGATCTAAAATTTCAACGGGAATCTCTTTGTAAGAAAGGATCTCATTGACTCCTAACCATTCGACGGGTAGAATGGACGTTGGATCGCCTAGACACTTCTCAAGCGTCAAAACGTGAAACTCTAGATGAACAGAAACCAAGTCATTCGATAACTTTAGTTCGTAAGCAACATTTCCTACTCGCTATAAGATCTCACAAAGAACTATATACCTTGGACTCAACTTCTCTTTCTTACCAAACCTCATATTTACTACGAACACAGAGTCTATGGAAGGGACTTCTTGTTCTAAGTAATTGACTCTAACTAAGTGGCATAAGTATCCCATAGATAACATCTTCTTGGCTTTAGGATTGGAAACTATTTTTTTTTGTTGGATTTGAATTACACCTTTCCCATTTTAACTCTAACTCATTTGGAAACTGAAAACTTACTACCCTATTTCGACAGTCTGTGGTAGTCTAGCATTTATGAAGCAAATCCATACCTTAGCCATATCCTTGATATAGTATGCAGCCAACTTAGCCATCTCTTCTTCATCAGTACTCATAGAAGGCTTTAGAACCTACCATGCACTTACCTCTATGCGAACAACCACTCTTACCATATGTCTTTCATTAACGATGGGCATTTCCATTATTGCCCTTCTTGAGAAGTCCAGATCTTGAGTCTTGCACCTTAGACCACTTGGCCATCCTAATTCTTGTGTGTATTCTTCTACGCGCTCACAAAAGAAGGAAGTTAGATACTTATAATGACACAAAGTGTCAAAGCTCTAGATAGCACGATAAAGTGTAGAAGAAGGGAAGTTTCCTAATCATCAAAAAGTCTCTAAGTCATGATTGTGGTGCACTTCACAACCATAAGTTAGAAACTACGCAACGTGGTTGTGTTGAACTTTAGATCCTAGGTAATTTAACCTCATACTCTGATACTAAGTTCGTCACATCCCAGATTCTGGAATCCGAACCGCGACCGGCTTCGTTGACCTATCAGAGGTCGCAGACAAGCCTTTTCTTTGCTTTCATCACAATCATACAGTTAAATTTGCGGAAAATTTAAAACTTTTTAATACTTAGCGAAGTATACATAGACTTCATATAGTATTGCATAAGAGTGATATTCTAAAAGCTCAAACTCAACAACCATCTATTAAAGATTAAACAAATGAAACGATGAATCATAATAATAATAGTTTGCTAATCGGCCTTATTACAACATTTGAATAAATGGTTGGAATGAAATGCTAGGGACTAACTCCATTAACTATGTCTAACGTACTAAGCTAGAATAATGAATGCAGCATCCTCGAAATCAAGAGGACCTACCGAAGTCTGGAGATAGCTAATCCAAACTGCTTCGTCTACACTTCAATCTTCTTTGGAACCTGCGCATATAAATATAGTAATATATGGGGTTAGTACACACTTGTAATAAGTATAGGTGTATGCACATAACAGATAAGGGATGATGCATGAACAAGGAAAGCTCTTCCTAAGCAACATGTCAATCATGGTCACAACGTTACTTTCTTACTTAATCATTAATCTTGATTTATGATATGTATATAAAACGTTCTTGTAACACCCCGTAGTCAAAAAAGTCCAAAAATCAGTTTTTCAGAAAAAAATTTACAAGTGCAATCGACGTGACCATCGACGGACCGTAGCCTGACCCACGGTCCGTCCTGCACAACCGTCGATAGGATCAGAGACTCCCAAAATCTTAGCCCAGGAAAATTAGTTAAGTGTTGGTTGACAGACGGACTTACGGTCCGTAGGTCAAACGACGGTCCGTAGTCCATGACTGTCGATCAACACCCCATTCACCCAGGAATATTGGTTAAGTGTTGGTCGACGGACGGACTTACGGTCCGTAGGTCAGACGATGGTCCATAGTCCATGACCGTCGATCAACACCCCATTCACCCACTCTCTGACAAAAGCTATGGATGACCAGCACGGTCCGTAGGTGGACCTACGGTCTGTAGCTCTGACCGTAGATGGAAAGTTTGCAGACAGGTAAGGGGAAATGCAGTTGGGTAAACTTCAAATGGTCATAACTCTTAGAACAAAATGAATTAGGTGTCTCATTGCCTACCCACAAATAGATAATTGATTTATATTTCCATAGCCACCGACCTTGTTAAAATCAGACCTCCGACTAAGAAGTTATGCCTATTTTAGTAAAGGCGTGTCGAACAGGCCCAGTCGACGGATCCAACGATGGGGCATCGGTCAAACGATGGACCGTCAGTCCTGGCAGTCGTTTGGTCCGACAAAAACTTTCCCAGGGGTCTTTTGGACCTTTCCCACTCCGTTTAAACCTAAGCTACATCGTTTTGACCCTAAATCATAAAATTTTAGTTAGTTTAAGCCTAGAAACATAATTAAAACATATGTAAGTAAAATCATTAAATCAAAACTTAGAAAATTAGAAGCAAGAGAGGAGAAAAAGCTCAAGAACCCTAGTTCAAGAATGCCACAAGCTCCAGTAGTTCCAGCCCCGAAACTTAAGTATTTTTCCGTGGATTTCATTACCAGGTATGTGGGATTTCACTAGTGGGTTCGTTTTACCCATTGGGTCCCTAGTTTTCAGTCAGTTCTTGATTCTCTTGTCATGATTAAACCTAGGGTTTCTAGAACCTTGATAGAACTTCATGAATTTATTAAATAGATGTTCCAAATCAGATTATAATGTTATTACTCAAATTATCACATTAATTTCATAACCCTAGCTTTGTATTTCTTTAGTTCTTGAATTATACATGCTAGGTCAGATATTTCAGACACTTCAGATATGCATGCCTCAGTTATAAATGCATAATTATCAGATTAATTATTGCATTCTCAATTTGCATGTTCAGTTTCAAGCTATCCAGTATTTAGATAAACTCAAACATAATAAATTAATTTGCATAATTCATTGGGAGTAGCATAATACCGAGTTGGACTAGGGTTTAGCGTACCCAATAGTCCCAGAACTACTAGCCAAGTAGGTTGTAAGTCCCCGCTGTGGGCAATCAGTTTAGTGATCATTCTAGCATGCCTTTATACCTTTGGCAGGGTATATTGGGTCCTCTCGATGGGGCGTATACATCGGACTCCACATTTATCTCATGTTGTTTTATTATCGGTTATTAGTAGCTCCCACAGATCAGTCAGACTCTCTGCATTGACCATTTATCAGTATATTCAGTATTCAGTTTCACCATGTTATAAATTGGTCATTGCATTCAGTTAGCTTAGAAATTCATTATATTATGTTCAGTTTATTATACTTGCTTTTGTGCTTGTTCAGTTATGCATTATTTCAGCTTTATTCTATCCTACATGCTCAGTACCTTCAAATACTGACGCATACGTGCGCTACATCTTCTCGTGATGTAGGTTCAGGTTCTCAGCATCAAGATCACGCATAGATTGATTTTCGATCTGCAGTTCAGCAGATTCAGTGGTGAGTCCTCATTCTCCGAGGACAATAGTCATGAATTTCTTTTCAGTATTTAGTCTTTTGGTGTCAGTTTTTGCTAGATTTAGGTGGGGCTTGTCCCAGTATTTATAGTCCAGTTTAGAGGCTTATTTTAGACATAGTTAGATTCAGCTTAGTATTGAGTTAATAATTCTTTTGTATTAAACTCATTGTTTTCAAATATCTCAGTTATAGAATATGGGTATTCCCCATCTTTTCATTTTATGTATGATTTAGTTTCCGCCCATGATCATGCAAGCAGGGTTAGCTTGGGATCACTTGTGGTCCTAGGTTCCGTGTCCGCATCCCGGGGGTAGCTCGGGGAGTGACAAAACTTGGTATTAGAGCACTAGGTTCAAGAGTCCTAGGATGTCTGAAAAGCCATACTAAGTAGAGTCCTTTTCATGGATGTGAAGTGCACCACATCTAATGAGAGGGAGGCTATGAAGTGTTTTAGGAAAACTTCACTTTCTTGTTACTTTTATCATGCGTAAGGTATGATCTTATTCCACTGTAACTTGACGTTCTACGTTTCAGATCATGCCTCCTCGTAGAGGTAACGCTAGGAATGCGAATGCCAGGAATGCAAATGCAGCTCCTCCAGTCCCACATAAAGAAGTCTCCAATGCTGAGTTTAGAAATACCATACAGATGTTGGCTCAGAGTATGACCCACCAGAACAATCGGGTTCATGCTCCTGTGAATGAAAATGGTGGATCAGCAGCAGCAAGGGTCCGTTACTTTGTTAGGATGAATCCGCCTTAGTTCTTAGGATCACAGACTAATGAGGATCCTCAAAATTTCTTGGACGAAATCAAGAAGATCTTTGAGGTAATGTAGGTTACTGGGAATGATCGGGTTGAGTTGGCATCATACCAGCTGAAAAATGTGGCTCATATCTAGTACACTCAGTCGAAGGAGAATAGGGGTGCAAATGCAGCTCCTATTACCTAGGAGTGCTTCAGTGAGAATTTTCTCAACAGATTTTCTCAATAGAGTTGAGAGAAGCAAAGGCTCAAGAATTCATGAACTTGAGGAAGGGAAACATGACAGTCCAAGAGTATCGGCTGAAGTTTAACCAACTCTCCAGGTATGCTCCTCACGTAGTTGTTGACTATAAGGCTCAGATGAATAAGTTCTTGCATGGAGTGTCGGATTTGGTGAAAACAGAGTGCAGAAGTGCTATGTTACTAGGAGATATGAACATATCTAGGCTTATGACTCATGCTCAGCAGATTGAGGGTGATAATCTTAGAGAACAGGGCAAAGAGAATAAGAAGGCTAGGACTGGGAACTATGACTATTCTCAGCAGAAATCAGGTGGTGGAAATCGGTCGCAGAGTCAGCAGAAGTTCTCATCTCCAGCCCCTTCATCAGCTAGTGTTCCATCCTCCAAGAACAGGTTTGACCAGCTCTAAGTCGCATGGAAGTGTTTCAGGCACCAAGACTTACCCCGCTTGCCCTAAGTGTGGTAAGAACCATCCATGCGAGTGTCTAAGGATGGTTTGAGTGCGGTCAGTCTGGTCAGAAGTGGAGGGATTGTCCTTCTAGACAGGGTCAAGGAGGTGGAAATGGTAGAGCTCAGTCTACAACTTTAGCAGCACCAGCAAGTCGCCCGACTCAACAGGGTAACACATCTGGTATAGGTGGCGGTCTACGCCAGAACAGACTTTATTCTCTTCAGGCTTGCCAAGATCAGGAAGGTTCTCCTGATGTAGTCACTGGTACATTACGAGTCTTTGACCTTTATGTTTATGCATTGTTAGAACCAGGGGCTACTCTTTCTTTTGTAACTCCTTACATAGCAGTCCAATTCAGTGTCAATCGAGAAACTCTCTCAGAACCTTTCTCAGTCTCTAGTCCAGTCGGTGACCCAGTTATAACTAGCGGGTATACAAAAATTTCCCTGTCAAAGTCTCTCAGAAAGTCACATCAGCAGATCTAGTAGAGCTAGAAATGGTAGACTTCAATGTCATTCTAGGCATGGATTGGTTATACTCATGTTATGCCTCAGTCGATTGTAGAACTAGGATTGTTCGTTTTCAGTTTCCAGATGAACCAATCTTAGAATGGAAGGGTAGTAGCTTAGCGCCTATGGGTCGATTTATTTCTTACCTTAAGGCCAGAAAGATGATCTCTTAGGGTTATCTCTATCATCTAGTTCGGGTTAAGGATTCTAGCTCTGAAACCCCAACAATTGAGTTAGTTCCAGTAGTTAGTGAATTTCTAGAAGTGTTTCCAGAAGATCTTCCCAGAGTTCCTCCCAAAAGGGAAATCGACTTTGGAATTGATCTCCTTCCTGATACCCAGCCTATTTCTATTCCTCCTTACAGAATGGCTCCTGCAGAGCTTAAGGAATTGAAAGAGCAGTTGAAGACCTTCTAGATACGGGTTTCATCAGACCTAGTATTTCACCATGGGGTGCACCACTATTGTTCGTAAAGAAGAAAGATGGTTCTCTCTTAGAATGTGCATTGACTACAGACAGTTGAACAAGGTCACAATCAATAATAAGTATCCCATCCCCAGGATTGATGACTTGTTTGACCAACTTCAGGGTGATAGTAATTTCTCAAAGATAGACCACAGATCGGGTTATCATCAGCTCAAAGTTAGAGATAGTGACATTTCGAAAACAGCCTTCAAAACTCGGTATGGTCATTATGAATTTGTAGTTATGTCATTTGGACTAACCAATACTCCTGCAGCTTTCATAGATTTGATGAACAGAGTGTTCAAATAGTACTTGGACTTGTTCGTTATCGTCTTCATTGATGATATCCTCATTTACTCTAGGAATGAGGAAGAACATGCGAGTCATTTGAGAATTGTTCTACAGACTCTCAAGGATCGCCAGCTATTCGCTAAGTTTAGCAAATGTGAGTTTTGGTTGCAATCCGTTGCTTTGCTTGGTCACATTGTATCTAGCGAAGCGATCTGCATAGATTCACAAAAGATAGAAGAAGTGAAACAATGGCTCAAACCTACATCTTCTACAGATATCAGAAGTTTCTTAGGTCTAGCGGGTTATTACAGAAGGTTCGTGGAAGGATTTTCATCCATAGCCTCACCATTAACTAGGTTGACATAGAAGATGGTCAACTTTCAATGGTCAGATGATTGTGAGAAAAATTTTCCAAAGTTAAAAACTAGATTGACTACAGCTCCTGCTTTGACTCTACCAGATGGGTCAGATGGTTATGTGATCTATTGCGACGCATCCAGAGTTGGCCTTGTTTGTGTATTGATGCAGCGAGATAAGGTTATAGCTTATGGTTCTAGACAACTTAAGGTGCATGAGAAGAACTATCTAACTCATGACCTCAATCTTGCAGCAGTGGTGTTTGCACTCAAAATCTGGAGACACAACTTGTATGGTGTTCATGTAAATGTTTTCACTGACCATAAAAGCCTTTAGTATGTGTTCACCAAGAAAGAGTTGAATCTTCGCCAAAGGAGATGGCTTGAGTTCCTTAAGGATTATGATATTAGTGTGCATTATCATCCTGGTAAGGCGAATGTAGTAGCAGACGCTCTTAGTAGACTATCTATGGGTAGTGTAGCCCATGTTGAAGAAGAAAGAAAGGAGCTAGTGAAGGATGTTCACAGGCTTGCTCGCTTGGGAGTTCGCCTTATGAGCATATCATACAATGGTGTAACAGTTCAGAATGGGGCAGAATCTTCTTTGGTAGTGGAGGTTAAGTAAAGTGATCCAATCTTGCTTGAACTAAAAGGTGCAGTCCACAATCAAAGAGTGGAGCTTTTCTCCCAAGGGGGAGATGGTGTACTTCGCTACCAAGGTAGATTGTGTATTTCCGATGTGGGCGAGTTGAGACAACATATTCTTTCAGAAGCCCATAACTCCAGGTATTCTATTCATCCAGGTGCCACTAAGATGTATTGCGATCTGCGGGAAGTCTATTGGTAGAATGGCATGAAGAGGGATTTATCAGATTTTTTGAGTAAGTGCCCCAATTGTCAGCAAGTAAAGGTAGAACATCAGAAACCAGGGGGTATGACTCAAGAGATCGACATTCCTACTTGGAAGTGGGAAGTGATCAATATGGATTTACTCACAGGGTTACCGCGTACTCGCAGACAACTTGACTCCATTTGGGGTGATAGTTGATAGGATGACTAAGTCTTCTCGCTTTTTGGAGGTCAATACTACAGATTCGGCAGAGGACTGTGCCAAGATTAACATTAATGAATTGTGAGGTTGCATGGGGTTCCTTTGTCTATCATCTCAGATAGAGGTCCTCAGTTTACCTCTCATTTCTGGAAGTCATTTCAAAAGGGTCTTGGCACTCAAGTTAACCTTAGCACAACATTTCATCCGCAGACAGATGGGCAGGAAGAGCGTACCATTCAGACCCTAGAGGATATGTTGAGAGATTGTGTGATCGCTTTCAAAGGTAGTTGGGATGATCACCTTCCTCTGATTGAGTTTGCCTACAACAATAGCTACCATTCCAGCATTCAGATGGCCCCTTATGAGGCTTTGTATGGGCGTAGATGTAGATCTCCTGTTGGTTGGTTTGAAGTAGTGAAGCAGCTTTGATAGGGCCAGATTCAGTCCTTCATGCCATGGAGAAAGTGCAACTCATTAAACATAGACTTAAGACAACCCAAAGTCGTCAGAAATCTTATGCATATGTAAGGAGAAGGGAACTAGAGTTCTAAGTTGATGATTGGGTTTTGTGAAAGTTTCACCTATGAAAGGGGTGATGAGATTTGGAAAGAAAGGGAAACTAAGTCCTAGATATGTAGGCCCTTACAAGATCTTGAGAAGGGTTGGCAAGATGGCATATGAGTTAGAGTTTCCAGCAGAATTAGCAGCAGTGCATCCGGTCTTCCACATCTCACTCTTGAAGAAGTGTGTGGGTGATCCAGCCTCTATAGTGCCATTGGAGAGTGTGGCGGTGAAAGATAGTCTTTCTTATGAGGATGTACAAGTTGAGATTCTTGACCTTCAGGTTAGAAGGTTGAGAAACAAAGAAGTCGCTTCAGTCAAGGTTTTATGTAGGAGTCAGTCCGTAGAGGGAGCTACTTGGGAAGAAGAAGCATCCATGAAAGCCAAGTATCCTCACCTCTTCCCTTCCGATTCCACTCTAGCTTGAGATAATAGTTCCTCTTCAGTTTTCCAGTCATTCATGCGTAAATTCAGTTTTAGAATCATGTTCCCTCAGTTTGTACTTGCATTTTCAGTATATTTGCATGTACTCGGGACTCAATTCAGTCAGAAACTCAGTTCTCAGTGTTTAGTAGTAGGGTTGCAGCTCTCTCCCTCTATTTCAGCTAGTTTAGTCTTCAATCGAGGACGAATGTTCCCAAGGGGGAGATAATGTAACACCCCGTAGTAAAAAAAGACCAAAAATAATTTTTTTCAGAAAAAAATCTACAGGTGCAATCGACGTGACCATCGACGGACCGTAGCCTGACCCACGGTCCGTCCTGCACAACCGTCGATGGGATCAGAGACTCCCAAAATATTAGCCCAGGAAAATTGGTTAAGTGTTGGTCGACGGATGGACTTACGGTCCGTAGTTAAGACGACGGTCCATAGTCCATGACCGTCGATCAACACCCCATTCACCCAGGAAAATTGGTTAAGTGTTGGTCGACGGACGGACTTATGATCCGTAGGTCAGATGATGGTCCGTATTCCATGACCGTCGATCAACACCCCATTCACCCACTCTCTAACAAAAGCTACGAATGACCAGCACGGTCCGTAGGTGGACCTATGGTCCGTAGCTCTGACCGTAGGTGGAAAATTTGCAGACAGTTAAGGGAAATGAAGTTGGGTCAACTTCAAATGGTCATAACTCTTAACACAAAATGAATTAGTGTCCCATGACCTACCCACAGATAGATAATTAAATTATCTTGCCACAGACACCGACCTTGTTAAAATAAGACCTCCGAGTAAAAAAATATGCCTATTTAGTAAAGGACTGTCGAACAAGCCCAATCGACGGACCCAACGATGGGGCATCGGTCAATCGACGGACCGTCAGTCCTGGCCGTCGTTTGGTCCGACAGCAACCTTCCAAGGGGTCTTTTGGACCTTTTCCACTCCGTTTAAATCCTAAGTTACATCATTTTGACCCTAAATCATCAGATTTTAGTTAGTTTAAGCCTAGAAATATATTTAAAACATATCTAAGTCAAATCATTAAATCAAAACTTAGAATATTAGAAGCAAGAGAGGAGAAAAAGCTCAAGAACCCTAGTTCAAGAACTCCACAAGATCCAGTAGTTCCAGCCCCGAAACTTAAGTATTTTCTGTGGATTTCATCACCAGGTATGTGGGATTTCACTAGTGGGTTCCTTTCACCCATTGGGTCTCTAGTTTTCAGTCAGTTCTTGATTCTATTGTCATGATTAAACCTAGGGTTTCTAGAACTTTGATAGAACTTCATGAATTTATTAAATAGATGTTCCAAATGAGATTATCATGTTATTACTCAGATTATCGCATGAATTTCAAAACCCTAGCTTTGTATTTCTTTATTTCTTGTATTACACATGCTAGGTCAGATATTTCGTCACTTCAGATATACATGCCTCAGTTATAAATGCATAATTATCAGATTAATTTTTGCATTCTCAGTTTGCATGTTCAGTTTCGAGCTATTCAGTATTTACAGAAACTCAGACATAATTGGCAGGGTATATTAGGTCCTCTAGATGGGGCGTATACATCGGACTCCACATTTAGCTCATGTTTTTTTACTATCGGTTATTAGTAGCTCCCACAATCATTCAGACTCTCTACATTGACCATTTATCAGTATATTCAGTATTCAGTTTCACCATGTTATAAATAGGTCTTTCCATTCAGTTAGCTTAGAAATTCATTATATTATGTTTAGTTTATTATACTTGCTTTTGTGCTTTTTCAGTTATGTTTTATTTCAGCTTTACTCTATCCTACATGCGATACATCTTCTAGTGATGTATGTTCAGGTTCTCAGTATCCAGATCACGCATAGATCAATTTCCGATCTGCAGTTCAGCAGATTCAGTGGTGAGTCCTCATTCTCCGAGGACAATAGTCATGAGTTTCTTTTCAGTATTTAGTCTTTTGGTTTCAGTTTTTGCTAGATTTAGCTGGGGCTTGTCCCAGTATTTCTTGTCCAGTTAAGAGGCTTATTTCAGACATAGTTAGATTCAGATTATTGAGTTAATAATTCTTTTGTATTAAACTCATTGTTTTCAAATATCTCAGTTATAGAATATGGGTATTCCCCATCTTTTCATTTTAAATATGATTTAGCTTCCGCAACAGTTTATTATCTTTAGTATGCCCATAATCATGCTAGCAGGGTTAGCTTGGGATGACTTGTGGTCCTAGGTTCCGTGTCCGCGTCCTGGGGGTAGCTCGAGGCGTGACAGTTCTCATGTAATGAAGGCATACAAATCGTTTTCTATGTGAACATAAGAGCTTCGAATCATGAACATAATTTTAGAACATCTTAAACACACCTTTGTAATTTCTGTCCTTAGGCCGTGAGTGGCCATCTCTACACTTAGATTATTTTTCATTCTTTTCTATCTTCTTGTTGTGTAGTTCAATGATGTCCTTTGATCTTATGTTTCACTTACAAGTGTAATGATTCATTTTAGTCCCATACCTACAATGAATCGAGTAAGCAATTAACAAGACTAATGAAATGATTGGCTACCCTACTTATGATTTAGATTTTTCATTCTTCTTCTTGTTGGGTATGATTATACTAATAAGTCGATCTTTATTGGCTATGCCCCTTATTTTATTATTTCATAATATATAGTTCTTGGGACATTATCCACGCTCGATTATTGGCTACCCCCAACTTATCATGTCTATCAAACACTAAAGATTAATGTTCATTAATCTCTTACTTTACTTAGTTCACTACGAACTTATATATCTACTCCCTTGCTCGATCGTTCACTTTGAACATGCTACTTTATTCTTTCTTCCTCTCTTAGAGAGTTCTCTTAGCTTTAACGGAAGTAGATCATGCGAGCTATATGAAATCCAGTGTCTCCCCCACACCGAAAAGAGGTGATTCACCGATTAGGGTAAACCATGTTTAGTGTCTTCCCCACACCGAAAAGGGGGGTTCACCGGCTAAGGTGAACCGTTCGATGTCTTCCGCACATCGTAAAGTAGGGTTCATGGCAATAGTGAACCAAATGCTTGTCCTGATCTATAACCGACATAGATCATGTGATCTAAACATGAAATCCAGTGTCTTCCCCACATCAAAAAGAGGTGGAATCACCGACAAAGTGAAACAGAAACTACCTAGCATTATTGGGGGGGGGGAGGCTTCCCCCTCGCTAGCCCCTATGCTGGCGAGACATAGTTCAAAGACTAGGAGACGTACTGAGACCCTGGCGATCTCGTCTCATGAGACTTACATGTGATGGCACAAGCTCATTACTAGTCTACCAGGCTAAGCTCAGATTTTATCTTCTTATCTTCTAGAGTTTACTCATACATTATTGAAGCTTGCTTCTAGTTATGAGGTTTACTTACTCTATGGATGACTGGTCATCCCTATCTTTACTTGATGATTCTTATCTTGAAGCTTTACCTTATCATCATGGTGCGAGTGAGACTTGTCTCACGGACTCTAGCCCCCTCTTATGTGAGTATTATTGACGTAACGATTAATTGTTCTTGAGACTCTTCTCACTTCTTTCTAACACTCTATATTAGGTCAATTTCATAGCTTAACTCTTAGTTATCTCTTTACTCACCTTAACTTGTTTGCGTCACTTACTAACCTTATATCATTCTTTATGATTGTTATTGATTCTTTGTAAGATTTTATGGTGTACACAAGTTGTGTGGATAGGGTATGTTGGGACTTGTCCCATTGATTAGTATACCCTATGTTATGAGACATTGAATTGAGATTAAAATTACTTTTTGGAGTACTATATTTAAATATTGATTTATTAGCCAATTTGTTGGCATCATTTAGAATTTCTCCAGTTACTTGTCATAATCTTATCATTAGACAACTCAATCACTTCATGAATACATTATAGTAGTCTAACACACCAAACAAGTCAACTTTTAACTTTGATTAACATATAAAGCAATTCAACGAACAACTCATAACAAACTCATATTCTCGAAACACAAGTAGGCATGTTAACAATCAACGATCATGTAAATAACATCCTAAGTATGCGGATCTAACATGTATATTTTACTTGACATATAAATCACTTAAACACACATATAAGATCAGTTAACACCACATATAATCAACAATGCATCGATAATAATGCTACTATACTACAATATTGAAAAATCGGAAGAACTAGGGAGATGAACATGCGATCCGATGGGAACAACCCTAGTTTCAATATTCTTGAAGTAACAACGTTTGAAAAGCCTCTTGGAGAAAGGATTCCATGAGAGGAAACCCATACCTTGCTGTAAAATTAAATCTACGAAGATCAATACGAATTTTGCACGAAAAAACATTAAAATGTCCTTGCTAGCGTCCTAGGGTTTAGCTTGCGAGTTCTCTTGTTCTCACGTTCTCTCTTGATTTAGTTGTAACGTTTTCTAGGTGTGAAAAACATGTCAAACCCTTTATAACCTGAATGTTAACTAATTCTACTTGGACTATACAACCGAATTAAGGTATACCAATTAGCTAATTACAAAAACACCCCTCCTAGATTGACTAGGATTTGAAGATTCTTGACTTGACCATTTTTTGTGTCTTTCCTAGTAGTTTCGTTTTGTCCAATTATTTTAATTAATTATGTTTCTAAATTAATTAATTACGTGACCAAGGGTAATTACCAAAGTACCCCTAGGTTGTTAGGACCATAACAAACTCTTTGGACCATCCTAGGTTAGGTACTAGGTTGTCTTTTTCTTGTCTTAACCAAATCTGGAAATTCCCTTTGTGATTTCGGTTTTTATCTTTTAAATTAATTAATGAAGTTGATAAATTAATTAATTAAGTAACCTAGGATAATTACTAAAGTACCCCTAAGTGGTTAGGACCATAACCAACCTTTTGGACAATGCTACGTTAGGTACTAGGTTGTCTATTTCTTGTCTTAACCAAAATCTGGAAATTCCCTTGTGATTTCGGTTTTTTCCTTTTATATTAATGAATTAAGTTGCTAAATTAATTAATTAAGTAACCTAGGTAATTACTAAAGTGCCCCTAAGTTGTTAGGACTATAAGTCAACCATTTGGACCATCCTAGGTTAGGTACTAGGTTGTCCCTAAGTTAGTTAAGCGGTTAGTTAGTTAGTTAGTTTGTCCTAGGTTGTCGGGTCCCATGGCTGTCCGTTCTTGGTTAGTCCTAGGTTTGTTGGGTATTTAGTTTAGTTGGTTAGGGTCTAGGGTAGGTTAGGGGGTCTGGTCCCAGATGGTGTAACCTGTATGTGCGGTTGTCCCCCCAATCGCCCTAACCGAATCGGTTAGGGTGGTCCCCCTCACTCTCGGCCGGTCTTGCACATGTTGTTGCACATGTGCTTGCCTATGTGATTGCCCATGTGCTGCTTGTACTTTCCAAACTAACTATTGTCCAAAGGATCCTCACTATGTCCTTGGGCACTACTTACTCTACATGATCATTTTAAATGGTTATGTGCTATGGTATCTAGGTTTGACACTTGCATGACTCATTCCTAATATGTATATATTGAGAATCAATGTTATTATCTTAGGGTCTCTATTGCATGTACAACTTCTAAACAATCTTGGAATATATATTGCTTATTTGGGTATTATATAGAAATTGGCTAACCCCCTTAGCCAATTTTCTATAGTATGCCCAATATTTCTCAATATTGGGTGTTGGGGTGCCTTTGTACCCCAAATACGCATTCTTAAAGACTTACTGGGCTCTTCACTAGACATGTAATTTTCCGGAATGTTACATTATCCCCCCCCCCTTAGGAACATTCGTCCCCGAATGACACTACTTATCATTTTAAAATATTGAGGCAAATTTTCGGAAATCACATTAGCATACTAGAACTTTATCTTCGTGAATGTATAATTCACCACTTACTCTGAATGATTCACATACTCTAATCTTATCTGAAGCTTCTTATTTAAGATCAAGGAACTTTCTTCTCAATCCTACATTAACTTAATGCACATCACACTCATGCAACACAAAATCACGGAACAAGCTATACAAAAACAACAACATGAAAACAAGCATGAACTCATATTAACTCATATAGTGCAAGTATTAAAATACACATTTATGGACTTAGAAACCAAAAAACATGTAATACACTATGATTTAGAGTTGTAGCTATTAAATCGGACTTAGGAAGGGTATATCTAACTTTAAGAACTGAACATGTGAGGGTAACAGAATCTCCTATCGGCCTCGGCCTCCCATGTTGCCCCCTCAACTAGGTGGTTCTTACTTAACACCTTTACGGTGGTAACCTCCTTGTTTCTCAACCGTTTCACTTGGCGATCTAAAATTTCAATGGGATTCTCTTCGTAAGAAAGGTTCTCGATGACTCCTAACCCTTCGATGGGTAGAATGGATGTTGGATCTCCTAGACACTTCTCAAGCGTCAAAACGTGAAACTCTGGATGAACAGAAACCAAGTCATTCGGTAACTTTAGTTCGTAAGCAACATTTCCTACTCGCTATATGATCTCATAAAGACCTATATACCTCGGACTCAACTTCCTTTTCTTACCAAACCTCATATTTACTACGGACACAGAGTCTATGGAAGGGACTTCTTGTTCTATGTCATTGACTCTAACTAAGTGGCATAAGTATCCCATAGATAACATCTTCTCTGCTTTAGGATTGGAAACTATTTGGATTTGTTGGATTTGAACCACGCCCTTCCCATTTTAACTCTAACTCATTTGGAAACTGAAAACTTACTACCCTATTTCGATAGTATGTGGTAGTCTAGCATTCATGAAGCAAATCCATACCTAAGCCATGTCCTTGATGTAGTATGCAGCCAACTTAGCCTTCTCCTCTTCACAGTACTCATAGTAGGCTTTAGAACCTACCATGCACTCACCTCCATGCGAACAACCACTCTTAACACACGTCTTTCGTTCACGCTGGGCATTTCCATTATTGCCCTTCTTGAGAAGGCCAGATCTTGAGTCTGGCACCTTAGACAACTTTGCCATCCTAATTCTTGTGTGTATTCTTCTACGCGCTCACACAAGAAGGATGTTATATACTTAGAATGACACAAAGTGTCAAAGCTCTAGATAGCACGATAAAGAGTAGAAGAAGGGAAGTTTCCTAATCATCACAAAGTCTCTAAGTCATGATTGTGGTGCACTTCATAACCATAAGTTAGAAACTACGCAACGTGGTTGTGTTGAGCCTTAGATCCTAGGTAATTTAACCTCATGCTCTGATACCAAGTTTGTCACAACCCAGATTCTAGAATCTGAACCGCGACCGGCGTCGCTAACCTCTCAGAGGTCGCAGACAAGCCTCTTCTTAGCTTTAATCATAATCATACAATTAAATTTGCGGAAAATTGAAAACTTTTTAATACTTAGTGAAGTATACATAGACTTCATATAGTTTTGTATGAGAATGATATTCTAATAGCTCAAACTCAACAACCATCTATTAAAGATTAAACAAATGAAACGATGAATCATAATGATAATAGTTTGCCAATCGGCCTTATTACAACGTTTGAATAAATGGTTGGAATGAAACGCTAGGGACTAACTCCACTAACTATGTCTAGCGTACTAAGTTAGAATAATGAATGTAGCATCCTCGAACTCAACAGGACCTACCAAATCTGGAGATCGCTAATCCAAACTGCTTCGTCAACACTTCAATCTTCTTTAGAACATGCGCCTATAAAATTAGTAATATATATGGGGTTAGTACACACTTGTACTAAGTATTGGTGTATGCACATGACACATAAGGGACGATGCATGAACGAAAAGCTTTTATTAAACAACATGTCACTCATGGTCACAATGTTACTTTCTTACTTAAATCGTTAATCTTGATTTATGATAGGTATATGAAACGTTCTCATGTAATGAAGGCATACAAATGGTTTTCTATATGAACAGAAGACCTTGGAATCATGAACATAATTTTAGAACAACTTAAACACACCTTTGTAATTTCTGTCCTTAGGGCGTGAGTGGCCATGTCTACACTTAGATTATTTTTCATTCTTTTCTATCTTCTTGTTGTGTAGTTCAATGATGTCCTTTGATCTAATGTTTCACTTACAAGTTCAATGATTCATTGTAGTCCCATACCTACAATTAATCGAGTAAGCAATTCACAAGACTAAGAAAACGATTGGCTACCCTACTTATGAGTTAGATTTTTCATTCTTCTTCTTGTTGGGTATGATTATATTAATAAGCCAATCTTTATTGGCTATGCCCCTTATTTGATTATTTCATAATATATAGTTCTTGGTACATAATCCACGCTCCATTATTGGCTACCCCCCAACTTGTCATGTCTATCAAACACTAAAGATTAATGTTCATTAAGCTCTTGCTTTACTTAGTTAACTACGAACTTATAAATCTACTCCCTTGCTCGATCGTTCACTTTGAACATGCCACTTTATTCTTTCTTCCTCTCTTAGAGAGTTCTCTTAGCTTTAACGGTAGATCATGCGAGCTACATGAAATCCAGTGTCACCCCCACACCGAAAAGAGGTGATTCACCGATTAGGTTAAACCATGTTCTGTGTATTCCCCACACACAAAAAGGGGGGTTCACCGGCTAAGGTAAACCGTTCGATGTCTTCCCCACATCATAAAGGGGGGTTCACGGCAATAGTGAACTGAATGCTTGTCCTGATGATAACCTACATAGATAATTTGAGTTAAACATGAAATCCGGTGTCTTCCCTACACCGAAAAGAGGTGGCATCACCGGCCCAAGTGAAACAAAACCAAAACTACCTAGCATTATTGGAGGGGGGGGGAGAGGCTTCCCCCCGCTAGTCCCTATGCTGGCGAGACATAGTTCAAAGACTAGGAGACGTACTAAGACCCTGACGATCTTGTCTCATGAGACTTACATGTGCTGGCACAAGATCATTACTAGTCTATCTGTGCTAATCTCAGATTTTATCTTCTTATCTTCTGGAGTTTACTCATACATTATGGAAGCTTGCTTCTAGTTATGAGGTTTACTTAATCTATGGATGACTGGTCATCCCTATCTTTACTTGATGATTCTTATCTTGAAGCTTTACCTTATCATCATGGTGCGAGTGAGACTTGTCTCACGGACTCTAGCACCCTCTTATGAGAGTATTATTGACGTAACAATTAAGTGTTCTTGAGACTAGTCTCACTTGTTTCTAACACTCTATATTAGGTCAATTTCATAGCTTAACTCTTAGTTATCTCTTTAAACACCTTAACTTGTTTAAGTCACTTACTAACCTTATATCATTCTTTATTATTGTTATTGATTCTTTGTAAGATTTTATGGCGTTTACAAGTTGTGTGGATAGGGTATGTTGGGAGTTGTCCCAATGATTGGCATACCCTATGTTATGAGATATTGAATTGAAATTACAATGACTTTTTGAAGTACTATATTTAAATATTGATTTATTAGCCAATTTGTTGGCATTATTCAGAATTTCTACAATTACTTGTCATAATCTTATCATTATTCAACTAAATCACTTCATAAATACATTATAGTAATATAACACACCACACAAGTCAACTTTTAACTTTGATTAAAATATAAAGCAATTCAACGAACAACTCATAACAAACTCATATTCTCGAAACAGAAGTAGGCATGTTAACAATCAATGATCATGTAAATAACAACCTAAGTATGCGGATCTAACATGTATATTTTACTTGACATATAAATAACTTAAACACACATATAATATCAGTAAACACCACATTTAATCAATAATGCATCGAGAATAATGCTTCTATACTACAAGAATTGAAAAATCGGAAGAACTAGGGAGATGAACATGCGATTCAACAGGAACAACCCTAGTTTCGATTTTCTTGAAGTAAAAACGTTTGAAAACCCTCTTGGCAAAAGGATTCCATAAGATAATACCCATACCTTTTTGTAGAATTAAATCTACGAAGATCAATACGAATTTTGCATGAAAAAACTTTGAAATGTCCTTGATAGCGTCCTTGGGTTTAGCTTGCGACTTCTCTTGTTCTCACATTTTCTCTTGATTTAGTTATAACGTTTTCTTGGAGTGAATAACATGTCTAACCCTTTATAACCTGAATTTTAACTAATTCTACTTGGACTATATAACCGAATTAAGGTATACCAATTAGCTAATTAAAAAAACACCCCTCCTAGATTGACTAGGATTTGATGATTCTTGACTTGACCGTTTTTGGTGTCTTTCCTAGTAGTTAGGTTTTGTCCTATTATTTTAATTAATTAAATTGATAAATTAATTAATTAAGTGACCTAGGGTTATTACCAAAGTACCCCTAGGTGGTTAGGACCATAACAAACTCTTTGGACCATCCTAGGTTAGGTACTAGGTTGTCTTTTTCTTGTCTTAACCAAATCTAGATTGTCCCTTTGTGATTTCGGTTTTTCCCTTTTAAATTGATTAATAAAGTTGCTAAATTAATTAATTAAGTAACCTAGGATAATTACTAAAGTACCCCTAAGTGGTTAGGACCATAACCAAACTTTTGGACAATCCTAGGTTAGGTACTAGGTTGTCTATTTCTTGTCTTAATCGAAATCTGGAAATTCCCTTGTGATTTCGGTTTTTTCCTTTTATATTAATGAATTAAGTTGCTAAATTAGTTAATTAAGTAACCTAGGGTAATTACTAAAGTGCCCCTAAGTTGTTAAGACTTTAAGTCAACCATTTGGACCATCCTAGGTTAGGTACTAGGTTGTCCTAAATTAATTAAGCGGTTAGTTAGTTAGGTAGTTTGTCCTAGGTTCTCGGGTCCCATGGCTGTCCGTTCTTGGTTAGTCCTATGTTTGTTGGGTATTTAGGTTAGTTGGTTAGGGTCTAGGGTAGGTTAGGGGGCCTGGTCCCACATGGTGTAGCCTGCATGTGCGGTTGTCCCCCCAATCGCCCTAACTGAATCGGTTAGGGTGGTCCCCCTCCCTCTCGGCCGGTCTTGCACATGTTGTTGCACATGTGCTTGCCCATGTGATTGACCATGTGCTGCTTGTACTTTCCTAACTAACTATTTGGAAAGTTCATTTGGAATATTTACTTATTGTCCAAAGGAACCTCACTATGTCCTTGGGCAATGCTTACTCTACATGATCTTTTTAAATGGCTATGTGCTATGGTATCTAGGTTTGACACTTGGATGCCTCATACCTAATATGTATAGATTGAGAATCATGTTATTAGCTTAGGGTCTCTATTGCAGGTACAACTTCTAAACAAGCTTGGAATATATATTGCTTATTTGGGTATTATATAGAAATTGGCTAACCCCTTAGCCAATTTTCTATACTATGCCCAATATTTCTCAATATTGGGTTTTGGGGTGCCTATGTACCCCTAATACGCATTCTTAAAGACTTACTGAGCTCTTCACTAGACATGTAATTTTCCGGAATGTTACATTATCCCCCCCTTAGGAACATTCGTCCCCGAATGACACTACTTATCATTTTAAAACAAAGAAGGGAATGTTCGGAAATCACATTAGCATACTAGAACTTTATCTTCGTGAATGTCTAATTCACCACTTACTCTGAATGATTCACATACTCTAATCTTATCTGAAGCTTCTTATTTAAGATCAAGCAACTTTCTTCTCAATCCTACTTTGACTTAATGCACATCACACTCATGCAACAGAAAATCACGTAATAAGTTATACAAAAATAGCAACATGAAAACAAGCATGAACTCATATTAACTCATATAGTGTGTAGACACGTAATTTTTGACCGAACATAAGAGTTTATACTATTTTTTATTCCTTAAATATTTCTTTTATGTTTAAGTTAGATATTTTAGTTTTGTCTTATTTTTATTAAGTTATTTTTATAGATTCGAAAACAACACAAATAGAATCATCTTTTAAGGTAACTTTTATTTAAATTGTTAAAAAAAAATGAAAAGTTACAAAAATATATCTTCTTATAATTTAAATGTGATAAATAAACTAGTGTTTCTTAATTATATTTTTAATTAGCCATTTAGTTTTTTAATTGGTTCTAGATAACTAATATTTATTATTTATAATTTTGATATATTTAAATTATAAGAATATTATCCATTATCATCACATCTACCCACAACCCCACTATCACTTCCCACACTCTCACATGATTCTCTCCACTCACCCACACACCCACATACACTCCTACATACTATATATATGCACAAATGAGAAAAGCAAAAGGAGAGAAAAAAAATTCAGCAAAAACACATGAAAAAAAAGAGAGGAGAGGAATCACTCCCAAATCAGAAAATTTTCAGCAATAAAAAAAATCAAAAACACATTCCCATTTTTTCATCACTACTTTATCTAAACACTATATATATATCACTCCATACGCCAAACAAAAGTTTTGTGGGTGTTCTAATCGAGGTTCAATCAAGATTTTTGCGGTATTCAACTTTAACTTATCTCTTTTAATTTATAGATGAAATCTGATGTAGTTTTATGAATTTCTCCTTATATATTTTTGTTTCATTCAGAATTCGATTGAAATAAAAATGTAAAATTAAATACATTTGTTGTTATTTATTATTGTACAATTTTGATGCTCTGAATAAATTTGTAGTTAATGTCACGTAGAATCTCATTGAATATAGAAAATTAATTAAGGTTTTAGAGTTAGTACATTGAATTATTTTTTTAGAAAAAAATGTTAGTTATGATATTTTAAAATGAATTGGTCATAACATCTTTTCTTATCTTTATTTATATAATAATGATAAAGTAGATATAACTAAGCTAATAAATAAATAAAACAAATTATTTTTGTTTTATGTTATCACACAAAAATAAGATTTATTCTAACAATTTGTTATTGTTTTATTGTAGTAAAAAGTGTATGCTTAATTTTGACATTAACATTAAGAGTAATAAAAATATAAAACATTAACATATAAATAAAATCTATACAAATAATGCCAGAATTACATATTGTATCCTCAACATTTATATTTATTTTACATTATTTAGTTTTATTTATAAAGGAAAAATATTTATTTTAATGACTAGATTAGTTTTAGGCATATTAATAAATATTCGTTTCAATTAAGAATATGGTTACACATCTTTTTTGAGACACTAAAAACTCAAGAATGCGATTACGCACCTTGACAAATTATTTTAATAACTAACTTTCATTAATTGAAACCAAGAAGTGTAAATAAAAATTATTAGGTATGATGAACTTGAGAGATGAACACAGTTATGTCTTCAAATGTCAAAGTCAAGAATGCAGTTATGCATCTGATTTGAGACCAAATAAAATTTCAACAATAAAAAATGTAAACAATTCATGGACCTAAAATAATATATCCAAAAATATTTTAAAATTAGTATAAGTCAATAAAAGTGACCGTGCTAGAACCACGGGACTCGAGGGATGCCTGATACCTTCCCCTCGGTCAACAGAATTCCTTACCTGAATTTCTGGTCCGCAAACCAAAATAAAGAGTCATTTCCTTTTGGTTAAAGATTAAAACAAAAAGGTTACTTGGAACACCATAACTCTATTCAATAACGTCACTTAAATTGGAAAAACCCTTCTCGCCTCCGCCCCCGCGAAAAAGGGGTGTGACATCTCTGGCGACTCTGCTGGGGAATAACCAGAATTCGAGCATTGTATATTGACTTTTACTTTATTTTATTATTTTATTTGAGTGGATATATTTTGTTTGATGGACTAATGTGCTACTTGTTGTTCATCTTTTTGTTTTTATATTTATATTGTTGAACTTCTCTAAAAATAAAAATTACCCACTAGACACCTATCTTCTTTAGGTCCTGGTTACCACTAGTAGGCTCCACTCATTTGAATAATTTATAATTGACTTAGTGAGTCTTGAAACAAGACTTGAGTCCGTTTAGGACAAGTATCCCTCTCTTACTTGACAATTTTGCTCATTTTATGTGCTATATGGAAATGTATCTATTTAGAAAGTCTCTAGAAGTTGACTCCTTTAGTGTGATTAGTGTAGTGAAATTTCGATTTTTACAAAAAAAAAAATATTTCTTCTTTTAGGAGTTACTATACTCAAAAAAAATAATAAAATAAAAGATTTTTCACTATTCAACTAAAAAGTATATTTAAGTTTCTTTTGTATAATTAATAAAAAAATAATCAAAATATTTCATTTTCAGACAAGTGTTAGTATATAAAAAAAAATTAATTAAGTCGTTGAAACTGAACGAACTACGCACACCTGGTTCTCACCCTAATGAGATACGTAGGCAACCAACCCTCTATGGGTTCGCTGATCTTAAAAAAAAATATTTTTAAAAATTCAAAAAAAAAAGCAAGAAAGCTTTATAAAATAAAAATAAAATAAAAACTTAGTTATTAAGTTTTAGAAAAAATACAATCATCTTTAATCATGCCATCAAATTATGTTACAGATTTGATCGATGCATTATCAAATCTTTTTTTAAAAAAAATAAAAAAATAAATAAATTAATAATTAAGAAATGTCTAACCATAACAAACTTTATCACTCATGCACACAGTTAAATTAAGGTGGTTGGTTTGTGGTTAAGCTGGCATCTCATCCCTACAATACAAGGTCAAAAGGGAAAAAGAAAATGGTTCAGAAAGACGGAAATGATTCAGACAATGATGAGGTACAACACCAGATGACCTCACAAGAAAAAGAGTCAACAGAAGAAGTAAGAGTATTAAGACAACATATGACAGAGATGTACGAAGCTTGGATAAGTGGACAAGCTCCACCATCTTCAATCTCTGACTATATAAATACAAACATGTCACCCCCTATCCCAGTGTCGACAAATGATCAAATTTATCCACCTGGATTTGGTCCTTATGCTAACACATCCAGCGTTGCTGGAACTTCTATAGTGCGCCCTTTGAGTATACCTATGATGAGTAACCCACTCTTCGTGCGAACTACACCGACTAATAGCATTCCACAACCAACAATGGCACCCAAATCTAATAATGATCCCTCGTCCCATGTTCTTCATGATCATGGATACACTCGTGAAGAGGCTCTTAAAATTTCAAGCTCTCATCCTCACACTCATCAGTATAGTTTTCCTATTGGAGCTGGAAAAATTGTTAAAAACGAGGAAGATGAAGAAATGGCTAGGAAAATGAAGAGTCTGGAACAGAGTGTAAGAAATATGCAAGGATTGGGAGGTCACAAAAGTGTCTCATTCAATGATTTATGCATGTTTCCCCACGTTCATCTACCCATTGGTTTTAAAACTCCAAAATTTGAGAAGTATGATGGACATGGAGATCTTCTAGCTCATTTAAAGAGATATTGTAATCAACTGAGAGGGGCCGGAAAAAAAGAAGAATTGTTCATGGCTTATTTTGGGAAAAGTTTGATGAATGGTTCATATATCAAGATACTTTTAACTGGCATACATGGAATGATTTGGCTCGATGTTTTGTTCAACAATTTCAATATAACATTAACATAGTTCCAGATCGTACTTCACTGGCCAACATGAAAAAAAAAGACCATCAAAATTTTTCGTGAATATGCAATAAGGTAGAGGGAGCAAGCTGCGAGGGTTAAGCCGCCAATGAAAGAGTCTAAATGATTGATGTTTTCCTCCAAGCATAAGAACCAGACTACTTTCATTATTTACATTCTGTTGTTGGCAAAACATTTGCCGAAGTTATTAAGATAGGTGAAATAGTGGAAAATGGCATCAAGTCTGGAAAAATTGTAAGTCAAGCTGCCTTGAAAGCCACCACACAGGTGATTAAAAATGGATCAGTAAATCTTGGAGGAAATAAACTGAAGGAGGATGTAGTGAATGTTGTGTCACACACACAAAAATGTCCAAGGGGTCCATTTTATCAATCTGCACCACCTCAATACCATCATTATATCCCCATGCAAGATACACAATACTCTATGATCCCACCTCAATATGCAGTCTATGGTGCACAACCACATGTATATCAAATAAACAATTCTCAATGGAGAGCACCAACACATCAAAATGTTCGTCCATCTTCTCAGAATTTTCAAACACCTTATAATCTCCGTTCGAGACAGGAATTTGGAGGAGGTCAAAGGCCTAGAAATAATTTCACACCAATTGGAGAGTCTTACACAAGTTTATTTAATAAGTTGAAACATTTGAAGATGATAGAGCCGATTCCTCAAAATTATGTGAACCCACGTGCAGAAGGTTTCAATCCTACAATGCGGTGTGCATATCATTCTGATGCTCTAGGGCACAGTACTGAAGATTGTCAAAATTTAAGAAGAAGGTGGAAGAGATGATTCAAACAAAGAGGATTGTGGTTCAAAATGATGACCCCCCAAATGTTACTAAGAATCCTCTACCAGAGCATAATGATGTACACTTCATCGAAATGATATGTGATGATAAAGAATATGAAAATTCTATAAATTCTCAAGAAAAAATAATTAAAATTGTTGAAGCTTTCATGAGGGCTAGCGTGCAAAATAGTGGCTAAGAAGTCAAGTTCGGTGATGGAAATACACTCTTCTTTTCTCTAAAAAGAGAGTATTGATAGCTATTTTGTCATCATTTCTACTATGCAATCTTTCCTTATTTTTTAGTAAGTTAGATTTTTCTATCATTTCTCTTATATGTTTGTTTGTTGAGTCTTGTCGTAATTTGGGTTATTATAGAGTTGTAATCTGAAATTTAGTTTGTTGTCTGATTACTAAGTCCTTTAATCTTAATATAATATTTGTCTTGTGTCGTTTTGATCTGTTTTATTTGGCTTTCCACATATGCATCTCTTTTCAATTCAATTTTTGTGACATGCTATGCAAGATGATTTGGTGAGATCTTATATATCTACTCATGGAATGTATACGCCATATAAGTTCAAAAAAGAATATTCAAGAAAATGAATAAAAGACTTAAACACCTTGATACATCCTTCAGTAGGGAAAAATGCATAAAGAATTGACATATGTCATTTGTTCTCAAGAAGTTATTACTCAGATGGAGATTTCAAGCTAACAAATATATAGATATTAAACAATGCATACGTTGCAAAGAGATAGTGTCTGATTTTCACTTCACATCTTAAAGAGTATGCTTGTATTTGACATTTTTAATAATTGATATGACGAAGGCATTTCATTCTAATATCCAAACATCGTGTAATCCTTTGCTACCCCTTTTGAGCCTTAAATTTATTCTTTTTTATACCCCTCTTTTGGAATCAAAATACAATTAAAAGAAAAAGAGAAGAAAGAGTCACAAATTAAAAAAAAAAAAAGAAAGAAAGAAAGAAAGAAAGAAAAAAGAAAAGAAAATAGAAGTTAAAAAAGTAGTCAAAAAAAAAAGAGTTGAAAAATAAAAAATAAAAAAATCAATTACAACAAAAGCAACAGACTTTCTGAACTACGTTTGACCTGATTCTTGCTTTGAAAAGATACGTAGGCAGCCTTATTATAAGGTTCGGTCCAACCAAGAAAAGAAATCTAAAAAGTCCTCATCACAAAAACTGGGGCAAAAAATAATAATAATATTATTATTTTATACTAAATAGAGTCGATTCCAAAATTTGTAAGTCTTAACCCTGTTATCGCATTTTCTTTGAGTCTTTATGACAATCCTTTCTTTGTAACCCTATCCAAAAGTCACGTTACAATCCAAATAAAGACCTTCTGATCAATTTTTAACAATGACAAGTCAAGTAAGCTTTTTGTGTTGATTATCATATAAGAAAAACTCATGTCCTTCGTATGAGGAGTGAAAATGAGGGAATCTTATCTATGAAGATCCGTCAAAGTACTATAAGGCATCAATTGTGTTGAGAGAAAGTGAAAAATAAGAGAGTCTTATTGGTGAAAACCTTAAGGGCACTATAAGACGATGATGAGTGAGAGAGATACAAAATGAGTGAGATTGTTGGTGAAAAATATTTTGAGGCACCACAAGTCAAATGTGAGGCATTAATCTAGTACAAGATTGGATTATAAAAGCATGACTTCAAAAGGCTGAATGTTTGACCAAGATAAAGGTTAGATTCATTGGACAGATCAAGCCATTTAATCTCATATGCATGTCATGATCATTAGAATTGAGCATCACTCTTAAATGAGTCTCTTTTTATTTTATTTTTATTTTTGTTCTTTATTTTATTTTCATTTATTTTTTTTTCTTCAAAAGGAATAAAAAAAAATTCTTTTTTTTTATTTTTTTTAATTTTATTTAGCTCAATTCCTTTTGTATTTCTTCCTTGAGTTAGTTTTCATTAAAGCATGCAGAAAATGATTTCAAAATTGCTATCATTTCTTCAACTGCTCAAAACAAAGTGTGGTAAGCACATCAAATGTGACATGATTCAAGAAATAGTGACGTTCATAGTAACTTGTCAACAATTGACAAAATTTGAGAATTTATTTGAATACAAGATTCAATGATTGTTAGAAGATGGAAACAATATGACGAATTTGAAGTCGGAAATTCTGAAATAACTAGAGATGTATTTTAAGATTATCAAGGTGAGCTGAATAGCAGATGAAAACAGTCTATCTCAAGCTTAAAGTAGTTTTAAGCATGGCAACATCAGGAACAGTTATCCTTAAAGCCAATGCCACAAATCAACCGCCATTATAAAATAACAAATGAAAATTGAAGACTCAAATTTTGTAAACATTATTGCAAAAAAATAAAAAATAAATAAATAATATTAATTAAAAATTACATGTATTTTTGTTTTCTCCTAAGATACATATTTCCTAGTCTGAGACATTTATTTCTCATTTTCTTCTAGGATTAACACTTCCTAGTCGGAGACCGTTATTATTATGATTATTTTATTTATTCACTTATTTTCTCTGCTCTAGAATAAACACTATTTAATTTGAGGCAGTTATTTTTTATTATTTTATTATTATTATTATTATTATTATTATTATTATTATTTCTAGGATAAAAACTTTCAATTCTAAAAAAAAAAAAATTAAAACTAAAATTTGAAATGTTATGGTAATTATATTTGATAATTCAAAGTAGCAGGACCCCCCTAAACAATGGGAATTAGCATAGCAGGACCCTCCTAAACAATGAAAAATAGATTAGCAGGACCCTCCTAAACAATGGGAATTAGCGTAGCAGGACCCTCCTAAATAATGGGAAGTAGATTAGCAGGATCCCCTAAATAATGGGAATTAGCGTAGCAGGACCCTCCTAAACAATGGGAACTAGAATAGCAGGACCCTCCTAAATAATGGGAATTAGCGTAGCAGGACCCTCCTAAACAATGGGAACTAGAATAGCAGGACCCTCCTAAACAATGGAAAGTAGATTAGCAGGACCCTCCTAAACAATGGGAATTAGCGTAGTAGGACCCTCCTAAACAATGGGAAGTAGATTAGCAGGACCCCCCTAAACAATGGGAATTAGCGTAGCAGGACCCTCCTAAACAATGGGAAGTAGATTAGCAGGACCCTCCTAAACAATGGGAATTAGCGTAGTAGGACCCTCCTAAACAATGGGAAGTAGATTAGCAGGACCCCCTAAACAATGGGAATTAGCGTAGCAGGACCCTCCTAAACAATGGGAAGTAGATTAGCAGGACCCCCCTAAACAATGGGAATTAGCATAGCAGGACCCTCCTAAACAATGGGAAGTAGATTAGCAGGACCCTCCTAACAATGGGAATTAGCGACCTTCTTAAATAATGGAAACTAGAGTAGCAGTAACCCTCCTAAACAATGAGAATTAGCGTAACAGGACCCTCCTAAACAATGGGATTAGCGTCTGAATAATGGGACGTAGTTTTAACAAGACCCTCATAATGAGATTAGCAGGACCCTCCTGGATAATGAGATTTGGTAACTTTCTCCTAGGATAAATATTTCCTAGTCTAAGATGTTATTTTATTTTTCTTCTAGGATAAACATTTCCTAGTTTGATTTTTATTTTCTCCTAGGATATATTTTTCCTAGTCTAAGTTTATATTTACATTTGCTAATAACCCACAAAATTATTCCAGTGAAAACTGGGGTAAAATTTTTGTTTATTTCTTTTGTTTGTGATGGTTTTCAGGTTTACTCAACCGAAACATGGATCTGAAATTGAAGAACAAAGTCTCAACTCTTTTTCAGATTGATCGATCCCAGATGGTCAGAATCAGCTTCTTCAATGCATGTTGCGACCTGACTTGCTCACATCTTTTACTAGTCAACTTCCGATCAAGAAAACATGCAGTCATTCAAGAGCATCTTCAAATTGTCATTTTTGAAGAATATCAAAAGCTCCGTCTAAGTGGCAAGTTCAGCCTCCAATCCAATTCAAGGTTAAAATACTCACCCCAAAATCAAGGTGATACCTTAAAGTCAAGATTCAAGTAAAGACTCAAGAGAAGTTGCATAGATAGGAGCTTGTACTTTTATTTTTCTTTTGACTAGTACCTTTCATTTTTATTTAAATTGGATAAGAGCCGCAATCTGGAGTCTCGATGGAACCTCACTTAACTTTCAATTTATCATCTCATCTCCTTGAAATACACGTGACCTGATTCCCTTACAACCCGGAATATGTAGGCTGTCCCAAACAAGGGCTCGGTCACATATTTTCTTCAAATAAGAGTTCGATCAAAACTTGTCGCTTTGTCTACTTATTTGTCTAAAAAAACTTCGTGTTTCCAGTCAAAGAGGGGCAAACTGTAGACACGTAATTTTTGACCGAACATAAGAGTTTATACTATTTTTTATTCCTTAAATATTTCTTTTAAGTTTAAGTTAGATATTTTAGTTTTGTCTTATTTTTATTAAGTTATTTTTATAGATTCGAAAACAACACAAATAGAATCATCTTTTAAGGTAACTTTTATTTAAATTGTTAAAAAAAATATGAAAAGTTACAAAAATATATCTTCTTATAATTTAAATGTAATAAATAAACTAGTATTTCTTAATTATATTTTTAATTAGCCATTTAGTTTTTTAATTGGTTCTAGATATCTAATATTTATTATTTATAATTTTGATATATTTAAATTATAAGAATATTATCCATTATCATCAAATCTACCCACAACCCCACTATCACTTCCCACACTCTCACATGATTCTCTCCACTCACCCACACACCCACATACACTCCCACATACTATATATATGCACACATGAGAAAAGCAAAAGGAGAGAAAAAGATTTCAGCAAAAACACATGGAAAAAAAGAGAGGAGAGGAATCACTCCCAAATCAGAAAATTTTCATCAATAAAAAAAAATCAAAAACACATTCCCATTTTTTCATCACTACTTTATCTAAACACTACATATATATCACTCCTTACGCCAAACAAAAGTTTTGTGGGTGTTCTAATCGAGGTTCAATCAAGATTTTTGCGGTATTCAACTTTAACTTATCTCTTTTAATTTATATATGAAATCTGATGTAGTTTTATGAATTTTTCCTTATATAGTTTTGTTTCATTCAGAATTCGATTGAAATAAAAATGTAAAATTAAATACATTTGTTGTTATTTATTATTGTACAATTTTGATGCTCTGAATAAGTTTGTAGGTAATGTCACGTAGAATCTCATTGAATATAGAAAATTAATTAAGGTTTTAGAGTTAGTACATTGAATTATTTTTTTTAGAAAAAATGTTAGTTGTGATATTTTAAAATGAATAGGTCATAACATCTTTTCTTGTCTTGATTTAAATAATAATGATAAAGTAGATATAACTAAGCTAATAAATAAATAAATAAATAAAATAAATTATTTTTGTTTTATATTATCACACAAAAATAAGATTTATTCTAACAATTTGTTATTGTTTTATTGTAGTAAAAAGTGTATGCTTAATTTTGACATTAACATTAAGAGTAACAAAAATATAAAATATTAACATATAAATAAAATCAATACAAATAATGCCAGAATTACATATTGTATCCTCAACATTTATATTTATTTTACATTATTTAGTTTTATTTATAAAGGAAAGATATTTATTTTAATGACTAGATTAGTTTTAGGCATATTAATAAATATTTGTTTCAATTAAGAATGTGATTACACATCTTTTTTGAGACACTAAAAACTCAAGAATGCGATTACGCACCTTGACAAATTATTTTAATAACTAACTTTCATTAATTTAAATCAGGAAGTGTAAATAAAAATTATTATGTGTGATGAACTTGAGAGATGAAGACAGTTATGTCTCCAAATGTCAAAGTCAAGAATGTAGTTATGCATCTGATTTGAGACCAAATAAAATTTCAACAATAAAAAATGCAAACAATTCATGGCCTAAAAATAATATATCCAAAAATATTTTAAAATTAGTATAAGTCAATAAAAGCGACCGTGCTAGAACCACGGGACTCGAGGGATGCCTGATACCTTCCCCTCGGTCAACAGAATTCCTTACCTGAATTTCTTGTCCGCAAAGCAAAATAAAGAGTCATTTCCTTTTGGTTAAAGATTATAACAAAAAGGTGACTTGGAACACCATAACTCTATTCCAAGTTGCGACTCTGAAAAAATAAAATAATCCCTTAATCAATAACGTCACTTAAATTGGAAAAACCCTTCTCGCCTCCGCGCCCGCGAAAAAGGGGTGTGACATAGTGCATGTATTAAAATACACATTTATGGACTTAGAAACCAAAAAACACTTAATGCACTATGATTTAGAGTTGTAGCTATGAAATCGGACTTAGGAAGGGTATATCTCACTTTAAGAATTGAACATGAAAGGGTAACGGAATCTCCTATCGGCCTCAGCCTCCCATGTTGCCCCCTCAACTAGGTGGTTATTCCTTAACACCTTTACGGTGGTAACCTCCTTGTTCCTCAACCATTTCACTTGGCGATCTAAAATTTGAACGGGAATATCTTCGTAAGAAAGGTTCTCATCGACTCCTAACCCTTTGACTGGTAGAATGGACGTTGGATCGCCTAGACACTTCTCAAGCGTCAAAACGTGAAACTCTGGATGAACTGAAGCCAAGTCATTCAGTAACTTTAGTTCGTAAGCAACATTTACTACTCGCTATAAGATCTCATAAGGAACTATATACCTCGGACTCAAGATCCCTTTCTTATCAAACCTCATATTTACTACGGACACAGAGTCTATGGAAGGGACTTCTTGTTCTAAGTAATTGACTCTAACTAAGTGGTATAAGTATCCCATAGATAACATCTTCTTGGCTTTAGGATTGGAAACTATTTGGCTTTGTTGGATTTGAACTACGCCCTTCCCATTTTAACTCTAACTCATTTGGAAACTGAAAAATTACTACACTATTTCGACAGTCTGTGGTAGTCTAGCATTTTTGAAGCAAAGCCATACCTAAGCCATATCCTTGAGCTAGTATGCAACCAACTTAGCCTTCTCCTCTTCATCAGTACTCATAGCAGGCTTTAGAACCTACCATGCACTCACCTCCATGAGAACAACCACTCTTACCACACGTCTTTCGTTAACGCTGGGCATTTACATTATTGCCCTTCTGGAGAAGGCCAGATCTTGAGTCTGGCACCTTAGACCACTTGGCCATCCTAATTCTTGTGTGTATTCTTCTACGCGCTCACACAAGAAGGATGTTAGATACTTAGAATGACACAAAGTGTCAAAGCTCTAGATAGCACGATAAAGTGTAGAAGAAGGGAAGTTTCCTAATCATCACAAAGTCTCTAAGTCATGATTGTGGTGCACGTCACAACCATAAGTTAGAAACTACGCAACGTGGTTTTGTTGAGATTTAGATCCTAGGTAATTTAACCTCATGCTCTGATACCAAGTTTGTCACAACCCAGATTCTGGAATCCGAATTGCGACCGACTTCGTTAACCTCTGAGAGGTCGCAGACAAGCCTCTTATTAGCTTTCATCACAATCATACAGTTAAATTTGCGGAAAATTTAAAACTTTTTAATACTTAACGAAGTATACATAGAATTCATGTAGTATTGTATAAGAGTGATATTCTAATAGCTCAAACTCAACAACCATCTATTAAAGATTAAACAAATGAAATGATGAATCATAATGATAATAGTTTGCCAATCGGCCTTAGTACAAAGTTTGAATAAATGGTTGGAATGAAACGCTAGGGACTAACTCCACTAACTATGTCTAAGGTACAAAGCTAGAATAATGAATGTAGCATCCTCGAACTCAAGAGGACCTATCGAAGTCTGGAGATAGCTAATCCAAACTGCTTTGTCAACACTTCAATCTTCTTTAGAACCTGCGCCTATAAAAATAATAATATATATGGGGTTAGTACACACTTGTGCTAAGTATGGGTGTATGCACATAACACATAAGGGACTATGCATGAACAAGGAAACCTCTTCCTAAACAACATGTCAATCATGGTCACAACGTTACTTTCTTACTTAAATCGTTAATCTTGATTTATGATATGTATATGAAATGTTCTTGTAACACCCCGTAGTCAAAAAAGACCAAAAATTAGTTTTTTCAGAAAAACATTTACAGGTGCAATTGACGTGATCATCGACGGACCGTAGCCTGACCCACGGTCCATCCTGCACAACCGTCGATAGGATCAAAGACTCCCAAAACCTTAGCCCAGGAAAATTGGTTAAGTGTTGGTCGACGGATGGACTTACGGTCCGTAGGTTAGACGACGGTCCGTAGTCCATGACCGTCGATCAACACCCTATTCACCCAGGAAAATTGGTTAAGTGTTGGTTGACGGACGGACTTACGGTCCGTAGGTCAGACGACGGTCCGTAGTCCATGAGCGTCAATCAACACCACATTCACCCACTCTCTGACAAAAGCTATGGATGACCAGCACGGTCCGTAGGTGGACCTACGATCCGTAGCTCTGACCGTAGGTGGAAAATTTGTAGATAGTTAGGGGGAAATGCAATTGGGTCAAGTTCAAATGGTCATAACTCTTAGAACAAAATGAATTAGGTGTCCCATGACCTACCCACAGATACATAATTGAACTATCTTGCCATATCCACTGACCTTGTTAAAATCGAACCTCCTAGTAAAGAGTTATGCCTATTTTAGTAAAGGCATGTCGAACAGGCCCAGTCGACGGACCCAACGACGGGGCGTCGGTCAAACGATGGACCGTCAGTCCGGTCCGTCGTTTGGTCCGACATCAACTTTCCCAGGGGTCTTTATGACCTTTTCCACTCAGTTTAAACCTTAAGTTACGTCATTTTGACCTTAAATCATCATATTTTAGTTAGTTTAAGCCTAGAAATATAATTAAAAGATATCTAAGTCAAATCATTAAATCAAAACTTAGAAAATTAGAAGCAAGAGATTAGAAAAAGATCAAGAACCCTAGTTCAAGAATGCCACAAGCTCCAGCAGTTGCATCCCCGAAACTTTAGTATTTTTCCGTTGATTTCATCACCAGGTATGTGGGATTTCACTAGTGGGTTCCTTTCACCCATTGGGTCCCTATTTTTCAGTTAGTTCTTGATTATCTTGTCATGATTAAACCTAGGGTTTGTAGAACTTTGATAGAACTTCATGAATTTATTGAATAGATGTTCCAAATGATATTATCATGTTATTACTCAGATTATCGTATGAATTTCAGAACCCTAGCTTTGTATTTCTTTAGTTCTTGAATTACACATGCTAGGTTAGATATTTCATACACTTCAGATATACATGCCTCAGTTATAAATGCATAATTACCAGATTAATTATTACATTCTCAGTTTGCATGTTCAGTTTCGAGCTATCCAGTATTTACAGAAACTCAGACATAATTAATTAATTTATATAATTAATTGGGAGTAGCATAATACTGAGTTGGACTAGGGTTTAGCGTACCCTATAGTCCCAGAACTACTAGCCAAGTAGGTTGTAAGTCCCCTCTGTGGGCATTCAGTTTAGTGATCATGCCAGCATGCCTTTATACCTTTGACAGGGTATATTGGGTCCTCTCGATGGGGCGTATACATCGGACTCCACATTTAGCTCATGTGGTTTTATTATCGATATTATTAGTAGCTCCCACAGATCAGTCAGACTCTCTGCATTGACCATTTATCAGTATATTCAGTTTCACCATGTTATAAATTGGTCATTGCATTCAGTTAGCTCAGAAATTCATTATATTATGTTTAGTTTATTATACTTGCTTTTGTGCTTGTTCAGTTATGTTTTATTTCAGCTTTACTTTATCCTACATGCGCAGTACCTTCAAGTACTGACGCATACGTGCTCTACATCTTCTCGTGATGTAGGTTCAGGTTCTCAGCATCCAGATCACGCATAGATCGATTTCCGATCTCCAGTTCAGCAGATTCAGTAGTGAGTCCTCATTCTCCGAGGACAATAGTCATGAGTTTCTTTTCAGTACTTAGTCTTTTGGTTTCAGTTTTTGCTAGATTTAGCTGGGGCTTGTCCCAGTATTTCTAGTCCAGTTCAGAGGCTTGTTTAAGACATAGTTAGATTCAGCTTAGTATCGAGTTAATAATACTTTTATATTAAACTCATTGTTTTCAAATATCTTGGTTATAGAATATGGGTATTCCCCATATTTTCATTTTAAGTATGATTTAGCTTCCGCAACAGTTTATTATCTTTAGTATGCCCATGACCATGCCAGCAGGGTTAGCATGACCATCCGCGTCTCGGGGGTAGCTCGGTGCGTGACAATTCTCATGTAATGAAGGCATACAAATCGTTTTCTATATGAACATAAGACCTTGGAATCATGAACATAATTTTAGAACATCTTAAACACACCTTTGTAATTTCTGTCCTTAGGCCGTGAGTGGCCATCTCTACACATAGATTATTTTTCATTCTTTTCTATCTTCTTGTTGTGTAGTTCAATGATGTTTGATCTTATGTTTCACTTACAAGTGAAATGATTCATTGTAGTTCCATACCTACAATGAATCGAGTAAGCAATTCACAAGACTAAGGAAACGATTGGCTACCTTACTTATGATTTAGATTTTTCATTCTTCTTCTTGTTGGGTATGATTATATTAATAAGCCGATCTTTATTGGCTATGCGCTTATTTGATTATTTCATAATATATAGTTCTTGGGACATAATCCACGCTCCATTATTGGCTACCCCCAACTTGTCATGTCTATCAAACACTAATTATTAATGTTCATTAAGCTCTTACTTTACTTAGTTCACTACGAACTTATAAATGTACTCCCTTGCTCGATCATTCACTTTGAACATGCTACTTTAGTCTTTCTTCCTCTCTTAGAGAGTTCTCTAAGCTTTAACGGAAGTAGATCATGCTAGCTACATGAAATACAGTGTCTCCCCCACACCGAAAAGAGGTGATTCACCGATTAGGGTAAGCCATGTTTAGTGTCTTCCCCACACCGAAAAGGGGGGTTCACCGGCTAAGGTGAACCGTTCGATGTCTTTCCCACATTGTAAAGGGGGTTCACGACAAGAGTGAATTGAATGCTTGTCCTAATCATAACCGATATAGATCATGTGAGCTAAACATGAAATCCGATGTCTTCCCCACACCAAAAAGAGGTGGAATCATCGACGAAAGTGAAACTGAAACTAAATAGCATTATTGGGGGGGGGGAGGCTTCACCCTCGCTAGTCCCTACGCTGGCGAGAGATAGTTCAAAGACTAGGAGACGTACTGAGACACTGGCGATCTCGTCTCATGAGAATTACATGTGCTGGCACAAGCTCATTACTAGTCTACCGGTGCTAAGCTCAGATTTTATCTTCTTATCTTCTAGAGTTTACTCATACATTATGGAAGCTTGCTTCTAGTTATGAGGTTTACTTACTCTATGGATGACTGGTCATCCCTATCTTTACTTGATGATTCTTTTCTTGATGCTTTGCCTTATCATCATGGTGCGAGTGAGACTTGTCTCACGGACTCTAGCACCCTCTTATATGAGTATTATTGACGTAACGATTAAGTGTTCTTGAGACTCTTCTCACTTCTTTCTAACACTCTCTATTAGGTCAATTTCATAGCTTAACTCTTAGTTATCTCTTTACTCACCTTAACTTCTTTGCGTCACTTACTAACGTTATATCAATCTTTATGATTGGTATTGATTCTTTGTAAGATTTTATGGTGTACACAAGTTGTGTGGATAGGGTATGTTGGGACTTGTCCCATTGATTGGCATACCCTATGTTATGAGATATTGAATTGAAATTAGAATGACTTTTTGGAGTACTATATTTAAATATTGATTTATTAGCCAATTTGTTGGCATCATTCAGAATTTCTCCAGTTACTTGTCATAATCTTATCATTAGCCAACTCAATCACTTCATGAATACATTTTAGTGATATAACACACCAAACAAGTCAACTTTTAACTTTGATTAACATATAAATCAATTCAACGAACAACTCATAACAAACTCATATTCTCGAAACACAAGTAGGCATGTTAACAATCAACGATCATGTAAATAACACCCTAAGTTTGCGGATCTAACATGTATATTTTACTTGACATATAAATCACTTGAAAACACATATAAGATCAGTTAACACCACGTATGATCAACAATGCATCGAGAATAATGCTACTATACTACAAAGAATCGGAAAATCGGAAAAACTAGGGAGATGAACATGCGATTCGATGGGAACAACCCTAGTTTCGATTTTCTTGAAGTAAAAACGTTTGAAAAGCCTCTTGGAGAAAGGATTCAATGAGATAAAAGCCATACCTTTTTGTAGAATTAAATCTACGAAGATCAATATGAAGTTTGCACGAAAAAATGTTGAAACGTCCTTGGTAGTGTCCTAGGGTTTAGCTTGCGCCTTCTCTTGTTCTCACGTTTTCTCTTGATATAGTTCTAACGTTTTCTTGGAGTGAATAACATGTCTAACCCTTTATAACCTGAATTTTAACTAATTCTACTTGGACTATATAACCTAATTAAGGTAGACCAATTAGCTAATTACAAAAACACCCCTCCTAGATTGACTAGGATTTGAAGATTCTTGACTTGACCGTTTTTAGTGTCTTTCCTAGTAGTTTCAGTTTATACTATTATTTTAAATAATTAATTTGATAAATTAATTAATTAAATGACCTAGGGTAATTATAAAAGTACCCCTAGGTGGTTAGGACCATAACAAACTCTTTGGACCATCCTAGGTTAGGTACTAGGTTGTCTTTTTCTTCTCTTAACCAAATCTGGAAATTCCTTTTGTGATTTCGGTTTTTCCCTTTTAAATTAATTAATAAAGTTGCTAAATTAATTAATTAAGTAACCTAGGCTAAATATTAAAGTATCCTAAGTGGTTAGGACCATAACCAACCTTTTGGACAATCCTAGGTTTGGTACAAGGTTGTCTATTTCTTGTCTTAACCGAAATCTGGAAATTCCCTTGTGATTTCGGTTTTGACCTTTTAAATTAATTAATTAGGTTGATAAATTAATTAAAAGTAACCTAGGGTAATTACTAAAGTGCCCCTAAGTTGTTAGGGCTTAAGTCAACCATTTGGACCATCCTAGGGTAGGTACTAGGTTGTCCCTAAATTAATTAAGCGGTTAGTTAGTTAGTTAGTTTGTCCTAGGTTGTCGGGTCCCATGGCTGGCCGTTCTTGGTTAGTCCTAGGTTAGTTAGGTAGTTAGGTTAGTTGGTTAGGGTCTAGGGTAGGTTAGGGGGTCTGGCCGTTCTTGCCCATGTGCTGCCCATGTGCTTGCCCATGTGCTGCTTGTACTTTTCTAACTAACTATTTGGAAGGTTCATTTGGAATATTTACTTATTGTCCCAAGGATCTTCACTATTTCCTTGGGAAATGCTTACTCGACGTGATCATTTTAAATTGTTATGTGCTATGGTATCTAGGTTTGACAATTGGATGCCTCATACCTAATATGTACAAATTGAGAATCAATGTTATTAGCTTAGGGTTTCTATTGCAGGTACAACTTCTAAACAAGCTTGGAATATATATTGCTTATTTGGGTATTATATAGAAATTGGCTAACCCCTTTAGCCAATTTTCTATACTATGCCCAACATTTCTCAATATTGGGCATTGGGGTGCCTATGTACCCCCAATACGCATTCTTATAGACTTACTAGGCTCTTCACTAGACATGTAATTTTCCAGAATGTTACAGAGACTATGAAGAGTCTTTATATGCTTATACGGAGTCTTGTTTAGGTAAACCTAGTTCTTCTTACTTGATACCTGAATGATAAATGAGGTGTTATAAAGTCTGGCTTAAATCGACAGGCCTAAGAATGGTGCCCCTTCTTGATGAGTCTAGAACTCTAAGTGAATGTGAAACCTTGAATATGAAAAGAAGGTTTATAATGAAGTGAGTCGGATAGACCTAACATGGTACACGTTTCATGAATAAGTTATCCTTAGGAACCTTAATAGGCAGCCCTTCTGGACCCCTTCTTGGTAGTGGTATAATGATTTAGTAGGACTTAGAGATGGTACTTCCTCAAATACTATTATGTGAATGAACTTACTCTATGAGAACCAAGGAAAAGCATTGATTGGATATTCTTGTGATAGTATCTCAACTTGAGGATGAGACTAGAGCACAAAGAAGCCCTTGATATTCCCTAAACCACGTGCCTACATGGGATGTTTCCTTAGTTCTACATTTGGCAAGTAGAACACCTTCCACGGTGTAAGGTCTTAAATATGACACCGAATTCCATACCAAGATAGCATGGTCTACTTCGTTTAATTCCTATTCTCATTATGTGGTATGTGCACTCTTGTTATTAAATAAGTTTTACAATTTCTAGGTAGTTAATGGGACACTATCTACGCATGGAACGTGTAGGATTTAAAGATGCTAAAGTGAGTTCTCTAGGTCTTCCAAGACCATTATGTGAAGTCCCTCAAATTCATGAATGTCTACTTTAGGATCTTTGGTACAGAATGTTGACTTGTTGTGGTTGTGTTGGAAAGGATATATCCTTATCTTTGGTAGTCTTGAGGAACACTTAGGTGTGTATTGAAGAGGTTTTCTGTCTCACGTTAGTGGGTCATAGGATAACCTTTGGTAGAGGTTCTAAATGGATAAATGGGTTACTCAATGAAGATGATCATATCTTGAAGATTATGTGAGGACTATCTTGTATGTTGATGATTGACTTGTATTATGAATTTTATACTTGTTTTATGATGCTTTCATGGTTAATATACTCCATGAACCCATGATCTTCCTAATTTGGTCATTTTGGCTTTCAAGGTGGGTTTGATATTTGTGATTGATTATTGATGGAATTTTGTTTGGATTTGTTTATAGTATTGATCTTATATATATATATATATATATATATATATATATATATAATATGAATTTTTGATATAAGGATGAGTTGGTGGTCTAGCCTTATGGGCATGGTAATGGGTAAGTTCTATTGTTGTGTGAAAATTGTTGTAGATGTTAAGGAATGGTGATTTTGGCTATTGGAAGGTGGTCTGTTGACCTAATTCCCTTATTTAAAATAGATTTGATATTGAATTGCTATTGATTGGTATGCTCCACTTATGGTGGCGCTACTTAATTGTTCTTATTTTTATGAACATGTCCTTGTGGGAATTGTTATGTGGATTGTACTGTAATTATGTTACGGCTTATATGGGTGTACAATGTGAAGGAACATATTGTACATGTGAACGTGTAATGTGAAGATGTTCATGTGATCTTGAAGAGATCTTGTTTAAAGCTTTATGATATTGTGAATGAAAGTATATTTCCTCTAAATGTTGGTATGTGATGATGATAGACTATGAAGAGTCTCTATATGTTTATATGAAGTCTTGTTTAGGTAGTCCTAGTTGTCCCTACTTGATACAAGAATGGTAAATGAGGTGTTCTAAAGTCTGTCTTGAACCGGAAGACCTAATAAGTGTGCCCCTTCCTTATGAGTCTAGAACCCTAAGTGAATGAGAAACCTTGAATATTAAAATAAGGCTTATAATGAAGTGAGTCGGATAGACATAGCATGGTACCCATTTCATGAATGAGCTATCCTAATGAACTTTGATCAGCAACCCTTGTGGACCCATTCTTGGTAGTGGTATTATGAGTTGGTCGGACTTAGAGAGGGTCCTTCCTCAAATACTATTATGTGAATGAACTAACTCTATGAGAACCAAGGCAAAGAGCCGAGCCAATATGCTTGTGGTTGTAGCTCTACTTGTGTAACAACCCAAAGTACACCCTAGTCGTTACCGGTGTCGTCGTCCTTGAAGAGGACTAAGTCAAGCGCTTAGCATACGTCATAACAAATCATAGGTCAAAATTGCGGATATATTTAAAACATTGTATATGTACATAGTGAGGTTTACATAGACTTATCACATAGGAAGCTTACTTTGGCTTCTCTCTTAGACAACATAATAATACATAAGAACTTAGTCTAAATCTTTGTCTCACATTAAAACCATATAAACGAAGTAAAATATCTTGGCATATCCCTTATACAAATTCAAAGTTGCCACGTAGGGCTTACATCAACAACTTCAACAATAGGAGATAAAAGAATGTCTTTAGACAATACAAGTATGACTAAGGTAGAGTATGTGGTTCAATCCTCGAACTATAGGACATACCAAAATTTGGAGAGTCTAGTCCAAGCCTTCTCGCTTTAGCCTCAAGATACCTCACTGGCCCAAACCTACAATGTTTGGGAAAAAGGAAGAAATGTGGGTTAGTACAACCCACATGTACTTAGTATTGTCCCTATGCATAAAATCATTAATGCATGAGAAAAGGCACCATTTAGCCAAAATCATGCATACCAACCAATAACTCAATATACACATATATATGAAACATCCTAAGTCAACCCAACATATAATCAACTCAAGCAACACATGTGCAATGCCACTAATAAAGCCCCCTAAGTATCACCTTAAGCAACCCACTTCATACTTATAACATATTCTCATTAGTTTAACATGCTTCATACATCAATACTATTCATAGCTTAATAACATAATCATATTCATATCCGTAAAAGAACACTGCTTTGAACCATCCCGTAGGATCCCACATGTGCAATGTGTAAGAGAACTCACATACTCTCTCACACACAATGTAGTAGCCTTTAAGACGACCCTAATAAGAGTTCACATGCATACTTGTTAATTTACTTTTACATTAGGGAAAGAAGTGCAATAACTGACATGATACCATGTGAGCTACATGGAATACGGTGTTCTACTCCCACATCGAAATGAGAGGGTTAACACTTGCCTAAGGAGTAACCGTTCATACATAGCTATCTAGGTTGATCCACTAAGCTGGAGTCTTATGTGGGCACATAGTTAAGGGTCAAGGAGATTGTTACTAGAAACCTTGACTTACAAGACGTGGAGATTTGCCTCTCATGAGACAACACATATTTTTGGAATCCAGACTACTAACGTGAGGAACCCATGTGGGAGGCCGGACTTACTAAACCTGAGATCTCCATCTCATTTACATGTCACTTCGGTGCTAAAAAATTGTTCCCTTTAGTAATCATATTATTTTATCATACAAGTTCACATTAGTCTATAATAGACCCCCATGTAAACATCTTATCATATTAGTTCATAGGTCATCATAAGTGAGAACGATCCTTTTACCTTAGACACCACTTCACAAGTGAGTAAACCTTTACTTTACACTTTACTTTAATCATGAGAAACTACTTTCAATCATATAATATTCATATCATAACATACATACATAATTCATGTCTACTTGAATGTCTTAGGGTTAAGGATGAGGAATACCTAGCATCAACATCACAACCGCACATTATACATGGACAAATTACTATCTAAGTAACTCATAATTCACAGTTGAATCCAAGAAGAATTAATCAACATACCTTATTGACCTCTTAAAGAACCTTCATACTTCCATTACCAAGAATACATAACCAATTACATACACAAGGTAAATTCAAGAAGGAATTACATCTTTAACAACAATGTAGTCAATCTACTTGTTCATCATCTTCATAATTCACCCTATTAATTCAAGGTTTTCATGAACTTGGGGGAAAGACATTGGTTTAGGGAAAACTCATAGTAAATAGTCAGTTAACCATCAATGTATACTTAAAAAAAATTAATTCATCATAATTCATCACAATTAATTCATAATTTTATTTCTCAAAGAAGACCCATGTGAGAAGAAAAACCCTAGTTTTGGGAAATTTAGAAATCATCCTTTGAAGGGACCTCTTCGGGAAAGGAATCCCAAGAGTTAAAGAAATCATACCTTAGATATGATAATGACAAAAAATTGGGTTGGAAACTTGAAGACTTGACCTTCTTCTTGGAGCTTTAATGGTCTTCAATGGAGGTTTGGAGGAAGAGAGAATTTGAGAGAGATGAAAGTGTTTTTTAATTTCCATTTTGTAGCTTTTATTTGGGGGTTACAAGTAACTTAAAACAGACCCTAATACTTTATATAGTAATCCCTTAAATTACCCAAAAGACCCGTCACTTAATTGGGTCTTTTTGTGAAGTTAAATTGACTTAAAAACGATGCGAATGTATCTGTGAAGTTGTTGCGCATTGCGGGGCAATTCTAATTAATTTTTCTGAACTTCAAATCAAGGCAGAGAGCCTCGTGGAGGCCCCGTGTCACGAGGAAATTTTTTTTCCTACTGAGTGTTGAGGGAGGGATGCGTGGCAGCCTCTGGATCTTGGCTGCATGCAGGCTGCTTTGACAGCCTGCTCGACGAAGTTTGGGTCCTCCTCAAAGACCCTTTGGATTGTCCTTGGGGAGTCTTTACTGGATGTTGGGAACCTTAATACTATATTTTACCTATTTAAAGTCTTTTTACAAGTTTTAGACTTAATATGACACTCCCAAACTTCACCATACATATGGACGCCTACTAGTTCAATTCCACTAGTTTTTGAACGTCAAGGTCTTTCTTTGACGTTGTGACTCTAATAATTCGTAATTATGTTTTCTTCTATTGTTTTAGGTCCAAAACATCATTATTCAACATATGAGGCTCAATATATGTCATGGAAATTATGGGGTGTTACAACTTGAGGATGAGAGTAGAGTACAAAGATGCCCTTGATATCCCATAAACAATGTGTCTACACGGGATGTATCTTTTGTTCTACCTTTGGAAAGTAGAAGACCTTCCACGGTGTGGTGTCTGAATTGTGACACCGGATTCCATACCAAGCTAGTAAGGTCTACCTCGATTAATTCCGATTCTCATTAAATAGAATGTGCACTATAGTTATTGGATTGGTTCTACAACATATAGGTAGTGCAATGGGATGCTATATACGCATGGCACGAGTAAGATTTGAAGCTGCTAAAGTGAGTTCCCTAGGTCGTCCAAGACCATTATGTGAAATCCCTTAAATGCGTTAATGTCTACTTAAGGATCTTTATTAAAGAATGCTGACTTGTTGTGGTTGTGTTAGAAAGTAAATATCCTTATCTTTCGTAGTCTTGAGGAACACTTAGGTGTGTATTGAATAGGTTGTATGGGAGGTCTCTTCATGTCTCACTTAGGTGGGTCGTAACATAACCTTAGGTACAAGGTCTAACTATCTAAATGGGTTACTCAATGAGTATGGTCTAATCTTGAAGATCATGTGAGTACTATCTTGTATGATGATGATTGACTTGTATGATGACTTCTATACTTGGTTTATAAGGTTTTATCAAAATAACATGAAAAACAATTTTCAATCTAAGTGTTCCTTTTTATATGATTTCTTGCATGGTCATCATACTAAGTGGTTAATTGTACTAACTCCATATTCTTCTCTATATCTACAAGTGTAGGTTGTGGAAAGTAAGGAATTCTAGAGTTGAAGCTTTGGAAGTTAATTTCTCTCAAGACTTGGTATGTCTTCATATGTTCGAGGACATGGACTATATTTCTAGTTTTCTTTCATTAAAGACATTGTATTAGACATAAGTTTCTTTTCAATGTAAGGGTCATGACCCTATATAATGAGATGTGTGTAAGGTGGCTTTGTGTGGAGACTTGATTCTACTTATGTTTTATAAAAGAGTTTCCTTATTGACTTCATTGTGAAAAGTTTTACTTCTGCACTACTTTTCATACTTATGTGATGAATGAATGCTAAAGGGATTGTATAAGACCTCCGAGAGGTCGAGTACGCCGTGTTACTTTTAAGAGGTAATCCCCGGTTGTAACATTAGCCTACATACCCTTAGAAAATTTCATTTTTAGTTCATCATTAAGGGTTAATAGATTGTTACACATATTCCACCTCACTTACGGATGAGCATCTATCTCATAGGATTTCTACTAGATACCCTGCCTCAACAAAAGGATGAGTATCCATCCCATACCAACATTAATTCATTGGATAGATCAAAAGGATATTGAGATCATTACTAGACACACTTCCTACCCTTACGGATAAGCATCCACCTCAAATCTCACATTCATTCATTAGGAATGGATAGAGAGATTGCTACTAGACACTATGCTTTATCTTGCATATGAGCATCCATCTCAAATCTCACATTCTCTCATTTTGGTAGAATTGAGAATAGCCTTTCAATTGATACATCTCCATTAACATTATCATAGAAATTTCATTCAATCTTCATTCATGAGTGTGTATGTGTGGGATAATAATCTTTCACATAGAACCTCACCATTCATAAGTGTTAATGAAGAATAAAACTTCAATCATAACACTATAACATTCTAGACATGATCATAACACATTCATAGAGATCACACACATACAAGTACAAGGAAGATAACTATCAATTCGATACCACAATATATGAATCAAGTAAACTCCTCCACCTTTCAAGTGGATCAACATCAAATTTACAATTCTAATTCATCAATTTATTGATCATAACATGCCATTAAGGCCATAAATCTCAAATCACCAATACACAGATAATTAACTATAATGAGGGGATGGATAATATATACTTCAATAACCCAAAACAATTTGGAGATAATCATTTATAAGCTCTCATTGACCACAAACCCACTTTATATGGCACAATTTCAGAATTTATAGAATTCATGGTTTCATAGAGAATTTCTATCTTAAATCATCCTTGAAAGAGTAATTCAATCATACAATGCCATTAAAAACACATTAAAATTGTTTTGTGAAAGAACCCATGAGATTGAGTAAAACATGGTATTTTCTTGTACTTGGATACAATGAATGTGTTATGATCATGTCTAGAATGTTATTATATCCATGAAAATCCACTCAATTAGACCTCTTCAAGCCCTTAGCTTTTTTCTTCTCTTGGTTCTTCAATAGAGTTCTAGAGAGAAGTATTTTGGGGAGGGAGGGTTTTTGATTTGTGGATTTTTATTTATGAATACAAAATAGTATTTTAATGATGTAATAATATTAAAATATCTTTATATTGTTCAATTGACAATCCATGCACTTAAAATAACTAACTATTAATTTACCAGTAACCCCTTTTTCGGATGAAACCCCTTGCTTGGCCGAGCCACTCCCAAACAAACAGTGGCCATTCATGGATCCCGATCCACGGACGTGAATTGGTTGATGCATCATGCTGTCAATTCATTGTTTGTGGCTTTAGCATGGTTTTGGGGGGAATGATGTCAAGACCTTCAAAATGAACTAAGGTGTCTAGAGCCTCACTTGTACCTAAAAGGGTAAATAGCTTGTTAATTAAGTCTTTTACAGCATGTATAGTTGATTTGAAGAGGTTTGGAGGTCAAACGTCCAGGAACGACCAAGTATGTCTTTAGACGTGCTAGTATGTCCTTGTATGATTGCCTTGTTTTTATATGTTGTTTGGAGTCTAAAAATAGTGGAGGTGACCCTAGTATCGTAATAAACATGTTTAGGGTCAAGAAGTCCGGGCACGATTCCCCAAGGACTGCCGTAGGGGTCCTTGAGGAGGACCCAACCTTGGGCCAATAAGCTACCCAAGGCAGCCAAGATCGTTCCTTAGTAAAATGAGTTCGCGTCGCCGACTTGGTGCAACTTGGGCCATATTCTTGTTCTGAGGAGAGGAAGTGTAGTGGAATCTACTTTTTCAAAATTTAATTCCAAAAATCTTGTGGAAGCAGCTCCGCGACGCTGACTTGTTCCCAGACGAAGATTCCGAAAATGAATGTTAAGTTTGACATGTCTTAAAGTCCAAATAAGGATGGGGGTATTTTGGGTAATTTTTTAGGCGGTTATAAACTGTTTTTCAGAACTATTTAACCCCTTTCACAAGTCAAAACCCCCACACCCGATAAGAAAATCAAAAATCCCAAAACTCTTCTTCTCCTCCAAATTCTCTTAAACCTCCATTGGAGACAAAAATTCAAGTTCATGCTAGGGGATGGATTTCTATGGTTTCTTATCCAATTTATCATGGATCTTCAATGAATAAGGTAAGGTAATTGTTGATCCTTAGTTAGTCTTCCATCTATGGATTTCAATCAATGATTTTCAAAAGTGATACAAAGACCAACATTCCCAATTTTCAATCTATCCATGGGTTCATTATCAAATTGATTTCAATGTCATTCTAATGATGTATTTATGTTTAATTACCGTTTTAATTACGAATTTTAATCCAATTTCATGAAGAACCTATTATCCTCCTAATTTCTCAAATTGCCCTATAATATGGGTCTTGTGATCTTTATGATATGGTGATTAGATTATGTTTATATTGTTATGAATTTGCTTAATTCTATATTCCTTTGAGTCAATTGATTATGAATTGTTGTGAATTGATCAAGATGATCATTATCTTGGGGATTTGGTAAGTTGAACTATTTTCCTATATTTAGCTTAGAATTGTATACTGAATTATGATGATTTGTATGGTTCACTTATGGTGGTGGCGTTTAAATTATTGTACATGTTTATGTATTATGATCGTGGACTTGAAGGAATTAGATTCGAGATGAATTGATATGATGATCTCATGTTTGTGAAGTTGAAGGATTTAGCCTTGAGTCTAATATCATGTTCTAAGTGAATTGATGTTAAGTGCAGTATATTAATTGACTTCCATACTAGTTGCATGATCTAGGTGTGTTGATGATGTTGTGTATATGTGATGATCATGTTAGGTTTAGGTGTGCTCTATATGGATAATGATGATGAATACTCTTATAGCATGACCCCTACCTATATGAACCCTATATAAATATGTGATCAAAGTATTCTAGGAGTCTTCTATTCTAATGTTGAATATGATCTTGTCTCCTATGATGTAATGTGAGTGTGTGTAGTCTAAATTCCTTAATACTCTATATGTGTCTATGACTGGAGAGTTGAGGAATGTTGTACATGTGCTGTGATCTTAATAGGGTGGCTTCCTCAAGGTTATGCTATAGCCATTATGTGATCATGTTGACCAATGTACACACACACTTCATGCATGTGTATGAATAAGATAGATTCATGATGATTAAGGAAAGGATAGTTCTCCTATACATCATGACCAATTTCAATGGATGTAAGTATATGATTAGTGAAGTTATGAACAACTGTGATTAGAGGTGTTATGTGAAGGTAGATCTCACATTGTATGAACACACACATGATGTATGATTGTATGAATATGTCAAAGGACATTCTCACATGAACTAGGGTCTATCATGAAAGGACATTCTCATCTTAGAATCCCTTGAGCTAAATGATGTATGAAGGAGCAAGCTCCTAAAGCCTTCTTTATGAACTAATGCATTAGAGGCTTAAACATATTTTAAAAAGGTAGTTTGAGCCTAGAACCGAGTGAACATGACAAATGAGAGTGGGGGATTCACATTTAGTAAGTCCGGCTTCTCACAAGAGAACCTTCACGTATAGCGAGACCGGGTTCCTAACCTCCATGTTGTCTCGTGAGATGGAAAACTCAACGCTAGTAAGTCATGGTTTCTACAAGCAATCTCCATGTTCCATAACTAAGTGCCCCTGTAGTTTATAGCTTCTGGATTACACCTAGATAGTTATGTATAATTGGTTACACCTTAGTCATGTGTTAACCCTCTCTCTTCGGTGTGGGAGGAGAACACCGAATTCCATGGTTTATGTCAGTTATGCCTATGTCTCCCAATTTAAGAAATTAACTAAGATAAGATTATGAAGTGTGATAACAACTCCTTGAGAAGGTTACTTAGTATATGTAGGACTATGGACCCTACCCATGCATTGCGCAAGTGAAATTCATGAAAGGATAAAATTAGTACTTTTATGAAATGAAGACTTATGTTATGTATGTATGAATTCTATGAATATATGTTAAGTAACTTTGCTATGTAAAGACATGAATTATGTTTTTGTGTGTGAATTTCACTTATGACTTCTAAATAAGTTTACTTAGTATATGTGGGGGTATGGGACTCCATGTGTACATTCCACAAGTAAGCTTGTGAAGGAGTTGTGAGGGTGGTTTACTTAATATGAACTAAATGAGTTATGAATAAGGTTGTAGTACATGCATTAGTCCTTGTATGATGGTATGAAGTATGTTCCTTATTGCTAGTTATAAGTGAAAGTGTTATGACTTGTTGAGTATTATATGACTAGTCTAGGGTGATCTCTTAGGTACACTTGGTGGAAGTAGTATTATGGGATGCTACTTACACATTGGACTAGTGTGACTTGGGGGCTGTCTTAGGTGATGTTCTTTATGTGAACTTGATGTCTATGATTTGCTTATGACCTTATGATTATATGTGGCTGTATTGACGAAGCATAGTCATGATAGACTATCAAAGGTGACCTCAAGGTGATACATTGTACTAAGTACACTTGAGGGTTACTTAAGGAAAGAAGTAAGATTAAACGAGAAGTAATGTATTGTATGTATTGAATATGTCTCAAATTATGATAAGTGGATTTATGTGCTCTTATGAGTAGTATCCATGTATATCTGATGTATGTGAACTATATTGTGCTCATATGTGCCTATACTTTGTAGTAAGTACACTTGAGGGTTACTTAAGGAAAGAAGTAAGATTAAAAGAGAAGTAATGTATTTTATGTATTGAATATTTCTTAAATTATGATAAATGGATTTATGTGCTCTTATGAGTAGTATCCATGTCTATATGATGTATGTGAACTGTATTGTTCTTATATGTGCCTATGTTCATAAAGTTTACTAAAACGACATGTTGGATAATTTCAAATGAAATTTCCTCTTTAAATACATATTTTTGCACGGTTGTCATACTTATTGTATTATTGTCCTAATACCATTTTTCTTCATCTTTTTACACAAAGTGTAGGTGTTGATGGGTAGAGGATGTCTCCTAACTGAAGAGCTTTGATAGATCTCCGAAGTTCAAGTAAAGGGACTCTTATGATTCAATCATTTCCTATGTCAAGACGTTTCTTTAAGATGAATAGTTAGATTATATTTTATTTTATGAAGGGTTGTGTCCCTATTCTATTCTACGGAGTTGTGTCTTAAGTTGACAAAGAGACTTAAAGTCTAAACCTATGAAATTATATATATATATATATATATATGTATAGTGATGATTCTAGCATAGGATGTGCTATGAAAATTTATAATTTTTTTGCTATTTTTATTACGACTGTGCAATGAAAGATGTCTAAGGGCTTCTACAAGACCTTTGAGAGGTAAAGTACGTCGTGTTACTTCTAGGGGGTGCTCCCCGGTCGTGACAAACTTGGTATCAGAGCATAAAGTGTTAAAAGTAGATTAAGGGTCCAAAGTCTCTTGTTGCCACGTCTAGTAGAGTCTCGTTCATCGATGGTGAGTCGTAAAACATCTATGAGCGAGAGGCTATAGGACGATAGAGTTTCACTTTCTTCACTTCTCTTGTGTCGTGCCATAGAACTTAGCTCTATATGACTTCTCTCTTATGTTTCCTTGTCCGGTGGACTTTTAGATGTGATTGCTTGGAAAGGATGATTTCTCAAAGCTTGATTTTTAATGCTTACCTTTTTTTGTGGCTTGATGAGTATGTATGAAGGTGAAAATTGGTATGTTCACGTGATTCCATTTATGGCTAAATATGTGATTTATCAGGATTGAGTTATTATGTTGAGAAGTTATGATATGATATGGTTCTAGCTTGTTAAGAGTTACTATTGTTGAATGGAGTTCCTTGTGGAATGATAGGTTGTTATATGGTTATATTTGAGGATAGTGTCATGTTATGAAACAGGCTTGAAATGCTTTGGAGGAAAGCAGTAAATAGGGGAAGAATGATGTAGCCCTTATAATTGAGAAATGCCTCATAGTTGCCCTTGTGTGGATTGGAGTCTTTGGTATAGACTTGCTACTAAGGAGGGAAGATGGGTGTTGAACCATGTAATGTGGTTGTGAAGTATGCTAGCTAATGCGATAACCCTTACGTCTAGTTGATTAGTTCCCTTATGAACCTATTCTAAGAGTGATGAAAAGGGGAGAAAGGGTTTTATTCAATGAATTGGGATTATGTCTTTGCCCTTGACTGACTCAAAGGGTAGTATGTACCCATAACTCTAAAAGAGAAGGAGAAAATTTATGTTGACCTACTTTGAAGTGCTTAGTTTACTTTTAAGATTGATTTTAAGTATGGTCATTTGAGGAAGTGCTTAGATTGATGGTAGACATGGTTAGTTTGAAGTTTCCACCCAAGGTGATGATCCTTGTAGGATTGAATTAGGAGCCACTTACCTTGTTAGGACTTGGTGGTAGAATGTGATGAAATATGGAATTACCCTTGTTATTAATGGTGTAGTTAAGGCCTCATGTGGTTGGGTAGTATGACCTAACATGATTGTTATGAGTTCTTTTAGGTGATAAATTTAGAGGAGAAATGGTACTTGAGGGATACCTCTTGATGGTTGAGTTAGTAAGCTCCTTGAGATGAGACTAGGAGTTGAAACCGTCAAGGATGTCAATCCTTCTTATGTGATGAGTATGTAGGTTTGGTCTTGATTTGCCTTGACTTTGATGCTTAAGGGGATGAGGTGATGAATATGTGATTAGTCTTACCCCAAGTGGGAGATGTTAAGGTTATGAATGCCCTTAATGGTTCTATGTTTAGTTCCCTTGAACTTCCCTATGTTAAGAATCATTTTGAGTTATAGTTATGGAGTGGAGTAAGTTAGATACTCATGTTTGACCTCTTGAATTCCTCACCTAGTGGAGTGTGATTGATCAACTAAGGGGGAAATGGTTCCTTCTTGAGAGATATAAGGAGGTGAGGTTAAGAAAAGTTAGCATGAGCTTTGCCCCAAGAGAGGGATGTGTCCTTGACTAGAAGAATTGGTGAGTCCAAGTTCCCTATGAGATAAGTTTCTCTTAAATGGGTTTACCCTAAGTGGGGGATTATGATGTGAGTAGTAGGGTTGTACATATCTCTCTTTTCCTTCTATTTCTACTCAAGATTCAAACCAAAGACTTCCTAAGTATCTTGTTATTATGGGAGTTTTGCATGAGAGTATAAGTTGCATGTTCTCTATATATTATGCATGTCTTAAATGACACTATGTTATGCATGTTATGAAAGATCATTATTGCATGAAAAAGGTATTTTGATCAAATTGCATGTTTCTCATGTTGTTGTGCCTCTTGATATGATAAATATGCATTTAACTTCATGAGATTGCTAGATGAACATGTTGGATAACACTTTTAATGTGACGGTGTTTTGGACCAATAATGAAGTGTTGAATTTTCTTTAAATGAGAAAGTATGAGTCCCTTTAAAATATTTGACTTTTATGAATTAGGAAGTGTTGTTGTAGGCTCACTCTTGAGAAGTGATGGTATGTCTAGCCAATGTGATCGATGTGTGCCTATGAGTTGTAACAGTTTTCCTAAATGATGTATGTTTATGAAAGCTAATGTAATGCTAGATTTTGAAATTGTATGAAATGACTTCCTATTGTTGTGATGTGTGTGGTACGAGCTGCCATTTTGACTTCATTAGGAAGAAAGCATGAGCATAATGTCTTTTTGACTAAAGAAATCCTCCTTAAAATTAATTGACCCTTGTGCATTTCTTTTATGTAAACTTTATGATGACATGTGTGTAAGTTGTGACTAGGAGAAGGTAGTTCCTCCTTGAACAAAAGTTAAACATGGTAATGTTATTTATGATCTTTATGGTACTATGTCTAGACTATAGGAATGTACTTGACCTACAACATTTATGATTTTTGTGCAACTAAGTGAATTGCTTAATTTCTCATGAGTTGAAGTGTTGATTTTACATATGTATGTTAGATAAATCCATTGTATGTCTAACTTTATGATGAGATAATGAGAATGCCCAAAAGTTGGAGCAGGTAGTTCCTCAAAATGGAAATGAGTATGAAGAAGCAATTAAGCATGGAAAGAAATTGTAAAAGTAATCCATGTTTGATTATGTTGATTTAATTGCAAGATAGTATGAAGTTGATGTTCCTTGTAAGTTTGGTGCATCGACTATTTTATTATAACATGTTGAATGTTGTGAGATGCTCTATGGTTCATTAAGTCCTTCAAAGTGTTTTAAAAGTTCCAAGTGTCATTCGAGGACGAATGTTCCCAAGTGGGGGATGTTGTCAAGACCCTCAAAATGAAATAAGGTTTATAGAGCCTTACTTGTGCCTAAAAAGGTAAATAAATAGCATGTATACTTGATTTGAAGAGGTTTGGAGGTCAAACGTCCAAGAACGACCAAGTGAGTCTTTAGACGTGCTAGTGTGTCCTTGTAAGTTTGCCTTGATTTTATCTGTTTTTTGGAGTTTAAAAACACTTGAGGGGACCCTAGTGTCATAATGAACATGTTTAGGTTCAAAACGTCCAAGCACGGCTCCCCAAGGACTGCCCTAGAGGTCTTTGAGGAGGACCCAACCTTAGGCACACAAGGTGCACAAGGCAGCCAAGATTGTTCCTTAGTGAAATGAGTCTGTGTCGCGGAGTTGGTGTGGCTTGGGCCAACTTCTTGGTCCGCATCGCTGACGTGTAGCGGACTCTACTGTTTTGAATTTTATTTCAAAAAATAATGTGGGAACAGCTCCGCGACGCTGACTTGTTCTCCGACGAAGATTCCGAAAATGAAAGTTAAGTTTGACATGTCTTAAAGTCCAAATAAGTATGGGGGTAATTTGGGTAATTTGAGAGGCGGTTATAAACTGTTTTAAGACCTATTTAACCCCTTTCCCAATTCAAAACCCCAACACCAAATAAGAAAATCAAAAATCCCAAAACTCTTCTTCTCCTCCAAATTCTCTCAAACCTCCATTGGAGAACAAAACTCAAGTTCATGATAGGGGCTGGGTTTCTATGCTTTCTTCCTCAATTATTCAAGGGTCTTCAATCAATAAGGTATGGTAATCATTGATCCATAGTAAATCTTCCATCTAAGGAGTTCAATCAATGATTTTCAAAAGTGATTTCAAAGACCAAAATTTCCAATTTTCAATCTATCCATGGGTTCATTATCATTATCAAATAGACTTCAAAGTCATTATAATGATGGATTTATGTCTAATTACTGTTTTAATTATGAATTTAAATCCAATTTCATGAAGAACCCATGATGCTAATAATTTCTCAAATTGGCCTATAATGTGGGTCTTGTGATCTTGATGATACGATGGTTAGATTATGTTTAGATTTTAATGAATTTGCTTACTTCTATATTCCTTTATGTTAATTGATTATGAGTTGTTCTGAATTCATCAAGATGATCATTAGCTTGGAGATTGGGTAAGTTGACCTATTTTCCTTTATTTAGCTTAGAATTGTATATTGAATTCTGATGATTGGTATGATACACTTATGGTGGTGGTGTTTACATTATTGTACATGTTTATGTGTTATGATCATGGCCTTGAAGGCATTATATGCAAGATGAATTGATATGATGATCTCATGTTTGGAAAGTTGAAGGATTTAGCCTTGAGTCTAATATCATGTTTTAAGTGAATTGATGTTATGTGAAGTATATGAATAGTCTTCCACACTAGTAGCATGATCTAGGTGTGTGGATGATGATATGTATATGTGATGATCATTTTAATTTTAGGTTTGGTCTAGAATGATAATGATTATGAATAATCTTATAGCATGACCCCTACCTATATGAATGTGTGATCAAAGTATGCTAGGAGTCTTCGATTCTAATGTTCAATATGTTCTTATCTCCTATGATGTAATGTGAGTGTGTATAGTCTATAGTCCTTTATACTCTATATGTGTGTATAACTTGAGATTTGAGGAATGTTGTACATGTGTTGTGATCTTTAGAGGGTGGCTTCCTCAAGGTTATACTATGGCCATTATGGTATAATGTTGACCAATGTACACACACACACTTCATGAATGTCTAAGAATATGATAGATTCAAGATGATTAAGGAAAGGATATTTCTCCTATACATCATTACCTATTTCTATGCATGTAAATATATGATTAGTGAAGTTATGAACATGTGTGATTAGAGGTGTTATGTGAAGGTAAATCTCACATTGTTTGCACACACACATTATGTATGATTGTATTAATATGAGAAAGGACATTCTCACATGAAGTAGGGTCTATGATTAAAGGACATTCTCATCTTAGAATCCCTTGAGATATATGACGTATGAAGGAGCAAGCTCCTAAATCCTTCTATATGAACTAATACATTAGAGGATTAAATATATTTTAAAAAGGGAGTTTGATATTAGCACGGAGTGAACATGAAAAATGATAGTGGGGGCTTCACGTATAGTAAGTCCGGATTCCCACCAGAGAACATTCACGTTTAGCAAGGTCGGGTTCCCAACCTAGATGTTGTCCTATGAGATGGAAACCTCCACGCTAGTAAGTGAAAGTTTCAAGAAGCAATCTCCATGTTCCATAACTACGTGCCCGCGTAGTTTATAGCTTGTGGGTTACACCTAGATAGCTATATATCATTGGTTACACCTTACGCAAGTGTTAACCCTCTCTTTTTGGTTTGGGAGGAGAACACCGGATTCCATATAGCTCACATGGTCTATACGATTATGGCTATGTCTTCCAAAGTAAGAAATTAACTAAGATAATAATATGGACTCTAATCACAACTCCTTGAGGAGGTTACTTAGTATAGGTTGGACTATGGACCCTACACATGCATTGCACAAGTGAACTTCAAGAAAGGATAATATTAGTACTTTTATGAAAGGAAGACTTATGTTAAGTATGTATGAATTTTATGAATGTATGTTAAGTGTTTTTAATATGTCAAGACATGAATTATGTTTATGTGTGTGAATTTCACTTATGGATTCTAAATGAGTTTACTTAGTATATGTGGGGGTATGGGACTCCATGTGTACATTCTACAAGTAAGCTTGTGAAGGAGTTGTGAGGGTGGTTTACTTATGATATGAACTAAATGAGTTATGAATAAGGTTGTAGTACATGCATTAGTCCTTGTATGATGTTATGAAGTATGTTCCTTATTGCTAGTTATAAGTGAAAGTGTTATGACTTGTTGAGTATTATATGACTAGTCTAGGGTGATCTCTTAGGTATACTTGGTGGATGTAGTATTATGGGATGCTACTTACACATTGCACTAGTGTGACTTGAACAATCTCTCATCTTATGACCTACCTTCCTACACCGAAAGTATCCATCTGTGCTGGCTAGACACTTTCCCAAATGTTTCTTCCGGAACATATAGATCTTCGAATAAAGAATAACCTTCATTCCCTCCTTAATAATTAGTGTTTGAAACCTTTTTATTGTTCACCATAAGGGAATATTTGTTGTATAACATGTTTTTGGACTTGGGTTGACCTTGCTCATCAGGTCCTAGACTTCTTTATCTCCCTTCCTCTCAAGTTTAAATTCTTCCATATATTGATCATGCACCATAAGTCTAGGGATGTTCATGTCACCATGAAGCATTGTCGAACGACATTATTCGTTCACTAGGTTTGATATACCGACCAAAAATCTTCTCATCTCATCCCTAGGATTTTACACAAAAAGATGGAGCATACTTAGACAATGGGTCAATTTCAAGGAGTACTCTTACACACTCATTTTACCATGCTTAAGGTTGATAAACTCCGCCACTTTACTTTTTCTTTTATCACGGGGAAAAACCTACCAAGGAAAGCTTCTTTAAACTCTTCCCATTCTATAAGACGCGCTCCTACCAGCCTATTGGCCTTCCAATAAGTGAACAAAACTTGGGCACCGTCTTTCAATTGGTAGGATGCAAGTTCCGCTTTTTCCCTAGAAGTCAGCCCTATAGAATTCACTACCTTATACACCTCATCCAAGAACTGTTTGGGATCCTCTCCTACCATAGAACCTAGAAACATCAGAGGATTAAACCTAAAAATGTCCCTCAACTTAGAAGATATTGTACTCACTATAGGGTTCACATGAGCCTCATCACCCCTACTTGCTTGAGCCATCATGGATTGGGTCTGAGTTGTGATGGATTGAGCTTGAGTCGTCATGTGTAAGTTATTATTTTCAAGGTAGACCGAAATTCCTCTTGATCACATGCACTGGGACTTCCGGAACTTGCTCACCATGAGGAGGTTTTTCCTCATGAGGACCTTGGGGAACTTGCGTAGGAACTCCGTTATTCACATTCTCCTCTTCCATAATTCTTGTGGCAGCCTTTATTGTAGTCATATACTATAGACCCAATAGAAGGGTTAGGAGAGGACCCGTATATATCTATATATTATCGCACTCCTTCAAGAATAAAGAAAGAAGTGTAACTCCTTAACGTCCTATAGTCTCTCGCTCATAGATGTGACGCGACTCACACTGATGAACAAGATTGTACTAGACTTGGAATATCATCTTAAAAAAACCATTCCCGAAAACTTATCTCTAATAAAATGTTTGTCACTCCCCAAGAGCACCCCCTAGGCATGACACGGCGAACAAGACTCCAATGAGCCTCATACAAGTCTCGTGGTCTTTCAGTGCATTCAATATAGATATATTGATGAATAAAAGCTCATATAAATAAAAAATATCAAAAACTTTACTCAAAAGAGATACTTGAAAATACACAACTGAAATCTATGTTTCACATCTCGATAGAACAAAGACATAAAAACTAAAGTAGGGATACATTTCCTTACAATCGAAAAGACTAGAATTGTCTATTACATGAATCTAAAGGAAACCATAAAAGTTCTCGTCCTCGAATCCAAAAGAACATACAAAGTCTTGTAGAATATGAATCCAAGCACTTCAATCTAGCTAGACAAATCACTTGCAAGAACCTACAATTGTAGTAAAGCATGAAGAAATAGGGGTTAGCACAATTAAGTACTAAATATGATGACAATGAAAAAACATTCTTAAAATAGGACATTTTTGCTTGAATGCCATGCATATGCTTTTTGGTAAAGCTTCATGAACACAAGCATAATAGGCGTAATATTCAAACATAACAGGACACAATCAACATGGTAACCATTTCCTTCACAATTAAGCCTTCACCTCAAGTAACTCTCAAGCTATTCCTTGTACAATCTATGAATTGTGTCCCATAGCACCATCCGCATTAGGTACTACCTTAAGGTCACCAAAAGTGAACTTATCATTCAGCCTTTCCATCTTTACACATTACTCATTCATAAGAGACATAAACATTACATGAGCCATAAAATCACATTAGGACCATCATATAAGAAAACTCTAAGTCATATTTATTAAATGTATGAGTAGCATGCCATACTACTAATCACACTAATTACTCCTTTGAGCCACTATAGACAAACCACATTCATAGTTATTAGTCAAGACAATTAATTTAAAGCATAAATACAATCTAAGTAAAGCATGGATAATTTAATTAAACCTTCAAGTCAACTTTCTTCATTAGCTTCCTTTAGAACACATTCATCCAATAAGAACTTATTAATTCATTAGTCATTAATACCTTAGAGATCTCACTATAAGCCTTGTCAAATCCTACTCGTGCAATGCATGAATAGAAACCAATACTTCTACCCACACTTTATAGAACTTGTCAAAAAACTGAAATTCATATATAATATGATTGGAATAAGAGTTTAACTGACATAGACTATGTCACGACTCGAAAGCACCCCCTAGAAGTTAGGGAAAACCTTCGAATCGTGACCGGGTGTACTTGACCCTTTGGGGACTCGTACAAGCCCTCTAACTAGCATTCATAACATAAAGCATGAAAAGTAGTGCGGAATTAAAACGTTTCACGATAATTAAATAAAAGAAGTCTTTCATAAATACTAGGAAATCTTAACGTCACAAGCCAACTTAAAGACACAACTTAGAATCTTAGGGACACGGCCCTTTACAATAAAAAGGAAAAACACAAATTAAGTCTTAATAATGAAACTAAGAGACATAAACTATGTCCTCGAATATATGAGGACATACCCAATTCTTGAGAGATAGAATTCCCAAGCTTCAACTCCGATCCTCCAAAAGGCTTCCAACCTATACTCATAAGGTATATAAAAGTATGGGGTTAGTACAACAATTTATTAAGTATGGCATATGCAAAAGCATGCAAAACGGGACATTTTTGTAAAATAACCTTTCATGCAATTTAAATATAACATTCATGAATTTAGAAGAAAATTAACATAAGACCCATCATTTAGCACTTAAGGAATAACTCACATAATTTTGAACCAAAAGAAAACTTTACAATAACTTTACCAAAACTTAGAGTAAACTAAAAAGGGTATTACAGTGAACTCACTAAAACTTACAGTAAAATTGAATAGGCATTACAGTGAACATTTTGAATTCATACAATGAAGACCTTACAGTGAATGGCACGGTCCAAGTCATATGAAATCTTTTTCCTTTGAAGTTTCCCTAACCCAAGGTTATCTTAAGACTCCCTAAGGTGAGCCAAGAAGGGATCTTCATTACACCTCCCTTCAAAGCACACCAAAGGGACCCTTAAAACCACCAAATCTTAGGCTTACTTCGTTGGAAATCAAATCCACGCCCTTGGCTAACATATGCAAAACACTCTTGGAAATATAGGTCACACTAAGTGCAATGTGAGAGTAGCATCCCATACTACCACTCCCACTTAGTGCTCGTAATGGATTCCATTTACTCAAGTACTCCATAATAATCATCCATAATACCACACCATAATACTCATTCACACGGATTTCATGAAAGTACTCTTCTCCCATAGTAGGTATAGGTCACACCAAGTGCAATGTGAGAATAGCATCCCATACTACTATTCCCACTTAGTGCTCCTACTAGGTAACTAATGTGGATCAAGCACTTCACGACATATATACACAATATCAACAATATACAAGTTAACTAGTTTCAAATCAATTCTTTTGAGGGAGCTAGCTTAACCGACAAAAACCCTAAGAGCTAGACATGGAATCCCAATATTAACCCCTATCGGATGAGGGATCCTTACTTGCCTAGTGTAAGGTCATGCTTCTTAGCGTGTACATGCCTTTTCCAATAGCTACACCTATGTGGGCACATAGTTAAGGGATAAGGAGATTGCTACTAGTTAACTCATTCTCTACTAACGAGGAGTACTCATCTCAAGAGGTACTTTGGACTACAACATCTCAACTCACAAAGTGTAATCAACCTCCCCTTCATATCCTCTCGGTGCTAGGCATAACTCCCCACGGACTTCTCAACATAATAGTCTATCATAGAAAGCTCACTAGGAATGGAGAGGTTGCTACTAGACACTACATCTCAACTTACGAAGTGTGTCCACCTCAAGATTCCCCTTTTTACTCAACTTGGCATAATAGATTCTTTAAAGTGTGTATGTGTGTACATGTACACACCTTGCATATAAGCATCATTTCATTCTCATCAAGTTCTACACATACTTTAACCTTGATTCATCAAGTTACACACTCTACATGCTTCTCATAATCATATACTTCATTTAGACATAAACTAGGTCAAACATGCAATTCAAGCTACACCAAACACAAGACAAGACCCATTTCCAATATCTCTTCATTTCACATATTAGAACTTCAAGATTACATATTCAAAACATACTAAATAACATCAAGTTCATCAATTAGCACCGCCATCTATAAGATGGACCATACCACTCAATATCAATTCACAATAAAAACTATATAATGAAAGCAACTCAACATCATATCAAAATAGCATCACTCATAAGCAATTTATCAATATTTCACCATATTAAGGCCCTTAGGGCAGTAGCTACACCAACATGAAAAATACAAGAACACCCAAGTTCATACCCTACTCAAATCATGCTCACATAACCCATTTTCAAGCCAAAAGTTGAAGTATGCATAAACAAGAGTTTCATTCGAGGTTTAACATCAAAATCATCAATTCAACCCGAACTAAATAGATTTAAACCATTAGAACTTAAATTCAAGAAGACCCATACTAGAAATCAAAGTTAGAAGAAGTTTGAGTTTAGAAAACCTTTTGAAAACCTTTTTGGAAGTTGGCTTCTTGAATGAAAAGATATTCCAGAATGGATACCATACCTTTAAGAGAAGTAAATACACTAATTTTGGTGAAGAAACACGTCCCAAGCATCCCTCCTTTCCCTCCTTGACCTCTAGCTTTCAATGGAGTCTTGAGAGAGTTTGTCTTTAGAGAGAGAGTTTGAATTTTAGAAGTGAGGGTCTTGTCTAGGTCTAGGGTTTAAAACTAATTTAATATAACCTAAGACCACTAAAATTATCCACCTATGGTCTTGAAAGACTTGGGGTGTATTTACATAAAACACCCCAAGTTGGCAGCAACTTCATAGACTCGCAGGCCCTCACAGACGAGACCTTCACCAACGGACCGTTTGTGCATCAACGGACCGTTGGTAGGGTCTCGTGGGTGGATACTTAGCTCCAACATGGATCCTGGCCACCAAGACCTTCTGGTCCAGTCGACGCCCTAGGTGGACGGACCGTTGATGAATTAACGGACCGTCCTTAGGGTCGTCGATGGCCACTACTTTTTGGCAGTTTTGCCCAAGTCTTGGGTCCTTCATCTAGGGACCTTTGTGGGTCCTAGGTGAGGTCGTGCCCAGACGTTAAACCCCTAAACTAAGTTTTCGAGGTCTTAGGAACATACCACCTTAGTTTCAATTAAAACGAACACCTAAAACTCATCCAAACACAACAAGACAAACAAGTACATTCTAAGGCATACCTTCCGAACGTCATGGACGTTCTTGGGCGATTGAACTCCAAACTTAACCAAACTTCACACACTGCCTAAGGACACTAAACTAACTCATTTGAACTTAAAATCAACTCAAGAAACAACCACGAGGCTCTAGTTTACCTTAGTTCATTTTGGGGTGTTATATTCTCCCCCACTTGGAATAACACTCGTCATCGAATGACACTTAAATTTTAAGAACAACAAGGAGTTACTTAGCATCACATAATACACTTAGATCATGATCAAAACATCAACAATCAAAGCATCAACAAGCCAGGAACATCATTTCACACTTTCAACACTTAGTAACTTAGGCAACTTTTGCCAAACTTCATAAAGTCAAAACTCAACCTTAAACTTCTTTTATGGAGGAACTACCTTCTCCAACGTTAAAATTTCTCATATACCATACTTTTACACACATTGAAACTTCAATTCAAGACAAAACATTTTTTCTCAAAAACCAAATTCATACAGTGAAGTTCATTGTGTCACTTCCAAGTTACCAAATTTTTTTGAAAATTCATTCTTTAAGTAATTCATCAAGAAGACATGATCATATTAATTATAAAACCACATAAACTCATTCCATAACACAAAATCAACAATAACAAAGAGTTAAGACTTACCAAAACCATCAATTCGGAATAATTATCTTTCCTAGCCCCCATCCCATAGGAAGGGTTCTTCTTGGGAGCATTAGGATCTAGAGAAGCTTTATTGACATCGTTCCCCCTTGATTAAAGGTTTGGGCAGTCCCTCATCTTGTGGACCTTATTACCACATGCAAAACAACCATCCGAACCAGCAAGACACTTACCCCCATGTTGCTTGCCACAAGTAGGAGACCTAGCCCTTTCAAAAGTATGACCACCACCTTGAGAATGTTGGTTTGGAGACCTATCCTTGTTTCCCATGGAAGAATCTTGGAGATAAAACCTCTTCTTAGGATTTTGGTGACTAGAATCATCCGACCTAGGTCTCTTACCTCTTGCCTTATCTCCATAATTTTGGACTCCTCAATTTGTTGTGCATAAACCATGAGCCTAGAGATATCCATATCATTAAAAAGCATTGCCGTACGACTCACTTTTTCCACCAAGATAGACACTCCCATCACAAACTTGTTCATCCTAGCCCTAGGGTTGGATACCATGGTTGGGGCATACTTAAAGAGTTGGGTGAATTTGAGAGAATACTTTTGCAAACTCATTCCCCCTTGACGAAGGTTCATGAATTCAACCATCTTCTTCTCCCTCCACTCTAAAGGAAATAACCTATCTAGGAAAACCTCTTTGAATTTCTCCCAATCAACCGGACCTCTTTCTAAGGGTCTATCACCCCTCCATTGCTCATACCAAAATTGAGCCACCTTCTTAAGTTGGTAAGCGGCTGACTCCGCTTTTTCCCTAGGGGTCACAACCATAGCATCTACCACCTTCAAAAACCTCATCTATGAAGTCGTGTGGATCTTCATCCACCTTAGTGCCATGAAAGGTAGGAGGGTTCATCCTCATGAAATCCTGAATTCTAGAGGCGGGTGTACTAGCATTTGGTTGGGGCCTATCTCCTTGGTTAGCTTGGCCCACACAGTGATTATTGACAACATGAGCTTGATCCGTCATGAGTTGGGTCAAGTTCATTAGGGCAGACCTCAACTCCGCATTAGTCATATCACTCTCAACAAAAGGATCTTGACGCATAGGAGGCACTTGAGGTCCTTGAGGTTCCAGAGGCACTTGAGGTTCTTGAAGAGGAACCTCCACATTTTCTTCCTCCTCTAGGACAACAATAGGAACTTGGTCATGGAGAGGGATCCTCTCATTAGTTACACCACCCTCCTCCCTTCTAGTGGTCGATCTCCTCGTATTCATGTCCTAAAAACACAAAGAGAAGAGATTAAGAAAAGACACCTTATAAACTCAACTCTAAGGCACGATACTAGGATAGAGAAGAAAGTGAAACTTCTAGCATCCTATAGCCTCTTGTCCATGGATGTGTCGCGACTCACACCAATGACCAAGATACTACTAGATGTGGCTTGTGAGACTTTTAGACCTTAAACTATTTTCCAAAACCTTATGCTCTGATACCATGTCTGTCACGATCCGAAAGCACCCCCTAGAAGTTAGGCAAATTCTTCGAATCGTGAACGAGCGTACTTGACCCTTTGGGGCCTCGTACAAGCCCTCTAACTAGCATTCATAACATAAAGCATGAAAAGTAGTGTGGAATTAATACTTTACACGATAATTATACAAAAGAAGTGTTTAATAAATACTAGGAAATCTTATCATCACAAGCCAACTTAAAGACACAACTTCGAATCTTAGGGACACAGCCCTTTACATAGAAAAGGAAAAACACAAATTAAGTCTTAATAATGAAACTAAGAGACATACACTATGTCCTCGAATATATGAGGACATACCCAATTCTTGAGAGATAGAATTCCCAAGCTTCAACTCCGATCCTCCAAAAGGCTTCCAACCAATACTCATAAGGTATATAAAAGTATGGGGTTAGTACAACAATGTACTAAGTATGGCATATGCAAAAACATGCAAAAAGGGAGTAAAATAACCTTTTATGCAATTTAAATATAACATTCATGAATTTAGAAGCAAATCAACATAAGAACCATCATTTAGCACTTAAGGAATAACTCACATAATTTTGAACCAAAAGAACACTTTACAATAACTTTATCAAAACTAACACTAAACTAAAAATGGCATTACAGTGAACTCACTAAAACTTACAGTAAAATTGAATAGGCATTACAGTGAACATTTTGAGTTCTTACAATGAAGACCTTACAGTGAATGGCACGGTCCAAGTCATATGAACTCTTTGTCCTTTGAAGTTTCCCTAACCCAAGGTTATCCTAAGACTCCCTAAGGTGAGCCAAGAAGGGATCTTCATTACACCTCCCTTCAAAGCACACCAAAGCGACCCTTAAAACCACCAAATCTTAGGCTTACTTCGTTGGAAATCAAATCCACGCCCTTGGCTAACATATGCAAAACACTCATGGAAATATAGGTCACACTAAGTGCAATGTGCGAGTAGCATCTCATACTACCACTTCCACTTAGTGCTCCTAATGGATTCCATTTACTCAAGTACTCCACAATAATCATCCATAACACCACACCATAATACTCATTCACTCGGATTTCATGAAAGTACTCTTCTTCCATAGTAGGTATAGGTCACACAAGGTGCAATGTGAGAATAACATCCCATACTACTACTCCCACTTAGTGCTCCTACTAGGTAAATAATGTGGATCGAGCACTTCATGACATATATACACAATATCAACAATATACAAGTTAACTAGTTTCAAATCAATTCTTTTGTGGGAGTTAGCTTAACCGACAAACACCATGAGAGCTAGGCATTGAATCTCGATATTAACCCCTATCAGATGAGGGCTCTTTACTTGCCTAGTGTAAGGTCATGCTTCTTAGTGTTTGCATGGCTTTTCCAATAGATACACCTATGCGGGCACATAGTTAAGGGATAAGGAGATTGCTACTAGGTAACTCACTCTCTACTAACGAGGAGTACTAATCTCAAGAGGTACTTTGGACTACAACATCTCAACTCACAAAGTGTAATCCACCTCCCCTTCATATCCTCTCGGTGCTAGGCATAACTCCCCACAGATTCTCAACATAATAGTCTATCATAGAAAGCTCACTAGGAATGGAGAGGTTGCTACTAGACACTACATCTCAACTTACGAAGTGTGTCCACCTCAAGATTCCCCTTTTTACTCAACTTGGCATAATATATTATTTAAAGTGTGTGTGTGTACATGTGCACACATTGCATATAAGCATAATTTCATTATCATGAAGTTCTACATATACTTTAACCTTGATTCATCAAGTTACACACTCTACATGCTTCTCATAATCATATACGTCATTTAGACATAAACTAGGTCAAACATGCAATTCAAGCTACACCAAACACAATACAAGACCCATTTCCAATATATCTTCATTTCACATATTAGACCTTCAATATTACATATTCAAAACATACTAAATAACATCAAGTTCATCAATTAGCAACGCCATCCATAAGATGGACCATACCACTCAATATCAATTCATAATAAGAACTATATAATGAATGCAACTCAATATCAAATCAAACCATCATCACTCATAATCAATTTATCAATATTTCACCATATTAAGGCCCTTAGGGCAGTAGATACACCAACATGACAAATACAAGAAGACCCAAGTTCATACCCTACTCAAATCAAGCTCACATAACCCATTTTCAAGCCAAAAGTTAAAGTATGCATAAACTAGAGTTTCATTAGAGTTTTAACATCAAAATCATCAATTCAACTCAAACTAAATACATTTAAACCATTAAAACGTAAATACAAGAAGACCCATACTAGAAATCAAAGTTAGAAGAAGTTTGAGTTTAGAAACCCTTTTGAAAACCTTTTTGGAAGTTGGCTTCTTGAATGAAAGGATATTCAAGAATGGATACCATACCTTTAAGAGAAGGAAATCCACTAATTTTGGTGAAGAAACACGTCCCAAGCATCCCTCCTTTCCCTCCTTGACCTCTAGCTTTCAATGGAGTCTTGAGAGAGTTTGTCTTTAGAGAGAGAGTTTGAATTTTAGAAGTGAGGGTCTTGTCTAGGTCTAGGGTTTAAAACTAATTTTATATAACCTAAAAACACTAAAATTATCCATATAGGGTCTTAAAATACTTGGGGTGTATTTACATAAAACACCCCAAGTTGGCAGCAACTTCACAGACTCGCAGGCCCTCACAGACGAGACCTTCACCAACGGACCATCTGTGCATCAACAGACCGTTGGTAGGGTCTCGTGGGTGGATACTTAGATCCAACATGTAGCCTTGCCACCTATACCTTCTGGTCCAATCGACGCCATAGGTCGACAGACCGTTGATGGACCAACGGACCGTCCTTAGGGTCATCGATGGCCACTGCTTTTTGGCAGTTTTTCCCAAGTCTTGGGCCCTTCATCTAGGGACCCTTGTGGGTCCTAGGTGAGGTCGTGCCCGGATGTTAAACCCCTAAACTAAGTGGTATAGGTATTAGGAACATCCCACCTTAGTTTCAAGGAAAGTGAACACGTAAAACTCATCCAAACACAACAAGACACACAAGTACATTCTAAGGCATACCTTCCGAACGTCATGGACGTTCTTGGTCGATTGAACTCCAAACTTAACCAAACTTCACACACTGACTAAGGACACTAAACTAACTCAGTTGAACTTAAAATCAACTCAATAAACAACCACGAGGATCTAGTTCACCTTAGTTTATTTTGGGGCATTATAGACCATGAGAGAAAGATAATGGAATCCGGTGTCATAAAGCCTCACAATGTAAAGAGGTGGTCTACTTGCCTAAGGTAAACCAATATTTATCTTAAGTTTATCCAGTAGCAAGACCTATGTGGGAACATAGATATGGGATAACGAGGTTTCTACTAGACACACTGCCTCAACTCATAGATGGGAATTCACCTCAAGAGATTGTTACTGCGTACCCCGCCTCAAATTATGGATGAGTACCCATCTCATTCAATATACACTTAGTGCTTAGTATGCGTTCCCATATAATAATTCACTCTTTAGTTAGTCATTAAGGGAAAATAGATTGACTATAGATACTAAGTCTAATTTTCGGATGCGCACCCATCTTATAGGATTGCTACTAGATACCCCTCTCTACTTATGCATAAGTATCCATCCCATCCCAACATCGATTCATTGGATAGATCAAAGGGATATTGAGATTGTTACTAGACACTCCGCCTCATCTTACGAATGAGAATCCACCTCAAACCTTACATTCATTCATTATCAATGGATATACAAAATTTTATTAGACACACTGCCTCTTACAAATGAACATTCATCTCAAATCCCACATTCATTCATTTGTATAAATTGAGAATAACCTTTTAATTGCCACATTTTCATTAACTTATTCATAGAAACATCATTTATTCTTCATTCATGAGTGTATGTATATGAGAATAACATATCACATACAACCTCACCATTCATAAGTGTTAATTAAGAATAAGACTTCAACCAAAACACTATTACATTCCAAACATGATCATAACACATTCATAGACATCACACACATATACTTCACTTTATAATCATATATAGATCCTCAATGCATATAGATCTACAAGGAAGATAACCATCAATTCAATATCACGATACATGAATCAAGTGAACAACTCCAACTTTCAAGTGGATCAACACCAAGTTCACGATAATAATTCATCAAGTAATTGATCATAACAAGACCTTACGGCCATAATATCAAATCACCAAAACAGCAATAATTCACTATAATTAGGGCATGGATAAAGATATACTTCAATAACCCAAAGCAATTCAGACATAATAATTCATAAGCTTTCATTAACCACAAACCCACTTTATAAGGCACAATATAGAAATTGTTAGAGTTCATTGGTTCATAGAGAATTTCCATCTTAAATCATCATTTAAACAGTAATTCAATCATACAATGCCATAAAAAATATGTTAAAATCGTTTGGTGAAAAACCTATGAGATTGAGTAAAACTTGATAATCTTTTGAAACTCTGAAACTTTTAAATTACTTTGAATTGACACTAGGGATGAAAGCTATCCCTAGATTAAGAATCCCCATACCACAATAGATAAAATCCCATGAAAATCTACACAACAATACTTCCTCTTAAAGCCCAAAGCCTTCTTCTCCTCTTGGTTGTTCAATGGAATTCTACATAAAAGTTGTTGGAGAGGAGGGTTTTTTGTTCAGGGATTTTGAATGTTGAATCTAAAATAATATTTTAATGTTTTAATACTCTTAAAATTGATTAATAAACACAAAATAACCGCCATTTAACTTTAAATAACTAATTAGTAATTCACGAATATACCCCTATCTTGGTCGAGCAAAACTAGAAAAATAGTAGGCATTCACGGATCCCCATCCACGAACTATGGATGGGTTGACGCCTCATGCTGTTACTTCGTGATTCTTTGATGCAGCATGATTTTGGGCCTCATAACCTACGGTGGCCGTTCATAGGGTGTGGACGAACCTATAGGGTGTGAACCTCATCCGTAGGTCACCATATTTTGCAAACTTCATGGTTTCCATGGGTTCTTGGGGTTTAGATTTAGGGTCCGCTTCAAGGACCCTTAGGGCGATTCTTGTGGCGTCGTACATTAATGTCTAACCCTTAAATAACTCTACCATGGCTCTGGACATCATTCAATACATTCAAACATCAAAAGAAACTCATACACTCACTAGTTGTGCTCCAGTTTCACTAATTCATTGTACAAGTCGTTACATTGCCGATCAGTATCAATGAAGCATGGGCGAACATGGGTCAGGAAGCAGTAGCACCGACAGTACCATATAGAGGCAAAAGAGTGGTGTAGGTATTGGCAGTGACAGAAGGGACAATAGTGGATGTACCTGAAGGCCTAGCGGCCAAAGTAGACAATGATTCCTCTCCAGGTAATGCCTCATTAACCACAACCGGGGATGTATCCACTGGGATGCCTTCTTCTTCTCTACCACATCCTACTTCTAATCTCTAGGAACCCAAGATCGCCTACATTTCTCAGTGCTCAACAAAGGAAACAAAAGGGAAATTTGGTGCTGCTTGGACCTCATGACCATCTCCTATGCAATAATGATCCCAGTTTCAACCATGTCCTATCAATGATGTAACGAAGATAGGTTACTTTGGCATGATGGAGAGACTATTCATTCTGGGATGGAATGATTGTATTGATGATAAAGCCAAACAAGAACCTTGCTGCTATATTTAGATGCTTCTTCTCAATGGGTGCTCCAACCTCGTTCCACTTGGAAATACCGTCAGATATTTGAGAAGCTAAAAATTCCTTTGTATTTTCTAACGTTTTTGTCCTTATCTTATATTAACACTAATCCTTATTTTGTTTTCAAACCCCCACGTTTGTATTGATAACATCACTATCATATTTGACTTTTTTACTGTTTATAATCGACCGGGTTGAACTTGGATCTCAACGTCTTCCCTTGTGGCATTAGGGATCCATAAGCGGTGTAGAATTCCCGGACCTAATTTAGAACATAATGGCCTCGGGTCGACTGAATAGCTATAACTTGTGGGACCTCAAGTAGCTCATGATCTTTGGGGATCTGTGTAGGACTTCATTAGTAGAAAACCTCTTTTATTCTTTGATGGTCTTTAACCCCTAAGTCTACTGTGAGTTCATAAATTGGGGAGGAAGACCTATGAAACTCGTGTTAGAATTATAATCTATGATGAAGCAGGTGGAGTAGTGGTGGCCTGGGTAGCCTGGATCTTGGATGGATCATTCAGCCTCTTGGAACGGAGCTCAGCCCTGTAGGCTGAGAGTAACTCATAATCCTTAGGGTAAGAAGTGGTAGTCCGAGGATCCTAGGTGCTCACCGTCATTCTCAGAACTGGTGAGGTGTGTGGAATAGATCCCGTTAATATCATAGTTGGCATCTGATGATGTAGGAACAGGAGCCTTTCCCTTTCTTTTCCCTTTCCCACCCAACCTTTGCCATGGATGCATCTACATCCTTGTTAATTGATTTCCCTTGGACCTCTTTTGGGGAAGCATATTTCTACCGACCAATTAAGGTGTAGCCATATCTGCAAAAACATTAAAAAAAGTTAGATTCATTTCAAGAAAAATTGCAGAATAGAGTTGCAAACACACTCGCCAAACTGATTGGCGAGTTGTCGAATCACATTCGCGAGTCTGATCGGGCTCACCAAAAGTTTTGGCTCACAAAGTTCCAGAAAATTGGCATGTTTGTGATGGGAATGGCATTTCAAAGAATTTTTGACATCAATCGTTGAGCATAGAAAAGCCCGCTGAAAGATACAATGTATTTTAAGGTTTAGGGTCGTAAAAGGGCTATCAAAGAAGACTTTAGGCGAGTTGCCGAGTTCACTTAGTGAGCTCAGGCTTCTTACCTAAACGCACACAACCCAAACTTAAAAATTGTTTGACATTAATGAAGATTTAGCGGGATTAGTCAAATCGGCGAGTGGTTCAACGAGCTCGACCTTGCTCTCCAAATAGCCCAACTTGCCTACTTTCAACCCTGACTTTCGAATTAAACACCGTAACCCCCCCCCCCTCCCAAAAAAAATAATCAAATCATACACTAGTATAATTAGACTTAGACCCATATGACCTATGCCCTCGAGATACTCAGACATCTCCCAGTTTGCCAAACCATTTTACCATTTTAGCCCGTAATAATAAAGTCAATCGATCCATCATTGGGTAAAGAATCTCATAGGGCACACATGTGGGTTAGTTAGACTTCACCCAACTAGACCAAACATTAACTTCACAAACAAATTTGTAAATTTTTAATTTGGGAAATCAACACTATAGGAAACTTAGGCATAATATTAAAATTAAAAGAGTCAAAAAATCAAACATATATTGTATCACTCTGAAAGACTACGACTTGGTCTAGAGCCTCACTATATGAACTAGTACTCAAAACACTATTTATAATCCTAAAATAATGTATTGAAACTAAGTACGATGTGTTAGAGTAAAAACGTTAAGATACGACCATGACATCCGGATAATTCTGAAACGTGTGTTAGTGTACCTTGGCATGTTTCAATTGATTTTTCGAGTCGAAATTCAATGAAATTTGGTTTAAAGGTGTTAAACACGTATTAGAGTGTGTCTAGGTTTGAAACATGCTGGTACGACTCCCCATGGAGCACCCTACATTTACACCTTGAACTGTCAAATTGACAGTAGCAATCGACGAGCCGACGATGGGTCAACGGCCCGTCGATGGTGGTTGTTGCCCAATACATAGATTATTCTCAAAAAGGGCTCAAATAAAAGTCTCTGATAGAAACCACGGATGACCAGGATGGTTCGTTGTTGAATCGAGGCCCCGTAGACAGGGAGTCGTCAATTGAGGACTTAGTTCACTGCCAAGTTTCGGTCAAGGTTAGTAAAATTACTTAATTAATTAATATGGGGTTAAGGGGTGGTTAATTAAGTTTTTAGGGACTATATAAGGGTTCCAACTCAATAAAATAATCTAACTCCTCTAATAGTTCCCAAAACCCACTTAGATCTAATTTCACTCTAACTTCTCTCTTCCCAAACTCAAACCTCCATTGAAGGAACACTAGAGCTCCAAGTCAAGGAAGGTTTCACAAAGTTTTTCATCATATATTTGTGGAAAGATCATCACTAAGGTATAGTTTCTTTCACTATTGGTATTCCTTTCCCCAAGAGGCCCTTTTCAACTATGGTTTTAAAACTTCCCCAAGACTAGGGTTTCAATCTAGACACGGGTTCTCCTTTCAAAACGAAATTGTTATTCAATTGTGATGAATTATGGTCTTCTATCATCGATTAACTCTTTAGTAGGGATAATTATTGATAATCACTTAATATTTCCCCTTGAACCCTTATCCTTCCCTCAACTCACTTTATCTTGGAATTTTATGGTAATTGTGGAAGATGATGATTATATGACTATGTAGAATGACAATTTCTATGCATTACTTCTAGAATTTACCTTGTCTATGCATTGATTATGTATTCCTTGGTAATTAAAGTATGAAGTCAATGAAAGGGAAATTAGGTATGAAGATTGATTCTTCTTGAATTCAATTATGAAGTATGATTTACTTAGATAGTAATGCTTCTATGTCTAATGTGTGGTTGTGATGTTTATAACATGTACTCCTCATCCTTAACCCTACTATTGAATTAGCTATGAAGTATGCAAGTTTGTTAAGATATTATTAATATTTGATTGAAAGTAACTTCTCATGATTATGATAAAGAGTAGAGTGAGAGGTTTACTCACTTGTATGTGGTTTTCTAAAGTCAAAAGGTAGTTCTCACTTATGAATACCTATGACCTATTATGATGAAATATTCACATAGGGGTCTAGAAGAGACTAATGTGATCTTGTATGAAGATTATGATGACTACTTAAGGGAACAAATACTTAGCACTGAAATGGCATGTAAATGAGATGGAGGTCTCATTTAGTACGTCTCGCCTCCCATATGGGTTTCTTCATGTTTAGTAAGTCCCTATTCCCAAGATATGTGTTGTCTCATGAGATGGAAACCTCCATGTGTAGAAAGTCAAGGTTTCTAGTAGCGATCTCCTTGACCCTTAACTATGTGCCCACATAGGACTATAGCTTAGTGGATTCACCTAGATAGCTATGTACGAATGGTAACACCTTAGGCAAGTGTTAACCCTCTCTTTTTGGTGTGGGAGGAGAACACCGAATTCCATGTAGCTCCCATGGTCTCATATCGTATTGCACTTCTTTCCCTAATTTAATAAGGTAAATGAATGAGTCAAGTATGTGAACTATTATTAGATCTTGTCTTAATGGTTACTACATAGGGTGAGGGGGGGTATGGGACTTCTCTTACTCATTGCACATGTGGGATCCTAAGGAATGGTTCTAGTAGGGTGCTTGCATGATTAAGTTGGTTACATGTTCTTTATGGCAAGCTTTATATGAACTTATGAGTCAAGCATGTTATGACAAAGTATGAGATTATGTTGTATGCATGTAGTAAGTGACTTAATGTGATACTTAGCTTTGGATAGTGTTATGAGGTTATATTCTAGGCATTGCACATGTATTGATTTGGGGTGCTTATATGTTGGGTTAATATCATGTTGGGTTAATTTATGATGTTCCTTATATGTGCATGTTGAGTTATTTGACGTAATGCATCATTTTGACTAAATTGTTCCTTTTCTCATGCATTCGTCATTTTATTCACAGGAATCATACTTAGTACATTTGTTTTGTACTAACCCATATTTCTTTCCTTTTTCCCAAAAATTATACTTTCCGGCCATTGAAGAGCTTTGAGGCCATTTTGCAAGAAGACTTTGAATTTTCCTCCAAGTTGTTGGTGAGTCCTCCCGTTCGAGGATGGTGCCATTTACTCTACCTTTATGACATCCCAAGAGTACACCCTAGAAACTAGGGCACTCTTGGAGTTTGACATGGCGTAATTGACATCTCGGAAGTCTTGTAAAAGCCCTTTCGTATCGTTCATTGCATATACATATATGAAAAATAGTGCGGAATTCAAACTTTTTACAACATTCGAATTGTCTTACAAAATATCTTTTATATAAAAACCATAGGAAATACTAAGTGTCATATCATCAAATCCTTGACACAAGAATACTTGGGACACGGCTCATACAATAGAAATATAGTACTACTAAGTCTATTATAATGCTTCGAAATAAGAAATCAAAAGACATCTATGATGTCGAGTCGAATGAGGACATACTTTAAACTTACTTGAAAGATCCTATAATCCAAGCTTCTCTCCCAAAAGAACCTTCACCTATTAATCACTTTAGAGATAGATAAAAGAATGGGATTAGTACAAACACATGTACTAAGTATGGCATAATGCATAAAAATCATGATAACGGACATTTAATGGAAATATGATCTTTTTGATTAAAACGTCATAGTATAAGCATAAGAACAACATTTAACACCTTAGAAACACATAAGATAACTCTTAAACATTTTATCACAATTTAAGGACATTACAGTGAACTATGTCACTGTTACAGTGGATTAATTCACTGTTACGGTGAAGTTCTTCAACTTCACAGTGAACCCTTTTAAACATGCAACCTTCTCACTAAAAGTTATCCTAAGACTCACTTAAGTGAGACAAAGAGAGACCGCCTATACACCATCACTAAGCACACCTAAATTATCCTTAAGACACCTATAATGAGATAAATATACTTACAATACACCAAACACATAAAATGAGACCCTTTAGACTATCTATAGTAAGATCATTATCACTTCATAAAATAGAATATATATAATATTACATTCTCCTCTCAAAAGTTATCAAAAGATTTACTTAATTAATTCAAGAAGAGAACGCCCATACACCCTCTCCAAGATTACCTAAATAATCCTTAAGACTTCTTGAGTTTGGATCTTGTCTAATGTATCAACCAACTTCCCTATCTAGAGTCTTTCTTAAGACTTCCCCAGGTAAGATATGAAGTGACCATTCATATGCCCCCTTCACACCTTAACAATACAACCCTTAACTACTCTAGGTAAGTACTTATTTACTTAACATGCTTTCTAACTTAAGTCATTATCTTCATTAGTTCATTTAAGAGTCATTCATCACATAAGGACATTCAAGTAATGGTCTTGGAGAAGACCCAGGGACTCACTCACTAACATCTTCAAAGCCTATTGTGCAATGTCTAGATAGCGTCCCATACCACCACCTAAACTTCATAGAACTTCTCCAATACTAGTAGGTATCCACATGATGAGAATAGGCAACAACTGACATAGACCATGGTAGCTAGGCATGGAAATCAGAGTCGTAACCTACTCCGATGGAAGGTGTTCTACCTGCCAATGGTAGAACTTGGACACATCCCATATAGTAACATGGTTAAGGAATATGAAGGGTTTCTTTGTACTCTAGTCTCATCCTTAACTAGAGCTTGTTCCCGAACCATACTCACTCGGTGCTAGCGTTTGTTCTCATAGATCATTTCAATAAAGGAGTACATGAAGAGGTTCCATATCTAGTTCATAACACAATCACATTCACCTTACTAAAGAGGTCCCCTAGGGTTGCCTTACAATGGTCTATAGGATAGCTCAATGATTTTCCTAAGCATGACTTCATGACATTTTATCCAATCAATCCCTAAGTCCACCATTCACACAAGAAGGATACCATTACGACTTTCGACTTCAAGGATATCAGAACCCGACAACTAGGTTGAAGGCTCAACATAAAAGACCCCCTTGGAAACATTCAAGGTCACATGTCATCCATACATACAAGACTAAGAGGCTTTAGCATCCTAAGTCAAGAAGTCATATTCTCATTATACATGCATCAAGTAAGAGACACAAGTCTACCAAAACAAGACACAACATATTTCACATATAACATATCATTCTAGAAGCACATAGGTATAACCAACATCATATTTAGGTCACCCTATCCACCACTATAGTATCATCAATATAACCATCATAATAATGACATAGTCGATTAGTAAGAATCATGCATCTACTCTAAGACTACACACATAAGGACATGGTCATAGTCTAACATGATCACCTAATGTTAAGAGAAGAAAACATATTTTCACATTACTCACAAGTATATAGATATGATTATATTTCACATAAAATAAACTATACAAATCATCATAATATATCAAGTAATGCAGACAAGGCCATGATCATCATAATTTATAAAGTAATGCCGACGAGAACACATAATTCACAAGTAAAACACATCGCACCGCCACCATAAGAAGACCATACCAATCACAACATAATACAAGACATAATTAACATAAATAAAGAGAATTATGGCAGCGTACCACAAATCCATTTTCACCACTTCAATCCATAGCTAAATCATCCAATACAATACCAAAAAAGCCCTTACCCATGGCCATGATCATCAATTCAATACAAAAATCATAATACTCAATGAATATAAATAATTTCAATATAGATTTATCAATGTAAGACAGACTATACATTAATCCAATAAAATTCTTACATCATTGAATAGCCCAAATAAAACTACACAAGAATTCATAAGCATTGGCACATGATCATAACACCCATAATATAGCCAATTAGAAGAATTTAGGTTTTGCATGGGTTCATGAAGATTTTAAGTTAAAACTCATATAATTAACAAAAATTCAATCAATATTCAATGATTCAAAACCTGTCACGACTGGAATCTATACCCCAGACGAGACCGGCGTCGTTGACCTCTCAGAGGTCGCAGACAAGCCTACTTAGTCATTTATACTTCCTCTAGGTTAATTTTAGCGGAAAATTTGAAACTTTTTGTTTCCTTAACATACTTGTTAAACATTCTTATCATTTCATAATTGTTCACCATCAACCATCTAAAATTAAGAGATAAGCAACTGAAAGAAATAGATCAATAAGTATTAAGTGTATAATTTCCAAAATGGCACCAATACAAAGTCTGAATAAAAACAGGAAAGAAACGCTAGTGGAACATGCTCCACTAGCTCAACTCTAAAACTAAGCTAGAATGTAAAACAGTAACATCCTCGAAAGCATGAGAACCTACCAAACTCCGGATGAATGCTGACGTCCGGATAGCTGCAACAATGATCCTGTAGCTCTATCGCCCACCTGTACCTGCACCTAAAATAGTATAGATGTATAGGGTTAGTACACACTTGTACTAAGTATGGGTATATTCAAGCACACACCACGCACATGCATGAGAAAGAATAGCTCTTTCCTAACAACATGATTTTTGGGGGTCAAGTTAGTGGACTTGCCAAATTGAGATTAGGAAACTTAGTGAACTTTCCAAATTGGATTAGGAAAGTCATGCCATGAGAGTAACATGCATCATCATAAATATCATATTGCACACAACACGTAACATCTTCATATAGCACATATCATAACACATAATGTATAACACATAGCTTCTTTCATATCATTCATTCATATGCCATGAGACCTTGGAATCATGGACTTGACATTAAGACTTCCCAAAATGAGGGCTCAACATATGGGACCTCAACTAGGGAGTCTTCATTAGAAAACACAGAGTCTGCTTCATTCATCCATACGTACTTCATTTCATTTCATTCATAGGCCAGTGTAAACACCAGCTATACCTAGGGTGTAGTTTAAAACTTTCATCGGGTTCGTTGTGCAATGACCAAGAATGACCTAATGTCATTACTTGAATCTAACTCACCTTTTGATTATCCTATCCTAACACCTTTGGTATCATTCATTTCATTATCTGCATCATTTGAGGCTGGCCTCATTCATTCATTGGGAACCTTAACTTTAACCGACATAGATCATGTGAGCATCATGAAATATAGTGTCTCCCCCACACCGAAAAGAGGTGGAATCACCGGCCAAAGTGACCCAATAACATGCTAGCGTACATGGGAATTTAACTCCCCCAGATCCCTATATTGGTAGTATAGGTTCGAAGACTAGGAGATGTAAGAAGACCCAGACCCGGCAAGCCGGATAATCTCATCTCATGAGAGTTACGTGAACCTCCGCCCTTCCCGAAAGAAGGCATCACCGCTCATAGCTAGCCTATCGGTGCTCATTATAAAGTTCCATTACATTCATCTCATACGTCATGGAAGCTGGCTTCTAGTATGAGGACATCATAGCTCATTAGATGATTTCTCATCTCATCATTAGTATTACGTGTATGAAGCTCAATAATTTCATTAGAGTGTTCATAGAGACTGGTCTCTTCATTATTTTTCACTATCATTGGTGAGTACGTAGTGGTAACATTTACTTAGGCTCATTTGAGATTGCTCTCATCATCTACATTAGCCTCACATCATGTTGTCACCACATCCTTCATCATTAGCACCTTTTCTTTTCATAGTTACTCACCTCTTATTACGTGAATGTTCATTTCATCATTTCATAGTCCATCTCATCATATACCAATGCACTTGGTCACTTAGTGTATCTTACACTCATACTTAACCCTCCTAGGGTTCATTATTTCATTACATACATCTTAGGTTTACTTATTTTTGAACGTATGTTAGACTTATGTCTCTATACACACAAGCCATGGGGCTTCATTCATAGTTCGTTAAGTGATTCTTACTTTCCTAAGATTATGTAGTACAAGACTTATGTATCTTGTATATATGCCAAGATCTTAATTTTGATCTAAGTAGATGGCATTATTCTTGGATATTTTATTCACGTATGACTTGTATATCAATACGGAAGAGTGGGCAAGAAAACCCAAGTTTGAGTCACTTGGATATCATTTATATGTTTCATTGATTTTATTTCTAATGTTCATAACATTAGAACTCTAAATTAAAATCTCAACATTAATATTGAAGGATTAATTTTCTATTTATTTTTTCCCTTAAGATGGCCGAAGGGTTGTGGGTTCGAACCCCACAACCTCTTTTTATTTTTCATTAAGGTTTCATTACTCATTTTCTCCCAAACCAAGAGGTTGTGCGATCAAATCCCCACAGCCTCTTGTATTTTTAATATTAAATTCGCTAAAATAGGGAGGTTGTGGGTTTGAACCCCCACAGCCTCCCTTATTTTTACTTTAATTTCGCTGAGGAGGCTGTGAGGTGGTGGGTTCGAACCCCCACAACCTCTCTATCTTTATTTTAATTAATTGGGAGAGTGGCAGTGAGGTTGTGGGATCGAACCCCCACAGCCTCACTCCATTCCTTAATTAATTTCGCCTCTATCTTCAGCCTTGAGGTCGTGGGTTTGATTCCCACGCCTCGCGTTTTCTTTTTCATTATTTTCTCTTCTTTTGCGCGTACCTGGAGGTCATGGGTTCGAATCCCATGCCTCCCATTTATTTGTTTAATTAATTTTCTCCTTCTTCTTCCCACAGATCGCGAGTTCGATTCCCCCAGCCCCATTTCCCTCTTTTTTTTCGCGAAAACAGTAGCTGGGATCGAATCCCCTTAGCCCCCCTTTTCCCTTTTTCATTTGTCTCGCAACCAGTAGGTAAGGGGTTCGATTCCCATTAGCTCCTTCACGTTTTCCCTTGTTTTTCAGCCTTCTCAACATGTGAGGTCTTGGGTTCAAATCCCATTGACCTCACTTATTTTATTTCCCTTTTAAAAACCCAGAATTGACATTATTATTTAGTGCACAAATCTGGAAATTTTTAGTCCTTCTTCAACTCATTCTTAGGTGCATTTTTTTATAAGTTTAGTTAGCTAAAAGATGGTTATTCAATCCACTATATTTCATCATAATGAACTTCACATTGCACACATATTACACACATAAAATACATAAGAACACACGAATTTTTCGACCCTAAAACAGTGGCTAAAGCCACTGCCCACGACCACACACACACACCAATTGTTTCCGATCACATTTTGATTATCATTTTCGTAATTTCCCTCACATAAACATGTTCACATTTAATATAAACACATCTATCATGCCTAAATCTAACAGCACAACATACCTATCCTACGAATTCGTTTGGGAGCTAAGGACAAGGACATACAAAGGGAAACAACCTTAGTTTTCAAGAGCTTGAGAATCGTTCGAAGGAAAGTACTCTTGGAGAAAGAATTCTAGGAGAGAAACCCATACCTTTTGACGTTGTTCAAGCTTGAAGCTGCTTCCCGGAAACTCCTCTAAATCACGCCCAAACTCACCTAAAGATCCACCACCAACTCGACGGAAATCTTTCTTGCCTTAACGTTTTTTTTTATTAACTTGTTTTTCTTAAAACTTTTCGTGTGTTCTTCAAGTGTGAAGAATAATTGTTATTAACTGTTCTTTAGCTTTCTTGATAGTCAGAGCATGAGAGAATGAGAGTTGAGAGATGTGATAGATAGTTGAGAAACGTGAGGGAGAGAGTTATTAGGATTAGGAGACTAAATTCAAGACTTAGTCAAAATAGGATTTAATTAACTTAATACAAAATCTGATTTATTTTAATTAATATGTGAAAGGACCATTTTACCCTTAATGAATAGATTTTAATTGATGATTAAATCATCAATTCCTTGCTCCTAGTGGGGCTCGAACCCGAGTGGCACCCCATTTGCGAAATGGGTCACTCCGGGTCGCCCCAATTCAAATAGCTCTTTTAATTAAATTAATTAATTAATTTATTAATTCCTCAGGGTAATTACAATATTACCCTTGGCCTGGAAAAGACCATTTTACCCCTGGACCCTCAAAACTTAAAAATTTCTTCTTTTAAGTCCGGTAAAGACTCCTTCGATTAAATCTTTGTTTTCGAGAGCCTCACATGGTTGGTTCTAACCTTTCCAAGCTCAACTAACTCCACAAGTTAGTTGACCTGGTAGTAGTAAGGGTTCTGAGGTCTGGTTCTACGCGTATCAATCCGTGTGAACCTTGGTTTAATCGCAAGCATTCTTGACACCCTAAGTCTTTATCCTATTCATTTTTAGGGTTGTTACAAAACCTTTAATGCAAGAACCCATTGATAGATTATAAAATTGTACAAGTTCATCTTTAGAAGACTTTAGAAAATCACTTTGAAGATTGGCTCCTTGAAGAAAAGAGTTCCAAGGATGCAATATCATACCTCAATGCTAAACCACGAAATTTATGAAGAATCACCAATCAAATCTTTAATCAAAGCTCATCCTTGAGTTTTGGCTTCAATGGAGTTCTAGAGAATTCGGGTTTTGAGTTTAGAATAAAGCATTCATCTAGGTAATTAGGACTTATAAACCCACTTCAAATACCTAGAATACCATTAGGTAACCTCCCAAACTCTTATTTGGACGTAGGGTGAATTTATCAATTCACCCTTGCATTTAATAGTGAACTACGTAGGTTGCAGGCTTCACCTACGCCAGGCCATCGACGGGCCGTCTCCCAACCAACGAACAATCCTGTTGGTCCGTGATTTGGGTCAGAGTCTGGTCATTGGAAGTCATCCTCCCACGCCTATGTATATACCTACGCCCGCCACCTACGGGCGTCAACCAGGCTACTGGCCGTTGATTGCCATCCACAGGTGGGACTGCCTTAGGCAGTTTTGGCCACCTTGACGGGTCCTTCCTCAAGGACCATTGGTTGGTCCTTGGGGATGTTTACCTGTAAGTTTCCAACTCGAATTGATGAGTTTAGGACCTCCCACATCAATTACATCCAAAACAAACACGTAAAACTCGATGAAACATGCTAAGACACACAAGGTCATTTCAAAGCAAACTTTTCGAACGTCATGGATGTTATTGGATGTTTGACCTCCAAACTTCATTAAACTTGACACACTGCCTATAAACACTATTATAACTCATATAAGGACCTCATAAGATCAAGAGACACTCATAATCATATAAAACACACATAAAGAACATAGGTGACTAGTCGTCAAATATCTTGGTCGTCCCTTGACGTTTTACTTCCAATTCATCTAAATCTTTAGACACTCCATCAATACCACATTATAGACCATTTTCGGACCTTATACCCTCATGAAAAACATTTTATTCTCTAGTTTCACCTAAGTCATTTTAGAGGTATTAAAACCTTAGTAGTGTTGCTATTGTGTAAAGACATTCATTTCTTTCCTATTCTTGAAAACATCGTTGTAATTAAAGTATGGAAATATGAATTTTTATAAGGGCTATGCCCGAATTTTGTACTTCATTTTAGATGGTTTAATGTCAAAAGATATTAGACTAAATCCTTACGTATTGATTATGTTGAATAATGAGAAGCCTATGTAAGCTACATATACGACGAGTCTAAGTAAACTCCCTATATGATATTTGACATGTCCAGGTATACCTCCATATGTAAAAAGTTTTAAATTTTCCTCATTTTGACCTATGATATATAAGGATGAATTTTAAGGTCTAGTTTAAGTCTTCTTCGAGGACGAAGATTCCAGTTACGTCTAGGGGGTGCTCCCTAGTCGCGACAAACTTGGTATCAGAGCCAGGTTAAATAATATTAGGATTGATGTCTCACTAAACCACGTGAAGTAGAGTCTTGTTCATAATTGTGAAGCATGAAACACTTATGAATGAGAGGCTATGTGATGCTTAGGAAAGTCTCACTTTGTTGGGATTCTTGAAGTCGTGCCTCTAGAGTCTTAACTCTAAAAGTCCTTACCTTCTAATCTGTTTCTTGTGCTTATAGTCAATCAATACAAGAAGGAACAACGGTGGAAGGGTGGAAGAGGAGAATGTGAATGAGGCGGCTCCCCCTCCGACTCCTCAAGACCCTTCTGTTCCTATTGAAGAAGGGGCTATGTCTATTGTTAAGATAAGGGTGGCCATTCATACCTTGACTCAAGTTTTGGCTACTCAATTTTCTAGGGATGCTACGGTCCAAGTGAACCCCAATGCTAGCACCACCGAATCAAGGATAAGGGATTTCACAATGATGAATCCCCCTACTTTCTTTGGCTCAAAGGTGGAGGAGGGCCCGCAAGTGTTAATTGATGAAGTTTTCAAGTTACTATATGTTATGGGGTGTCTTCTCAAGAAAAGGCGGAACTAGCCACCTACCAACTCAAAGAAGGATGAGAGGCCAGTTAGAGAATGCCGGATTACTTGGGGAGCTTTCAAGACAACTTTTCTTGGTAGGTTCTTTCCCTTTGAACTAAGGTTGAGTAAAATGCAACAATTAATCAACCTTCACCAAGGGGTAAGTGTGTGAAAGAGTATAGTCTCAAGTTCACCTAACTATCCAAGTATGTTACTACTATTGTGGCGGATTGTAGGGTCAAGATGAAACAATTTGTTTTGGGGGTATCTGATCTTGTGGTTAATGAATGTAGGTCTGCTATGTTGATTCCTATTATGGACATCTCTGGTCTCATGGTTCATGTCGAACAAATTGAGGAGCAATAGCTTAAACAAGTTGGTAGAGAATTGAAGAGGACAAGGATCGAAGATGGAAGTTCTTCTAAGTCTAGATTTGAGGTGCAAGATAAGCCAAGGTTCAAGAAGAGGTTCCCCAATCAAATCCCTTCTACCATTCCAAGTATCAAAAAAGGTAAAGGGTATATACCCAAGCCTAAGGAGGTGAAAGGTAGTGGTCCTTATGTTGAAAATTCTACTTGTGCTAAATGCAGTAGAAAACATGAAGGTAAGTGTCTTGTTGGTACAGGAAATTGCTATTGTTGTTGAAAGAGTGGTCACATTAAGAGGGATTGTCCTATGATAAAGTCTCAAGGGAGAGAAAATTCTCAAGCACAAGCAAGTTCTCCCAATCCCGATGCTCTTAACAAGAATCGCTTCTTTGATCTCCGCTCTAGAGGTGATCAAGAGAAGTCTCCCGATGTCGTCACCGCTATGCTAGAAGTGTTCTTTAATAATGTTTATGCTTTACTAGATCTCACTGTTACCTTATGGTTTGTAACCCCTCTAGTAGCTAGAATGATCAATGTATTACCTGATGTTCTAATGGAGCCTTTTACGTTTATAACCCCGTTGGGTGACTCTGTGGTCTCTAGAAGAGTCTTTAGGAGTTTTCCAATATTATTACCCAATAGAGTTACTTTGGTTGACTTGATAAAACTTGATATGGTTGACTTCGATGTCATATTGGGGATGGATTGCTTGCATGCTTGTATTGCTTCCATAGGTTGTAGAACAAGGGTAGTCAAGTTCCAATTCCCGAATGAACCCGTCTTAGAATGGAAGGGGTATACTTAATCCCTAGAGGTCAAATTATTTCGTGTGTAAAAGCTTATAAAATGATCTCTAAAGGGTGTCTCTATCATGTGGTAAGGGTCAAAGACCTTGAATCCGAAGTTTCTCCATTAGAATCGGTATCCGTAGTGCGGGATTTTCTGGAAGTCTTTCCCGATGACTTGCCCCGAGTTCCTCTCGAACGGTAAATAGACTTCGGCTAGACTCGTTGCCAGATACAAAACCTATTTCAATCCCTCCTTAATAGATGGCTCCGGCCGAGTTGCAAGAACTTAAGCTTCAACTCAAGGATTTACTTGACAAGGGTTTCATAAGACCTAGTATTTCACCTTGGGGTGCTCCGGTGTTGTTTGTAAAGAAGAAGGATGGGTCCCTAAGGATATTCTTCGACTACCGTCAACTAAATAAGCTGACCATAAATAAGAAGCAACCTCTCCTTAGGATTAACGATTTGTTTGATCAATTAAAAGGGCAAACTACTTTTCTAAGATTTACTTGAGGTCGGGTTATCACCAACTTAGGGTGAGAGGAGAGGACATACCTAAAACGGCTTTCCTAATTAGGTATGGTCATTATGAGTTCCTAGTCATGTCTTTTGGTCTAACCAATGCCTAGGCGGCTTTCATGGACCTAATCAATAGGGTGTTCTAAGATAACCTTGATTTCTTTGTGATTGTCTTTATTGATGATATTTTGGTGTACTCTAAGAGTGAAGATGAACATATGGATCATTTGGGGGTAGTATTGCAGGTCCTTAAGGAACACCAACTATTTTCCAAGTATAGTAAGTGTGAATTTTTGTTAAGATTGGTTGCGTTGCTTTGTCATATTATCTCAAGTGAGGGCATAGAGGTCTATCCAAGACATAAAGCCATACATTACATTTAAGTACATTTTGCATTACTTTACAGTAACTGGTTTTCTTTTACAGTAAGCTCATTCTTCATTCACAGTAAACTCATTCTCTCCTTAACTACTTAACTTCCCAAATTACCCTCTAGTGATACTTGGTGCAACGTATCGATAATCTCCCATTACACTATCCACACTCAAGCATCATCTGAAATACACAAGGTAATCATACATAAAACCTTCATTAATCATCAAGCATATATACATATACATAGAGGCTTAACATATCATGACAATACAAGTTTCACATATAACTCAACATAATGCATGAACCTCATAGAATACCTATTCCAAGACATCATGTAAGTCAACTCTACCAACAACATACGATACGTGAGTTAACATTAGATATTTGGACTTCACCTTATAAGACATCATAAGAGCTTACTCATAACCTCAATCTAAGCCTACTAGTGCAATGTACATGTGAAGTACCATAACTTCACACATAATTAGTAAACTGATATAGAGATAACAAGCATAACATTTACTTCATACATGAACAAGACAAGTATAGAAGACTTCATACATTACGAGTAATACCTTCATCACATAGTCAATAAGGCCAACATTATGCATACAAGGTAAGACCACATCATATAGACTCATTAGGACTCATACCATGCATATCACCACAAGTAGACAACGCTACAATGTCATACATAAGAAACATAAACATATACACATACATTAGACACCTTCCTAGAACTCTCTTCAAGAGCTACTTGTGCTATGCATAGGTAAAGTCCCATACCCTCACCTACACTAAGCAACTTCCCTTAGGTTATCCTAGTTAGGGTCCATTACTTTAAATCATTGTCCATTTTACTTTAGGGAAAGTATAGACTTAACCGACACTAAGACCATGGGTGCTAAACATGGAATCCGTTGTTGTAGAACCTTACACCAAAAGAAGGTACTCTACCTTGCAAAAGTAGAACATTAACATCATGCTAGCATATGAGGTGATATAACTTGCTAGATCCAATGGGGCAAACATAGTTTATGGAACTTGGAGGCACATATGGAAACCCTCTTTATGCCAAATGGGGCATTGTAGTTATCCACCTCGTGAGGACTATGGTGAACAAGCCTTCCCACATTAGGAAGGGGCAACTCTCATCTAAGTTCACTCGGTGCTAATCTAAGTTCCATTTATTGAAAACCCTTTATTATTATTACTTTATAAAACATAGGCTTTAGGAGATTAACTCTTCATATGATTAGCTCATAGGTCATAGATGAGAGAGTCCTTTTATCAACCTAAATCATGTGAGAAAAGCTTTCACATGGACATAACATATTTAAGCACCATTTAGTTTAGGATACCATTGAGAACACCTTTCAATTCACCCTCTGTTTACTTGATTATCATCCATCCATCATAGACATGTTTTTATGTGTGTGTACATATATGCGAGCAAACATTTCACATAAACACCCTTAGACCACACATGTTCATACTGCACTTCAATAGTGCATAAGTGTTTAGGTGTAACTATATGAGCAATCTTTTCATATAAACACATTTAGACACTATGCATATTCAGACTTCATCATATCATTTACTTGAAATCATAGCATATAAGTCATATTCATAACATACACATACATTCATATTCATGTACATAGATTACAACCTAGGAACTATCCTATCAAGGCATACATATGCAATGCATAGAGAAGGTCTCATACACTTGTCCATACTAGTACACCTATCAATTCTTCCTAGTTAGGGATACATAACATAATTCATGGACATATACTTACATGCATAGTAGTAGACATGAGTGCATATGAGAATATCCTTTCATAAGGCACCATAAACCTATACTACTTATAAGCATGCATGAGGTGTGAGTGTGTGTACATTGGTAAACATGATCACATAATGGTTATCAATATCACACTGAGGTAGCCACCCTCTTAAGACCACAATTCACATCCATGCATAGACCATACACAATAATTTAGCATAGGAAACAAGATAACTTCACATTGCATCCAAGACACCTAACCTTGACCAAGTACACACATTCATATAGGGGTACATAGGTAGGCGTCATACTACACAAGAGTATTCAATCATCAATCATGTATAGAATACCTAACCTTAACTTAGTCGTTCACATGTTCATAACATTATCAACACACCCTAGATCATAACTAGAATGGATGAATAGGCATAATACTTCACATTGGGTGATCATTATCACCACACATTCATAATACAATTGCCTTCAAGGACATGATCAAATCACATAAACATTTACAATAAGATAAACACAGCCATCATAAGTGGACCATACCACAAAATGTCATACAAATTCAACTAGGAATTCTATAGAAAAATAGAGAAATAGAGCAATCTTACCAATTCACCAAGATTTAATTATCATTGATCAATCCTCATAATTCATCAATATTACATGTATAAGGAGGTATCTAAAATTACACTAACATAGACGAAATCATCATTAAACTACCTTAGAATCAAGGTCACATTATGTAAACTACCATCAATCCTATAGAAGGGGAAGGAATATAGGCCAAACTTACCAAACCTCAAAATGTTTGATTCTTATTGATCAATTACCCAACAATTCATCAATTCACGTAAAGGAATATAGAACTAAGCAATTCATTACAATCTAAATATAATTCGATCATCATCTAATCAAAATCAAAAGACCCACATTATATCATAATTTGAGAATTTGGGAGGATCATCGGTTCATAATGAAATTGGATTGAAATTCATCTTTAAAATAGTAGATAATCATCAATTTATCATAAACACGCTTTTGAAATCAATTTGAGAAAGAACCCATAGCTAGATTGAAAATTAGAAATTTTGGTCTTTGAATCATTTTTGAAATTCTTTGATTATGAAGGATAATTAAGGATGAAGGATCACCATACCTTATTTATTGAAGACCCATGAAATTGGAGAAGAAATCATTCAAAAAATCATCTTCTAGCTTGAGCTTGATTTTCCCTCCAATGGAGGTTTGAGAGAATTTAGAAGAGAAAAGAGCCTTTGGGATTTTGATTTCTTATTGGGTGTTTGGTATTTGCTTTCAAAAACGGGTTATATAAGTCCTAGAAACTATTTATAACCAACTCCCAATTACCCAAAATACCCCCACACTTGTTTGGACATTTAGACAAGTCAAACTTAACTTTCATTTTCGATATCTTCGTCAGGGAATAATTCCGCGTCGCGGAGCTGTTCCCACATGATTTTTGGAAATAGATTTTGGGGCAGTAGGTTCCTCGTTGTGTCTGCTAGGAGGACAAAACTTTTGGCCTGTTGACACCCTAGTCCACGACGCGGACCTATTTCACCAAGGAACAAAAAGTTTCTACCTTGGGCAGCTTGTTATTCCAAGGTTGGGTTCTCCTCAAGGACCCCTGGTGCGGTCCTTGGGGAGTCGTGCCAGGACGTTTCGATCCTAAATACACTCATATACATGTTAGGGTCCTATCCTATCAATTTGAGCACCAAACAACACATAAAACATACCAAGACACACCAGAACACACTAGCACGTTTCAAGGCTAACTTTCAAACGTCTTGGACGTTTTACCTCCAAACACTTCAAATAAATCATACCTACTGTAAAACACTTTATTAACATGTTATTAAAATTTTTAGGAACACTTGTGGCTCTAGAGATCTTAGTTGGTATTGAGAGACCTTACATATACTCAATGTTGCACGTGACTTCCTTTCTCCGTACTATGACCGACTTAACTAGTCTAAACTCACTCGCCTTCTTCTTGCTATTTGAGACTAGGTAACAATAGGCTGTGTACAACTCCCGAACCCAGGACATAATATAGGGGCCTCAGGGCCTAGTAAACTAATCAAGCCTATAGAAGTGAAGGGTTTCTCTCACAATGGCATATTTGACATCCAAGCCCTCTGTGGGTAGTAGATTCTCCTCTAGGATGGTTCGCAAACCATCGCCTTTAAATATTTTGAGAAGCCTAGGTGGAGGGAGAACAAGTTTCACATGAGCAACATCGGATGTTGGGGCTGGTACTCAACCCGCTGGGGTGAAAGGTGAGGGAACTCTATTAAAGGTAAGGTAAGATCTAGCCCAGATCTAATCCCTCTTGGACTCTAACGGTTGGTTGTCCTCTGGCTCAAATGAAGCAACTCGAGAGCCAGTAGTAGCCTTGTTAGAAATGGGCCTCTTACCCTTTTCTTTATCACCTGTTGATGGCTTTTTTCTTCTCTTCTCTAGGGGATTCAACCCCCATTCATTGATGGTGATACCATGTACTCTTTTGAAATGTCTATGTTTGTTCTCACCATATCTGCAAAACAAAGAGAGAAAGAACTAATTCAAGAAAAATAACAGAAAATATTTGTAGATACACTAGCTGATCCGCTGAATGAGTCACTGAATCACTTTGGTGAGAAAAATTGGGCTCGTCAAAAGGATTGGCTCAAAACTTTTGTTAATTCGGCGATGCAATGGCCTTTCATCAAATCGCCAACATCTTTCAGTGAACAAGAATTAGCCTGCAAAAAGTTACATTGAAAAAAGGTTCAAGGGTGCCGACAAAGGGTGGTCAAGAAGACTCTCGGCAACCTCAAGCTTCTGGCCAAAAGTTACAGAATCCAATATCAAGTAAGGCATGAATTGAAAGATGAGATGGGAAATTCGGCGAACCACAGAGTGGTTCGTCCAGCTAGACCCACCTTGACAAACAACCAAATGTCTCTACTTTAAACCCAAATTCTTGAATTCAACCCCGCAACACCCAAAAACAAAACCAAAGCATCTATAACTCAGATTAAGACTAGACCTATAACACTCATTACCCCGGGATACCTAGACTTCTCTTTTTGTTTTTGCAAAATTTTGTTATTTGACGACTTTTACATGTAAGACTGATGTCAATCACTCCAGCATTGGGCAAATTACGTCATTTGACACACCTACGCATTTATCAAACTTCAACCGACTAGACTAAGAAACACACAATCACAAACCCAAAATTTTTAATTAATTTTAAGATGCAAAAAATACTGGAACTCAACAATCAAGACAATATGGGAAATAGATTCAAAGAACAATAGGTACATTCAAAACAAATAAAATAGAGAGGTCCAGCACACATCAACACTATATTATAATTTGCAAATGAGTAAAAAATTCTAAGAATAAACTCGGTGTTCGGAGAAACATACTTTTTATGTCAAATATGATAGATTGAGATGCAAAGCGGCAAATAAATCCAAATCCGAGCATAAATTAACGAATTAAATACGACAGAATTGCAAAAAATATATAAAGTAGAGTGCGGGTGTAAGTTTGGGAACATTAAAAGTGAGGGATAGTGAATGTGTTTTAAATTTAAACTTTTGGACATTTAAAAATCATCCAGTTCTTTCTGATTTGGGGACGTTAGTCATGCACTCCGAACTAGTCATCAACTCGCCGAGTAGTCATTAACCTATGAGTTTTATGGGACTTCTAGTTAATGTGGGGGTCCAAACGACAGTATTCATTGGGATCGTCAACTTGCTTAGAAATTCAAAAAACATTTCCTGGGCTCAAGGACATTTAAATACTCCAACGTAACATTACCTTGAGTCTAACGACAGTCAGGGTCGGGCACACCAACTTATTATGCGAAATGCCGACTGGACCTTTAGTTCGTCAACCTGCACTTTTTCAAACATTTTTCACACTTTGATATGCACAATGAACAAACAATTATTTACAAAAAAAATAAAAAGAAAGCATTTAAAGGGTTCTAAGCTTGATTCCCATGTAGAGCCATAGTTAAACTCGTGGCACGACACAAGTCCACAATCAAATTCCATTAGTGGGGTTTGCCACATTTTCATAAGAAAACCCCTCTTTCGGTGTAACGTCCCGAACCACCTTTATTTAGAGAGAAAAAAGGTGTGAAAAATCAAGACATTGTCCCACGACAACGGGATAGACGCCATTGGCGCGGCAGCACTGCAACGGCAACTTACCCTGCTAAAGTAGGAGAGGCGAGGCAAGATCGAATTTTGAGAAATCCTTATTTTTTAATATTTCCAAATATAACCTATATGTTGTTAGTTACCCTCGAAACTCCAGAAAAGTTATTTCAAGTTTAGGAAAGAAAAAGAAGGATCTTTCTAGTGTAGGGATGACAGAATCTTGTGAGATCTTTGCCAAATTCACAGTAGCAAATCGGATAAGCTGGAAAAAAGAAATTAAAACTCTGTGCAATTTCTTGGCGTCCAGGCAGGCTAGGTTTATAGTGGTAAATCTGTGTTTATGGTGTAATATATAAAATTAATAATAAGATATATGTGTGGACCTTCGTGCACTGAGTGAATTCCATGGAAAAAGTTATAGGCTTGCAACGTGTTTGGGGTTCATTCTTGATGTAACAAATTGATGATTTACCAAGTGTTCTTAGTATTTCTTGAGTAGAATTCCTTCATTAAACAAGGGTATCCAGTAGAAGTGAATAAACATTGGTCTATGCTAGGTTTGACCCATCAAAGTAACAGGTTGATGAATTTTTGCACTTTAGGTTTAAAAATTCTAATGACAAACCCTAAAGAAAAAGTATGGTTGAGTTTGTCTTTTGTGTAAATAAGGGTAGAATGGGAAATTCATAGGTGATGGTTGTGATTTCATGATTGTGTGTTGAATGCATGTTCTTGCTTCATTATGATACTTTTATGTATATGAATGTCACTATATTGATCACGTTGTTGTAACTGTGATAGAAGAACAATATAGCCATGAAATCGTGATGTAAATGTATGATCTTGATTATATACTTGTGATTATGATTTTTGTGTGTGATTGGGGATCAGATTGCCATGTTTTAACATAAATATTGGATCAGGTTGAATATGGCATCGAATTGCCACATTTCGGCAAGCTAATTGGGACGCGCGTACCACGCTAGTGCACTAACAGTTTCAGTTTGGGTTATGTGAGAGGGCCAACTACTTTTGATAAGGTTGTAGTAAAAAGCATGTTATATTCTGGTATTATGGTGTGTTTACACATCTGTTGATTGTGTTTTATCTAATGATGATAGGGTGTATATGGAACTGTTTTCTATGTGAGTGTGGGGTGATGCGTATATATCTTAGGAGGTGTACTTATCAGGAAGGAGTGATTTTTAAGGTGTTTTTCTGGGTATGTACCCAAGGAGAACTGGAATAGAACTAGAGATTGAGGTAAGGAGAGAATATATGGCTTGGGTAGATAAGGTGACAATACTTTAAGAATGTAAAAATATAGACAGGTAGAATATGATTGTTAGCGTTGTTTGAGATTATCCAATGTTTTAGTATGTTTAGGCTATGATTTAATTTAACCAGAAGTGTTAGCAATTGGGAAGGAAAGTGGTTGGTGATCAATGTATTTGTGTAAGTGACGTGTTGTAAGAAGGAGTAAGGGTGGAGAAAAGAGTGGTACTTTCATGATCATGTTGTTCTTTTCTTATATTATGAGGTGGGTGATTCTTCGCTATTTTATTTCTAATGATGAACGAAACTAGCCTACAGTCTAAGTGACTATGAATCGAAGCCACTATTGTAACCCAACCAAGGGAACCAAGGGTTGGGGTTGTGTCCGAAGGGAGTGGTAGTGGAAATAGTAGTCACATAGAATTTTGTTCTTGTTAGTGATAGTTTAGGACATTATCGAAGAAAAACAAAATAAATTCATGTTGTGATACCAAAGTGTCAAATAACGAAAATAGGGTTTTGTCTCAAGTTGTATAAACAATTAAAACAAAGAGAAAAATCAAGTGTGGGGGGGGGGGAAGTTCTTGTGGTGTGATCGCAATATTTGTTGAAGTAAACAAATGGGTATTTGCTTTTGATAAGAAAATTTGCAAAATAATGGTAGCTACGCTAAGCATTAGGTGAAAGTAAATTCCCTCTCGGGAAGCTTACCCATATCAAATATGTTTCTCTTGGACAACCACTCGTCTAATAAAGACCATCCTACGCCTTATCCACACCCGCTCTTTCGATGAAAGGCACTTGGATTTGAAGCTGCGGTTCACCCTCACCGGCTTAGCCACTTTTCACCTCACTCCTTAGGACATCAATCTAGCTGTCTTGGTTTCGCGATCTCTCTCTCGAGCAAGCCAAAACAATATAGGTGTTTATGTATTTGCAATTACAAACTCATTAACTTAAACCACAAACACTAGGTGAAATCACCTTAAAATACATCTAATCCTATAAGAAAACAAGTCCCAAAAATAACATCAACATATATTTGCTAAATCAAAACCCTGAAATGGGGTTTTTTAGCCACACATAAAGCAATAATTAAATACACCAAAAATTATAAATTAACTAGGTAGATGAAATTAAACCATAATATGAGTAAACGAAGAAGAATGAAGAAGACCTACTTCCGATTAGAGTAAGAAGGACCTATTTCTCAAGTCTCCCACAAAACCCTCTCCAAACTTGAGAGAAAATATGAAAACTAGAGTTAAAAGGTGAAAAATTATAATATTGCTTCGACTTGCTAAAAATAATAAAGAGATTAGTATTTATAGACTTCATATTAAGTAATGACGAATGTGTTTGGCGTATTTAGTCGTGAATCACCGAGTGATTTAGAGATTTGCACTTCTTCTAGTTCGTTGCCATTTGTGCTTTTCCTTCATTGTCTATGCGTGCTGTAACAATGGGCAGAATAACTCTGCTTTGCGAAACTGTTTGGTGAAGCGCAGACTGCTCCTTTTCAGCTCCTTTTTAACCAGCTTTGTTCAAATATAGCTCTTCGGCGGATCGACAAGCATATACTTGGAGATGATCATGCTTCACCTTCGACTCTTTTCATGCATTTTGTTCCTATTGTGCGCCTAAGTGTCCATGCTTATGTCAAAACTTCAAATACCTAAAACTTAAGAGTGTTTATCATATATTGAGATAACAAATGAGCATTTGAGGACACTATTTACATAAAAATAAAGCCCTAAATGAATTCAATTTGAGGACTCATATACACCCCCAACATAAATTTTTTCTTCTCCTCAAGTAAAACTCAAGTTCAGCATTTCAAATAGGATGTCTCAAATAGTGCTACACAAGACTCAATCATGAACATACACAACAAGACTCAAATAACTCATGCATAGATCAATTGTATACTCTAAGATTCAAGTTGTGACACACCATTATGGTAGATTCTCGTGCTCGCAATATTTGTTATTTATGCAAGTTCAAGCTCAACAAAAGTATCTACATGCCCTAACTCAAAGAATGATTCCATCTTCACACACAAAGATTAGTCCTTTTAAGATCAGGAATCACATGCAACACTTATACTCCCAAAGAGGAACACAATGCATGATTTCACCCATAGGTTTGCCCATATTTCTTATCAATCTTCATTTAAGTTTACTCAAGATCATAAAGGTGTTTATAATGCTTGTAATGGGTCTGAGTGCTATGGTATGTTCATTTAAGCACAATGAACTTTTCCTCATGATATGTGCTATTCTGCATATATCCCCTTTCTTTCTTCTTCAATCCTTAGTCAAGTGCTACTTAGCCATCTATTTATTCTTCTACATGAATTTCTTGGACACCCAATTTCTTTTTATACTTTTATTCCACACCTTTTTATTTTACGTTCTTTTCTTTTCTTTTTTATTTCCTTTCTTCCTTTTTGTTTAGTATGGAGGGTTTTAATTTTTCAACAATACTATAGGTTTGAGAGACTTTTCTTGCACTTTTTGACTTCTTCTTTCCCTTCTTACTACACCTCCAACTCAATATTTTGGCCTAAGTTGGCTATTCACTTAGATCACATGACAAGAGGATTGTATATGGTGGATAACGTAAGGTTTATGTTTCATAAAGGTTCTTCCAAAGAAAAGGTGAGGCTCAACGGTGTTCAAAAGAGATTCACATGCTCATGGGTAGGCCACAAAAGAGGTATATGTCAAAGTTGGTTCACACTCTTTAAATTTGCCTACGATCATATTAAGAGGAAATGTTTCTAAATAAATCAGACGAACTGGGAAAATTCTAGATTTATTCATGCAAGGTTCAAGGTAGTATCATCACAAAAGGAATTTACACTTCAGTCAAAAAAGACAACAAATTTTCACTAGTGTGCAATGTTCATTACAAAAGAATCAATTTGATAAATGGATAATCACAGTGAGATGCAGAGATCACATATTGACTATGCAATTTCATATGTTCTCGTCGTAGCTGTACATTCATGTTTGTTTGATTTGGAGCACTATTTAAGTCATCGGTATTGATTGAAACTAAGACTTCAATTTTGTACAAGAACAACCACTTTCAACACAAGAGGTGGCGAAATTTTAAAAAATTATAATATTTGAAAATTTATCGGAAGGGTAAAAATTATCTTGAAATTAGGACCCCAACTGAGGGCCATAAGCTAAAACAATTGCGTAAGAAATTTTAAAACACAATGAAAAACCCCAATTATACAAAAAAACATATATATATTTATACCAAGCAAAACAATAAAAAACAAGGTCAAAATGGTAGAACTCACCCCACCATAAGTAAAAGTGTTTTACTCAAATGAAAATAATGAAAAAATCTAGAATTGACTAAAGGTAAGAAAATGAGAGGGGTGAAGAAAGGTCCTGTCTATGCAGCCTCTCCTCCTGACGGGGCATCAGTCCCTTATGCATCCTCCTGGAACTCGATAAGGGACCCTAGAGCGTTATCATCATGTTCATCATCCTTTTTATTTGCCTTAGCTTTTGCAGCAATATTACTTTCAATCATTCTGTATATCTCATGGTTTGCCCTGAAGGCATGCATAACATTAACGAAACCTCAAACACATTGAGGCACATTAGGATCGATGGGAATTCTTCTTTTGGCCATGGCTTCCTTGGTGTATTTCTTCTCACAGGCTAGACCCGTTCTATTTTCCTCGTCTTTAAAACCTCATACTCTTTTGTGCCTGGTTGGATCATTTCTCCTTTCCACTTTTTGTCTAGCCATTTCTGCAAAAATATTGATGACAAGTTAGGCAGTAATTTAGAAAGGGGCAAAAGAGATTTTGACTTTATAGTCACTTCGCCAAACTTATTTGTAACATGTTGATTCTGTTAGGTTCTTTATTAGGATGATGTACAAATGATATAACGGTGCAGACAAAGGGCGAAAAGAAATCTTTCGGCGAATCACCGAGTGCAATTTGTAACTCAATTTCATCGCCGAAATTTACAGATAATCCAATACATAAATCATTAAGTTAAAGGCAAAATGGTAACGTTAAGAAGAACAACCAAGCAGTTGTGTGAGCTGCACTCAGCTCGCCAAACACCCCAATGTGCCTATTTTCACTCCATTCTTTAAAGCAACCCCTTATAATGCAATTCAAACCTTTTCAACCTCAATTTTAATTACAGTTCAGCTAACAGCACATGCGAGTGGGATTCTATTAATTACTCGAGAAATATCGAATAATAATCGATAACATATACCATCCATAAACTCATTAACTTAGCAAAAATTAATAATATCAATCATTATGCAAATTAGTAAAAATATAGGTAAGTAATTGAGGGATTTTATCACACATCCTTGATGCCGATTGAGATTCTAATGTTGCGCTAGGAAGCAAATTATTCAAATAGGAGCATAGTTAAAAATTTAAATAATTTGGAAATACTTGCAATATAACTAATAGAGTGAAAGTGTGAGTTTGTGAAAGAGGGACAAAGTGAAAGAAACGACATAACACAGACTATTAAACTTGTTGCTTTTTACTGTCCAACTTCTGCCTGTTCGAAGTTGTTAGTCGTTTTTCTTAATTGCTGGACAATGAGTCGACCATCTAATTCGTCGCAAAATTTATAGAATTTCCACCTCTTATGGATGTCACATAGGCGGTCTTGTACCTGTCATACTATAACCTTGGGGTAGTTAAATTACTTTACAAGTTTAACAAATAGTGTACTTAAAAAGTGTTATTTATTTGATCCCATTAATTTTTTTGTCCGTATTCTTTAATTTCCACATGTTTATCTATATTAGGATATGAGTGTTCTCCTAATTAGGTGTTAGAGTAAGTGTCCACACGGCCCGGTGGGTTTGGACTTTGACAAATTGGTATGAGAGCATAGGTTACTGGTCTCCCCACACAAGAGAAAATGTGTGGATTAGACTACTTCAGATTGGTGTGTTGACGTCCATATCTGATCTACAAGAGGCGAAGAACCATTCTAGGAATTATTCCACTCTTCCTCTCCTCTCTTTTAAAGTGTCGCTTGTGGTATGAGTTTATTCCAATTGGTATCTCCTGATTCCAATTGGTATCTCAACCAGGTAAGTCGGATGTCATGATTTCGACTGAAGGGATGCAAGCAAAATTAATTGGAATTGGGAAGGCTCCAAATGGTATTGGCCTTAAGGGTCGTACGGTGGGATGAACTAACAAATAAAATTTAACTTCATGAGTGTTATTATTGAAAACTATGAATGTGTGTCACTTTCTACCTAATTTTTTGAAATTTTTGCTTTGATGTTTGAATTTAACTATATTGTGAATTTCTTGTGGAACAAAGTAATTGTGTTTGTGGTAGTAGAGTCCCATACCCTCACCTACACTAAGAAACTTCCCTTAGGTTATTCTAGTTAGGGTCCATCACTTTACTTTCATTGTCCATTTTACTTTAGGGAAACTATAGCCTTAACCGACACTAAGACCATGGGTGCTAAACATGGAATTTGGTGTTATAGAACCTTACACCAAAGGAAGGTGCTCTACCTTGCCAAAGTAGAATATTAACATTATGCTAGCATATTAGGTGATATCACTTGCTAGATCCTATGGTGCAAACATAGTTTATGGAACTTGGAGGCATATATGGAAACTTTCTTTATGCCAAATGGGGCGTTGTAGTTATCCACCTCGTGAGGACTATTGTGAACAAGCCTTCCCACATTGGGAAGGGGCAACCCTCATCTAAGTTCACTCGGTGCTAAGCTTAGTTCCCTTTATTAAAAATCCTTTATTAACATTACTTTATAAAAGTAGGCTTTAGGAGAATTAACCCCTCATATTCTTAGCTCATAGGTTATAGATGAGAGAGGCCTTTCATCAACCTAAATCATGTGAGAAAACCTTTCACATGGACATAGAATATTCAAGCACCATCTAGTTTAGGATACCATTGAGAACACCTTTCAATAGTCCCTATCTTGAATAGATCATCATACATTCATCATAGACATGTTTTCATGTGTGTGCATATTTGTGATCAAACCTTTCACATAAACCCCTTTAGGCCCACACATGTTCATACTTCTCTTTATTCGTACATAAGTGTATAGGTGTAACTATATGAGCAATCCTTTCATATAAACACATTTAGATACTATGCATATTCATACTTCATCATATCATATACTTGACATCATACCATATAAGACATGTTCAGAACATACTCATACATTCATATCCATGTACATAGATTACAAACCTAGGAACTATTCTCTAAGGCACACATGTGCAATGCATACACAAAGTATCATACCCTTGTCGATACTAGTACAACTATCAAGTCATCCTAGTTAAGGGATACATAACATAATTCATGGACATATACTTTACAAGAATAGTAGTAGACATTAGTGTGTAAGAGAATATCCTTTCATTAGACACCATGAACCGATAATACTTGTAAGCATGCATAAGGTGCAAGTGTGTGTACATTGGTCAACATGATCACATAATGACTATCAACATCACATTGAGGATGCCACCCTCTTAAGACCAAAATATACATTAATTCATAGACCACACATGATATACTAGCACAGGAGATAAGACAAGTTCAACAATTGCATTCAAGATTTCTAACATTGGATAATATCACACAATAATATAAGGGTACATAGGTAGGGGTCCTTCACCATTATTACATCATCAATGGCAGTACCTAATCCACACCTAACCCTAACAACTTTATTCAATTATAGAAGACATCATCAATACGTAGAACATGCTACTAGATTGAGAAACTAGGTATATGTTTCATATTGCGTGATCATCATAACCACATATTCATATTACATCAATTTTCCTTCAAGGCCATGATCAACACATATATAGCTTGACAATAAATAAGCACCGCCACCATAAGTGAACCATACCACAAAATGCCATAGAAGGCCAAGTCAACTAGCAATTCTATAGAGGAGTAGAGAGAATAGGGCCAACTTATAATTTCACCAACCTTTGATCACCAATGATCAATACTCATATTTGATCAACAATTCAAATATAGGGAAGTATCTAAAAGTATCATAGCATAGACGAAATCATGCTTCAATTGCTGTGGGATCAAGATCATATTAGGTACTCTACGTTATCAATTTATAGAAAGTGGAGGAATATAGGTCAACCTTAGCAAATCTTCAAACCTTGATACTCATTGATCAATTACACATAATTCACCATCAATTTACATAATAGGCGGTAGAAATAGTTAATTCAGCATACTAGAATCATAATTCAATCAACATAGCATCAAGATCACAATGCCGATAATATAGGCTAATTTGAGAATTGGAAGGGACATGGGTTCATCATGAAATTGGATTGAAATTCACTTTAAAATCAGTAAATAAACATCAATTAATCATAAACATGCTTTTGAAATCAATTTGAGAAAGAACCCATGGTTAGGTTTAAGAACATACAATTTCATCCTAGAATTCTCATTGAAAAGATTTGAAAGAAATCATTAGATGGAAGGTTATCTAACTATGAAGTATCACCATACCTTCTACATGAAGAAGCCACGGAAATTTATGAAGAATCCATGCAAATCCAATCTACAAGTTGTTCTTGAGCTTCATCTCAAATGGAGGTTTCTAGAGAGGGAAAGTCAAATTTTGAAGAATGGATTGGGTATGGGGTTTTGATCTATAACCAACTGAATATGACCAAAATGAAATACAAGAACCTCCTAGGGTCAGGTTAGGACGAGGGGTGAATTTCCCATTCACCCCTTAATGAAACAGTGCGCATGCAGCAAAATGCACGCACCATCGACGCCCAGTATACCCATCAACGGGCTATACTGACAATCGTCATTTGGGTCTGAGGCTCGACATTTGGATTGAGCTTTCCCCAATCTAAGTATGGGCTACGCACCCCCATCGATGGGGCGTAGGTTGACTGACGGTCCATTATTTGCTTGGACATAAGTGGACACTGCCAAGAAATGTCTAGGCAGTGTTCAGGGTCCTCCTTGAGGGCCTTTTGCAGGGCCCTTGGGGTGTCGTTCCCGGATATTTTGAACATAAACCCACTCGCATACATGTAAGGACCTTCTATATAAATTTCACCCAATAGCAACACATAAAACATGCCAAGGTACGCCAAGACACACATGCACGTCTCAAGGCTAACTTTCAAACGTCATCGGACGTTCTTTGACGTTTGACCTCCAAATCACTTTAAATCAAGCATGCATACTGTAAAAAACTTAATTAACATATTTTAACCCTTTTTAGAATGGTGCCGTAGTTAAGTGTAGTGATGGACATCGAGGTAGGTTAGTATGGAACGACATGCAACCATCTTTAAGAAAGTCATAAGAGCTTTCCTAATGAACCCTGATCGCTATACCCTGGTGGATCCATTCTTGAAAATGATATTATGGGTCGGTAGGCCGAATGATGACGCCCTCTCTAATACACTTAAATGATTGAATTACTGTATGAGAACAAAGGCAAAGCACCGAGTGGATCTGCTTAAGGGAGTAGCTCTAGTTGACTATGAGGCTAGAGTACAAAGAAACCTTTTGATATCCCCTACACGATGTAACTACATGAGATGTGTCCTAGTTCTATCCTTGGCAAGTAGAACACCTTCCACGATATGGTGTTTTGATGACACCAAATTCCATACCTAGCTAGTATGGCCTATGTCGGTTAATGCATATTCTCATCTTCTGGGATATGCCCTCTAGTATTGGATAGGTTCTAAAACGTGCACATAGTGGAATGGGACGCTATCTATACCTAACACAATTAGGCTTTTAAGATACTATAATGTATTCCCTTGGTTTTTCAAGACCATTATGTGAAGTTCCTTATTTGACTAGTTGTCTCTTAAATGGATTTAAATGAATAATGTTCACTTAGTTGAAGTATGTTGATTAGAAAGGTTCTTATCTAGGGTAGCTTTCAGGATCACTTAGGTGTTCTTGAAAGCGTTGTATGGGCGGCCCTTGTGATGTTTTACTTAGGTGGGTCTTAGAGTAACCTTAGGTAGAGCGTCTAACTGATGAAAAGGCTTACTTTATTGGATATGGAAATTAAGTGCTATATGTTGATGCTAGTTGAATATGTCATATATGATAGTTGACTTGGATTATGTGTCTTAAACTCTTATAATGAAGGTTTTTATAAAAATGTCATGAAATCATGTTTTTATACTAAATGTCTTGCATGGTTTTTGCATGGCCTCCATACTTAATACATTAAATGTGCTAACCCCTTCTTTTCCCTTTTTGACAAAGTGTAGGGATTGGAGTTCTTGGTATTCCATGGATGACTGATAGGTTTCTAAATGTTGAAGATGAAATTTGGTGAGTCCTCATAGATTCGAGGACACGAGACACATGTTTTTTTGTGGTCTTTTAGTCTTTATTTCATGTATTGTATGGGCTTAGTCCCAATGTTGCTTTGTAATGCATTAGACTGTTTATAAGACAAACATGTTGTAAACTTAGATGTTTGAAAAGTCTTCCGCTTTCTTATTAATGAAAGTATTATTCCTGTGTAAAAAAAATTTTAATTCTTACTTATTTTGAGTATCATATGCAATGAATTATCCATGAGGCTTGTATGAGGACTCCAAGAGGTCGATTAAGCCGTTAGGTGACTTGGGCTACTCCTGGGTCGTGACAAACCATATTTGTTAGGAGCTCAACTGGTAGACCACCTGACTGAGTCCAACCAAGAAGTAGAAAGGGACTTCAACTTATTAGCACTTTTAATAGAGCAGGATGAGTTAACCAATAAGGTAAGGTTGTTGGAACTTCATTGCATATAGAAGGATCACTATGTTCCTTCTCATGAGCGAGTAAAACTCAAAAAGGATGGACAAATTGAAGAAATGTCCACACTCCTTCTTTGAAAAGCCAATCCGCATGATAGGTTACTGGAGAACTTCAGGGAAAATGTATTGATGCTAAACAAGATTACAACCTCGCACTCAATGCTCATTTAACTACTAAGATCCAAAATGGACCAAATGTTGATTGACCTTTTTCTATGACTGAATATCACGACCCACCCACCTTGCCGTGCGGGAACCCGCACTAACACATAAGTAGGAGAACCCTCATATCCTAATAGAGAAAAACATGCGGAAATTAAAAAAGGACAACAAGGTTAAGCAAATTAAATAAATAACACTTTTTAAGTACACTCTTTGTTAAACTTGGAAAGTAATTTAACAACCCCAAGGAGAAAATTTGACCGGTACAAGAGATATTAAGAGTTACAAATAGACAATAATAACAATAAAAAACAAAGATCCAACCATGCAGAAAAAAGAGTCAAAGTTTCGTCTTCACCTAATGAATCATCACAAATCCTGAATCTAGACTATGTCAAAAAGACATAGCAAGTGTAGTATCAATACAAGACATCATCGGTCCACTCGATGCCCACTTCATAATATAGCAAAAGAACAATACGATGCAAGTACCACTCGTTTCTCCACCCTTAACCCTTCTTAGAACACGATAACTTATACCAATACTCTGATCACCAACCACTTTCCTTCCCAACCGCTAACACTTCCGGTTCTATTAAATCATAGTCTAAGCATGCTAACACATTGGATAATCCCAAACACCGCTAACAATCCTTTTCTACCAATCCATCTTGTTACATTCATAAAGTATCGTTACCATATCTACCCAAGACATATATTCTGTCCTTACATCTATCTCTAGTCCTATCCTAGTTCTGCTTGGGTACTTACCGAGACAAACACATCGACAAATCACTCATTCCCAAGAAGTACACCTTATAAGATATCTACGCATCACCCCACACTCACATACCGGCAAAAGTTCCACCTACACCCTATCATCATTAGATAAAAACACAATCATCACAAGTTTAAACACATAACAATACCGGAATATTACATGATTTTCACTACAACCTTATCACAAGTAGTTGGTCATTTTAGGAACCCAAACTTAAACTGTTAGTGCACCAGTGTGGTACCCAATCCCAATTAGCTTGCTGTAACATGGCAATACGATCTAATAGTTATTGCAGAACGTGGCAATCCGATCCAATATTTATGCCAAAACGTGGCAATCCACAATTCAATCCAAGTTAGCTTTCCGGAACATGGAAATTTGATCCCAAATCACACACCAAAATCACAATTACAAGTACATCATCAACATCATACATTTACATCATGATTTCATGGATATATTATTCGTCTATCTCAGTTACAACAACGTGATCAAAACTGTGGCATTCATATACATACAAGTATCATAATGAAGCAACAACATGCATACATCACACAATCATAAAATTAGAACCAGCACCTACGAATGTCCCATCCTATCCTTAATTACAAAAGAGAGAAACTCAACCCCCTAATTCTTCTTCAGGGTTCGTCATTAGGATTTTTAAGCCGAAAGTGATAAAATTCATCAACTTGTTACTTTGATGGTTCAACTTTGCACAGATTGACGTTTATTCTCTTCTATCGTATAACCTTGCTTAGTGAATTAATTCTACTCAATAACTACTAAGAACACTCGGTTAGTCATCAATTTGTTACATCAAGCACTAACGCTGACACGTTACATGCCTATATATTTTCCATGGAATTTACTCGGTGCACAAAGGTCCACACATATCTCTTATTATTAATTTCATATATTACACAATAAGAAAGAATTTATAACTACTCAATGTATAAAAACCTAACCTACCTGGGCTCCATGCAATTGCACGGAGTTTTGATTTGTTTTCCAGCTTTTCAAGATTTTGTACGGTGAATTTGCTAACATATAGCAAGATTATGCAATCCCCACGCCAGAAAGTTCATTCTCCTTCTTCCCAAACTTGAAATAACTTTTCTAGGGTTTTTAGGGTAATTAATGACATATAGGTTATTTTTGGAAATATGGAAAAATATTTCTCGAAATTCAGATTCAGACTCGCCTATCACGCTTTAGCAGAGTATGTTGCCGCTGCAGCGCCACAAAGCTAGCGGCATCTGTCCCATTGTAGTGGCAAATGGTCCATTTTTTTTTGTGCATTTTTTCCCTTTCTAAATAGCAACGGTTCGAGTCGTTACAATAGATATCAATTCAGCACTCGTTCCTCCCCGAACGACTAAGGCTTAGTCATCAGACGCTCTCACTTCAGGGTGCTCTTTGCTAGCAAAATGACTCTTCTACCGAACGACGACAGTTTGTGACCTCTAATTATTCACAACACTAAAATGGTAGACACACAATAGATCGAAGGGTTAAATGCACTATATGGAAGGTGTACTAGGTGTAACACCCCGTAGCCAAAACAGACAAAAAATTAGTATTTCAGAAAAAATATTTTTGCAGACAGTTAAGGGAAATGCATTTGGGTCAACTTAAAATGATCATAACTCTTATAACAAAATGAATTAGGTCTCTCATGACATACCCACAGATAGATAATTGAATTATATTTCCATATCCACCGACCTTGCTAAAATCAAACCTCCGAGTAAAACGTTATGCCCATTTTAGTAAAGGCCTGTCGAATAGGCCCTCACGACGGATCCAATGACGGGGCGTCGGGCACACGACGGACCATCAGTCCTGGCCATCGTGTAGCCCGACAGCAACCTTCCCAGGGGTCTTATTGACCTTTCCCACTCCATTTAAACCATAAGTTATGTCGTTTTGACCCTAAATCATCAGATTTTAGTCAGTTTAAGCCTAGAAACATAATGAAAACATATCCAAGTCAAATCATTAAATCAAAACTTAGAAAATTAGAAGCAAGATAGGAGGAAAAAAACTCAAGAACCCTAGTTCAAGAACACCACAAGCTCCAGCAGTTCCAGCCCAGAAACTTAATTATTTTTCCGTGGATTTCATCACCAGGTATGCGGGATTTCACTAGTGGGTTCTTTTCACCCATTGGGTCCCTAGTTTTCAGTTAGATTCTTGATTTTCTTATCATGATTAAACCTAGGGTTTCTAGAACTTTGATACAACTTCATGAATTTATTAAATATATATTCCAAATCAGATTATCATGTTATTACTCAGATTATCGCATGAATTTCAGAACCCTAGCTTTGTATTTCTTTAGTTCTTGAATTACACATGCTAGGTCAGATATTTCAGAAACTTCAGATATACATGCCTCAGTTATAAATGCATAATTACCAGATTAATTATTGCATTCTCAGTTTGCATGTTCAGTTTGAGCTATCCAGTATTTACAGAAACTCAGACATAATTAGTTAATTTACAGAATTCATTGGGAGTAGCATAATACCGAGTTGGACTAGGGTTTAGCGTACCCAATAGTCCCAGAACTACTAGCCAAGTAGGTTGTAAGTCCCCTCTGTGGGCAATTAGTTTAGTGATCATGCCAGCATGCCTTTATACCTTTGGCAGGGTATATTGGGTCCTCTCGATGGGGCGTATACATCGGACTCCACATTTAGCTCATGTGGTTTTATTATCGGTTATTAGTAGCTCCCACAGTTCAGTCAGACTCTCTGCATGACCATTTATCAGTATATTCAGTATTCAGTTTTAGCATGTTATAAATTGGTCATTGCATTCAGTTAGCTCAGAAATTCAGTATATCATGTTCAAATTATAATACTTGCTTTTGTGCTTGTTCAGTTATGTTTTATTTCAGCTTTACTCTATCCTATATGCTCAGTACCTTTCAAGTACTGACGCATACGTGCGCTACATCTTCTCGTGATGTAGGTTCAGGTTCTCAGCATCCAGATCACGCATAGATCAATTTCCCGATCTCTAGATTAGCAGATTCAGTGGTGAGTCCTCATTCTCCGAGGACAAGACTCATGAGTTTCTCTTCAGTATTTAGTCTTTTAGTTTCAGTTTTTGCTAGATTTAACTGGGGCTTGTCCCAGTATTTCTAGTCCAGTTTAGAGGCTATTTTCAGACATAGTTAGATTTAGCTTAGTATGAGTTAATATTTCCTTTGTATTAAACTCATTGTTTTCAAATATCTCAGTTGTAGAATATGGGTATTCCTCATCTTTTCAGATTTAATTATGATTTAGATTCCGCATCAGTTTATTATTTTAGTATGCTCATGATCATGCCAGCAGGGTTAGCTTGGGATCACTTGTGGTCCTAGGTTCCGTGTCTGCGTCTCGGGGGTAGCTCGGGGCGTAACAAAACTTGGTATCAGAGCACTAGGTTAAAGAGTCCTAGGATGTCTGAAAAGCAGCACTAAGTAGAGTCCTTTTCATGGGTGTGAAGTGAACCACATCTAATGAGAGGGAGGCTATGAAGTGTTTTAGGAAAACTTCACTTTCTTGATATTCTTATCGTGCGTTGGTATGATCTTATTTCTAATCCATCATTATGCGCTTAAGATCATGCCTTCTCATAGAGCTTAGGTATGGAATGCTAATTCACGCAATGCTAACACAGTTCCTCTAGTACCATATAAGGAAGTTCAAATGCAGAGTTTCAGAATTCCAATTCAGTTTTTGTCTCAGAGAATGAACAGCAAGAACAATCACCAGGTTCGAGTTCCTACTAATAGAAATGATCGATTAGTGGCAGCCAGTGTTTTTGATTTCGTTAGGATGAATCCGCCTAAGTTTTCAAGGTCGCAAGTTGGTAAGGACCCACATAAGTTCATTGACGAGGTCAAGAAAATATTTGGTGTGATGTCAGTAACTGGTAGTGATAGGTGAGATTGTCATCCTACCAACTCAAGGATGTGACTCACATATGGTTCACTCAGGAAACGGACATGACTTTGTCTTTTATAACTCAGTATAGAAGTCCAGTTCAGTGTTAGTCTAGAAACTCTCTCAGAACCTTTCTCAGTCTCTACTTAGTTGGTGACCCAGTTATAGCTAGACGGGTATACAGAAATTGCCCTGTCACAGTCTCTCAGAAAGTCACCTCAGCAGATCTAGTAGAGTTAGAAATGGTAGACTTCGATGTTATTCTAGGCATAGATTGGTTACATTCATGTTATGCCTCAGTCGATTGCACAACTAGGATTGTTCATTTTCAGTTTCAAGACGAACCAATCTTAGAATGGAAGGGTAGTAGCTTAGCGCCTATGGGTCGATTTATTTCTTACCTTAAGGCAAGAAAGATGATCTCAAAGGGTTATCTCTATCATCTAGTTCGGGTTAAGGATTCTAGCCTTGAAACCCCAACTCTTGAGTCAGTTCCAGTAGTCTGTGAATTTCCAGAAGTATTTCCAAAAGATCTTCCCGGGATCCCTCCCGAAAGGGAAATCGACTTTGGAATTGATCTCCTTCCAGATACCCAGCCTATTTCTATTCCTCCTTACAGAATGGCTCCAGCAGAGCTTAAGGAATTGAAAGAGCAGTTGAAAGACCTTCTAGATAAGGGTTTCATAAGACGTAGTATTTCACCATGGGGTGCACCTGTATTGTTGGTAAAGAAGAAAGATGGTTCTCTCAGAATGTGCATTGAATATAGACAGTTGAACAAGGTCACAATCAAGAATAAGTATCCCATCCCCAGGATTGATGACTTGTTTGACCAACTTCAGGGTGCTAGTCATTTCTCAAAGATAGACCTCAGATCGGGTTATCATCAGCTCAGAGTCAGAGATAGTGACATTTCGGAAACAGCCTTCAGAACTCGGTATGGTCATTATGAATTTTTAGTTATGTCGTTTGGACTAACCAATGCTCCTGCAGCTTTCATGGATTTGATGAACAGAGTGTTCAAACAGTACTTGGACTTGTTCGTTATCGTCTTTATTGATGATATCCTCATTTACTCTAGGAGTGAGGAAGAACATGCAAGTCATTTGAGAATTGTTCTACAGACTCTCAAGGATCGCCAGTTATTCGCTAAGTTTAGCAAATGTGAGTTTTGGTTGCAATTCGTTGCTTTTCTTGGTCACATTGTATCTAGAGAAGGGATCCGCGTAGATTCACAGAAGATAGAAGCAGTGAAACAATGGGCCAGACCTACCTCTGCTACAGATATCAGAAGTTTCTTAGGTCTAGCGGGTTATTATAGGAGGTTGGTGGAAGGATTTTCATCCATAGCCTCACCATTGACTAGGTTGACTCAGAAGATGGTCAAGTTCCAATGGTCAGATGATTGTGAGAAAAGCTTCGCAGAATTGAAAACTAGATTGACTACAGCTCCTGTCTTGACTCTACCAGAGGGATCAGATGGTTATGTGATCTATTGCGATGCATCTAGAGTTGGCCTTGGTTGTGTGTTGATGCAAAGAGATAAGGTTATATCTTATGCCTCTAGACATCTTAAGGTGCATGATAAGAACTATCTAACTCATGACCTCGAGCTTGCAGCAGTGGTGTTTGCACTTAAGATATGGAGACACTACTTGTATGGTGTTCATGTAGATGTGTTCACCGATCATAAGAGCCTTCAGTATGTGTTCACCCAGAAAGAGTTGAATCTTCGCTAGAGGAGATGGCTTGAGTTCCTTAAGGATTATGATATGAGTGTGCATTATCATCCTGGAAAGGCTAATGTAGTGGCTGATGCTCTTAGTAGATTATCTATTGGTAGTGTAGCCCATATTGAGGAAAAACGAAAGGAGCTAGTGAAGGATGTTCACAGTCTTGCTCGCTTGGGAGTTCGCCTTATGAGCATATCAGACAGCGGTGTAACAGTTCAAAATGGGGCAGAATCGTCTTTGGTAGTGGAGGTTAAGGAAAAGAAAGAGAGTGATCCGATCTTGCTTGAACTAAAGGGTGCAGTCAACAATCAGAGAGTGGAGGTTTTCTCCCAAGGGGGAGATGATGTACTTCGCTACCAAGGTAGATTGTGTGTTCCTGATGTGGGAGAGTTGAGGAAGCATATTCTTGTAGAAGCTCATAACTCCAGGTATTCTATTCATCCAGGTGCCACTAAGATGTACCGCGATCTGCGGGAAGTCTATTGGTGGAATGGCATGAAGAGGGATATAGCAGACTTTGTGAGTAAGTGCCCCAATTTCCAGCAAGTCAAGGTAGAACATCAGAAACCAGGAGGTATGACTTAAGAGATCGATATTCCTACTTGGAAGTGGGATGTAATCAATATGGATTTCATCACAGGGTTACCTCGTACTTGCAGACAGCATGACTCAATTTGGGTGATAGTCGATAGGATGACTAAGTCTTCTCGCTTTTTGGCGGTCAAGACAACATATTCGGCAGAGGACTATGCTAAGCTTTACCTTAATGAAATTGTGAGGTTGCATGGGGTTCCTTTGTCTATCATCTCAGATAGAGGTCCTCAGTTTACCTCTCATATCTGGAAGTCATTTCAAAATGGTCTTGGTACTCAAGTTAACCTTAGTACAGCATTTCATCCACAGAAGGATGGGCAGGCAGAGCGTACCATTCAGACCTTAGAGGATATGTTGAGAGCTTGTGTGATCGATTTCAAAGGTAGTTGGGATGATCACCTTCCTTTTATTGAGTTTGCCTACAATAATAGCTACCATTCCAGCATTCAGATGGCCCCTTATGAGGCTTTATATGGGCGTAGATGTAGATCTCCTGTTGGTTGGTTTGAGGTAGGTGAAGCAGCTTTGATAGGGCCAGATTTAGTCCTTTATGCTATGGAGAAAATTCAACTCATTAGAGATAGACTTAAGACATCCCAAAGTCGTCAGAAATCTTATGCAGATGTAAGGAGAAGGGAACTAGAGTTCCATGTTGATGATTGGGTTTTTCTGAAAGTCTCACCTATGAAAGGGGTGATGAGATTTGGAAAGAAAGGGAAGCTCAGTCCTAGATATGTAGGACCTTACAAGATATTGAAAAGGGTTGGCAAAGTGGCATATGAGTTAGAGTTGCCAGCAGAATTAGTAGCAGTGCATCCGGTCTTCCACATCTCACTCTTGAAGAAGTGTGTGGGTGATCCAGCCTCTATAGTGCCATTAGAGAGTGTGGCGGTGAAAGATAGTCTTTCTTATGAGGATGTACCAGTTGAGATTCTTGACCGTCAGGTTAGAAGGTTGAGAAACAAAGAAGTCGCTTCAGTCAAGGTTTTGTGGAGGAGTCAGTCCGTAGAGGGAGCTACTTGGGAAGCAGAAGCAGCCATGAAAGCCAAGTATCCTTACCTTTTTCCTTCCGATTCCACTCCAGCTTGAGTTAATAGTTCCTCTTCAGTTTTACAGTCATTCATGCGTAAATTCAGTTTTAGAATCATGTTCCCTCAGTTTGTACTTGCATTTTTAGCGTAATTGCATGTACTCAGAACTCAATTCAGTCAGAAACTCAGTTCTCAGTGTTTAGTAGTGGGGTTTTCAGCTCTCTCCCGCCATTTCAGATAGTTTAGTCTTCATTCGAGGACGAATGTTCCCAAGGGGGAGATAATGTAACACCCCGTAGCAAAAACAGACCAAAAATTATTTTTTTAGAAAAAAAAATTTTGCAGACAGTTAAGGGGAAATGCAGTTGGGTCAACTTAAAATGATCATAGCTCTTACCACAAATTGAATTAGGTCTCTCATGACCTACCCACAGATACATAATTGAATTATCTTTCCATAGCCACTAACCTTGATAAATTCAGACCTCTGAGTAAAGGTTTATGCCCATTTTAGTAAAGGCCTGTCGAACAGGCCCTCACGATGGATCCAACAACGGGGCGTCGGGCACACGACGGAGCGTCAGTCCTGGCCGTCGTGTGGCCCAACAGCAACCTTCCCAGGGGTCTTTTTGACCTTTCCCACTCTGTTTAAACCATAAGTTACGTCGTTTTGACCCTAAATCATCAGATTTTAGTCAATTTAAGCCTAGAAACATAATGAAAACATATCCAAGTCAAATCATTAAATCAAAACTTAGAAAATTAGAAACAAGATAGGAGAAAAAAAAAACTCAAGAACCCTAGTTCAAGAACGCCACAAGCTCCAGCAGTTCCAGCCCAGAAACTTAATTATTTTTCCGTGGATTTCATTACCAGGTATGCGGGATTTCACTAGTGGGTTCTTTTCACCCATTGGGTCCCTAGTTTTCAGTCAGATTCTTGATTTTCTTATCATGATTAAACCTAGGGTTTCTAGAACTTTGATAGAACTTCATGAATTTATTAAATATATGTTCCAAATCAGATTATCATGTTATTACTCAGATTATCGCATGAATTTCAGAACCCTAGATTTGTATTTCTTTAGTTCTTGAATTACACATGCTAGGTCAGATATTTCAGAAACTTCAGATATACATGCCTCAGTTATAAATGCATAATTACCAGATTAATTATTGCATTCTCAGTTTGCATGTTCAGTTCGAGCTATCCAGTATTTACAGAAACTCAGACATAATTAGTTAATTTACAGAATTCATTGGGAGTAGCATAATACCGAGTTGGACTAGGGTTTAGCGTACCCAATAGTCCAAGAACTACTAGCCAAGTAGGTTGTAAGTCCCCTCTGTGGGCAATCAGTTTAGTGATCACGCCAGCATGCCTTTATACCTTTTGCAGGGTATATTGGGTCCTCTCAATGGGGCGTATACATCGGACTCCACATTTAGCTCATGTGGTTTTATTATCGGTTATTAGTAGCTCCCACAGTTCAGTCAGATTCTCTGCATGACCATTTATCAGTATATTCAGTATTCAGTTTTAGCATGTTATAAATTGGTCATTGCATTCAGTTAGCTCAGAAATTCATTATATCATGTTCAGATTATTATACTTGCTTTTGTGCTTGTTCAGTTATGTTTTATTTCAGCTTTACTCTATCCTACATGCTCAGTACCTTTCAAGTACTGACGCATACGTGTGCTACATCTTCTCATGATGTAGGTTCAGGTTCTCAGCATCCAGATCACGCATAGAATGATTTCTCAATCTCTAGATCAGCAGATTCAGTGGTGAGTCCTCATTCTCCGAGGACAAGACTCATGAGTTTCTCTTCAGTATTTAGTCTTTTAATTTCAGTTTTTGCTAGATTTAACTGGGGCATTTACAGTATGTTTATGATTATATCATGAGTCCTCATGCATTACAGTATGTTTATGATTATATCATTTAATTGTCTTTGTTTTAACCTATAATTGTTAAAACTTTCTATTACAGTTTCAATCCAGATGATGTTGTGGAGATCATTTCTTAGGCAATCAAAGAACTCTATAGAGATGCTGATCCTACATGGGGCAAGATCCCTAGCAATCTCAAGAGACAAATATTTTTGGAGTTGAGGGTATGTTCAAATTTATTTGTTTAACACTATTAAAATACTTGTCTTCATTAATACTTATTAATTAAAAAATTTATGCTTTGATTGTAGAAAAAATGTGCTTGGCATCCGGAACATGAGGCCAAAATTTGTGCAAACTTTCACAAGAAAGCTACGCATACTCTTGCTAGTTTGTTTAATAAAGCTCGTAGAGATAATGAGAAACCTAGCTGGGTTCTATCGGAGGATTGGGCAAAATTACTTGTGCATTGGAAATATGATCCAAGATTTAAGCAGATGAGTGAGATCGGTAAAAAGGCAAGATCATCTACTAAGGGTAGTTCTCTACACACAAGTGGGGCTCAAAGTCAAGGAAGTGTGAGGAGGAAATTGGTGTGTATCATTTTTCTTTATGTTTTTATATATTTTATTTATTAATATTTAATTACTCTTGATTATAAATTTATTATTTTTATATGTAGGAAAAGTAACTAGGAAGACCGGTAACTCATGCTGAGGCATTTAAGGCAACACACATTAGAAAGAAGAAAAATCCTGAAGATCCAGACGTGTGGGTTGAACCGCGAGCTGAAGTGACCTATGTAAGCCTCTAATTTAAAAAAATAATTACTTATTTTCTAAATTTATATACTCATATAATAACATTCAATTGAGAATCGATATCTTCAAGCTTTGGAGGATTTACAACAAACTCTGCTGGAAAGAAATTGAGGTATGCCACTTACTCAAGAACAGGCTGAGAGAGTTTGGTGAGACTTGACTTGTAGGCCGAGTAGATATGGGTATGCATATGGAATGCCGCAGAAAACCTTTCATGAATTTTCTTCTGAGTTTGAAGGCCTAAATAGTTCATATCATGATGAATCGATGAAGAAAAATTTGGCTATGGAGCGAAAGATTGTTGAGCTATCTAGCCAAGCCGAAGAATCACGGGCTAGGGAAAGACGGTTGGAATTACAGTTTGCGGGTCTTAAGGCTCAATTCAATGCATTACTTGCTTCAGGAGAGATTCGCCCTGGTTCCGGTGATGTCACTTCCTCAACCTCCTCAATCTCAACCTACTCAATATCCAGTGTATGGTCAACAAAGAAATATGACACATGAGTCTAGTAGTGATGAAGAAAAGGATGATTATGTGGCAAACACACTACCACATTAGTGAAGTTTAGACTTGTGATAGATAATCTAAGTTAACTTGTGGATAATTTTGTTACCTTTATAATTTTGTGATGGGAATTTTTTGTTTTGTGAATACATGATAACATTGCAATGTATTATATAACTTATGGATACCATGGTTTTTGCTTAATATAGAATTATGTTGAAGGTGAGTTGCAATTGAGTTAATAAGAGAATATTTAGCAAATGTATTGCTTCAATTGATTTTTGGAAGCTCTTTGAGCTTGATTTGGTTACTGAATTAAAATGACAGGTGATGACAAGCCGCAGAAATAATACTTAGTTGCCAGTTTTTTTCCAAAAAAAGAGACCTCATGAGGTCTCTTTTTTGCATTAAACTTTCCAGAAATTTCATGATAGAGACCTCATAAGGTCTCTATTTAACATTTTATATTTTATAAATGCAGAAAAGAGACCTCATGAGGTCTCTTTTTTGCATTATATTTTCTGTAAATTGACCTCATGAGGTCGCTATACAATAAATGCAGAAAAGAGACCTTATGAGGTCTCTCCTTTAAAATATAATATAGTAGTGACCTCATCAGGTCTCTTTCTGAAATTAAATTAAATAATATAATAGTGACCTCACGAGGTCTCTTTTTTAAAATATAAAATTAAATTAAATAATATCATAGTGACCTCATGAGGTCTCTTTTTTAAAATATAAAATTAAATTAAATAATATAATAGTGACCTCATGAGGTCTCTTTATTTAGGTCTCTTTTTTCCGAAAAGAGACCTCATAGGTCTCTTTTTGCCCTTTTTTTTAATAGTGTATTCTTCCATCCAAGTCTTATCACTCCCCTATGCAAGCGCGTAGGAGTACCCTTGCTAGACACTGATGAGGTATTCCTTATGGATCCCCCTATTCACCCTCTCTTTGTTAGGGCGGGTTCCATTTCTAATAGTAAGTGGAGGAGGATTAGCAGGGCTAGAAGTAGCAGGGAGGCCGGGGTTACTAATGATGAGGACCCACTCTCTAGTGCATGGGTCGAGATGGATCTGAGATGGTGCAAAAGAAAATAGGGAGCTCTTAAGCCGACTTCACCCCTGTCCTACCTAGGACTTCCCTGGAGGTATAGTTGCTCCGTCGCCAGCTACGCAAAGAGAGAAAGAAGAACCTAATGAAGGATCCTATGATGATTAGGCTTTCGAAGCCGCTGAAGACTATTTCTACTTGAGTCACTCCATGGCATGAATTTCTTGTAGTGGAGTAGGAGGAATATGTTATGTATTTAGAGATCTGGGAGGCTGACACTATCCTAGTGCCCTTGAATGAGTTAAATTTCGACACCGACACCTCTATGTTCGAGGATTTTAAATTTCCACTCCTTCATCCTATTTGGGATGTGAATTTTAGAACAACTATTTTTTGAAGCATGTAGATGTTTTTTTGAGTTGTGTGATGCATTATCGTTCTAAAATTTTTGTTATAATAATCTATTCTTATTGTAGAACATTTTTGGAGTTGCACGTATTTGGGTCGGGTCCCTTCTGAGTTGTTATTTCGAAATAGGGATGAACAACGAATTTTCAATGAGGTTCTGCCTCCCTTTTTCCCGATTAAGCGGGATAATACCAAAGAAGAATCACCGCACCAGCTGAAAAAATAACGGGACCAGAACCTTAACAAGGATTTTCTCAGTACTTTTTCACCTTCCAAGATAATTCTGACCTCCCTTTTAACCATCACATTGTTTTTCTAAATTTTTCCCAAATAGGATATGCGAGGTACGGGTTCTAAAACTTAAAGATAACCAGACACCATAATCTTAACATACCAGGATACACCCAAAAATTACAACTTGCACAATTTAACGATACATTCTTTAGCTTAGGCAATTCAATGCATTGCACAAGTAGCTCTTGAAGGGAGTTCTAAGAAAGTCTTATAATGTATATCTATATGTTTATGTTTCTTATGCATGACATTGTGGTGTTGTCTACTTGTTATGGTGATATACATGGTATGAGTCTTAATAAGAGTATATGATGTGGTCTTACTTTATATGCATAATGATGTCCTTATTGACTTTGTGATGAAGGTCTTACTTGGTATGTATGAAGTTGTCTATACTTGTCTTGTTGATGTATGAAGTAAATGGTATGCTTGTGATCTCTTTATGAGTTTACTAAGTATATGTGAGGTCATGGGACTTCACATGTACATTGCACTAGTAGGCTTAGATTAAGGTTATGAGTAAGGTCTTATGATGTCTTATGAAGTGAAGTCCAAGTATGTAATGTTTAATAATGTCTCTTATGTTGTTGTTGGTAGAGTTGACTTACATGATTTCTTGGAATAGGGCTTATATGAGTTTCATTCATTATATTGAGAAATATGTGAAACATGTATTGTCATGTAAGCCTATATGTATATGTATATATATATATGTTTGATGATTAATGAAGGTTGTATGCATGATTACCTTGTGGCCTTAAGGTGATGCTTGAGTGTGGATAGTGTAATGGGACATTATCTATACATTACACCAAGTATCACTAGAGGGTTACTTGGGAAGTTAAGAAGTTAAGAAGAAAGAGAGGTTATTGTGAATAAAAAGGGGTTTATTGTAAATGAAAGGTAGTTACAGTAAAGTGATGCTAAATGTGCCTTAAATACAATGTATGGCTATATGTGATGTTGTGACTATTGTATATGCCTAAATGAAGTATGTGAATTGTATGATGCTTATGGTATCAAACTTTTATGAAGTTTTCACAAAAGTCATGATGCATGGTTTCAAAGTAAAATGTCCCCTCTTAAATGTATGCTTTTGCATGGTTGCCATACTTAGTGCATTCTTGTACTAACACCATTCTTCTTCACCTTTTAACACAACGTGTAGGTTATGGATGCTTAAACGATGTCTCTAAGTTGAAGGGTTTGATATGTGTTTTTACCAAGCTCAAGGAAAGGGATTCTAAAGTTCAAGGATTTCCTATGTCATGTTTTATTTAAAGTTATGTAATAGCTTAATTATAAGTTTTGTTGTAAGGGCCATGTCTGTAATATACTCTAATGATGTTGAATCTATGGTGGCAAAGAGATTTAGAGTCTAACTATGCATTATGATATTTTGTATATATAATTGAAGTGATGTTCTAGCATATGATGTGCTAGGAAAGTTTTATATATTCCGCTAAATTTACCTATGACAATGCGATGAATGATAACTATGGTCTTGTATAAGACCTCCGAGAGGTCAAGTACGCCATGTTACTTCTAGGGGGTGCTCTCCGGTAGTGACAAAAAGGATAAAAAGGCAATTTGTCAATAACACATTAGGCATGCTCATCAAGTCAACGCATGTACTATTTAGGCATGTTCACAATTTCACCTCATGATGCAAATAGAAAATCTACACAAAATGCACATGTACATGAGGAAATGCAATATATGAAAACTCATTTTCTCATTTAACAAGAATTCAATCAAAACATGCATATCTTGGGGAGAACATTTGGAAAGTCATTTTTCACAAAAGGCTCCAACATGAACTAAGATATTAAGAACTCTTAGTTTTAGGATTGAATAATAAGCACATAAGGATATATCACTCCCGACACCCTTAATGTGCACGATACTCCCCCACTTGGGAGAAACCCATCTAAGGTCAACATGAACATACCAGAAGAATCTCAATCAAGCACCATCAACCTAACCACACCACTCTAGCCCAACTCTTCAATTAACTAAACCTTTTGAAAAAACAAAATCAAACCTCCTTAGTCATCACACCTATACATTTCTAACACCATGTTTCATAATCTTTTTCACCCTACCTCAAAAGCACAACTTACCCAAGTCGGGTTCTACCACCAATACTCACCATTACAAAGTAACTCATCCAATCCCGAGGTCATTATCACAACCTTCTATATCCCATCTATCAAGTCACACATAACCTTTATATCCCTCAACCTAGAAACACAACCCTTACATGGGAAATCCAACTCGAAGGACCATCAAATAATATCAAGGGAAAGACATCATAGAACAAAACTCTTAGGCACGATTATAAGAATGAAGAAGTTAAACTTTCTTAGCACCCAATAGCCTCCTATTCATAATGTGGCACACTTCACATTATGAACAAGACTCTACTAAATTTTAATTTAACACAACCCAAGACCATACCAGAAATTTTATGCTCTGATAACAAGCTTGTCATGACCCGAGAGCACCCCCAAGTCGTCATACGGCGTAATCGACCTCTCGGAGGCTCATACAAGCCTAATGGATCATTCATTGCATATGATACTCAAAATAACTAGGAATTTAAATGATTTCTTCACACATGAAGAATACTTTAATCAATAAGCAAGCGGAAGACTTTTAGAACATCTAACTTTACAACATGTGTCTCTTAGAAACCATCTAATACTTTAGAGTACAACATTGGAACTAACCCCATACAAAACATTAAATAAATACTAAAAGACCATAGAAGAACATGGGGATCTTGTCCCCGAATCTATAAGGACTCACCAAACTTCATCTTCAACCCTTAGAAACCTATCCATCATCCATGGCATACCAAGAACTCCAATTCCTACACTTTATTTGAAAAGGGAAAATAAGCGGTTAGCATATTTGATGCACTAAGTATGGAAGTCATTCAAAAAACATGCGAAAATGGACATTTAGTATAAAAACATGCTTTCACGACATTTTGATAAAAGCCTTAATTATAAGAGCTCAGGAGACATAATACAAGTCAACAATCACATATAAGACATATTAAATAGCATCAACATATAGCACTTAATTTCGATATCCAATCAAGTAAGCCTTTTCATCATTTAGACTCTCCACCTAAGGTTACTCTAAGACCCACCGAAGTAAGACATGAAAGGGCCGCCCATACAACCTTTTCAAGCACCTAAGTGATCCTCAAAGCTACCCAAGATAAGAACCTTTCTAATCAACATACTTAAACTAAGTGAATATTATTCATTTAAAGCCATTTAAGAGACAACTAGACAAATAGGGGACTTCACATAATGGTCTTGGAAGACCTACAGAACTCACTATAGTATCTTCAAAGCCTACTCGTGCAATGTATAGATACAGTCCCATTCCACTACCTACACATTTTAGAACATATTCAATACTTTACATCCCACGTGATAAGAATAGGAATTAACTAACATAGACCATACTAACTAAGTATGGAATCCGATGTCATCAAAATCGTACACCGTGGAATGTGTTCTACTTGCCAAGGATAAAACTAGGACACATCCCATGCAGGTACCTGGTTTAGGGGTTATCAAAATACATCTTTGTACTCTAGCCTTATACTCAACTAGAGTTACTCCCTTAAGCATATCTACTCGGTTCTTTGTCTTTGTTCTCATAGAGTAATTCATTGACATTAGTGTATTAGAGAGGGCGCCATTATTCACCCTATCGACCCATAATACCATTTCAATGAAGGGATCCACAAGGGTCTACTGATCAAGGTTCATTAGGATGGCTCTTAAGACTTTCTTAAAGATGGTTGCATGTCATTCCGGCCAACCTACCTCTAAGTCCATCATTCAACTCAAGAAGGTCACCATTTAGTTTTACCACTTCAAGGCTTCTATATTAACCTTCTTTTCATATTCAAGGTTTCACATTCTTAACCTTATTTTCATGTTCAAGGTTTTCACATTCTTAACCTTGTTTTCATATTCAAGGTTTTCACATTATTCATTTTTAGAGGGGTACCTACTTTATGTCTACCGATCCTAGACTTTAATTTATTTATACATACATGAAAAGGATGCCTAAGCCTACCAAGTCAAGAGATCGCATTCACATACTTTCATACATCAATGAGAAGGCACCTAAGTCTACCAAATCCTAGAGTTCACAATCTAGAAGCTTTCATGTATCAAGAAGAGGGACCTAATTCTTCCAATCAAGAAACAATCCATCATCATTACACATCAACATTAGAAGAGAATATACTTTCATCACAATACATCCACTTATACAAGATCACACATACATCATCTCATCCTTAACATAGACATTCATGTAAGTTGTAACACCTTATACATACTCACATTACTTAATATAACCAACTTCACTTTACACCTTCACATATACCATAACGTGATACTACTACCATTCACATAATAATCCCGACAACGCCATGATCACAATAGGAACAACAAGTAAACACCGCCACCATAAGTGGACCATACCACACAATTTATATAAATTCTACATTAGTAAAGGAATTAGGTTAACTTGCCCTCTTCCAATAGCCAAGATCACCATTTCATAAAATATCCAACCATTCACGATATAATAGCATAATGAACCATTTAAATGAACAACACAACATAATCTAAACTCAATTCTATCATCATTAGATCATAAGCGATAGACCCACTTCATAAGCAAACATTAGGGATTTGAGAATATCAAGGGTTCATGGAGGTTTTCATTAGAAATCATCAATTTAACTTCAATAATATCATATCTAATCATTTTAAAACGTTTCATGCAAGAACCCTTGAGTTAGAGTGAAAATTGGACTTTTCCATAAACTTTGAAATCACATTGAAATTTGCCCTAGAATGATCACTAGCCTTAGATAAAGAACTCAGATACCTTATTCTTCAAGAACCCAATGAAAATTGAGAAGAAATCAGTTGAAACGATCCCTCCTAGCAATCTCCAAGACCATGACCTTCAATGGAGGCTTGACAGAATTATTGGAGAAAAAAACTTTTGAGGGATTCGAAATTTTAGATTCTAATTGAGGGTTTGGGGTTTTAAATTCAGGAATGAGTGTATAATGACCCCAAATAAGTACATAATACACCACCAAAATATCAAAACACCCCTACATTATTTGGACCTTTTTAATTAAGTCTTACTTGACTTTAAAAAGACGCGACCAAAACAGGGCAACTACTGCGCGTCGCGGACGCACCTCCATATTTTGATTTTTGAAATCATTTTGAGGTTGTGTGGTTTGTTACAAGCCCACTTAGCAAGGTAACATTTTTACTTTCAAGTGCCATTTGTGCTACGTGCAACCAACCCCAAAAAGGGAGTTTACTGGCAGCCTCCTTGGATCATGTTTAGGTCCTCCTCAAGGACCTTTAGGGTGGTCCTCATAGAGTCGTACTTGAACGTTATGACCTAAAACATGTTCATATAGACCCTAGAGTCACCTCCACTAATTTCAGACACCAAACAACACATAAAAACATGCACAACATACTAGAACACACCAATCGTACAAAACACTAGTTTTCGAACGTCTTAGTCGTCCCTTGATGTTTGACTTCAAAACTCTTTAGAACTGACTTCTAAAGCTATTCTTCATTATATTAACAAGCTATTAACTCATAAAATACAAGTGAAGGGATAGTCCATCCTAGTTCATTTTGAGGGTCGTTACATGGTTGTTGTACTAAAACACCTGGGATAAGTTAATTAGCTAACACTCTGTTCCCGGGACGAAGACTTCTGTAAAAGCATTCCACGAGGACCACATCGGGAATTTCATGAGTTGGGAAATTAATCAGAAGTTCTTTAAATCTCAGCCACGACTCATGAAGTGGGTTACATTCCAATTTTCCTGAAGGTAAGAATATTATCTCGGAACATCATCGCTTTTAAGAGAGGGAAATTCGTTTATTCACCTCCTTTGTTTAAATGCGAAACACACAAATAAAAACTTAAAATGAAGTATCACTACAACTAACAAGAGTAAAATTGAACTTAACTAAAAATTCTCAAATAACACCAACCATTTTAATTTCAACGTATCAGGACACTATTTCTAGTTCATGTTCCAAAGATCACGAGTAGTAATATAACCCAACCAAGGGTGGGGATACTTCCCAGGGGGAATGCTTTTGAGAATCAATATCCATGTCCTAATTTGCTCAAATCAATCATAACTAAGGACATTTACGAATAATAACATGTTTTAAATCAACGGGCGACACAAATTTCAAAGATCAAGAGGGGTGCGTAATCGACTATCAACTAGAACACAAATAAAATAAAAATATGAATAGAGACGGGACATTTGGGATATGAGAGGATTATGGGATAAGGTAAAAAATAATTAATTGAAATTAATAGTAAATTGCTGCAAATTAATGAATAAGCTAGACTTTAGTGGGGATAAGCTTTCTCTCGAGCAGTTTATCTAGAATTAAATTGGTTTATCTCAAACACCAATAAGCATCAATTAAGAACAACCTTATCTTTAGTCCATTCATTCTCTCAAGCTGAATGTGTGAATAAGGGTTTAGGATTCACTGTCTTGAGCTGAATCCATGACAACTGAATATCCTGATACCATCGATTCAGTAATTTTCATTTTAAAACCTCTCTCTCAAGAAAGTGAAAAACACAAAGTTAAGATTGAATTTGCCACTACAACCCACTAAGTTCAACCACAATTGCTGAAAGAAATTACTTTTAAACAACAAATAAACTGTCAATTAACAATACTCAGCTGTTAATTTAATCCATCATCACATCCCAAGAATAGGGGGTTTAGCTAGACATAGTAAAAGCAAGAAATCAATACCAAATTTTTTGTTTACATCAACTAGGAATCACTAATAATGTCTTCACACAAGTATAAGACGAAGAGTATTCAACACCCACTTAACATTTGTAAGAGTTGAAAATCTCAAAATCTTAAAATCTAATGAAAAAAGTCTCCAAAAACTCTGTTCTCAAACTCAAACTTCAAAAAATAAAAAGTAACATGATTTTACATAGAATTTGATTTGAAAATTGATAGTAAGCTAAAAATATAATCAAGTATATATCATCGTTAAAAAGTGTTTTGCAAAGGATTATTCAGTTCAATATGTTAGGATCACCGATCAACTCGGCAATCCATCCTTTGGTCAATTCCATCTTTTTTCTGCTCTGAGGCAGTGCAACGCAGAAGTGTTTGGAGAGTCGGCGACTACTCTTTTCCATTGCCCATTTGTTTTACTACTTCAAGGCTTTGCACTCTAGAACATTGGGTGAATCCTTAGCCGTTCGGCGACTCACCTACTAGGTTAGGTAATTCTCAGGCCTTTTTTTCTTTGTCCTTTGAGATTCTTTGTTCCTTTTTTCTAATTTGTGTCCATGCTTTGTTCCTCAATCCATATACCTGAAATTCAAGGATCGAAATCAGTTATTGGCATAAAATATTCATTTGAGGACACTAAATATATCAAAATAAAGCCCTAAATGAGTTCAAATCATGCACTATCAAGAGTCCACTTTGATCCATGGACTTGAAAAAAAGACGAAATCCCTCCATGAAAAAAGATTGAATGAAAAGAAGGAAGAAAAAGAAAAAGAATGAAAAATTTGTGAAATAAAGTACTGTAAGTTGCAAAATAAAATGGGGTGTTCGGTAGTCCATGAGAATTGAATAGTGGGGTGAATTTTGAGCAAGAATGAAAATGATGAAGAAAATAAAAGAAAGTTGTTCATACCATATTTCATGAGGATAGAGGCCACTAAAACCTAAATGACCATACTTTTGCAATAAGACCCCTTATGAGCCTTGAATGACCTTTTTGTTCCTAAGTGAAATGAAAAAAGTGTTGCTTGAAAATAAAGGCAAACCTATGGGTGAAGTCGTGCATGTATTCATATTTTTGAGTTTTAAAGTTGTTTATGATTTCGGATCTTGAAATTGTTGAAGGATAGTGTGATAATATAGAATCATTCCTTGTGTGAGTTAATTTGAGTACTTTTGTTGAGCTTGAACTTGTATTTGAAGCAAGAATTGTGAACTTGAGAATCTTTGTAATGGTGAGTCACAACTTGAACGTTTTAGTGCACAACTAAACCATGATTATGTGAGTTGAGTATTTTTTTTGTGCATTCATGATTGTGTCTTGTGTAGCACTGTTTGACACATCCTTTTTGAACTTTTGAACTTGAGTTATACTTGAGGATAAGCAAAAGTTTAAGTTGGGGTGTTGCTGAGTCAGAGATTTGGACTCATTTAAGGCTTTATTTATAATGATTTAGTGTCCTAAAATGCTTATTTTGTGCTAGTCAAGGATGAAAACCCCTTGATTTTTAGGTATATTGATTGAGGAACCTAACAAGGAACACTAATTTGCAAAAAGGAAAAAGGTGAGCTGAAAGACAATTAAACGAAAGCTTGGTGATCGCCTAGTCCATTTGGAGAGTCACCAAAACTTTTTTTTACCGCCTAATGTTCCACTGTGACAAGACTTGAAGGACAAATCTATGTTGGCGAGAGAAAGGAAAAGTTACAGAACTTCATGATGTTGAGGCCCAAGGTACAAGGGCGAGAATATTGACCAAAGGGCGGGTTGCCGAGTGGATCGACGAGATGGACTTTCAAAGCATATTTTTGGAGACTATATACATTTGGAATATTTTAGTTTAGAATCCAAGATCACATATTTTTAGTTATTATTGGATTCTAAGTATTGAAACAGTTTTCCCTAGTTTTCCCTAAGCTTTAGAGAACTTAAGTTTTTCACCTTTGAGAAATTGGAAGTGGGTCTTTGAGATTCTTCTAATTGGAACATTGTAAAGATGAAATCAATCTCACCAGTTAATGGAAACACAATTTGGTAATGAATTTTTATAATGTCTAGATAATACCCAAATTCCTGGGGTGTGTGGTTATGTTATTATGGGATGATTTAGTTTGTGGGTATTTCTAATTATTAGTTTAATTTCTATTTAGAAGTGAGTTTCATCATTAATTGTGGTGTAATTTAAGAATTGTAGTTGTAAATATAATTCTACATTTGTGTTTTTGGCATGATCGAGAGAGAGGTTTAGAACCAAGTTTTTTTTAATAGTTTGTGGGTATTGGGTTGACGTGGGTTCATCTTGAGAAAATTAATCCTAAACCCAATTCCACATATTCAGATTGGGAGAGTGATTGATTAAGGTGTGGGTTGTTCTTAATTTCCATGCTTTTTGATGTTCAAGAGAAATTGACATGATTCATCGTCAATTGTTCAAAAATAAGGTTACTCATAATATAATCTTGTTTACTCACTAATATTTATCTATTGTCTAATATTTTCATTTACAAATTTGTGTATATTAGTGTATAATCAATCACATCCCAAGAACTCATTCTGATTATTGTCATTTCATATTATTTGATGATGTTTGTAGTTGATAACACACATCCAAAACCCTTATTGACATCCGTGTCACCCCCGATTTGGATAATGTTTTTATTTGATAACTTTTATTCCTATGACTGATTTGAACAAATTCATACTTCCAAAATGATTCTCAAACATGTACTTCTCCTTGTGGGATTCAACGCCAACTCAGTTAGTTGAGTTTTATAAGGACTAATGTCATTGATGCTTAAAATTGGATGAAGTGTGTTTGATAGAGTTATTCACTTATGGCTTTGGATGAGCTCAAGGCCTGGCTAGTTAATTCAATGAGGGAACATGTGCATATGTTGTGGTGGTCGGTATGTCTATCTGAACCACCAGTATCTTCTCCACCTCATCAGCAACATCAACACCTAAAGGAGGAACGTCAACATGTAGTCCCTCTGTGGTGCAGCAAGATTAACATCATCTCGAATAAGTTCGATATCCACAGTCGTCGCCTTGAGCAATATATCACAATGTGAAATAGGCACAGTAGCCTCTCTGTAGAGATGGAATTTCACACATGAGAAGGGTAGAGTCGTTGTGGTCCGAAAGGCGCCCTCGTGGATCTCAACAATCTGATTGCTGGAAAAATTATGTTCCAAACCCTCCATAAGAGTTGTTATACTAATGGCTCGGTCAAAGTTACAACATAGTCTGCCTGAGTAGGGGAAAGTCTAGTACGAACCACAAGCCAAAAAAATTTGGTGCAAAGCTCTGATTTGTCATTCCGATAAACAATGTCATATTTCTCACTGATTCGGTAGCCTCTCCACCCGAATTATGTGTCGGGCCATCCACCTCAAAAGTTATTCCCTATGCTTGGTATCCCTCTAAGATGCCCCACTTTTTACGATCCCCTTCATATAGTCATACTCTTATGTATTAATCGATGGAGAATGGCGTAGGCCGTAAATAAGATGGTGAATAGTGGCCTCTAACATGTCAACTGAGATATTCCACACAAATGTGGACTGATGTGGAGGATGGTCCAGTGGCATAGCCCTCTTGGGTATGGAATTGCCGATCGTTGCAGCATAGGAAGCATAAAACTACTGATTCATCTCCTCACTAAACTTTTCCGGGCTCCATCATATCCATTCACAATTGTGTCTCTTGAAGCGATCCTCAATAATAGGTGTTGTGTGTATGTTACCGGTAAGAACCCGATGCTCTTGTGTAAAAACCCAATGCTATTCTGTATTAATATTGGCCATCTTTTTGTGCTCAATTAGCATTCGAGCATATATATTCATCATCTTAAACCAATATATCAAAAAAGCTACAAGATTTATAAAATTGGGGAATAAAATGGGTCCATGGGAATTTCAAGTGAACAACAATAATTACCCATCATTATACACTTAAACAACCCTAAGTGATCATAATTGATCCACAATTTAAGTTTTAAAAGAATACCCATGTGTAGACAAAAACCCTTGATTTGGGGGGAGTTTTAATTCATCTTTGAATGGACCTCTTGGGGAAAGGAATCCAAAGAGTGAAAAAATTCATACCTTGATGAAAAATTTAGCCACAAATTTGAGTAGAAAACTTGGAGAATTGGTCTTCTTCTTAAAGATTCAATGTTTCTCAATGCAGGTTGGGTAAAGAGAGATTTAAGAGAGAAGTGAGAGAAATTGGGTTTTCAATCTGGGGATTTGATTTGGATGACTAAAAGTAGGATAAAACTGACTTAAAATCAATATATACCCATCCCCTAAAATACCTGAAACACCCCTCACTTAGTTGGACCTTTTTGTGAAGTCAAAATTTACTTTAATTTTCGGAATTTTCATCGCAGAACAAGTTCGCACCACGAGGTGTTCCCTCAAGTTTCAGGAAATTAATTTTGGACCAAAAGAGTCTGTGACGCGGACCAACACTTTGGCCCTTGGTTGAGCTAGTCAGCGACGCGGACGTGGGCAAAGTGTTTAGGTCCTCCTCAAGGACCCCTAGGACGGTCCTTGGAGGTTTCAACGGGACGTTTTGATCCTATACCTATTTAAAGTATTTTTACAATTTTTACTCTTCGTATGACACTCATAAACCTTCACAAGACCTAACAACATCCACTACTTAAATTTCACTAGTTTCTGAACGTCATGGTCGTCCATTGATGTTTAGGCCCTAATACTTCTAAATCAAGTTTATTACATTAGTTTAGGTCAGGAAACACCATTTTAATTGTTTTTCATTAGGTGAGTCTCTAGCCTAGGTCATTGGATTTACTGAGGTATAACAATAAAGTTAAGTTTGTTATTGTTTTACATATAACGAACTAAGATTCTTTTCAGATGTTTTATCAGCTTTTTATATATATCGCATGTGTTTAATTGCTTTATATTGAGTTGAGTTATTCATGAGTTGAGAAGAGGCAAATGAAGGGTTTCTTCCATAATATCTTTCAAGCCTATCTATCTTAGAATTTCAACTCGCATACTTGTACATTCAATATACTGATGTAGTTGGCCTGCATCATATTATGATGCAGAAGCATGTAAACAGGATCATCATCAAGCACCCCGTCGATCCAACATGAGAATTAAGAGTCTGATGGTGAGGTTCCTTGCATTACAGAGGACTCTTTTATTTTTCTCTCTAGTTTATTTCATTAGGATGTTGTGGGGTTTGTCCCAACATCCATCTCAGTTGGTTTAGAGGTATTATAGAAAAATAGTAGTTCAGTAGTCTTTACACCATCATTCTTATGTTAAAAACTTGGGTTGCCATTTTTTCCAAGTTGAATGTTTAATTATTTTAACATTCTAAGTTATATTATTGAGTTATTTGAGTAAGATCATTTGATCATTGTAAAAATGCTACAATCTTTCGCTGAGTTATGTAAGTCAGGACAAGAGTTCTCTTGGGGCCAACAGTGTTTTTCTAGTGCCAGCCACGCCCAGGGTGTAGGCTCGGGGCGTGACATAATGGTTCTTCCACTAGAGACTTAGTGTGGGTGTCAATCATGACAGTTTAGGTTGTGAAACCTACATATCATTTAATTATTTTATTGAAAAAGTAATTTCCTTACAAATGTTTCTTGCAATGCTTTTGCAGATTCTCTGATGTGGCATATCTTAATGCTATAAATCAATTACATATGCGTGGAACAATAGGCACAAAAATGTTGTCACCAAAGACAGAATATGTTGCTTATTTGGTATTCAAGTTTGTAAATTGGTGCGACAATAGCCTTCCATCTTGTAAGTCAAATAGTAGGTTTTTAAATTATGTGAGTGAAATTGATGCTGAAAATCAAGCCAACATTGTGCACCTTCCAAGATTGCAAGAAAGTGGGGGTATCCCAAAAATCATAGGATATGGATGAATGGAAGTAAAATTGGGATATTTTGATAGAAAGAAAGGCACTAATAGTCTTGTTGAAGCAAAATTATTTGAGAAGAATCATTTTTACAAAATTGGACTCATTGTTGAAGGAATTGAGTTTCGCGCAAAATTAGAAGTGGATATACGAATTTAAGTTTCACATGTTTAGAAATAGAAATCTTTGAATTCTTATTTTTATTACTATTTTAACTTTTGCAATTTACTATAGATAATTCATATACATTGCATATCCTTTAAGGCTTTAATATTACTTAATAATTTGAACGCCCTCTTTCTACCGGAAGGTTATGTTCTTGCCAGTTTTGGGGAATATATGTGGGATTTAACTTTTAGAAGGTAAAAAAGGGTGGAGAGAAATTTCTTCTTCCGATATTTATTAATTTTGTAGTTCTCTATTTAATCTCTGTTAGTTTACATGGTTCTTGTTTTATATTAGAAGAGAGCTTAGATGAATCCTGAGGAAGGAGAAATATTATTTTTGGATTCCAAATGATGGATCAGATTAAACTATGTTTTCAAAGGAAGAAAATATGGTGCTGTCATTTGGATGTTGTTTTTCCCAAAGATTTCTATTTTTTGAGATAATTCATCATATTGATTTTCATCTTCTTTAGGTGCTAAAGCTGATAAGGTATGAGAATACTATAGGTCAATATTTTTAGTGAATATTTGTGGAATAATCATAGAGATATAATCCTGCAAAGTAAAAATAAATTGGACTAACAAGATGATACAATCATCGTGGTAATTTCTCAATTACCAAGACTAATGACGGAGGATACTGGGATAGTTCCAGCTAATATTCCTGCAGCCCTCAGGTCTATTTGAGATCGTCCATGCACCTGCTCCTTCTAACTTTTTGTCCCCCTTTGTCTCTTTGTTCACGTCATAAGCATTCGAATCTTCCCTAGCTTGTAGCATTTTTTTTGCGTTTCCTTTATTGAGAATGCCTACTCAGGTAACAAACTTTGCTGCCTCTCTTTGTTATTTCCCTCAAGTGTCACATGTATTCAATCAATTTTCATCCTATACAATAGGAAAACTAATGGAATGACTAGATAAATTACTTGGAAGACATTATACCGCATCTCTCCAATGCTTCTCCAACTTTGTCCACAATCTCTTTATGCTTGATTGGATCTTTAACACCCCGAATATTTCTAAGTTAACATTCGAACTATTCTTTATATGTGTAAAGGTCAATTCCTTAGTGTGAAAAGAAATTGGATATGATTTATGGTGACGAGAACCCCTAGCACAAGTTGAGTTGAAAGATTCATTACATATTAAGTTTCGACCTAAAATTTTACTTAACTCAACCTCACATGACTATATCACTCAGCATATAACGAATTACGTTACCATTAACCCATCAAATTAAAGATCTATGAGTCCTCTTTCTAACATCATCGGCCTTTCATCATTTCGAGTTTGGAGTAAAAGGTTTGGCTCCTAAACATTTGACTGGAACTCGTTGGAGTCCTCGATATTTTTATTTTACATTACTATTTTCATTTACATACATCCTGTTGAATTGAATGTACGAACCTTCCGAATTGCAGAGACATAACTATCAATCTTTTAAGACCATAATAAAATATTAGTAGAAGATAAGGGAGGAATGAGAAGATGTGAAGTGAATAACCCCATATTTATTTTTGAATAAGAGATATAGGTTTGCGTAAAAATTTAATTAAACAGTTGTAGTACACCCGTTTATGAGTGAACTATCTTAATATATTTGTGATGTATTTTGGGTAGAACAGATCTTTTTGAATATTTTGTCCATTTGTGTGAAAAGTATCCGTTTTGGTATGTGTTTTAAGGAAGACATGTTTTAATATGTAGTGCCCAAAAAGTATCTATTTTGAAGTTGAGCTAGAGAAGTATGAAATAACTCTTATTAAGTTGATAAGAGAGAGACAAAAATAATTTGAAATAAGAACATAGCTTCTAACTCTCTTGAGGAAAGTGTATTTAACTCTTTCTTTCACATCAACATATATGGGCAACTATTCCACTTTATAATAATATATGGGGTTCATACGATTCACCAAAAATTAGTGTGTATAAGAAATTTTTTATTGAAGTTTGAGTTTGTTTTAAGTCATTTTCAAATTTTATTTGACTTCAAGATATAAAATATTAAGATAATTTTACATAATAAGGTTACTAATATTCCTCATTTTCCATTTTATAGTTATTTAGAAGCGTGAAATTTAAAAAATAATATAATATTCATGTGTTATTATTTGTAGAAAATAAAGTAAAAGAGTATTACTCCTATATTTTACCTCTACAAATAATGTGTGATGTGCTTCTTTACTTTATACAAATATGGTAAATCACATAATTTATATAACGAAGGATTTAGAGCACAAAATATTTGTAATATATTCTTTCCTTTCCTTTTATGGATTGTATTTGACCATGAAATGAGAGATTAATTATTCAAACTTTCTTCCAAAAAACAAAAGGTTTAATATTTATAGTTTTATTGTAATCTCGTGGCAACGAAATGATTGTGTTCTCTAATATTTTATTTAAAATATTTTGAATAATAAAATTTGTGTAGTGTGAATGTGCTTTACACTATTTAGTATTGTAACACCCCGTATTCAAAGCAGACTAGATTTCAGCTTATCAGAAAATTGCATGTGCCACCTATGGTTGCCACATACGGACAATGTTGTGGGTCTTTATTCACCATTGCAGCCCCTCTCAAAAACCCATCTCATAAATTGGTTAAGTCTCGACTCACGGAACATACCTATGTCCATATACAATACCGTGGTCCGTGGTCTGTGACCGTGGATCAAGACTCCTTTACCCAACCTATGGTACGTACTACGACCGACCAGTACGGACCTTCATTCGGTCTAGGGTCTATAGGTCTAATCATAGGTCAAGGTTAGTAGTCAGTTAAGGGGAAATTGCTGATTGAGTCAACTTCAAATGGTCATAACTCATAAAAAATGTATTAGGTGACCCATGACCTATCATATGATAGATATATAATTGAATCCTCTTTCCAACGCTAGCGAGTTTTCTAAAATCCGACCTCCGACTAAATTGTTATGATTGTTTTAGAGAAGCCCTGTCGAGCAGACTTGACTTACAAGCCCAACCTACAGACCGTCGATTGAACTAAGACCCTTGGGTCCAATCTATCTATCGCTCCGACAACAATTAATTCAGGGGTTGTTCTTTTCCTATTCTGTTAGACCCCCTAATATACATCATTTAAACCCTAAATCATGAGGTTTTAGTCACTTTAAGCCTAGAAATATAACTACCTTACCTAAGTTAAATAATTAATCAAAACATAGAAAAATTAGAAACAAGAGAGGAGAAAAAGGTCAAGAACCCTAGTTCAAGAACGCAACAAGGTTCCATCAGTTCCAGCCCCGAAATCGAAAGATTTCTCCAGGGAATTCGTAACCATGTATGTTGGATTTCACTAGTGGATTTATTTCACCCATTAGGTCCCCAGTTTTCTGTCAGTTTCTTGATTCCCTTATTATGACTAGACCTAGGTTTTCTTAAATGATTAGAATTATTGGGTTCTTAGTAGATATAATGAACCAAATCAGATTATCATGTTGTTACTTATGTAATTACATGAATTCCACAATCCTAGCTATGTATCTCTTTAGTTTTGAATTAAACATGCTAGGTCAGATATTTAAATTATTCAGTTATACATGCCTCAGTTACTAATGCATCAATATCGGTTTAATTGTTGCATCCTCAGTTTGCATGTTAATTTTAAGTTATCCAATAACTTAAAGAAATTCAGTCATAATGTGTTACTTACTTAATTCATTGGGAGTAGCATAATATCGAGTTTGACTAGGGTTAGTGATCATGTTATCATGCCTTTATACCTCTGGCAGGCTATATTGGGTCCTCTCGATGAGGCGTATCCATCAGACTCCACATTTAGCTCATGTGATTTTATTATCCGTTATCAGTACCTCCCACACTTTAATTAGACTCCATTACATTGACCATTTTCCAGTATTTCAGTCTCAACATGTTACAACTTGGTCATTGCATTCAGATTTGTCATGTTTAGTATTTCAGCATCTTTGTAATGTTCAGATTATTTTATAGCTTTACTACTTTCTTTAGTTATATGTTATTTCAGTTGTACTCTATACTACATGCTCAATACCTTTCAAGTACGCATACGTGCGCTACATCTTCTCGTGAAGTAGGTTATGGTTCTCACCATCCAGATCACACTTAGATTGGTTCCCGATCTTCAGTTTAGGAAAGTCAGTGGTGAGTCCTCATTCGCCGAGGATAATAGTCATGAGTTTCTTTTCATTATTTTTAGTCCTTTACTTTCAGTTTTTATAGACTTAGGTGTACCCTGCCCCAGTATTTTTAGTCAATGTAACAACCCTAAAAATGAATAAGATAAATACTTAAGGTGAAGAATGCTTGCAATTAGACCAAGGTTCACACGGATTGATACGCGTAGAACCAGACCTCAGAACCCTTACTACGACCAAGCCAACTAACTTGGAGAGTTAATTGAGCTTGGAAAGGTTGGAACCAACCATGTGAGACTCACGTAAACGAAGATTTAATCGAAAGAGTCTTTACCAGACTTAAAAGAAGAAATTTTAAGTTTTGAGGGTCCAGGGGTAAAATGGTCTTTTCCAGGACAACGGTAATATTGTAATTACCCTGAGGAATTATTTAATTAATTAATTAATTAATTTAATTAAAAAGAGCAATTCGGGTTGGGGCGACCCCAAGTGACCAATTTTCGCAAATGGGGTGTCACTCGGGTTCGAGTCCCACTAGAAGCATCAAATTAAGGATTTAATTGTTGATTAAAAATCTGATTTTTGTAAGGGCAAAATGGTCCTTTCATGTATAATTAATTAAATCAGATTTTAAGTAATAAGGATAGTCCTAAATTGACTAAGTCATCATTTAATCCTAAACTACTTCACACGTTTCACTCTCTCGCGTTTATCACCTCTTCACGTTAAAAAAAAAAAACGCTTGTTCTCTCTGCCAATTAACGTGAGGGACAAAATCTTTGACTAAGGTTCTTCACACTTGAAGAACACACAAAATATTTTAAGAAAAGCAAAGTAATAAAAAATGTTAAGGCAAGGGGGGGTTTCCGTCGAGTTGTTGGTGAAATGTTAGGTGAATTGGGCATGTCTTTGGAGAAAATTGGGCAGCAACTTCACGTTTGAACAACGTCAAAAAGGTATGGGTTTCTTCTCTCTTGGTCCCTTTCCCAAGAGGCCCCTTACGATTCAAGATATTCACTCCGAAACTAAGGTTGTTCCGCGTTGCATGTCCTTGTCACTAGCTCTCAAATGATTTCGTAGGTTGGGTATTTTGTGCTGGTACATTTAGGCATGTATGATGGTTTTGTATTGAAAGTGAATATGTGTATGTGCGTGAAATCAATAAGATAACAATCAAGGTGTGATCAAAAAGGGAAAAAGAAAGTGTGTGTGTGCGCGTTGCGCAGTGATGTTTTAGCCACTGTTTTTGGAGAAGTGTAAATGCATGTATTTCTTGTATTTTTTGTGTTGAAGTTATGCACAAAGTGATGTTCATTGTGATGAAATATGGTTGATTGAATAACAATCTTTTAGCCAAATAAACTTATGAAATATGCGCCTAAAAATGTGTTAAAACGATTTATGAATGCACCCTTTGAATCATGTGAAAATGTTGATGAAAATGAGTTGAAGATTGACTAAAATTTCCAGCAACTATGCAATATTAATTTAGGCTAAATCTTAACAAAGAAATCTGGAAATTAACGCATTTTAAAGAGGTGAAGCCACGAGGATTCGAGCATGTGACCTCACCCTTTAGCTACTGGTTTCGCGAAAAAGGGAAAAGAAAATGGGGCTGGGGGGAATCGAACCTGGCTACTGGTTTCGCGAGAAGGGAAAAAAGAAAATGGGCCTGGGGGGAATTGAACCTGGATACTGGAGGAGAAAGAAGAGAAAAATAAATTAAATAAATAAATGGGAGGCGTGGGATTCGAACCCACGACCTCCAGGCACGCGTGAAAGGGGAGAAAATAAAGAAAAGAAAACGTGAGGCGTGGGAATCAAACCCACGACCTCAAGGCTGGAAAAAAGGACAAGGCAAAAATGAATTAAGAAACAAAGTGAGGTTGTGGGGGTTCAATCCCACAACCTCATTGCCAAGGCGCCTAGTTAAGGAATATTTAATTAAAAATAAGATGGGAGGCTGTGGGGGTTCGAACCCACAACCTCCCAAGCCTCTAACGAAATTAAGTTAAAAATAAGGAGGTTGTGGGGGTTCGAACCCACAACCTCCCTATTCCAGCGAATTAAATACTAAAAATCAAAGAGGCTGTGGGAGTTTCATCCCACAACCTCTTGGTTTGGCGAAAATGAGCAAAGTGATGTTAATGAAAAATAAAAAGGGGTTGTGGGGGTTCAAACCCACAACCCTTCGGCCAACCTAAGAGAAAAACAAAGTAGAAAATTAATGATACGATGTTAATGTTGGGATTTAATTTAGAGTTCTAATGTTATGAAAATTAGAAATAAAATCAATGAAAAATATAAATGATATCCAAGTGATCCAAACTTGGGTTTCCTTGCCCAATCTTCCCTATTGATACATAAATCATACGTGACTAAAATATCCAAGAATAATGCCACCTACTTAGATTGAAATCAAGATCTTGGCATATATACAAGATACATAAGTCTTGTACTACATAATCTTAGGAATGTATGAATCACTTAACGAATTATGAATGAAGCCTCATGGCTTGCGTGTATAGACTCATAACTCTAGTATACATTTAAGAGTAAGTGAACCTAAGATGTATGTACTGGATGATGAAGTGAACAATGAAATGATGAAACCCTAGAAGGGCTAAGTAAGGGTATGAAACACACCAATGGCCAAGTATATTGGCATATTATAAAAAGAACGTTCACGTAAAATGAGGTAAGTAAATATGAAGAGTAAATGTTCTAATGACAATGAATGTGATGACAACATGATATGAGGCTAATGCTAATGATGAGAGCAATCTCAAATGAGCCTGAGTAAATGTTACCAAAATGTACTCACCTATGAGAGTGTAAGATAATGAAGAGACCAGTCTCTATAAACGCTCTAATGAAAGTATTGAGATTAACACACTTAATACTAATGATGAGATGAGAAATCATCTAATGAGCTATGAAGTCCTCATACTAGAAGCCATCTTCCATGACGTATGAGATGAATGAAATGGAACTTTATACTGAGCACCGATAGGCTAGCTATGAGCGGTGATGCCTTCTTTCGGGAAGGGCGGAGGTTCACGTAACTCTCATGAGATGAGACTGTCCGGTTTGCCGGGTGTGGGTCTCCTTATATCTCCTAGTCTTCGAACCTATACTGCCAATATAGGGATCTGGCGGGGTTAAATTCCCATGTACGCTAGCATGTTTTTGGGTCACCTTGGATGGTGGTTCCACCTCTTTTCTGTGTGGGGGAGACACTGGATTTCATGATGCTCACATGATCTATGTCGGTTAAAGCTAAAGTTCCCAATGAATAAATGAGGCCAGCCTCAAATGAAGCACATAATGAAATGAATGATACCAAAGGTGTTAGGATAGGATAATCAAGAGGTGAGCTATACTCAGGTAATGACATTAGGTTATTCTTGATTATTGCACAGCAAACCCGATGAAAGTCTTAAACTACACCCTAGGTATAGCTGGTGTTCATACTGGCATTTGAACGAAATGAAATGAAGTATGTATGAATGAATGAAGCAGACTCTGTGTTTGCTAATGAAGACTCCCTAGTTGAGGTCCCATATGTTGAGACCTCATTTTGGAAAGTCTTAATGTCAAGTCCATGATTCCAAGGTCTCATGGCATATGAATGAATGATATGAAAGAAGCTATGTGTTCTATGTTATGTGCTATGATATGTGCTATATGTAAGATGTTATGTGCTGTGTGCAATGTGATATTTATGATGATACATGTTACTCTCATTGCATGACTTTCATAAATCCAAATTTGGAAAGCTCATTGACTTTCCTAATCCAAATTTGGAAAGCTCACTGACTTTCCTAATCCCAATTTGGCAAGTCCACTGACTTGACTTCCAAAAATCATGTTGTTAGAAAAGAGCTATTCTTTCTCATGCTTGTCCTTGGTGTGTGCTTGCATATACCCATACTTAGTACAAGTGTGTACTAATCCTATACAACTATACTATTTTAGGTGAAGGCACAGGTGGACGATAGAGCTACAGGATCATTGTTGCAGTTATCCGGACGTCCAGCATTTATCCGAAGTTGGTAGCTCCTCATGCTTTCGAGGATGCTACTGTTTTATATTCTAGATTAGTTTTAGATTTGAGCTAGTGGAGCATGTTCCACTAGCGTTTCTTTCCTGTTTTTATTCAGACTTTGTATTGGTGCCATTTTGGCAATTATATACTTAATACTTATTGAACTATTTCTTTCAGTTGCTTATCTCTTAATGTTAGATGGTTGATGGTGAACAATTATGAAATGATAAGAATGTTTAACAAGTATGTTAAGAAACAAAAAGTTTCAAATTTTCCGCTAAAATTAACCTAGATGAAGTAAGAATGACGTAAGTAGGATTGTCTGTGACCTCTGAGAAGTCAACGACGCCGGTCTCGTCTGGGGTCTAGATTCCAGTCGTGACAGTCAGTTAGAGGCTATTTTCAAACATATAGATTCAACTTTGTATTGAGTTAATATCTTCCTTGTATTAAACTCATCAATACTTCATTATCTCAGTTATAGTATATGGGTATTTGCCATCCTTTCATTGTATTTATAATTTAACTTCTGCATTAGTTAATATCTTTAGTATTCTCAGGACCATGCCAATAGGGTTAGCTTGGGATCACTTGTGGTCCTAGGTCCCGTGTCTACGTCTCGGGGGTAAGGGTCATGACAAACTTGGTATCGGAGCACTAGGTTTAAGTGTCCTAGGATGTCTAAAAAGTCGCACTAGATAGAGTCATTTAAAAAGGTGTGTAGTGCGCACCACATCTAATAAGAGGGATGCTACTAAGTGTTTTAGGAAAAATCTTCATTTTCCTGTTACTCTTATCGTGCGTAAAGTATGATCTAATTTCATTCTAACTTGACGTTCTACGTTGTATTGATAATACTTTCTCGTAGAGCTAACGCTAAGAATGCGAATGCTAGGAATTCTGACGCAACTCCTCTAGTCCCAGATCAGAAAGCTTCGAATGCTGAATTTAGGAATGCCATTTAGATATTGGCTGAAAGGGTCGTCAACCAGAAAAATTAGTGGGTTAAAGCTCCCATGAATAAAAATGGTGGATCAGTAGAAGCAATGGTCAATTACTTTGTTAGGATGAATCCGCCCGAGTTCTTAGGATCGCAGCCTAGTGAGGATCCCCATAATTTCTTGGATGAGATCAAGAAGATCTTTGAGGTCAAGTAGGTCACTGGGAATTATCGAGTTGAGTTTGCATCATACCAGTTAAAATATGTGACTCATATACTGTACAATGAGTAGAAGGAAAATAAGGGTACAGATGCAACCCCTATTACTTGGGAATGTTTTAGTGAAACCTTTCTGGACAATTTTTTCTCGATAGAGTTCAGAGAAGCTAGGTCCCAGGAATTCATGACCTTAAGGTAGGGTAACATGAAAATCCAAGAGTATGAGCTAAAGTTTACCCAACTCTCGAGGTATGCTCCTCATATGGTTACTGATTCAAGAGCTGAGATGAATAAGTTCTTGTATGGGGTGTCAGATTTGATGAAAACATAGTGCATAAATTTATGTTACTGTTAGATATGAACATCGTTAGATTTCAGATTTTCAAAATAATCCAGGTTTAACCTACGGTCGCCATCTATTGACAGTAGTTTGACCTACGACCTGTCTTGTGGGTCCGTGGTTCACCACCGCAACACCTCCGAAAAAGCCAGCTCATAAATTGATTAGGTATCAACCCATGAAAACAACCTACTGTTCGTAGACAAGACAACGATCTGTGGTCTGTGACCGTGGATCAAGACTCTTTTACCCAGCCTCTGATACAAACTACATCCAACCAGCATGAACCGTCGTTCGGTCTAGGGTCCGTAGGTGTGATCGTAGGTGAAGGTTAGCAGTCAGTTAGGGGGAAATTGTTAATTGGGTCAACTTCAAATGGTCATAACTCTTAGCACAAAATGTATTATGTGTCCCATAACCTATGATATGATAGATAATCGAATCCTCTTTTCAACCCCATCGAGTTTGCTAAAATCTGACCTACGAGTAAAACATTATGCTCTTTTAGTGAAGCTCTATCTAGCATACTTGACTTACGACCGGAACCTACGGACCATAGATTGAACTACGGCTCGTAGGTCGAATCCGTCGGTCACTCCTACAACATTTGATTCAGGGATGTTTTGATCTTTTCCTATTTAGTTGGACCACTAAGAGATATCGTTTAGACCCTAAATCATGAGGTATTAGTCTGTTTAAGCCAGGAAACATAACTAGAACTTACCTAAGTCAACTCATTAATTAAAACATAGAAAAATTAGAAGCAAGAGAGGAGAAAGGGTTCAAGAACCCTAGTTCAAGAATGCGACAGGGTTCCATAAGTTCCATCCATGAAATTGAATAATTTCTCTATGTAATTCATCACCATGTATGTGATATTTCACTATTGGGTTCTTTTACCCATTAGGTACCTAGTTTTCCGTCAGTTTCTTGATTTCCTTATTATGAGACCTAGGGTTTCTTGAATGATCAGAAATATTGGGTTCTTAGCTGATAGAATGGTCCAAATCAGATTACCATGTTGTTACTCATTTTATTGCATGAATTCCACAACCCTCTCTATGTACTTATTTAGTTCTTGAATTACACGTGTTAGGTCAGATATTTCACTTATTCAGTTATACTTGCCTCAGTTATTAATGCATTAATATCAGTTTAATTGTTGCATCCTCAGTTTCCATGTTCAGATTGAGCTATCCAGTAACTTATAGAAATTCAATCATAATGTGATAATTACTTAATTCATTGGGAGTAGCATAATACTGAGTTAGCTAGGGTTCAGCGTACCCAAATCGTCCCAGAACTACTAGACAAGTAGGTTATAAGTTCCCTCTATGTGCATCAATTTAGTAATCACGTCAGCATGCCTTTATAACCAAGTATATTGGATCCTCTCGATGGGGCGTATACATTCGACTCCACATTTAGCTCATGTGATTTTATTAACAGTTATCAGTAGCTCCCAAATTTTAGTCAGACTCCATTACATTGACCATGTTCCAGTATTTTAGTCTCAACATGTTACTACTTGGTCACTGCATTCAGATTTGTCATGTTTAGTATTTCAACATCTTTATCATATTCAGATTATTTCATCGCTTTATTGATTTATTAGTCATATGTTATTTCAGTTGTACTCTATCATACATGCTTAGTACCTTTCAAGTAATGACGCATACCTGCGCTACATCTTCTCGTGATGTAGGTTAAGGTTCTTAGCATCCAGATCACACTTAGATTGGTTCCCGATCTTCAGTTCAGCAAAAAAATTGGCGAGTCCTCATTCTCCGAGGACAATAGTCATGAGTTTCTTTTAAGTATATTTAGTACTTTTGTTTCAATTTTGCTAGACTTAGTTGGGGCCTGTCCTAAAATTTCTACTCAATTAGAGGCTATTTTCATACATAGATTAATTCAGCTTAGTATATTAAACTCATCAATATTTCATTTATCTCACTTATAGTATATGGGTGTTCCCCATCCTTTCATTTTATTTATGACTTAACTTCCGCATCTGTTTATTATCTTTAGTATGCTCATAATCATGCCAGTAGGGTTAGCTTGGATCACTAGTGGTGCTAGGTCTTGTGTCCGTGTCTCGCAGTAGCTCGGGGCGTGACAAGTATGCTATTACAGTAGATAATGATAAAGTACTAATTGACTGAGGAGATAGTTAATATTAAGTAACATTTTAATGTATTATATAGTAAAATTATAGTAGAAAAACATATTACCATGCTTATCAGTACTTTACTAAATTTACAATATATTTTTCAAAAATATTTTCCCCTTTGATTAGTTATTCAAATATAATGTTTCGAACAAAAGTAATTGTTATATATTCTTATATGAGTTGTGACGTGAATCCTTCCAACTTCATTGCTCCAATGGATTATTTTGAGAGCTTGTCAAAAAAGAATTCGAAGAAATAATTTCAAAAACAAATCCAGTCGATGCAGTAAGATCAATAATTTTATCTAAAGGGTTCAAATTTGTTGCTGAATCAGATGAAATTTGAGGAAAATTTTTTCCTTAGGATTATCACGAAATAATTGACAGATATGAGTTTCCTATTATTTGCAATACCAAAAAGAGCTCTTTTTTCGTTTGTGTTATTCACCCATTTTCCTTGATGGAGGAAAAAAGGTAACACTCGATTTTGATGAGGTTATCTTTTTCTATTCTGTTTTTTTTTTAATTTTAATATCGATGGTATGTACAAACCTTAATTATTTATCAATACCTGCTACCTCCCACAAGAGATGATATCATGATGTAAGTTGTATGGATTAAAAATTTCGGGAAATTAGAAATTAAGTCATAATATCTAACATATTTAGTCAAAACAACAACAGTTTAAAAAATTTATTTAAAATGTTAGAAAGAAAATATTTTAGAAAATAATATGTATTAAGATTTTAGTATTTAAAATTAATTTTATTTATGAAAGCAGTCCTGTATTGGACCAATTTTTAAAACTATCAGTTACCAATACCCATTAATCTTCCTTCATCACCTTTCACGTTTCTACCCCTTTTTTACGTTTCCAAATTCTTTTTCTTCAAGGTGATCAAAAATTGTTCATCAAAATATGTATTTTATTTCAAGAAGTTTTCTCTATTGTTAAACGAAATCTCTTTATTAATTTAAGTAGATTTCTCGATTGAAAGGAAATTTCCATTTTATATTCAGATTTATTTTGATCTTCTGTTTAAAATCACCAATTATGATATATATTTCAGATCTATATATTACGGATGTCAATTACCGTTTATGGTTTGTATTTTGCATTGTGCATATAGCAGATTTTTCATCAATTTTTTTTAATTTTTATGCATGTTTGTTTACATATTCATCTAATATTTATGTATTTCAAATTTTTAGTAGTTTAATCAATTTTTTAGATTTTTTTCTGATTTCGTTTTAATATTTCAGATTTATTAAAATCTATAAATCCATTCATATGTTTATTTTTTTTATTTCTAATACATTTATATTTTTCTTTAGGGTTTTAAATTTGGGGAAAGCATATGTCTATCTACAATGTATAAATGAACCGTTTTTTGTGTATTCATTCTATCTATATATCAAAAAGTTTTACATTTTTTGTTTTTACACTGTATTTCAATCTCAATTAGTATATCAACGTGTTTGTATTTCCTTCTTAATTTTTATTCATCCTTATTGTGTGCTAAAAATTTTGTATTTTATTGGGTATTCATTATGTATTTAAATCTCAATTTATATGTGAACAAGTTTGTATTTCTCTTTTATTTTGTATTCAACCTAATTTTATAAAAACAAGTTATGTATTTTATGTGTCTACTTTACCTTTCAAAGTCACTTTGTATTTTAAATGAAGAGAATATTTCTTTTGTATTCACAACTTTATATTCAATCTCACTTTGTATTTTCTTCTCTATTTTGTATTCATATATTGTTGTATTCAACACAAAGTTCATGATCGATTAGTTCGTATTTTACCTTTCAAAGTCACTTTGTATTTCAAATGAAGAAAGTATTGCTTTTGTTTCACAATTTTATATTCAATCTCACATTTTATTTATAACTTTGTATTTTCATCTCACTTTTATATCCATATATTGTTTTATTCAAAATATAGTTCTTGACTAATTAGTTACATTAACTTAGTGGGAAACAAATTATTGTATGCATTAAAAAAGAAAACAACTACAAAACTAAAAAAATTAATTTCATTCATTTTACATCATAATTTGGATACAAAACATTCGACAAAGCTATATATCCCAATAGATACAAAGATTTCACTGATTCAAACATAAAAAACACCACTCTTGTACTCGACATATAAGAATATCTCATCCAAAAAAATAAAAAATAAAAAAATACCTGATTATTTTTAATTGTTCATTGGATGCGACAAATTTATAGTGGTCAATCTCGAAAAGGTTTGTTTCAACAATATGTCGTATTCAACTTGAAGAATCTTTGAAAGTTATCAGATGAATGATTTGGAAGATAAACTAAATTATTTTATTTTTTTTATCTTCATAAGAAGAAAGCAAAAGAACGCTCGACAATAAGATTGCTATATATGCTCTTTTAAAAACGTAATTGATTTGTATTTAAAATCTTTTTTACATTTTTGAATTTCTTTCGTTCCATGATTTTCTTTGTTGTGTTATTAATTATTTGTATTCTTTCAAATTAATAAAATTAAAATAAATAAATAAATAAATAATCCCTTAAAAACCTAAAATAATGAAATTTTTGATAAATAATGATATTGTTGCTAAGGAGTCCTACTAAAAGCTAAAATAATGTTGGTTTGAAAATTTTCCCTTAAATTGTTTCAGACCTCAACCTTTAACATGTTATTTTCAATGTTGTGGGTTCACATCTTGTAGTTTTTGCATTTAATATGATTTTTGACAAATAAATGCTACGTATGGAAATGTTGGGTTAAGATGAATTCTTAATTACTATCTTTATATGTTTCTACCTCTTATAACCACATGTACGAGATAGTGACAGAGTCAAAAAAACATGTATAGAGATGAAACAAAATAGAAGGTGTCACCATAGAGTTTAAACTCATAGGAAAAAATAATGTATGAACTCTCATTGGTACTAATCTTGAAATTTTTCCTTGTGTTAAGTGAATTCAACTGTTCACAAAAAATTAAAAATAATCAGTTAACCATATTTGAGGCACTCTAATTCTGAGAAAGGTGATTCAATTGAACTATTTTCCTTCCTTTAGCTCTTCTCCTGATACCAAAGTACTCTAACAGCTCAAGTAGGTGAAAAAAATAATCACCTAGTATTTATTTTTTATATTCACGAAAATGTAAAATCTAATCTTATAATTTTCTACCCAAAAAATTAATTGTCACACTTATGCAGTTGATGTTTATTTTGTTGTGAAATATTACCTTTTGATTGAATAGAAGTAGAAGGAGAATTAGTAGCAGGGTATCAAAACGAATAGTAATGTCACGCCCCGAGACTATACTCTGGACGTGGCCGTCCAATGACCATTGTTGGCCTTGAGCAAACCCTTGGTCTGGTTTACTTAACTTAGTGGAAGACTTAACTCAATAATAAACAAGAATCATTCTCGCAAGAATAACTATTAAAATAAATTTTTTGAATGGCACTTAAGTCTCAAAGTAAAATATCTGAAATAGAAGAGAGACTCAAAATTGAAGTTTATGATTGACTATCTGTCTATGAAGCCTCTACAATATTAAGATGAATGTTGGGACAAACCGCACAACATTCCATAAATGAAAGGACTAGAGCAATAAAAGAGTCCTCCGCAATGCAAGGAGGCTCACCACCGACTCTGAGTGCTCAAATTGGATCAACGATGTGTTGGATGTTGATTCTGGTTACCTAAGTCTTCATCACAAGACGATGCAGGACAACTGGCATCATTACATTAAATGTACGAGTATGCGAGTTGTGATTCTAAACAACAACTTAAGCTTAATAAGAATAAGAAGAAAACTTTACATTGGCTCTGCTCAACTCATGAAATACTAAACTTAATATAAAGTAATACAGACACGTGCAATATATATAAAGCTTTGTAAAACGGTAAAACAACTTAGTTCGTTAAAGAAGATACAATAACAAACTCAACTCTACTCATATATGAAAGTAATATAGTTTATGTGGGAGATTCTCTAACCGACAACCATCACTATGAGTCTATGCGATGGTAGAACGTCTTACCTCACGTTGCAACAGGACCGTCCTATACCTTGCCGTCACTATAGAACCTGAACTACTTAGTGAATCCACTAGTCTATGCTAAGAAGCACTAAGGAATCATCTAAAACCATGACCCTTCTTCTTTCCTTGTTGGCTACATGGTTTATGGGGGCTTGAGTTAATATCAACTAGCGTCGCCATATCGGTGCTCAATATTACTCCAAAAATACTTAACTCATATGTTTTGAAAAAAACATCTTGTCCAGTTTGAGATAATTTCTCAAACTTAGCTTTAAAATCTCTCTTTGAAATCATAGCTTCCTTTTTACTAAAACTAGCCAAAGGATCTGTTGGAAAGCTAGCTTCCTTTTCTTAATCAAAATGTGAAAGCATTTGTAACTCTTAGGGAATACTAAGTTCCCTTATAACTTTTGAGAAATGAACTCAACACTTTACTTTTTGCTTAACTTGCAACTTAACTCTTAGGGAATAATTAGTTCCCTTATAACTATTGCAAAATGAACTCAACTCTTTGCTCTTTGCTTAACTTGTAACTTGAGCCTTAAAACTAAACTAATCTGTTGAATAAAGATTCTTGAAATCTTTAAGACTTTACTTCGACTTACTTCTTAACTTTAGACTTGACTCTTAACTTCTTTCACTTTGATCATAGTTTTCCGTGAATTCGATTATGGATTCAAGGTTATGATTTGTGTTCTTTGATGATTTCTTGGTGTTCAGAAATCATTTGAAATAATTAGAATCTCAGAAGGTGTAAATATACCTTAGAATTATTTACAAGGGCTAAACTACAAAATTAGGGCAAAAACATGCCGATTCGGGCGCATATAGGGCGCACCGAGCCACACCAGTTGTTCAGAGGCACCATTTTGGTGTACTACAGGCGTGCCGCCCCAGGACTTCTGGCGCAGATGGGGCGTGCCGCGCTAGGTGCTACCCAGAAGCACCTAAACGTCTTTCTTCTCTTGTTTTCTGATCCTACATCATCTAATCTTCCATAGTTCTATTCTCAAACCCCTAGGATCATCAATACCTTCAATACCCATCAAATCTAACTCAAAAACAACATCGGATACTACTTTTCAACATCAATGGGTATTAAATCAACTCAACCAAATAGGGATTCAACAAGATTTATCAAAAATTAACTTTTAATCATGTAAATAAGTCCAAAACCACATAACTGAAACAAGATTAGTGTGCGGATAAATTAACCCAACACGAAAGATCTTACATACCTTGATTGGGATCACCCCCGATGAATACCACTTGAAATCCCTTGGAGTTCTTGGCGAAACCTTGATCTTTCTCCCTTCTCCTTCTTCTCTTCTCTTTTATCCCAAGCCCGTATAATCTGAACTAAATCTTATTTGTACCCAAATTAAAACCTTAAAATGAATTAGGAAATAAATGGGTAAAAAGACTAGTTTGCCCTACTTTAAATTGGGGGACTTTCCTTACTTCAACAACCCAACTTCTGAAAGGAATATATCCCTCATACATAATAGAAAACATGAAATCTTGGTGTCGTAGGAAATATCTTTCCAAGAGCTTTCCAACCATATCAAGAAATTCCTCTGACTCATCCTGAGCTAGAAGTTATGGCCGTTTGAAAATGACCAAAATTCACTTCTTAAACTTAGGAAATTTCCTAGATTTTCACCTATTATTCCAAAAGTGATTATCATTAGTTTCTTTGCTTATTCCTCTCTATTTTGAGTAAATAGATGTTACAATATTTCCAATTTGGGAACATTCGTCCTCTAATGAGATTTCTTTTACTAAGCCAAGAATAATAACCTCATGTTTAACACTCGATCAATCAAAAGCAAGTAACAACATACTTACTCATAGTTTATAAAGTAATAAGAAGAGAATTAGTACCTTGATCTAAATTCCCTCCGAATTCAAAGAGATGTGGATATCTCTTCTTCGTATCCTCTTCAGCTTCCCCATTCGCTTCTTCAACAAATTTGTTCCTCAAAAGGACCTTGAGTGATGCAACCTCCTTCGTTCTCAGCTTTTGAACTTTGTGGTCTAAACTTTTAACCGCAATCTCTACATTGGATAAGTTATCCTTAATCCCAACATTTTAATTTGGTACAATCAATGAAGGATCACCCATGCACTTCTTCAACATGGAGACATGAAATACCAGATGAACCGCTGCTAATTCTTGTGGTGGCTCCAACTCATAAGCTACATTTCCAAATCACTTGGATATCCTATAAGTTCCAATATTCTAGGGACTAAGTTTCCCCTTCTTACCAAACCTCACAAAACCCTTCATGGATGAAACCTTCAGATATACCCAATTATCCACTTCAAACTCCAACGAACTCCTCCTAATATTTTTATAGGACTTTTGACGACTTTGTGTCGTTTTCAATATCTCTTGAATCACCCTCACCTTCTCTATAGCTTGGTGAACTAGATTGGCCCTATCAACCCCGCTTCACCAACTTCGAACCACCCAATAGGAGATATGCATCTTCTCCCATATTGAGCTTTATATATAAGGTCATTTAGATGCTCGAATGCTAGTTGTTGTTGTAAGCGAACTCAATGAGGGGTAGGTGATCATCCCAATTCACTTTGAAATCAACCACGTAATCCCTCAACATATCCTCTAAGGTCTGGATAATACGCTCTGCTTGCTCATCCGTCTGTGGATGGAAAGCATTTCTAAAGTTCACCTTCAAACCCAAACCTTTCTCGATGGACTTCCAAATTTGAGCAGTAAATCATGCACCGCTATCTTAAATGATCGACACTGAGACTCCATGAAGTCTCACTTCCCGAATGTATAAATTCGCATAATCCTTTGCCAAAAGAGTGGTATTTACCGAAAAAAAGTGGATGATTTTTTTCATTTTATCGACAATCACCCAAATTGAATCATAGTGCCTGCAAGACCTTTGCAAGCCTGTGATGAAGTAAATATTAATCATCTCCCACTTTGATTCTGGAAGTTCTATATTCTGAGCCAATCCTCCAGGACTTTGGTGTTCTACTTTCACTTGTAGGCAATTTGGTCACTTGGCAACAAACTCAGCAATGTCCTTCTTCATATCTTCCCACCAATATATACAACTCATATCGCGGTACATCTTTGTGCAACCCAGATGAATGGTATATCTGGAGCTATGAGCTTCCTCCATGATCCTCTCTTGGAGTACATCCACCCTAGGTACACACAATCTACCTTTATACTTCAGCACACCATCTCCCCCTTGTTCAAAAGCCAATACTCTTTGCTTATGATATTCGCCTTCAAATCAAGCGAAATGGGGTCTTGGTCTTGCTTTTCTTTCATCTCTGACACTAATGATGATTCAGCCTCACTGGTCACCACTATCCTGCCTTCTATGGAATCCATAAGTCTGACCCCCAGGCGTGCGAGTATGTGCACATCTTTGACTAACTCTCTCTTTTTTTCCTCAACATGGGCGGTACTCCCCATGGATAACCTGCTTAAAACATCAGCAACCACATTATCCTCATCAGGGTTGTAAAGAATACTTATGTCATAGTCCTTGAGTAATTATAACCACCCCCAATGTTTGAGATTGAGCTCCTTCTAGTTGAACACATATTGAAGTATCTTGTGGTCAGTGAATATATAAACATGACCGTCGTACAAGTAGTGACACCGTATCTTCAAGGAGAATACTATATCAACAAACTCCAGGTCACGGATTGGGTAATTCCTCTCATGAACATTCAACAGTCTGGAGGCATAATCTATAACTTTACCATTCTGCATTAACACATAGCCCAACTAAACTCTAGATGCATCACAATACACGACAAAACCTTGAGTACCCTCTGGTAAGGTCAAAACCAAGGCAGTAGTAAACCTCTTCTTCAACTCCTGAATGTTTTTCTCACAAGACTTAGACCATTGAAACTTAACTGTCTTCTTAGTCAATTTGGTCACAGGAGATAACATAGATGAAAACCCCTCAACAAATTGCCATTCTGTAGTAATAAGCTAAAACTTTGCCATTTTGCATTAACACACAACCCAACCAAACTCTAGATGCATCACAATACACCATAAAACCTTGAGTAACATCTGGTAAGTCAAAACGGGGCAGTAGTCAACATCTTCTTCAACTCCTTAATGCTTTTCTCACAAGCCTTAGACCATTGAAGCTTAACTGTCTTCTGATTCAACTTGGTCAAAGGAGATGAGATAGATGAAAAACCCTTAGCAGACCTTCTATAGTATCCTGCCAAACCCAAGAAACTCCTCATGTTAGTTGAAGACGTGGGTCTAGGCCAACTCTGAACTACTTCTATCTTTTGGGTATCAACTCTAATTCCATCACCGGAAACTATGTGGCCCAACAACTCCACAGACTTAATCCAAACTCATACTTTGAGAACTTGGCATAAAACTCCTTATCTTTAAAAGTCTAAAGTACTATCCTGTGGGGACTAGCATGATCTCTTCATTCCTCGAATAGATCAGTATGTATTCAAAGAAAACGATAACAAATGTATCTAGATAAGGTTTGAAGACTCTATTCATAAGATCCATGAATGTTTTTGGTGTACTACCCATAAGACATGACAAAAAACTCATAATGCCCATATATGGTTCTAAAAGTTTTCTTGGGAATGTTACATTCCCTAACTTTCAAATGATGTTAGCCAAACCTGAGATCAATTTTTGAGAAACAGGTTGCACCTTAAATTTGATCGAAGAGATCATCTATCCTTGGGAGAGGATACATATTATTGATGGTATCCTTATTCAATTGGCGGTAGTCTATACACATCCTAATGTAACCATCTTTCTTTCTTACAAATAAGACCGGAGCACCCCAAGGTGAGACACTTGGTCGAATGAAACCTTTATCTAACAGATCTTTCAGTTGTTCTTTCCACTCCTTTAACTCTGCAGGTGTCATTCTATATGGCGGAACAGAGATAGGATGAGTATCTGGAATGATGTCTATGCCGAAGTCCATTTCTCTCTCAAGAGGGACTCCAGGTAGATCATTAGGAAAAACTTCTAGAAACTCCTTTACTATAGAAACTGACTGAAGCAAAAGTACCTCAACACTTAAGTCATTAACTTGGACTAAGTGATAGATACATCCCTTTGAAACTAACTTCCTTGCCTTAAGATACGAAATGAAACGACCCTTAGACACTGCTGAACTACTACTCCACTTTATGACTGACTCATTAGCAATCTGAAACTTGATAACTCGAGTTTTACAATCTATTGATGCATAACAGCATTAAGTCCGTCCATACCTAGAATGACATCAAAATCTACCATGTCTAACTCCATTAAGTCAACCATGGTGTTCTTGTAATTGATAGAAATAGGACACGCACGATCGACTCTTTCCGCTTGAATAGACTCTCCAACAGGCGTAGAAACAAAGAAAGGTTCACAAAGTTTTTCAAGAAGAATCTCAAACTTATTTGTAACATAAGGAGTTACAAAAGATAAGATTGATCTTGATTCTATCAAAGCATAAACATCGAATGTAAAGATTTTGATCATACCACCCTTCTTGTTCTTTGGACACTCTTTCATGAAGTGACCCTCTTGAACACACTTGAAACAACCAAACTGGCCATCACGACACCTATCGATGTGGTTTCTACCACACTTACCGCATGTAGGAGCCCAACTACCTCCTGGTGCCATACTACTTTGGGACTCTGCTGGTCTAGCCTTGAAGTTCTGCGTATTATGGACATTATACTCATTTCTATTTCTTGGTGCAGAAGCACTAGGAGATGATGGTGCAGATCTCTTTTATTTCTGGAATTTTGGCCGATTCGAATGCCCTTTCTATTGTCCAGACTCATTCCTAGTCTTGGCTTTCTTATTTCTATACTCTTCTTTGTCCCTCAGCTTCTCCTCTTCTACTTTTTGCACATAAACCATCAATCGGGATATGCCCATGTCAACGATCAGCATTGCAACTCTACCCTCTTTGCTTGATGCACTACCCAAGCCAGGGACAAACAAGCTCATTATGCTCCTCATATCCTTAACCATCTCAGGAGCATAGAGGGACAGTTGGGTGAACTTCAACCCATACTTGTGTACACTCAAAGATTCCTGTTTTTGTGTAAGGAACTCTCGTACCTTAGCCTTCTTCAGTTCTCAGGGAAACAAATACCCCAAGAAAGCTTCTTCAAAGCAAGCCCAACTCGGACGAAGTGCATCCTCATCACTACCCTCCTTTCACTGATCGAAACAGTAACTAGCCACATTCTTCAGTTGATATGAAACTAGCTCAACCCATTCACTATCAACAACATGCATCACATCAAACACCTTCTCCAACTATTCCACAAAGTTTTCTAGATCCTTAGTAGTGATCGAGCCAGTGAAACTGGAGGATTCATTCTCAAGAATTCACGAATCCTCGAGGTGTCAGCCTCTTCTTGTCGAGCTCCTGTCTGTTGCCCAACTTGGTTAGTCAGCGCTTGGCTTAACATCCGGATAGCCTCACGGAACTCAGCATTGGTGACTTCTATTTGAGGTTGCACGTTTGGTGTATTATGTACCTCTGGTTCCTCAACATTCCTTCTAGATGAGTGACCTCTTTCTGCTCTTCGTGGAGGCATAATTATCTGAAAACACATGCAAGCACAAATTAGAGGAAACGTTTTAGAGATAAACTCTAACGCATGAAAAGGAATATGAAAAAAAGTGAGAAATTCCTAAATGTTGTAGCCTCCTAATCATAAATGTGGTGCACTTCACACTGATGACCTAGGACTCTACACACACGGCTTTATACACTCCCTAGGACTCTCAAACTCTATTCTCTGATACAAAGTTTTCGACGCCCCCAAACTACACCCTACACGTGGTCGACACCCAATGACCATTACTGGCCTTAAGCGAACCCTTATCCTGACTTACATAAATCAGCGGAAGACTTAACTAAATAATAAACAAGAATCATTCTCACAAGAATAACTTTAAAAGTATATGTTTTGGCCAAAATGGCACTTAAGTGTCAAAGTTAAATTTAAAAGAGACTCAAAACTGAACTATCAGACTTACTATCTGTCTATGAAGTCTATACAATATTAAGATGAATGTTGGGACGAACCGCACAACATTCTATAAATGAAAAGACTAGAGAGCAATAAAAGAGTCATATAAAATGCAAGGAGGCTCAACACTGACTTTGTGTTCTCAAACTAAATCAACGAGGTGCTGGATACTAATCTGGTTACACGTGTCTGCATTATCCAACGATGCAGGCCAAGTTGCATCAGTACATTTAATGTACGAGTATGCGATTTGGAATGTTAAACAACAACTTAAGCTTGATAAGAATAAGAAGAAAACTTACATTGGCTCTACTCAAGTCATGAAATAATGAACTTAATACAAAGTAATAAATACACATGCAATATATATATATATATATAAAAGTTTTGTAAAATGGTAAAAAAACTATGTTCGTTAAAGAAGATACAATAACAAAATCAACTTTACTTATATATGAAAGTAATATAGTTTCTAATGGAGGTTCTCTAACTTAAAACCATCACTATGAGCCTAATCTATGGTACAACGTCTTACCTCACGTTGCAAGTTGACCGTCCTACACCTTCCATCAATATAGAACTTGAACTACTAAGTGGATCCACTAGTCTATGCTAAAAAAGCTCTAAGGAATCATCTAAAAAGTATGACCCTTCTTCATTCCATGTAGGCTACATGGTATATGGGGGTTTGAGTAAATATGAACTCGCGTCCCCATATCAGTGCTCAATAATAATCCCAAAATACTTAGCTCATATGTCTTTAAACAACTGCTTCTCTTGTTTGAGGTAATTTCTCAAACTTAGCTTTAAAAGATCTCTTCGAAATCATAGTTCCTTTTTACTAACACTAGCTAAAGGCTCTGTTGGAAGGCTTGCTTCCTTTTCTTTCTCAAAATGTGAAAACATTTGTAACTCTTACGGAGTACATAGTTCCCTTATAACTTTTGAGAAACGAACTCAACTATTTACTATTTGCTTAACTTGCAACGTACCTCTTAGGTAATACTTAGTTCCCTTATAACTTTTGAGAAATAAACTCAACTCTTTACTCTTTGTTTAACTTGTAACTTGAGCATTAAAACGAAGTTAAAACGTTTAATAAAGACTCTTGAAAACTTCAAGACTTTACGTTGACTTACTTCTTAACTTCAGACTTGACTCTTAACTTCTTTGACTTTGATCTTATCTTTTCTTGAATTTGATTATGGCTTCAAGGTTATGATTTGCGTTCTTTGATGATTTCTAGATGTTTAGAAAAGATTTGAAGTAATTAGAAGCATTGGAATATGTTAATGTACCTTATAAGGATTTACAACGGCTAACCTACGAGATTTGGGCTAAAAATGTCGATTCGGGCGCATACAGGGCGCACCGCGCCACACCAGTTGGTCAGAGGCACCATTCTTGCGCAGTGCAGGCACGCCGCCCATGGCTCAAGTGGGGCACGCCGGCCAGGTGCTACCCAGAAGCGTTTGAACATCTTACTTCTCTCATTTTCTGATCCTAAATCATCTAATCTTCCATAGTTATATTCCCAGACCCCTAGGATAATCAATACCTTCAGTACCTATCATATCTAACTCAATACAACATCGGAAACTACTAATCAACATCCATGGATATTCAATCAACTTAACCACATAGGGATTCGACAAGATTTATCAAGAATTCACTTCTAATCATGTAAACAATTCTAAAACCACATAACTGAAACAAGATTGGTGTACGGATGAATTAAACCAACACGAAAGATCTCACATACCTTGATAGAGATCACCCCAGACGAATTCCACTCGAAATCCCTTGGCGTTCTTGGCAAAACCTTGATCTTTCTCCCTTCTCCTTCTTCTCTTCTATTTTCTCCGAAGACCTAAGCGTGAAATAACTTTTTTAATCTTAACTAAAACTTATTTTTACCCCAATTAAACCCTTAAAATGAATTACAAAATAAATGGGTAAAAAGACTAGGTCGCCCTTCCTTAAATTCGGATAAGACTTTCCCTATTTCAACAGTCCAACTTCTAAAAGACATATCTCTCTCATACGATATAGAAATCGTGAAATCTTGGTGTTGTTAGATTGATAGAGATTTCCAACCATAACAAGAACTTCCTCTAATTCCTCCTGATCTAGAAGTTATGGCCGTTTGAAAATGACCAAAACTCACTTCTTAAACTTAGTAAATTTTTCAGATTTTCCCCTTTCTTTCCAAAGGTGATTATTCTTAGTTTCTTTGCTTATTCCTAGCTATTTCGAGTTACGAGGTGTTACAGTTAAGGTATAAAATTTGGTTTATTTTTCATTGCTTCATATCTGAATCTACCAGTTTCTTCATTATTTGTAACAGTTCTTTACGTGGGAGGTTGGAATCTTTCTATTCCGTACATATTTGTTCCTATGATATTTGGCATAAATAAAGGGGGTAAAGTCTTTGGAACACTAATTGGCATCCTTATCGTATTAGCAAAACTTTTTTTTTTTCATTCCTATTGCAACAAGATGGACTTTAGCGAGGCTGAGAATGGCCTAACTATTAAATTTTGGGTGGAAATTTCTTTTACTAATTTCTCTAGATAATCTATTATGGACAACTTTTTCCCGACTTCTTTCAATGTTAACGACCATAATATCCTAAATTCACGACTTGTCTCAAACAAGAGAAAGAAACAAGACTAAAATCTCTTTTATAGATATTAAACATATGCTCCCTACGATAACTGAATTTATAAATTATGGTCAACAAACAATACGAGCCGCCAGACATATCAGCCAAGGTTTCATGATTACCCTATCCCACGCAAATCGTTTACTTATAATTATTCAATACCCCTACAAATAATTGATCACATCACAACGTTTCCGAGGCCGAATACACTTTAAATTGGATAAATGCATTGCTTGTGAAGTATGTGTGTATGTTTATGTCCTATAGATTTACCCGTTGTTTATTGGAAGTTGGAAACTGATATTCGAAAGAAATGGTTGCTTAAATAAAGTATTGATTTTTAAATCTGTATATTTTGTGGTAATTGCGTTGAGTATTGGCCAAAAAATTACTTATAAATGACCGAAGAATATGAACTTTCTACTTATGATCGTCAAGAATTAAATTATAATCAAATCGCTTTGGGTCACTTACCAGTGTCAGTAATTGATGATTACAAAATTCGAACAATTTCAAATTTACCTCAAATAAACAATGAATAAGCCCTTACTTGGATTCAAAAAAGTTACAAATTACGAAGGCTTAGTTAGGATCTAAAACAATGAGATTTTTTCTTGCGCAATTCAAACTACTGGTTGCTTAATGAGACTCCTAGCCTAAGTTAGATTGAAAACAAAAACGATTTCAATATTATGTATTATAATAGTAATGGTTTCAAAGTAGATAAAATGATATAAAAAAAATAGTTAGGTTTAAACTACTCTTCGACGAACAATGAATGGATAGTGATCCAATAAAATAAAAGCACCTACATCAATTCATACCCATTAGACTTTCATTCAATTAAAAATTTCAAAGTATCATAATAAATAGAAAAACTGTTTTTTTTTCTGGTCAGGTCAATAAAGTCATGAAATTCTTCGTGTTTTTTTTTTTGGATATAAAAAATGGATTTATCTTAACCAATACATGATTTTATTTTAGCCTTTCTAGGATCGGGTCTTATATTAGGGGGTCTAGGAGTGGTATTACTTCCCAATCCAATTTATTCATCCTTTTCCTTGGGATTGGTTCTTGTTTGTACATCGTTATTCTATACTCTATCTAACGCCTATTTTGTAGTTGTTGCGCAGCTACTTATTTACGTAGGAGCTATAAATGTTTTAATCATTTTTTATGTGATATTCATGAATGGATTAGAATATGACAAGAATATTCATATTTGGACCATAGGAGATGGAATTACTTTGATGGTTTGTATAAATCTTTTTATTTCACTAATTACTACTATTTCAGATATGTCGTGGTACGGGATTAGTTGGACTACAAGATCAAACCAGATTATAGAGCAAGATTTTATAAGTAATAGTCAACAAATTGGAATCATTTATCAACATATTTTTTCTCCCATTTGAACTTATTTCCATAATCCTTTTAGTTGCTTTAATAGGTGCAATTGTTGTAGCTCGTCAATAAAAGATTTCTATTAAAACTTGGAATTCAAATTAAATTTTGTTCTATCTTATCACATTCATTTTCCTTCAATTCTATCTGAATTTTAGCTGGATAAATAGAAAGAGTTTAGGTCAATTTAGTACCAATATATTTATTTATTCCATACTTGTTATATACTAGTCAATTAAATTAGTTCAATTGTTGCTCATATCAAAAGGAGTCGAGATTGATAAGGAGTTGTTTAATGATTCTCGAACATGTACTTGCACTACTAAAAAAAATAGTGAATACCGACCAAAAAATACCGACCTCAAGAGGTCGGTATTCGTGAAATACTGACCAAAAACCGACTTCCCAGCTTAGGCCGGAAAAAGCTTGGTCACTATTCAATTCCGACCTCTGGAGGTCAGTATTTACTAACCTCTCGAGTTCAGTTTCAATTTAAGTCGGTAAAATTCATTATTTTATTTTCCGACTTCCGGAAGTCACTTTTATATATATGTTTACTTTTTATTTGTATTATTTCCATCTTCTGGAGGTCAGAATATTTAATTCTCAAATTTTAGAATATCGACCTCCGGAGGTCGGTATTTTTATTTTTGTGATTGCAACCTCCGGAAGTCGGTATTTTTATTTCTTATTTTTGAGATTCCGACCTCCGTAGGTCGGTATTTTGATTTCTTTTTTTTTTTGTTTCTGACCTCTGGAAGTCGGTATTTCTATTTCTTAATTTTAGATTCCGACCTCTGGAGGTCCGTAATTCTATTTCTTATTTTTTAGATTCCGACCTCCGGAGGTTAGTATTTTTTATTTCGTATTTTTTAGATTCCGACCTTCGGAGGTCGATATTTTTATTTCTTATTTTTTAGATTCCGACCTCCGGAGGCTGGTATTTTTATTTATTTTATTGTTGAGATTTCGACCTCCGGAGGTCGGTATTTTTATTTCTTATTTTTTAGATTCCGACCACCGAAGGTCGGTATTTTTATTACTTATTTTTTGATTCTGACCTTTGGAGGTCGGTATTTCTGCTATAAAATTGGCAGCATTGAGCTGCAATTTTAGTATCCCACCTGCATATTTATATCAAAACAACCCAAAGAATTCCAAATAAGCTATTTCAAAATAATCTTCATCTAACTCAAAGAATTCCAAATGAGCTATTTTAAAATAAACTTCATCGAACCAAAACAACACAATATTTTAAACATATACATTAAACTATTTCAAAATAAAATTCATCCAACTTCAAAAAAAACTAAAATATGATCAAAGAATTCCAAAAATATAGAAGTCTAAAATGTCAAACCAATACAACTACTCCTTATAACCATCACTCTCCTTATCACCCCTTCTCATTCTCATCACCCTCCTGATCAGCTCCATCATCACTGCTTGCCGGACATGGAGGAAGAATATTTCCTGATTCAAAAAGTTAGTTGGGCCTGAAGCGCAGCATACCTCTTGGCACCTCTCTCTTCCTCTCTCTATCGGCTACAGCAGCAAGCTCGGCATTGAGAAAAACTATCTTACCCTTCATTGCAGATATTGTCTCTTTTTCCCCGCCATCAAAGCTATAGGATGATGAACCACAATACCAGCCCTGCTTTTTTTGATATGTCCTTTCTGGATAGCCGTACACTGAACCTCTAATCGGTTCACCTGCACTTTGTTTCCAAAGATTCTCACTTTCTTCTTGTGTAAATGATCTGTCCCGGCTCTCAAGAGGTAGAGTACTACGATATTCCTGAGACATTCGTGTAAACCTATCCTGTAATTTAAACAAAGAACTCTACAAATAAGAATGTAATATATACAAGAAAGAGAAAAAAAGATTAACTTGAATATAGTTCTTACATATGTCTCTTGAGCACGTGGCTCAATCCATCTTTCTTCTTCGTCGGGGTTCGTACTCTTCTTGACATGAGTAACCTTGAACATCTCTTCTACAGCTACCGGCTTACCCAACTCTTTTTCCTGCAAATAACATAAGTATAATTTAATCTCAAAAAACTACTTATCAAAAAAGAAAAACAAATATTTTACAAAATTAAGAAAGTATACCAGTCTTTCCTTCCTAGTAACTAGGCTAATAGATCCACCGGTGTACAAAGAGCCACCTTTTTCTGATGCGCGAGCCATCTTCCCAATCTCACTCCTCTTTTTAAACTTTTCATCAGTACCCAAATGTTGCAGTAACAGATCCCATCGAGTTGGTACCATAAACATAGGAATTCTATTATTTTTTCGACATTCACTAAATGTACTAGAAAGCAACTTTGAAGCTTTAACCTTGAATTATGCTTGAACTTCTTCCTCATGTTCGGGAGCTTAGAAATAATATTTCTGTAATGAAAATTGACTAAATATTTATTGTTCAAATGAATAGAAAAATCACATTTACTTATTTGAAGAACTTAACATCTTTCTAAGTGTAATTAGGTACGTTTTAACTTAATTCAAACACTATATTCACCAAATAAATCATATTACTTATTTGAAGAACTTAACATCTTTCTAAGTGTAATTAGTTTAGTTTTAACTTATTTCAAACACTATATTCACCAACTAAATCTCATTTACTTATTTGAAGAACTTAACATCTTTCTAAGTGTAATTAATTACGTTTTAACTTAATTCAAACACTATATTCACCAAATAAATCATATTACTTATTTGAAGAACTTAACATCTTTCTAAGTGTAATTAGTTTAGTTTTAACTTAATTCAAACACTATATTCACCAACTAAATCTCATTTACTTATTTGAAGAACTTAACAACTTTGTAAGTGTAATTAGTTTAGTTTTAACTTAATTCAAACACCATATTCACCAACTAAATCACATTTACTTATTTAAAGAACTTAGCATCTTTCTAATTCTAATTAGTTTAGTTTTAACGTATTTCCAAAACTATATTCACCAACTAAATTACATTAACTTATTTAAAGAACTTAACATCTTTCTAAGTCTAATTAGTCTAATTTTAACTTAGTTCCAACACTATATTCACCAACTAAATCGCATTGACTTATTTAAAGAACTTAACATCTTTCTAAGTAATTAGTTTAATTTTAACTTAGTTCCAACACTATATTAACCAACTAAATCGCATTAACTTATTTAAAGAACTTAACAACTTTCTAAGTCTAATTAGTTTAGTTATAACTTAATTCCAACACTATTTTCACCAACTAAATCACATTATTTAAAGAATTTAACAATTTTCTAAGTCTAATTAGTTTAGTTTTAACTAAATTCAAACACTATATTCACCAACTAAATCAGATTAACTTATTTGAAGAACTTAACAACTTTCTAAGTTTAATTAGTTTAGTTTTAACTTAATTCCAACACTATATTTAACAAATATATTATTTCTAAATTTAAAGCTAAGTGTCAACACTACATGGGCACAAATCGATTTTGCAAGAAAATCAATTTTTATCATCAAAAGGATCAACTAGTGTTGGTACTTATCCTTAACAAATACATTATTTCTAAATTTAAAGCTAAATGTCAACACTAGATGGACACAAATCAATCTTGCAAGAAAATCAATTTTGTCATCAATAGGATCAACTAGTGTTGGTACTTATGCTTAACAAATATATTATATCTAAATTTAAAGCTAAATGTCAACACTAGATGGACACAAATCGATCTTGCAAGAAAATTGATTTTGTCATCAATAGGATCAACTAATGTTGATACTTATACTTAACAAATATATTATTTCTAAAAATTTAAAGCTAAGTGCCAACACTAGATGGAAACAAATCAATCTTGCAAGAAAATCGATTTTGTCATTAATAGGATCAACTAGTCTTGATACTTATACTTAACAAATATATTATTTCTAAATTTAAAGCTAAGTGTCAACACTATATGGACACAAATCGACCCGAAAGCACCCCCTAGAAGTTAGGGAAAACTTTCGAATCGTGACCGGGCGTACTTGACCCCTTTGGGGTCTCGTACAAGCCCTCTAACTAGCATTCATAACATAAAGCATGAAAAGTAGTGCGGAATTTAAAACTTTTCACGATAATAATAATAAAAGGAGTCTTTTCATAAATACTAAGAAATCTCATCGTCACAAGCCAACTTAAAGACACGACTTAGAATCTTAGGGACACGGCCCTTTACAATAAAGTAAATACATTTTTAAGTCTTAATAAGGAAACTAAGAAAATAAAAAAAACTATGTCCTCGAATATTTGAGGACGTACCCAAGACTTGAGAGATAGAATTCCCAAGCTCCAACTTCGATCTTCCAAAGGCTTCCAACCTATACTCATAAGGTATAAAAAGTATGGGGTTAGTACAACAATGTACTAAGTATGGCATATGCAAAAACATGCAAAAAGGGACATTTTAGTAAAGATAACTTTTTATGCAATTCAAATATAACCTTCAAGAATCTAGAAGCAAACCCACATAAGAATCAACAATTAACACTTTATAGATATCTTACCAAACTTAAATTAAACAAAAGGAACATTAATTAAATTTGCTAAACTTGCAATAAAATTGAATAAAGCATCATAGTGAACATTTTGAATTCTTACAATGGAGACCTTACAGTGAAAGGCACGGTCCAAGTCATATGAACTCTTTTTCTTTGAAGTTGCCCTAACCCATGGTTATCCTAAGACTCCCTAAGGTGAGCCAAGAAGGGACTCTCATTACACCTCCCTTCAAAGCACACCAAAGCGACCCTTAAAATTACCAAATCTTAGGCTTACTTCGTTAGAAATCAAATCCACGCCCTTGGCTAACATATGCAAAACACTCATGGAAATATAGGTCATACTAAGTGCAATGTGAGAGTAGCATCCCATACTACCACTCCCACTTAGTACTCCTAATGGATTCCATTTACTCAAGTACTCCACAATAATCCTCCATAACACTACACCATAGTACTCATTCACACGGATTTCATGAAGGTACTCTTCTCCCATAGTAGGTATAGGTCACACCAAGTGCAATGTGAGAATAGCATCCCATACTACTACTCCCACTCAATGCTCCTACTTGGTAACTAATGTGGATTGAGCACTTCACGACATACATACACACATTTCAACAATACACAAGATATTAGTTTCAAAACAATTCTTTTGTGGGAGTTAGCTTAACCGACAAAGACCATGAGAGCTAGACATGGAATCCCGATATTAACCCCTATCGGATGAGTGATCCTTACTTGCCTAGAGTAAGGTCATGCTTCATAGCGTTTACATGGCTTTTCCAATAGCTACACCTATGCGGGCACATAGTTAAGGGATAAGGAGATTGCTACTAAGTAACTCACTCTCTACTAACGAGGAGTACTCATCTCAAGAGGTACTTTGGATTACAACATCTCAACTAACGAAGTGCAATCCACCTCCCCTTCATATCCTCTCGGTGCTAGGCATAACTCCACACGGATTTCTCAACATAATAGTCTATCTTAGAAAGCTCCACGAGAAATTTAGAAGGTTTTATCTAGAACTACATCTCAAACTCACTAATGTGTCCACCTCAAGAATTTTTCCCCTTTTTTTGTCTCAAACTTTGACATAATACAAATCTGTTAAAATAGTGTGTTGTAAATATCCACCACCTTGCATATAAGCATCATTTCATTATCATCAAGTTCTACTCATACTTTAACCTTGATTCATCAAGCTACACACTATACATCTACATACTTCTCATAATCATATACTTCATTTAGACATAAACTAGGTCAAACATGCAATTCAAGCTACATCAAACACAACACAAGACCCATTTCAAATATATATCTTCATTTCACATATTAGACCTTCAAGATCACATACTCAACCATACAAAGTAACATCAAGTTCATCAATTAGCACCGCCACCCATAAGGTGGACCATACCACTCAAATAGCAATTCATAATAAGAATTATACAATGAGAGCAACTCATCAACAAATCAAACCATCATTACCCATAAGCAATTTATCAATATTTCACCATATTAAGGCCCTTAGGGCAGTAGCTACACCAACATGAGAAGTACAAGAAGACCCAAGTTCATACCCTACTCAAATCATGCTCACATAAACCATTTTCAAGTCAAAATTTGAAGTATGCATAAACAAGAGTTTCATGGAGTTTTAACATCAAAACCATCTATTCAAACCAAGATAAATATATTTAAACCATTAGAACTTAGTTACAAGAAGACCCATAATAGAAATCAAAGTTTAGAAGAAGTTGAGTTTAAAACCCCTTTTGGAAACCATTTTGGAAGTTGGCTTCTTGAATGGAAAGGTATTCAAGAATGGATACCATACCTTTAGGAGAAAGAAACCCACGAATTTGATGAAGAAACAATTCCCAATCCGTCCTCCTATCCTTCCTTGACTTCTAGCTTCCAAGAGAGTTGAGAGAGTTTTCTTGAGAGAAAGAGAGAGTTGGATCTTGAAGAGAAAAGGGGGCTCTTCTCTAGGTTTAGGGTGTAAGAGAGTCTTATAAGGCTTGGGGTGTATTTACATAAAACACCCTAAGCTGGCAGCCTTTAAATCATGCACTGGCAGGCTTCGTCGACCAGACCTCCTCGACGGACCGTCACGTCCACCACGGACCGTCACGGGGTTCCGTCGAGGAACACTTGGCTTCTAAATGGAGCCTATCCCAATTTCACTCTCTGTCACCCACGACACCCTGGCTCGACGGACCGTCCTGAGTACGACGGACCGTCGCCATGGCCGTCGTGAGCTACTGATGGGCAGACTTGCCCAAGTCCTGGGGCCCTTCATCTAGAGTCCTTGGGGTCCTAGGTGAGGTCGTGCCCGGACGTCAAACCCCTAAACTAAGTCGTCTAGGTCTAAGGAACATGCGACGCATGTTTCAAGTAAAACGAACACAGACAACTTATCCAAACTCGCCTAGACATACAAGTACATTCTAAGGCATACCATTCGAACGTCATGGACGTTTTTGGTCGATTGAACTCCAAACTTAACCAAACTTTGCACACTGCCTAAGGACACCAAACTAACTCCGTTTAACTTAAAATTAACTCAAGAAACAACCATGAGGCTCTAGTTCACCTTATTTCATTTTGGGGCGTTATATTCTCCCCTACTTGAAATAACATTCGTCCTCGAATGACACTTAAATTTTAAGAACAACAAGGACTCACTTAGCATCATATAATACGCTTAGATCATGATCAAAACACTAACAATCAAAGCATCCACTAGCAAGGAACATCATTTTACACTTTCAACACTTAGCAACATAGGCAACTTTCACCAATTTTCACAAAGTCAAAAATTAAACCTCAATCTTCTTTTATGGAGGAACTACCTTCTCCAACGTTAAAAATGCTCATAAACAATGCCTTTACACACATTGAAACTAAAATTCAAGACAAAACAATTTTCTTCAAAATGCCAAATTTTATTACAGTGAAGTTGACTGCCATCTTACCAAATTTTTGAAAAAATTCATTCTCTAAGCAATTCATCAAGACGACAGGATCATAGGAACTATAAAACCATATATACTCATTTCATAACACAAAAACAACAATAACCAAGAGTTGAGACTTACCAAAACCATCAATCCGGATTAATTATCCTTTGTAGCCCCCATCCCATAGGAAGGGTTCTTCTTGGGAGCATTAGGATCTAGGGAAGCTTGATTGACATCTCTCCCCCTTGATTTAAGGTTTGGGCAGTCCCTCATCTTGTGGCCTCTATTACCACATGCAAAACAACCATCCGTTCCGGCAAGACATTTACCCCCATGTTGCTTGCCACAAGTAGGGCACCTAGCCCTTTCATAGGAATGACCACCACCTTGAGAAGATTGATTTGGAGACCTATCCTTGTTTCCCATAGAAGAATCTTGGGGATAAAACCTCTTCTTAGGCCTTTGGTGACTAGAATCATCCGATCTAGGTCTCTTACCCTCTTGCCTTATCTCCCTAATTTTGGACTACTCAATTTGTTGTGCATAAACCATGAGCCTAGAGATATTCATGTCATTAAGAAGCATAGCCGTACGACACTCTTTTTCCACCAAGCTAGACACGCCCATCACAAACTTGTTCATCCTAGCCCTAGGGTTGGCTACCATGTTTGGGGCATACTTAGAGAGTTGGGTGAATTTGAGAGAGTACTCTTGCACACTCATTCCCCCTTGACGGAGGTTCATGAATTCAACCATCTTCTTCTCCCTCCACTCTAAAGGAAAGAATATATCTACGAAAGCCTCTTTGAATTCCTCCCAATCAACCGGTCCTCTTTATAAGGTTCTCTCACCCCTCCATTGCTCATACCACACTTGAGCAACATCCTTAAGTTGGTAAGCGGCCAATTCCGCTTTCTCCCTAGGGGTCACACCAATAGCATCTACCACCTTGAAAATCTCATCTATGAAGCCTTGTGGATCTTCATCCACCTTAGTGCCATGAAAAGTAGGAGGGTTCATCCTCATAAAATCCCGAATCCTAGAAGCGGGACTACTACCATTTGGTTGGGGCCTATCTCCTAGGTTAGCTTGGCCCACAAAGTGATTGTTGACAACTTGAGCTTGAGCCGTCATGAGTTGGGTCAAGTTTATTAGGGCAGCCCTCAACTCCGCATTAGTCATATCACCCTCAACAAAAGGAGCTTGAGGCATAGGAGGCACTTGAGGTCCTTGAGGTTCCGGAGGCACTTGAGGTTCTTGAAGAGGAACCTCCTCATTTTCCTCCCCTAAGCCAACAATAGGAACTTGGTCAACATGGGGAAGGACTCTCTCATTTTGTACACCTCCCTCATCCCTTCTAGCGGTCGATCTCCTCGTATTCATGTCCTAAAAACACAAAAGGAGAGGTTGAGAATAGACACCTTATATACTCAACTCTAAGGCACGATACTAGAATAGAGAAGAAAGTGAAACTTCTAGCATCCTATAGCCTCTTGTCCATGGATGTGTCGCGACTCACACCAATGACCAAGATACTACTAAATGTGGCTTGTGAGACTTTCAGACCTTAAACTATTTCCCAAAACCTTATGCTCTGATACCAAGTCTTGTCACGACCCGAAAGCACCCCCTAGAAGTTAGGGAAAACTTTTGAATCATGACCGGGCGTACTTGACCCCTTTGGGGTCTCGTACAAGCCCTCTAACTAGCATTCATAACATAAAGCATGAAAAGTAGTGCGGAATTTAAATCTTTTCACGATAATAATGATAAAAGGAGTCTTTTCATAAATACTAAGAAATCTTATCGTCACAAGCCAACTTAAAGACACGACTTAGAATCTTAGGGACACGACCCTTTACAATAAAGTAAATACATTTTTAAGTCTTAATAAGGAAACTAAGAAACATAAAAAAAACTATGTCCTCGAATATATGAGGACATACCAAATTCTTGAGAGATAAAGTTCCCAAGCTTCGACTCCGATCCTCCCAAAAGGGCTTCCAACCAATACTCATAAGGTATAAAAAGTATGGGGTTAGTACAACAATGTACTAAGTATGGCATATGCAAAAACATGCAAAAAGGGACATTTTAGTAAAGATAGCTTTTTATGCAGTTCAAATATAACCTTCATGAATCTAGAAGCAAACCCACATAAGAATCAACAATTAACACTTTATGGCTATCTTACCAAACTTAAAGTAAACAAAAGGAACATTTCAATTAACTTTGCTAAACTTGCAATAAAATTGAATAAAGCATCATAGTGAACATTTTGAATTCTTACAATGAAGACCTTACAGTGAATGGCACGGTCCAAGTCATATGAACCCTTTTTCTTTGAAGTTGCCCTAACCCAAGGTTATTCTAAGACTCCCTATGGTGAACCAAGAAGGGACTCTCATTACACCTCCCTTCAAAGCACACAAAAGCGACCCTTAAAACTATCAAATCTTAGGCTTACTTCGTTAGAAATCAAATCCACGCCCTTGGCTAACATATGTAAAACACTCATGGAAATATAGGTCATACCAAGTGCAATGTGAGAGTAGCATCCCATACTACCACTCCCACTTAGTACTCCTAATGGATTCCATTTACTCAAGTACTCCACAATAATCCTCCATAACACTACACCATAGTACTCATTCACACGGATTTCATGAAGGTACTCTTCTCCCATAGTAGGTATAGGTCACACCAAGTGCAATGTGAGAATAGCATCCCATACTACTACTCCCACTCAATGCTCCTACTTGGTAACTAATGTGGATTGAGCACTTCACGACATACATACACAATTTCAACAATACACAAGATAATTAGTTTCAAATCAATTCTTTTGTGGGAGTTAGCTTAACCCACAAAGACCATGAGAGCTAGACATGGAATCCCGATATTAACCCCTATCGGATGAGGGATCCTTACTTGCCTAGAGTAAGGTCATACTTCTTAGCGTTTACATGGCTTTTCCAATAGCTACACCTATGCGGGCACATAGTTAAGGGATAAGGAGATTGCTACTAAGTGACTCACTCTCTACAAACGAGGAGTACTCATCTCAAGAGGTACTTTGGATTACAACATCTCAACTAACGAAGTGCAATCCACCTCCCCTTCATATCCTCTCGGTGCTAGGCATAACTCCACACGGATTTCTCAACATAATAGTCTATCTTAGAAAGCTCACTAGGAAATGGAGAGGTTGTTACTAGACACTACATCTCAACTCACGAAATGTGTCCACCTCAAGATTTCCCCTTTTTGCTCAACTTGACATAATACAAATCTTAAAGGAGTGTGTGTGTACATGTGCACACCTTGCATATAAGCATCATTTCATTATCATCAAGTTCTACTCATACTTTAACCTTGATTCATCAAGCTACACACTCTACATACTTCTCATAATCATATACTTCATTTAGACATAAACTAGGTCAAACATACAATTCAAGCTACATCAAACACAACACAAGACCCATTTCAAATATATATCTTTATTTCACATATTAGACCTTCAAGATCACATACTCAACCATACAAAGTAACATCAAGTTCATCAATTAGCACCGCCACCCATAAGGTGGACCATACCACTCAAATAGCAATTCATAATAAGAATTATACAATGAGAGCAACTCATCAACAAATCAAACCATCATTACCCATAAGCAATTTATCAATATTTCACCATATTAAGGCCCTTAGGGCAGTAGCTACACCAACATGACAAATACAAGAAGACCCAAGTTCATACCCTACTCAAATCATGCTCACATAACCCATTTTCAAGTCAAAAATTGAAGTATGCATAAACAAGAGTTTCATGGAGTTTTAACATCAAAACCATCTATTCAAACCAAGATAAATACATTTAAACCATTAGAACTTAGTTACAAGAAGACCCATAATAGAAATCAAAGTTTAGAAGAAGTTGAGTTTAAAACCCCTTTTTGAAAACCATTTTGGAAGTTGGCTTCTTGAATGGAAAGGTATTCAAGAATGGATACCATACCTTTAGGAGAAAGAAACCCACGAATTTGATGAAGAAACAAGTCCCAATCCGTCCTCCTATCCTTCCTTGACTTCTAGCTTCCAAGAGAGTTGAGAGAGTTTTCTTGAGAGAAAGAGAGAGTTGGATCTTGAAGAGAAAAGGGGGCTCTTCTCTAGGTTTAGGGTGTAAGAGAGTCTTATAAGGCTTGGGGTGTATTTACATAAAACACCCTAAGCTGGCAGCCTTTAAATCATGCACTGGCAGGCTTCGTCGACGAGACCTCCTCGACGGACCGTCATGTCCACCACGGACCGTCACGGGGTTACGTCGAAGAACACTTGGCTTCTAAATGTATCCTGTCCCAATTTCACTCTCTGTCACCCACGACGCCCTGGCTCGACGGACCGTCCTGAGTACGACGGACCGTCGCCATGGCCGTCGTGAGCTACTGATGGGCAGACTTGCCCAAGTCCTAGGGCCCTTCATCTAGAGTCCTTGGGGTCCTAGGTGAGGTCGTGCCCGGACGTCAAACCCCTAAAATAAGTCGTCTAGGTCTAAGGAACATCCGACGCATGTTTCAAATAAAACGAACACATACAACTTATCCAAACTCGCCAAGACATACAAGTACATTCTAAGGCATACCATCCGAACGTCATGGACGTTTTTGGTCGATTGAACTCCAAACTTAACCAAACTTTGCACACTGCTAAAGGACACCAAACTAACTCCATTTAACTTAAAATTAACTCAAGAAACAACCATGAGGCTCTAGTTCACCTTATTTCATTTTGGGGCGTTATACCATGAGGCTTCATTCGTAGTTCGTTAAGTAATTCTTACATTACTAAGATTATGTAGTACAAGACTTATGTATCTTGTAGTTATGCCAAGATCTTGAATTTGATCTAAGTAGGTGGCATTATTCTTGGATGATTTGTTCACGTATGACTTATGTATCAAACGGAAGTTTGAGCAAGGAATCCCAAGTCTTGAATCAATTGAATGTCATTTACATTATTAATAGATTTTATTCTAATAGTCATAACATTTTAACTCTAAGTCAAATCACAATGGTTACATTGAAGGTTTACTTTTCTACTTAAAATCACTCTTGAATTGGCCGATGGGTTGTGGGCTCAAGCCCCCACAACCCCATTTTCATTTTTCTTTTATTTATTTCGGTTCATGTGAGGCTTTGGGACCCGAGGTCGAGTCCCCTCAGCCACACTAAATTATCCTTTAATTTCCCTTCCCTTCCATTCGCTTAAGGCCGAGAGGTTGTGGGATCGAACCCCCACAACCTCTTTATTTTATTCTCCTTTTTGTAAGTTGACTATTTGATTTGACTGTGAGGTTGTGGGGTCGAATCCCCACAGCCTCATTTCACTTTGATTTTTATCTCCCTCATCCGCATAGAGGTCGTGGGTTCGATTCCCACGCCTCTCATATTTTTTCTTTATTTTTCCTTTTCTTTGGTTTCTAACCGAGAGGGTGTGGGTTCGAATCCCACCACTCTCATTTCTTATTTTCTTTTTCTTCACAGTTATTTCCAAGCCAAGACAGGTTCGAATCCCCCTCACCATACAAACTTTTTCTTCTTTAATTTTTTTTTTGGGGGGATTTTAAAGGGGTGGGGTCTCGGGTTCGACCCCCAATGACCTCACCTATTTTTCTTTATTTTTCTTAACCTTCTAATCAACTTAAATTTGGCAGAGACATATCAACATAATACTGGACATTTAAGGCAACTTCATTACTTATTTTTATCTCCATTTGTTCGTGAATTTATAGAGCAACACATAGTTCATTTGGTGCATTCTTTAATACATTTTTTTTTCACGAATTCTTAACCAAGATGTTTACTCCTCAATTCAGCCACACTTCATGTCACATGAACATCACATTTTACTTCAATTAGTGTACATAAAACAACAAACAAAACATTAACAAAATCAAGCCTCTAGGCCGAGACTCAAACATGCCATACACATTTTTTTTTCTTAATTCGAACACACACATCGTTGTCTTTTCATGAATTAATGTACATCCAATACATTAACATTTAGCACAAACATCACATAATCCTAAGTCTACCAGCATTCATACCAACCTACATTCGTTGGGAGCTAATGACAGGGACATGCAACGGGGGAAACAACCTTAGTTTTTGAGCCGAATATACTGAGTCCTAGGGGTCTCTTGGGAAAGGGACCAAGAGTAAGAAGACCCATACCTTTGTTTTCTTGTTAAATGTCCAGAATGCTGCCCAAGAATTCCTCCACAAATCAGCCCACACACCCAAAGTCACACCTTACCCGACTAGTGTAGTACGTTCTGCTAAACGTTACCGGGTTGCTTTCTCTTTTGCGTTTCTATCTTTCAAGTTCTTGATGAACTTTTGCCTTTTCTTGGTTTTTCTTTTGCTGATTGTTTTATCAGTTTGCAGCCAAGAAAAGAGAGTGAAAGAGAGAGAGAAATCGTGCAAGAGAGAGTGGGGGAAATGGGACATAGAAGTCTAGTAGAAGTAGGACTTTGTGGGTATGAATTAGTCAACTTAATAATTAATCAAAATGAATAAAAATCTGATTTCTTTTTCCCAAATCAGCTAATATTAATTATTTATTAAAAACTAAGTTAACACAATAAAATAAAAGCAAGTTAAATCTTGCTTCTAGTGGGGCTCGAACCCGAGTGACCCCATTTGCGAGAAATGGATCAATTCGGGTTGCCCCACCCGAAATACCTTAAATTAATTAATTAATTAATTAATTAATTAATTCCTCAGGGTAATCACAATATTACCCTTGGCTTGGAAAAGACCATTTTACCCTTGGACTCTCAAAACTTAAGATTTCTTCTTTTGAGTCCGGTAAAAACTCTTTCAATTAAATCTTCATTTTCGCGAGCCTCACATGGTTGGTTCCAATCTTTCCAAGCTCAATTAACTCCCTAAGTTAGTTGGCTTGGTCGTAGTAAGGGTTCTGAGGTCAGGTTCTTCGCATATCAATACGTGTGGACCTTGGTCTAATCGCATGCATTCTTGAAAAAAACCTAAGTCTTGATCCTATTTATTTTTAGGGTTGTTACATTAGATACTCCATTTTCTAATTACTTTTTAAAGACTTTTCAATTTCAAACAATGTTGTAACGATTGTTTTACAATTTAAAATATTTTTAAAAATCATTGCAAGACAAGATTTATATAATTTCTACTTTTATGAACATTTGGAATATTATTATATTTTAAGGACCGCAGATTTCAAAAAGGGAATACGTTGTATAAATTTTGTCTACTCGTTCAGGTTTATGAGACCAGTCTTGTAGAAAGTTAGAAAATAATTTTTTAAATTAAGTCCCAGTACCTTGTCTTACAATCGAACGGGAGGGTCTGTCGTATGGTCTATGGGTCGTAGGTTTGTTCCGTAGTGACATTTTGAGATTAAGGCTATGTTCTACGAGTAGGGTCTACAGACCGTAGGTAGTCCCGCAAACTTTAGAAGGATCCAATCAAAAGTTGAGTAATTTTAAGGTACCAATACTTTGTCTACGATTAACCAATCCACTGGTCAAAATCGTAGGCCGATCTGCAATTATTTCTTAGGTTTTTTTTGGTCTATTCCTAAATGGTTTAAGCCTCTAATATATCGTTACACTCTATACCTATTTCTTGATACAAATCTGAGCATTATCACACTTTGGTGATTTCACAGTTTGTAGAGATCTTTAAAGATTGAGGGTAAGTTGATGGCCTTGTGTCTAGCTTATCATTATCATATTGAAAGCTATCTAAATGAAAACATTAACTAATGCGGAAGTTAAAAACAATAGGTAACTAAATGGGGGGAGTAGCAAACTAATATGAATATATATAAAACATACTAAAATTTATAAACAATCGAAAGATAAACTGTAACACCCCGTATTCAAAACAGACCAAAAATCAGCTTTTCAAAAAAATCTGCAGGTGCAACCAACGGTGGCATCGACGGACCGTAGCCTGACCCACATTCCGTCCTGCACATCCATCGATGGGGTCAGAAATTCCCAAAAATCTCAGCCTAGGAAAATTGGTTAAGTCTTGGTCGACGGACGGACCTACGGTCCGTAGGTCAAACGACGATCCGTAGTCCATGACCATCGATCGAGACCCCCTTCATCCACTCTCTGACAAGGACCACGGGTGACCAGCACGGTCCGTAAGTGGACCCACGGTCCGTAGGTCTGACCATAGTTGGGAACTAGCAGCCAGTTAGGGAGGAAATGCAGTAAGGTCAACTTTAAATGATCATAACTCTTAGCACAAAATGAATTAGGTGTCCCTTCACATATCATCAGATACATAATTGAATTATCTTTCCATATCCATTAACCTTGCTAAAATCAGAGCTCCGAGTAAACATTTATACCCATTTTAGTAAAGGTCTGTCAATCAGGACTAACCTACGGACCAAACGACGGACCGTCGATTGAACGACGAACCGTCTGTCCAGGTCGTCGTTTGGTCCGACAGCAACTAACACAGGGGTCTTTTGGTCTTTTTCTACTTCGTTTAAACCTTATGATACGCCGTTTAGACCCTAAATCATTAAATTTTAGTCAGTTTTAGTCTAGAAACATAATAAGAACTTACCTAAGTCAAAATCATAAATCAAAAGTTAGAAAATTAGAAGCAAGAAAGGACAAAAGCTCAAGAACCCTAGTTCAAGAACGCAACAAGTTTCCTGCAGTTCCAGCCCCAAAAACTAAGTATTTTTCCGTGAATTTCATCACCAGATATGTGGGATTTCACTAGTGGGTTCCTTTCACCCATTGGGTCCCTAGTTTTAGTTAGTTCTTGATTCTCTTATCATGATTTAACCTAGAGTTCTTAGAATTACAGCAGAACTTGATGATTTAGTTAAAGAATACATTCCAAATCAGATTATCATATTATTACTCAGATTATCGCATGAATTTCAGAACCCTACCTTTATATTTCTTTAGTTCTTGAATTGCACATGCTATGTCAGATATTTCAGTTACTTCAGATAACATGCCTCAGTTATTAATGCATCCTTATCAGATTAAATGTTGCATTCTGAGTTTGCGTGTTCAGTTTTGAGCTATCCAGTATTTTACAGAAATTCAGATATAATTAGTTAACTACATAAATCAATGGGAGTAGCATAATACCGAGTTGGACTAGGGTTCAGCGTACCCAATTAGTCCCAGAACTACTAGTCAAGTAGGTTGTAAGTCTCCTCTGTGGGCAATTAGTTTAGTGATCACGCCAGCATGCCTTTATACTTTTGGCAGGGTATATTAGGTCCTCTCGATGGGGCGTATACATCGGACTCCACATTTAGCTCATGCGGTTTTATTATCGATTATTAGTAGTTCCCACAGTTCAGTCAGACTCTATGCATTGACCATTTATCAGTTTATTCAGTATTCAGTTTTAGCATATTATAAAGTGGTCATTGCATCCAGTTAGCTCAGAAATCAACATATCATGTTCAGATTATTATACATGCTTTTGTGCTTATTCAGTTATGTTTTATTTCAGCTTTACTCTATCCTACATGCTCAGTACCTTTCAAGTACTGACGCATACGTGCGCTACATCTTCTCGTGATGTAGGTTCAGGTTCTAAGCATCCAGATCACAGGTAGATCGATTTCCCGATCTTCAGTTTAGTAGATTCAGTGGTTATTCCTCATTCTCCGAAGACAATAGTTATGACTTTCATTTCAGTCTTTTAGTCTTTAGGTTCAGTTTTTGCTAGATTTAGCTGGGGTTTGTCCCAGTATTTCTAGTCCAGTTTACAGGCTTCTTTCAGACATAGTTAGTTTCAGCTTAGCGTTGAGTTGATATTTTCATTGTATTAAACTCATCATTTTTCATATATCTCAGATTTAGCATATGGGTATTCCCCATCCTTTCATTTTAAGTATGATTTAGCTTCCGCAACAGTTTCTTATTCTTTAGTATGCTCATGATCATGCCAGCAGGGTTAGCTTGGGATCACTTGTGGTCCTAGGTTTCGTGTCCGCATCTCGGGAGTAGCTCAGGGCGTTACAAAACTTGGTATCAGAGCACTAGGCTCAAGAGTCCTAGGATGTCCAAAAGCCGCACTAAGTAGAGTCCTTTTCATGGGTGTGAAGGGCACCACATCTAATGAGAGGGAGGCTATGAAGTGTTTTAGGAAAATTTCACTTTGTTGTTACTCTGATTGTGCGTAAGGTATGATCTAATACCATTCTAACTTGACATTTTACGTTTCTGATCAGGCCTCCTCGTAGAGCTAACGCTAGGAATGCGAATGCCAGGAATGCAAACACAGCTCCTCCAGTCCGAGATCAAGAAGTCTCCAATGCTAAGTTCAGGAATGCCATACAAAAGATGGCTTAGACTATGACCCACCAGAACAATCGGGCTCATGCTCCTCTGAATGAAAATGGTGGATCAGCAGCAGCAAGGGTCCGTGACTTTGTTAGGATGAATCCGCCTGAGTTCTTAGGATCGTAGACTAATGAGGATCCTCAAAATTTCTCTGACAAAATCAAGAAGATCTTTGAGGTGATGCAGGTTATTGGGAATGATTGGGTTTAGTTGGCATCATACCAGCTGAAAGACGTGGCTCATATCTGATACACTCAGTGGAAGGAGAATTGGGGTGCAAGTGCAGCTCTTATTACTTGGGAGTGCTTCAGTGAGACTTTTCTCGACAGGTTTTTCCCAATGAAGTTGAGAGAAGCAAAGGCTCAAGAATTCATGAACTTAATGCAGGGAAACATGACAGCCCAAGAGTATGGGCTGAAGTTTAACAAACTCTCCAGGTATGCTCCTCACATGGTTGCTGACTCCAGGGCTCAGATGCATAAGTTCTTGTATGGAGTGTCGGATTTGGTGAAAACAGAGTGCAGAAATGCTATGTTACTAGGAGATATGAACATCTCTAGGCTTATGACTCATGTTTAGCAGGTTGAGGGTGATAAGCATAGAGAACAGGCCAAAGAGAATAAGAAGGCCAGGACTGGGAACTATGACTATTCTCAATAGAAATCGGGTGGTGGAAATCGCTCGCAGAGTCAGCAAAAGTTCTCATCTCCAGCCCCTTCATCAGCTAGTGTTTCATCCTCAAGAACAGGTTTGACTAGAAGGTTAGAGCACCAGGCTCTAAGTCTCAGGGAAGTGTTTCAGGCACCAAGACTTACCCCGCTTGCCCTAAGTGTGGTAAGAACCATCTGGGGGAGTGTCTTGCAGGAAAAGAAGGATGTTTTGGGTGCGGTCAGTCTGGTCACAGGTTGAGGAATTGTCCTTCGAGACAGGGTCAAGGAGGTTGAAATGGTAGATCTCAGTCTACAACTTCATCAGCACCAGCAAATCGCCCTACTCAGCAGGGTAACTCATCTGGTACAGGTGGCGGTCAGCGCCAGAACAGGTTGTATGCTCTTCAGGCTCGCCAGGATCAGGAAAGTTCTCCTGATATAGTCACTGGTACGTTACGAGTCTTTGACCTTGATGTTTATGCATTGTTAGATCCAGGGGCTACTCTTTCTTTTGTAACTTTTTACATAGCAGTCCAATTTAGTGTCAGTCCAAAAACTCTCTCAGAACCTTTCTCAGTCTCTACTCCAGTTGGTGACCAAGTTATAGCTTGACGGGTATACAGAAATTGCCCTGTCACAGTCTCTCAGAAAGTCACCTCAGCAGATCTTGTCGAGTTAGAAATGGTAGACTTCGATGTCATTTTAGGCATGGATTGGTTACATTCATGTTATGCCTCAGTCGATAGTAGAACTATGATTGTTCATTTTCAGTTTCGAGATGAACCAATCTTAGAATGGAAGGGTAGTAGCTTAGCGCCTATGGGTCGATTTATTTCTTACTTTAAGGCCAGAAAGATGATCTCTAAGGTTTATATCTATCATCTAGTACGGGTTAAGGACTCTAGCTCTGAAACCCCAACTATTGATTCAGTTCCAGCAGTCAATGAGTTTCCAGAAGTGTTTCTAGTAGATCTTCCCGGAGTCCCTCCTGAAAGGGAAATTGACTTTGGAATTGATATCCTTCCAGATATCCAACCTATTTCTATTCCTCCTTACATGATGGCTCCAGCAGAGCTTAAGGAATTGAAAGAGCAGTTGAAGACCTTCTAGATAAGGGTTTCATCAGACCTAGTATTTAATCAGGGGGTGCACCAGTGTTGTTCGTAAAGAAGAAAGATGGTTCTCTAAGAATGTGCATTGACTATAGAAAGTTGAACAAGGTCACAATCAAGAATAAGTATCCCGTCCCCAGGATTGATGACTTGTTTGACCACTTCAGGGTGCTAGCCATTTCTCAAAGATAGACCTCAGATCGGGTTATCATCAGCTCAGAGTCAGAGATAGTGACATTCCGAAAAAAGCTATCAGAACTCGGTATGGTCATTATGAATTTGTAGTTATGTCATTTGGACTAACAAATGCTCCTGCAGCTTTTATGGATTTGATTAACAGAGTGTTCAAACAATACTTGGACTTGTTCGTTATCGTCTTCATTGATGATATCCTCATTTACTCTAGGAATGAGGAAGAACATGCAAGTTATTTGAGAGTTGTTCTGCATACTCTCAAACATCGCCAGTTATTTGCTAAGTTTAGCAAATGTGAGTTCTAGTTGCAATATGTTGCTTTTCTTGGTCACATTGTGTCTAGCGAAGGGTTTCGAGTGGATTTGCAGAAGATAAAAGCAGTGAAAGAATGGCCCAGACCTACCTATGCTACAGATATTAGAAGTTTTTTAGGTATAGCGGGTTATTACAGAAGGTTCGTGGAAGGATTTTCATCCATAGCCTCACCATTGACTAGGTTGACACAGAAGATGGTCAAGTTTCAATGGTCAGATGATTGTGAGAAAAGTTTTGCAGAGTTGAAAACTAGATTGACTACAACTCCTGTTTTGACTCTACCAGAGAGTCAAATGGTTATGTGATCTATTGCGACGCATCTAGAGTTGGCCTTGGTTGTGTATTGATGCAGCGAGATAAGGTTATAGCTTATTCTTCTAGATAGCTTAAGGTGCATGAGAAGAACTATCCAACTTATGACCTCGAACTTGCAGCAGTGGTGTTTGCACTCAAGATATGGAGACACTAATTGTATGGTGTTCATGTAGATGTGTTCACTGACCAAAAGAGCCTTCAGTATGTGTTCACCCAGAAAGAGTTGAATCTTCGCCAGAGGAGATGGCTTGAGTTCCTTGAGGATTATGATATGAGTGTGCATTATCATCCTGGTAAGGCAAATGTAGTAGCAGACGCTCTTATCTATGGGTAGTGTAGCCCATGTTGAGGAAGAAAGAAAGGAGCTAGTGAAGGATGTTCACAGGCTTGCTCGCTTGGGAGTTCGCCTTATGAGCATATCAGACAGTAGTGTAACAGTTCAGAATGGGGCAGAATCTTCTTTGGTAGTGGAGATTAAGGAAAAGCAAGACAGTGATCCAATCTTGCTTGAACTAAAAGGTGCAGTCCACAATCAGAGAGTGGAGGTTTTCTCCTAAGGGGGAGATGGTGTACTTCGCTACCAGGGTAGATTGTGTGTTCCTGATGTGGGCGAGTTGAGACAACATATTCTTGAAGAAGCCCATAACTCCAGATATTCTATTCACCCAGGTTCCACTAAGATGTACCGCTATCTGCGGGAAGTCTATTGGTGGAATGTCATGAAGAGAGATATAGCAGATTTTGTGAGTAAGTGCCCCAATTGTCAGCAAGTCAAGGTAGAACATCATAAACCAGGGGGTATGACTCAAGAGATCGACATTCCTACTTGTAAGTGGGAAGTGATAAATATGAATTTCATCACAGGGTTACCGCGTACTCGTAGACAACATGACTCCATTTGGGTGATAGTTGATAGGATGACTAAGTCTTCTCGCTTTTTGGCGGTCAAGACTACAGATTCGGCAGAAGACTATGCCAAACTTTACATTAATGAAATTGTGAGGTTGCATGGGGTTCCTTTGCCTATCATCTCAGATAGAGGTCCTCAGTTTACCGCTCATTTCTGGAAGTCATTTCAGAAAGGTCTTGGTACTCAAGTTAACCTTAGCGCAACATTTCATCCGCAGACGGATGGACAAGAAGAGCGTACTATTTAGACCCTAGAGGATATGTTGAGAGCTTGTGTGATCGATTTCAAAGGTAGTTTGGATGATCACCTTCCTCTGATTGAGTTTGCCTACAACAATAACTACCATTCCAGCATTCAGATGGCCCCTTATGAGGCTTTGTATGGGCGTAGATGTAGGTCTCATGTTGGTTGGTTTGAAGTAGGTGAAGCAGCTTTGATAGGGCCAGATTCAGTCCTTCATGCTATGGAGAAAGTGCAACTCATTAGAGATAGACTTAAGACAGCCCAAAGTCGTCATAAATCTTATGCAGATGTAAGGAGAAGGGAATTAGAGTTCCAAGTTGATGATTGGGTTTTTTCTGAAAGTCTCACCTATGAAAAGGGTGATGAGATTTGGCAAGAAAGGGAAGCTCAGTCCTAGATTTGTAGGCCCTTACAAGATCTTGAAAAGGGTTGTCAAGGTGGCATATGAGTTAGAGTTACCAGCAGATTTAGCAGCAGTGCATCCGGTCTTCCACATCTCACTCTTGAAGATGTGTATGGGTGACCTAACCTCTATAGTGCCATTAGAGAGTGTGGCAGTGAAATATAGTCTTTCTTATGAGGATGTACCAGTTGATATTCTTTACCGTCAGGTTAGAAGGTTGAAAAACAAAGAAATTGCTTCAGTCAATGTTTTGTAAAGGAGTTAGTCCGTAGAGGGAGTTACTTAGGAAGCAGAAGCAGCCATGAAAGCCAAGTATCCTCACCTTTTTCCTTCCAATTCCACTCCATCTTGAGGTAATAGTTCCTCTTTTTTTTCCAGTCCTTCATGCATGAATTCAGTCTTAGAATTATGTTCCCTCAGTTTGTACTTGTATTTTTAGCGTATTTGCATGTTCTCGGAACTCAATTCAGTCAGAAACTCAGTTCTCAGTGTTTAGTAGTAGGGTTTGCAGCTCTCTCCCTCTATTCCAGCTAGTTTAGTCTTTATTCGGGGACGAATATTCCCAAGGGGGAGATAATGTAACACCCTGTATCAAAAATAGACCAAAAACCAGCTTTTCAGAAAAATCTGTAGGTGCAACCAACAGTGACATCGACGGACCGTAGCCTGACCCACGGTCCGTCCTGCACATCCGTCGATAGGGTCAGAAACTCCCAAAAATCTCAGCCCAGGAAAATTGGTTAAGTCTTGGCCGACGGATGAACCTACGGTCCGTAGGTTAGACGACGGTACGTAGTCCGTGACCGTCGATCAAGACGCCCTTCATCCACTCTCTAACAAGGACCATGGGTGACCAACACAGTCCGTAAATAGACCCACAGTCCGTAGGTCTGACCGTAGTTGGGAACTAGCAGACAGTTAGGAGGGAAATGTAGTAGGGTCAACTTTAAATCATCATAACTCTTAACACAAAATTAATTAGGTGTACCATGACATATCATCAGATATATAATTGAATTACCTTTCCATATCCACCGACCTTGCTAAATTTAGAGCTTTGAATAAGAAGTTATGCCCGTTTGAGTAAAGGCCTGTCGAACAAGACCAAACGACGGACCAAACGACGGACCGTCGATTGAACGACGGACCATGTGTCCAGGTCGTTGTTTGGTCCGACAGCAACTAACCCAGGGGTCTTTTGGTCTTTTCCCACTTTGTTTAAACCTTAAGATAAGTCGTTTTGACCCTAAATCATTAAATTTTAGTCAGTTTAAGCCTAGAAACATAACAAGAACTTACCTAAGTCAAAATTATAAATCAAAAGTTATAAAATTACAAGTAACGAAGGAGAAAAAGCTCAAGAACCTAGTTCAAGAATGCAGCAAGTTTCCAGCAGTTCCAGCCCCGAAACCTAAGTATTTTTTTGTGAATTTCATCACCAGGTATGTGAGATTTCACTAGTGGGTTGCTTTCACCCATTAGGTCCCTAGTTTCAGTCAGTTCTTGATTCTCTTATCATGATTAAATCTAGGGTTTCTAGAATTACTGCAAAATTTCATGATTTAGTTAAAGTATACGTTCCAAATCATATTATCATGTTATTACTCAGATTATCGCATGAATTTCAGAACCCTAGCTTTGTATTTCTTTAGTTCTTTAATTACACATGCTAGGTCACATATTTGAGTTACTTTAGATATACATGCCTCAGTTATTAATGCATCATTATCAGATTAAATGTTGCATTCTCAGTTTGCATGTTCAGTATTGAGCTATCCTGTATTTTACAGAAATTGAGACATAATCTGTTAACTACATAAATCAATGGGAGTAGCATAATACCGAGTTGGACTAGGGATTAGCGTACCCAATTAGTCCCAGAACTACTAGCCAAGTAGGTTGTAAGTCCCCTCTGTGGGCAATTAGTTTAGTGATCATGCCAGCATGCCTTTATACCTTTGGCAGGGTATATTGGGTCCTCGCGATGGGGCGTATACATCAGACTCCACATTTAGCTCATGTGGTTTTATTATGGGTTATTAGTAGCTCCCACAGTTCAGTCAAACTCTCTGCATTGACCATTTATCAGTATATTCAATATTCAGTTTCAGCATGTTATAAATTGGTCATTGCATCCAGTTAGCTCAGAAATCAGCATATCATGTTCAGATTATTATACTTGCTTTTGTGCTTGTTCAGATATGTTTTATTTCAGCCTTACTCTATCCTACATGCTCAGTACCTTTCAAGTACTGACGCATACGTGCGCTACATCTTCTCGTGATATAGGTTCAGGTTCTCAGCATCCAGATCACGCATAGATCAATTTCCCAATCTTCAGTTCATTATATTTAGGGGTGAGTCCTCATTTTCCGAGGACAATAATAATGACTTTCATTTCAGTCTTTTAGTCTTTAGTTTCAGTTTTTGCTAGATTTAGCTGAGGCTTATTTCAGACATAGTTAGTTTCAGCTTAGCGTTGAGTTGATATTTTCTTTGTATTAAACTCATCATTTTTCATATATCTCAGATTTAGCATATGGGTATTCCCCATCCTTTCATTTTAAGTATGATTTAACTTCCTCAACAGTTTATTATTCTTTAGTATGCTCATGATCATGCCAGCAGGGTTAGCTTGGGATCACTGGTAGTCCTAGGTTCCGTGTCCGCGTCTCGGGAGTAGCTCGGGGCGTGACATAATCTCACAATCAAAGCTGATACTACTATTGTGTCTTAAAAGCCTCTACCTGAAATAGAGTTTATGGGACATACCCCCAGCTAACTCTAACAAAACTAAAAACTGAAATAAAACACGGAATATGAAAAGCATTTCTCTTGTCCTCAGAGTATGAGGACTCACCACTAAAGATGTTGAATAAGGACCAAAAGTCTATCTAAGCGTGATATAGATGTTGAGTACCTGAACCTATAACATGAAAGTATGTAGCACAAAGTATACATCAGTACTTGGAATTTACTGAGCATGCAGAATATATATACTAAGCTGAAACAATATACATAAGCTTAAATAAGGCATAACTGAGCAACCCTATAAATATGGAACGTAAGTAATGTAGCTAAACACAGAACGTAATGATCAACTATTAAAATGGAAATAACATGCTAAACTGAATACTGAATTATAACATAAAACCTCATCAACGCACTAAGAATCCAATTGTTGGAGCTACTATTAACCGACATAAACTACATGAGCTTAATGCGAAGTCTAATGTATATGCTCCATAGAAAGGAACCAATATAGCTTTTTTGGGGGTATAAAGGCATGACTCTGGTGATCACTAAATATGATGCCCACAGAGAAGGCTTATAAAAGTATGGGGGCACGTTGTTCTGGGACTATGAGGGTACACTAAACCCTAGTCAAACTCGGTGTTAAACCTACTACTAACTGGAAATGTGTATAACACAACATAACTGAATTACTGGATAGCTCAATGTTTTGAAATCCAAATATGACAAGATAAATTTTATGAACATCTAATGTAACATTCAAAAATTTGAGGATGTTTATCTATTTAACTTACCTAGTGATGAATCCATGATCTAGACTCATTTAGGGCTTTATTTCAATAGATTGTGTCCTCAAATGCATATTTTCTGACAATACCTAATACAAATCCTTGAGTTTTAGGGATTTGGATTGAGGAACAAAGCATGGACTATAATTATCAATAAGGAACAAGGCATCTGAAAGAATGAATAAAAGAAGGCCCTATGATCACCTAAACTATTAGGCGGTTCGCTGAATGGCCTTGGTCTTGCCTTGTGTTCCAGTGTGCTAAGACCTTAAGGAGAAAATCAAGTTTGTGATCTAAATGAGTAGTCGGAGAGTCGCCTAACGGTTCTGTGTTGGAGTGTCATATCGCCCGAAGTTACAGAACATCATGGATTCTTAAGGCAAATGCAAAACGACGATAAAATGACAAGGGGAGGATCACTGAGTGGAACGGTGGTCTCGACTTATTGCTTCGACCGATCCTTTGCCGCACAATATTTGACAACTATAAATAAACTTTTAAACTTTATGTTGAGGATACATCTAGAGTTTGGGAAGTCGAGAGACAATATTTTCTTAGCTTTTAAGATTTGCAGATTTCCAATTCTAAGAAATTGGAAGTTGGTGTTCAAGATTATTCATCTTAGACACTTGTAAAGACAATTTTAACCGTACCCAGATTATGGAAACACATTTCGGCATCGATTTCTATTTTTTTTACTATGTATAGCTAAAACACCAATTCTTGGGGTATGATTATGTGATGATGGATTATTTTAACTGATGGGTATTGCTAATTGATAGTTTATTTGTTGTTTAAAAGTGATTACATTTAGTAATTGTTGTGAATTTTATGGGTTGTAGTTGCAAATACAATCTTAGCTTCATGTTTTTTGCTTGCTCTAGAGATAGGTGTTAAAATAAAAACTACTGAGTCGATCGTATCTGGGTATAGGGTTGTCATGTGTTCAACTCGAGAAAGAATCATAAACCCCTTTCCACACATTCAGCTTGAAAGTGTGAATGGATTAAAGCGAAGGCTATGGTTCATTGCGGTTTATTGGTGTTCAAAAGAAATCAATTTGGTTTGGGGTAAATTGTTTGAGAAAAAGCCTACCCTTAGTTACGTCTAGCTTATTCACTAATTTACAGCGATTTACGATCAATTCCAATTACCCAGTTTTTTACCTTAGCCCATAATCCTATGACATCCCAAGAATCCCGTCTCCACATTCGTATTTTCATGTCATTAGTTGTTTTTAGGTTGAGAATCGAATTCAAAACTCCCCTTTGATATTTGACACTTGTGTCATCCTAACTTGAATTATGGTTTTATTCGTGAATGTCTTTTATCTATCACTAACTTCAATTGATTTTCACTTGGATGCTAATTCTCAAAACCACTCCATGTGGGAACAATCCCAACCTTTGGTTGGGTTATGTTACTACTCACGATCGTTGGCACTTGAACTAGAAGTGGTGTACTAATACGTGAAATCAACAAGCAAGAGTAATTCATAAACTAAGAGAATCTTCATGGCTAGGGTTCTGAGTTTCATGCATGTAACTAAACAAACTTTAACAAAAAAACATAATAATACGATTACGAATGCTACAATATCTAAGTCTCAATAATTTATCCATGGTTTAAGAAACCCTAGGTCTAAACAAGATATAGACAATCGAGAATCTGATTAAGTTCTAGAAACTTAGTGGATGAAAGGTACCCACTAGTGAAATCCCACATACCTTGTGATGAAATTTATAGAAAAATTCTTTTATATCGGGTCAAGAACTTGCAGAAAAACTTCTGTTAGATTTTAAGAGGCTGGTCGACTTTCCTCTATTTTTTTGCTCAAAATTCAATGATTATTTGGTTAATAATGATGTTGGTTATGTTCTTACTAGGTTATTAGGCTTAAAATAAGTAAAACAACGTATTTTAGGTGTTAAGTTACATAGTTTATATTGCAAATACATAAGGGAAAAGATAAAATGACCCTAACTTTAAATAGGATGGGGCCCTTCCATGGAGGCCACTAACGAACCATTATTGGGACCATGAGCTATCAAGTGGGTGGTAGTTCCTGTAATGTTCTACTACTTCTATTTACCCTCTACTACAGTCCACTACACGGACCGTGAATGCCACCGTGGTTCTTCACTTGGGGCTAGGTTCCTGCTGGCTGAATAAGAAGGACCCTCTAATAGACCATCACCAAGACCATGCCTGGTGGTCGGATCTGTAGTCTGAGGCCCTAACTCTAGTGGTTTCTATCTAGCCTCCACGAGCCTTCCCACGACTCATGTGGTGGTCCACGACCTATGAAGGTTACCGTGGTCCACCACTTTTAGGTGGATGTGATCCACAATGAGGGTGACGATCTTTGGTCCTGATCATGACCCGTGAACCCCACCGTGGTTCACCTTTTTCTCCTATTTTCTGTTGTGAGTCCAAGTTTGATTGTGAATTATTACAATATCTCCCCTAGGAAACATTTGTTCTCCAATGAAGAGTAAAATAGCTGAGTATGGAGGGAAGGAGTTGCAATCCATACCACTAAGTACAAGAAACTGTTATCTAATTAACTCAGTTCTAAGAACATGCAAATATATGAAAATGCAAGAACAACTAAAGGAATAAGATACTGAGGATGAATAAACGCAAGAGCAAACTGAGAGACCAGGGAGGAACTATATGAAAGAGATGAGGATACTTGGCCTTCATAGTTTCTTTTGCTTCCCAAGTAGCTCCCTCTACGACTGACTCCTCCACAAAAACTTCACTGAAGCGAATTCTTTATTTGTCAACCTACGGACCTGACAGTTATCCATAACAACCACACTCTCTAATGATACTATCGATGATGGATAAACCACACACTTCTTCAACAAGTAAATGTGAAAGACTGGATGTACTGATTCTAGTTCTTTCTAGGAACTCTAACTCACAAGAGACCTAGCTTACCCTCTTCAGGATTTTGTAGGGGGCTACATATATATCTCGTACTAGGATTCTTTTTCTTACCAAATATCATCAGCCTCTTCATAGGTGACACCTTTAGGAAAGAAGCAACCAACCATCAACTATAACCCCAAAAGAACCAGATTCCATAAACAACATAGAGGCAAAATTAAGGGAATATCTTATAGAGGTAATCATATTTCTTTCGGTAAATATGCTCTTCAGGCACTTGAACCAATCTTGGATAACATCTCGACAAATAGAAGACGTCTGACGGGCAATAACACGAAATTCACGTCGTGGTGGAAAAATATGGGTACGTATATTTCCAAACAAACCAGCTACACTAAGACCCGCAGAAACACTATGGGTTTAGGAAAAGGATCCCCTTAATATTAGGTAGTTGTTGTTAAAACAAGGCGAATACTTTATGAAATGGGTGGAGTAACAGAAAATATAGCCAGAACGGCTTTTTCACTAGAAGCATCCAAAATGCCTATACGAACTTAATTCATTATTTCGTAATATAATACAAAAAAAAGTAGAAAGGTCTCTTAGATATTAAAGAAAACTGCATGTTTCTTTTTTTTGGAATAAAATATTTCTATTTTTTTCTTCACCCTTTGCATTCAAAGAACGGATTAAAAAATGATTCAACCTCAGACCCATTTTAATGTAGCGGATAATAGCGGGGCTCGAGAATTGATGTGTATTCAAATCATAAGAGCTAGCAATCATCGATATGCTCATATTGGTGACATTATTGTTGTTGTGATAAAAGAAGCAGTACCAAATATGCCCCTACAAAGATCTAAAGTAGTTAGAACTGTAATTGTCCGTACATGCAAAGAACTCAAACATGAAAATGGGATGATTATACGATATGATGACAACGCTACAGTTGTTATTGATCAAGAAGGAAATCCAAAAGGAACTCGAATTTTGGTGCAATCGCCCGGGAATTGATAAAATTAAATTTTACTAAAATAGTTTCATTATCTCCCGAGGTATTATAAAATGAAATTGTGATAAGTTTTGAGTGGGGTATTTGAAAGAAATAGATTAATTAGTAGATTGTGTCTCACACATATATCTTTAATAATTCATATCATATTCAAAAATAATTAAGTAAAAAACAGGTTGATTATATCAAATTTGAAGACCCCAATAATTTTAGTTCATCATGGGCATGCACATTATTGCTGATATAATTACTTCTATACGAAATGTTTATTAGGATAGACAAGGGGTGGTTCGAAAGGCATTTACTAATATTACAGAAAATATTGTTCAAATACTTTTACGAGAGGGTTTTATCGAAAATATGAGAAAACATCGAGAAAACAACAAATACTTTTTTTGGTTTTAAACCTGCGATATAGAAGGAATAGGAAAAGACCCTATAGAAATATTTTAAATTTAAAAAAATCAGTCGACCTGGTCTACGAATCTATTCTAATTATCAATGAATTCCGCGAATTTCAGGTGGAATGGGGATTGTAATTTTTTTTAATTCTCAAGGTATAATGACAGACCGAGAGGCTCAACTAGAAGGAAGAGGTGGGGAAATTTTGTGTTATATCTGGTAATCATTTATAATATGCAAATTGGATTCAAAACTTCCTTTTTCGAAAGGGGGGGGGGGGGAGTTGTCTAATATCTTTCGCACTAGTTGATACCTCAAAGGAACTTTGTTTTAGAAAGATACTTCCAGGAGATAGAGTCAAAATTGAAGTAAGTCCTTATGATTCAACCAAAGGGCATATAATTTATCGACTCAACAACAAAGATTTGAAGGATTAGGTTTTCAACTTCACCATTCCTTTCGTGGGAATACAATTTGAGATGAAAAAATTCAAGAAACTTATTTTATTTCAAGAAATAGATTCATAATTAAGGTAAGGAATGATAAATATGAAAATAAGAGCTTCCGTTCGTAAAATTGTTTTAAAATGTCGACTAATCCTTAAGAGGGGACGGATTATAGTGATTTGTTCCAACCCGAGACATAAACAAACACAGGGCTACTCAGACTTTCCAAAAGAGCCGATGTAAAAATAAAGAAATCCTTTTTGACATGAAATGGATATATCCATATATCTCTGACTCATATTTACGAGATGATAAAATATGGCAAAAGCTATACTGAAAATTAGTTCGCGTCGGAATGGACGTACTAGTTCACGTAAGGGTGCACGTAGAATACCAAAGGGAGTCATGTTCAAGCAAGTTTCAATAATACCATTGTCATTATTACAGATGTACGGGGTCGAGTAGTTTCTTGGTCCTCAGATGGTACTTTTGGATTCAATGGTACGAGAAGAGGAACATTGTTTGCTGCTCAAACCGCAGCAGCAAACGTTATCCGTACAGTAGTGGATCAAGGTATGCAACGAGCAGAAGTCATGATAAAAGGTCCCGATCTCTGAAGAGATGCAACATTACGGGCAATTCGTTGCAGTGGTATAACTTTTGTATGGGATGTAACTCTGATGCCACATAATGGTTGTGATCGTCTCACCCAATGTTGGGTCCTCCAAAAAAATCATAATAGCCCACGCACTAGATGATAAGTACTACTGGGCGTGAGGTAGGGTGTTAAAAAATGACAAAAGTCTCACATCGGTGGTTAATGAGATTGGTGGATTCCTTATAAGGCTTGAGCAATCCTCCTCCATTTTAGCTAGCTTTTAGGGTGTTATTTAGGCCTAAGACCTAATTTAACATTGTGTCATTCTTATTCTGGGGTTAGGTGAACAAAAAATATGGCATCCAAAACAAATGAAGGTGTTGATTCTTCAATTTTTCTTACCCCATTTTTTGATGGAACTGATTTTGAATACTTGAAGATAAGAATGAGAACATACTTGAAAGCTGAAGGTTTGTGGAGTATTGTTGCAAATGGATTTGTAGAGCCAAAAAATGATGGTGAACTTACCGTAGTAGAGATGAAAAATCTTGACGCTAAGTATCATCAAGATGCAAAAGCCTTGAGCAAAATCCAAATGGGAGTCTCAAGAGCATATTTTGCAAAAATTGATACTTGTGAGACTGTAAAGGAAGCTTGGAATTCTCTAGAATTTGAGGTGTATGGCGATGAAAAGGTACGCACTATAAATCTTCAAAATCTTAAAAGAGAGTTTCAAAATTTGAAGATGATAGAATCTTAAAAAATAGATGAGTATTGCACAAGAGTCATGAATATTGTTAATGTAATGAGAAATCATGGTGATACAATTTCTGACCAACAAGTTATGGAAAAGATTCTAATTAGTGTCACAGAAAAGTATGAGTACGTTGTTGCTATCACTAAGGAGACGAAAGATCTTTCTAAGCTTTCCATCAAAGAGCTAGTTGAATCATTTCTGCACACGAGAAGCGAAGATTTTTTCGTGAAGATCAACCCAAAGAGACGACTTTCCAGTCCAGAACAAATGAGAATTCTCAAAATTTCTCAAAAAAATCAACAAAAGAAGAATTACAAGCAAAAAAACAAGCAGGATCAAGATTGTTCTTCCAAGAAGGTTAAAGAAAAAGGTGAGAAAAACTCTAGTTTTTTTTTTGTAAAGTTTGCAAAAAGACTAATCACACTGCGAAAAATTGTTGGCACAAAGGCAAGCCCAATGTAACTTTTGAAAAAAGTTTGGCCACATTGAAAAGAATTGTTGGCACAAGAAACGGAGCAAACAATTTTTTTTGAAATATAGGTGGAAGAAAGGGGAAAAAAACTTTTCTTTGCTTCTAAATATGATTCTTCAACAAAAAGCAATGAATGGTATGTCGATATTGGTTGTAGTAATCACATACGGGAGATGAAAAGGTTTTCCTCTCAATTAATAATAACATCACTACTTAAGTGAGAATGGGGAACGGAGACTTAGTTGATACAAAAGGTAAAGGTACCATTTCGATCAACATGAAAGAAAGCGGTAAGCAAATTCATGATGTTCTTTATGTTCCTGACATGGAAGAACATTTTCTTAGTGTTGGTCAACTCATGCAAAATGGTTATTATCTTGTGTTTAGAGATAATTATTGCAGGATTTATAATATAATTGAGCCAAATCAAGTCATTGTTGAAGTAAAGATGAAAAAAAGATAATTCCCTTTGAAATTTCATCACAATGCATTAAAAATGAAATTGTAGATGATTCATGGCTTTGGCACAAACAACTTTGTCACTTGAATTTTCATGGTTTGAAGCTTCTCAAGATAAAAGACATGGTGCAAGGCCTTCCTGAGATACATACTGAGGTGGATCCATGTGACAGTTGTATAATGGTAAAGCAACATAGGAAGTCTTTTCCAAAAGAAGTGTCTTGGAGAGAAAGTGTACTTTTAGAACTAATCCATACCGACATTTGCGGACCAATGAAGACTCCATCTCTTGGAAGTCAAAAGTATTTTCTAATATTTATTGATGATTTCGCAAGAATGACTTGGGTTTATTTCTTGAAATAAAAGTCATAAGCATTTGCTGCATTCAAGAAATTTAAAGCCCTTGTTGAGAAGCAAAAAGGTTGCAACATCAAAACCATTAGCAGTGATAGAGGAGGTGAATACACAAGTCAAGAATATGAAGATTATTGCAAAAAATGAAGGCATTCAGAAGCAACTTACAACATGGTACACTCCTTAACAAAATGGTGTATCTGAAAGAAGAAATAGAACAATTGTTGAAATGTCCAGAACTATGATGAATGAGAAAGGGCTGCCAAAATATTTTTGGGCAGAAGCGGTGCATACTGCAGTGTACAAAGGCACTAAAGTACAAGACACCAGTTGAAGCTTGGAGTGGAATGAAACCTTCTGTAAGTCATTTTAAAATTTTTGGGTGTATTTGTTATGCTCATGTACCTTATGAGAAAAGAACAAAATTGGATGAAAAAAGTCAAAAATGTATATTTCTGAGTTATGGTTATGTGACAAAAGGATATAGTCTTCTCAATGTCAAAACTAACAAACTTGTTGTTAGTAGAGATGTCATTTTTCATCAAAAAATAACATGTAATTGGAAGGATAAAAAGATATAGAATATTCCTATCATATCTTCAAATAAGAAGAGGATGAGAAAGATGAAGATGTCCCTCAAGGAGGAGAAATCTCATATTCAGATGATGAAGAAAAACCTCCAAGAGGAACAAAAATGTTGATTGACATTTATCAGAGATGTAACTTTGCCGGTGTTGAGCCAGAAAATTATAAAGAAACAATAAAGCATGATTTTTGGAAGAAAACCATGGAAGAAGAAATTCGGATGATTGAAAAAAATAATACTTGCGATCTTGTGGCTATACCCAGAGAAAGAGAAGTTGTAAGTCTAAAATGGATTTACAAAATCAAACTCAATCAAGAAGGAGATATTTAAAAGCACAAAGCAAGGTTGGTTTCTAGAGGCTTCACGCAAAAACCAGGTATTGATTTTTATGAAAAAATTTCTCCAGTTTCTCATCTTGAGACAATTAAAACCGTAATTGTTATTGCTGCACAAAAGAAATGGAAGATATTTCAACTTGATGTTAACTCTGCATTTCTTAATGGAAAACTCTATGAAGAGATTTATGTTGAGCAACCTCAAGGATTTTTTAATCAAGGGGGAGAAGAGAAGGTGTAAGGCTAAAAAAGCTCTTTACGGGCTGAAGCAAGCTCCAAGAGCGTGGTACAATGAAATTGATACATACTTTCTGAAAAAATAATTTTCAAAGAAGTAAAAGTGAAGCAATTTTGTATGTGAAGAAAGAACATGACAGCATTATCATTGTTTGTCTCTGTGTGGATGATTTTCTCTTCACAGGAAATGATGTAAAGATGATGCAAAAATTCAAGCAAGAGATGATGCAAGCCTATGAAATGAGCGATCTTGGGTTGCTAATCTATTTCTTGGGCATCGAAGTTTCTCAAGTGAAAAGTTTTGCCATCTTCGAGAAGGCATTGGAGTTTTCAAGCAAATGCATTAAGGGGGATTGTTGGAATTAATGCATTTACTTTACATCTTGATTTTTAGTATTCCAATATTGTCTCTTAGTTTCTTAAGAAGTATTTTAGGGTTTTGAAATACATGTATCTAGTAATTTGTGATACATGTATCTAGTTAATTGTGCAAGAGTTTTTATTTTCTATTTTGAGTAATATAAATAGTAATGTAGTTGATGATTGTAATTATCTCAAGTGGTCTTAAACAACCTACTTCAAACTTGAGCATTCTCTAAGTATAGTATTTTTCTTCCATATTTCCTATAGCATAACCATTACATAGAGTTACACACGAAAGTGTTTTGCGCTTGGTTGATTATAGTTTATTGTCTTATTATATATCTAATTCATTCAGCATCCTTATGTGCCAAAATGTTATTCTTGCTTCTTGACATACCAATACATATGGTATGTGTAGTGATGTACTGATTTCCAATGGTTTGTAATGCTTTGTTTTCATGAATAAAAGTTCAAGTATAGAAGTTAGCAAACTTTTGTAGTTGGGTCTTGTTACATACTAAGCAAAGTATCAATTATATGTATATTTTCATCCGGAGATAATAGGTGTATAGTATTATCAGATGTACTTATAGATATACTTCGACTCTTAAAGATTCCATTAAATGCTTCATAGACATGTAAATCTTCCGCCTACGGTTATAGTTTCATCCATAAATCATGTCACATCCTAACCTGGGTGAGGAAGACCATGCTTTGTACGAACAGATGAACTATATACACACGCGCGCACACACACACATATATATATATTAAACCATATGAACCAACTCTATAAGAAAAACATGTGACAGAAAAATTAGCTAGTTTAATACATAACTGTAGATACACAAAGGGCTACTAAGCCTGAATTATATGTATAACATAACTTACTGATATCTAAATACTGAGAGACATATATGACTTAAATGCCAACACTAGTCTATATGACTTAAAGGCCCACACTAGTCTATGAAGACATTACTAGAAACTAATAAAAGTATACTTATCAACATAGGTCAATAACCTATATATACTGCACTATAGCAATAGCCCTCTGACTTTTCCTTTTTTCAAAACACACTTAAGCAACACCCTTAAGTTGATAAACAACAAACTTGGCATTTTCAACCATAGAAAATACCTACCATCTTGTAAACCTCATCAATGAAATCTTGATGATGCTCATCAACCTTAGAACCATGGAATTTTGAGGGATTCATCGTACTGAATTCTATTATCCTTGGCGTCCTTGCACCTATATTTAAGTTCACGGGAGCATTAGAGTCTTTATTGGATTTGGCCATCATGGGTTCAGCCAACACTTGGAAAGCGTCTCAAAAATTAAGATTGAGTCAGTTTCTTGGCCAAAGGATCAATCGGAACTTGAGGAACCGCAGGCTCCACATTGTCATTGCCCATATTTCTACTCACATAAGCTCTTTGAGGGGCCATATCTTGAAAATGATTGAACTCTATTTAGGAAAATGATCTTTATAGAGATAAACTCTATGGCACGACTTCAAAGTAACGAAAGTAGTGAAGTTTCCTAAGCACTTTCTAACCTCTTATTCATTAATGTGGTACACTTCACACTAATGAACAAGACTAGACAGAATGCAGCTTTCCAAATATCCTAGGATCTTTCTCTAAAACTTTGTGCTCTAATACAAAGTTTTTCATGACCTAAAGTACATCCTCGATGTGACATGATGTATAAGATTCTAAGAGACCCTAAAAACCTCTTCACATGCATGTACACAACATAATGAACCAATGTAGAAAATTCATTTAATGAAAGAGTTGGAAATTTATGTGGAAATCCAACATAGTCTTGAAAAAACATTCTACAACATCAAAAAGTGGTCAGGACGTAACCTTCCATGTAAAATATAAAAAAAAGTAAAGACATAAGATATAAATAAAGGCGACACGTTCCTCGGAGTATGAGGACTCACTAAGTCGTAAAATCTCTAAATTGATTCACTAGCAATAGAGAGAGGGGGAGGTGTATGCGTAAAAACATGAATCATGATAAAAAGGGGACACAATCGAAAACATGAAATGCATGACTAAGCTAGAAATAGTAAAAACATAAAGAGGCATCATAATTCATGAATATAGCCAATTCACCTTAAAATCATGAGTAAAGTTTTATAAAACCTTTATGAACAACTTAGTTTGATTTATGGGATATCTGCTATTAATCGACATAGGCCATGTGAGCTATTACGTGGAATATGGTGTCTAGCTTCCACACCAAAATGAGATATCGTTACTTTTCAAGGCAAGGACCTGAACTTATAACTTAGGTGGATATAATAGCTATGTCACTTTAGACAATCCCACGGGGGCACATAGTTAGAGACAAGGAGATTGCTTCTAGAGACCCGACCTCTACTAACAAAAGAGCATCCATCTCAATATCCTCTTGTTGCTAAGTAAAATCCCAACATAATTAGTCATAAACATAAAAACATATTTATCGATGGAAAATCAAAATTATGTTACTGTATCAATATAAAAGAATCATACAATAGCTCCTTAAATATTGAATAATGCATGAACGAGAAAACCTTTACCAACCTATGCTCCTCAATGCAAGAAAAACTTTCACAATTGAATTGATGCCTATACTAAATAAATCTAGATGATAAAACTTTTCTTTTCATAAATCATGTATAAGTCCTGAAAAAACGATATTTCATGGATTCATAATTTCTCTATAAATTCATGTGAATTACGGTTCATTGTCAAAATAATGATCAATACATGTGGTCATATGAGATTAACTGGAATGCATGTTATTGGGTCTGCACAATCATAATATGATCACAATCAAACAATCAAATTCATACAAATAGAACCCATGAAGAATTGATTGAAAAGCTAACCACTTTAGGGAAATTGAATAGGAGAACTGGAGAAAACTTTCGGATTTACCCATTGAAGAAATACCTAATTACCTTGATCTTGAAGCCCTAGGAAATTTACGAATAAAGGAGACTTGAAGTTGAAGAGGCAGTATAATTTACTTCATTATAAGCCATATATAGGATTCTTAAGTCCTAAAACTACCCACTCAAAATTCATTCTCCTTATTTCAAAATTCCAACAATGGCTTAGAATGGTCAAAATGACTTAGCTTAGGCATTAATGAGATAAAAAAATAAATCCAAATACCCTTTAAAATAACTGTCCGCAGACTTATCGTTGCTTGGTCAACTGTAGGTTGAGTAACTGGCTCCTAAATCTTAAGAAAATCCTCTGACTCGTTCTGTCAAACATCATATGGTCTGTAGAACCCATCCGTGGATCTCAAGTTCAACTTAAATTTTCACTAAATTTGGGACTCTTTTATGATACCTTCCCACGGTATGTAGTCAATTTGACTATCACGATCTGAGCCTACACCGTGGACGTGGCCGACACTCAAGAAAGATTCATGGTCCCCAAGCTAACCCTCATCTACAAGCGAAAGAGTAACTTCAACATAAATAAGCATCAAACTAAAAGAAATGTTTTAAAGTAATTTACTAAATCTCAAAACTTTGTAGAATAAACTGAGTATGAGACATGAGTTTTAAATAAAACGTGTGGACTCTCTGAATATGTCAATCTATGAAGCCTCTACTATACAAGATGAGTGTTGGCACAAGACCTACGACTCCTCAAAGAACTACTACTAAAAACTCATAAAACTAGAGTTCTCCCAAAGAAAGGAGGTCTCACTAATAAGCAAACGAGCGGATGAAGTGACCTCAACAGGATCTTGTTGAGGATCGATCCTAATAACATGTATCTACATCACTAAAAGATAAAAGTCAAATGATATCAATACATTTAATGTACGAGTATGTAATATATGTGAACAACAAATAACTCAAAGAAAGCACTAGAATAGATTACAATGTAATCAAGCTGAATGTAAAGAAATAAATGAGTTAAATCATTTAAAGATTTACAAAATATTTTCTCATCTTTGAACTCAACATAATAAGTGATGTATAAAAATACACTTCAAATCTATTGGTAGATTCTCTAACTGACAGCCATCACTATTAGCTACGTGATGATACAATGTCTCGCCCATGCTACCAGAACTGTCTTATATCTTGTTGGAATATTTGACTCCTCAATTAAGTAAATCCATTAAGCAAAAAGTAATAAGAAATCTTCTAAAAAGTATGATCATTTACCCATGTTGGCATACATGGTTTTATTGAGGCTGTGAGTTGTCTGAACTCTCCACCATATCGGTGCTCAATACTAATCCCAATAATTTATATAACTCATTCTCATATTTTAAAAAAATCTAACTCTTCCTCGGGATTAATATAATTGCTAAAACTATCCTCTTAAAAAGGGTAACTACTCTTGAAATATCTTTTAAAATCATAACTCATTTACAAATCTCAGTTTCTCTTTTATCAATGTTAAAACTTATAACTCTGGGTTCATAGTCCTCTTATACGCTTACTCAACTCATACATGAAAAATATTTCTAAGAATATATCAAAATCATATTATAGTATGATCATTCACGAGTCGAAAAATCATATTACATAAACATTGATGGTATATCTAGATGCCATACTGCTCATACATAGATGACATACTCGATTGTCATACTAATCTTGTTTTATAATTCTATTTTCTCAAAACTCATCTTTAATTCATCAAAAACTCAATTTAAACTCAATTGTTGGCTTTAAAAATCTTCTCAACATTTATAATTCAAAATACGGTTCATGCTGAAATATAGATATGAACAAATTAACTCAAGGATCTTAATAAAAATATAGAATCTCAATAATTAAGAAATTTTTTTTAAAAAAACACATGAACTCAAGAACTCAAAATCAACATATCTTAAGAATACTTAAATTTAGGGAAAGAATCCCAGATTACTCTTTTACTAATTGGAAAGCTGATCTAAGACGTGAGGATGAACTAGTACAACACTATGATAGCCTTACATACCTGGAAGAAAAAGGTTCTTCAAGAATCTTTAAGAATCTTGAAGAAGAATCTTGATTAGAATTCTTGAAACCCAAGGTCGAAGGTGAAAAATCAAGAAAACCTTTCTTGAGATTCTTGAATTAGTTTCTTGAAATCTCTATGACCAAGAATTATGATTTTCATTGAGTCATTTATAATTTTATTGAGGAATTTGAGTTGGAAAGAATGAAAATTTTAGAGAAGGACTCACATTGAAGAAGAATCTTGAAAAAGATTGAAAGAATGTTGTAAAGGATTGAAAGAATCTTGAATGGAGTCTTCAATTTTGATTTTTCCTTATGTTTTTGTCTTTGGGTTTGAGGAGAAGAGAATGATGGATTGATAGATGAAAATATGAATTTTTGGATCTTGATTTAGTAAACAAATTCTTTTACGGTTAGCTTCAAAGTAAAAAGTCAAAAAGGACCCTTTTAAATGTTTTTACATCGGCTAATTCATATTAGCAATATATTAGGATACTTAAATTGTCATAAATTTTTGCTAAAACCTTGGATTTTTGTGAAATTTGTGGCTTTGAAAAGGTGATTCAAATACCTTTATTTTGATAGGTTATGGTCCATGTAACACTTTATATTCTAAGAGATATGGTCATTTGAAATTTACCTAAGTATAATCTTACATCAAAACTTAATCTGTAAAGAAACTTTCAACTCAAACTTTGTACTAGGGAATTCTAGTTACCTTAATTAATATCCTAAACCATTCTCATACTAAATAATTTACCTTTACACATACGGGCAATTTAATAATAGCCTGATTTTACCCTATAAGTAACGAAAATAATTTGGGTCTTAAGTTAGAATTTTTTGAGTTGTTACATCGTTAGCTCATCTGGGTCAGTCTTAGAATGAATTACTGAGACTGATTTTCAAGAACAATTTTCTCGCTTGTTATGAGACTGGTCTATAACCCATAGAATATTCTACAAACCGTATAATGGACTCATGGATTTGAACCAATAGCCAATCTTTTGGCCATCTTTCCTTTTCAAAATCTTTAGGTGTTAAAAGCAAATTAAATTTTAGATGGTATTTAAATATATGATACATAAAATTGCTTTAGATTATATGTTTATCTTCTTATCTTATTTATATCAATCAACTCATAAAATAAGCTTTTTATATGCATTAAATTTTAGGTGAGTTTGGATGTGTGGGAGCGGGTGGGTTTCATCTTGGAGTACCTCTATATAAAAAACAATGCATGTTTTCATCCTAAAATTCCCTACCCATTCTAACATTTGTTTTACTATGTTAGTTTCTTCAAGATTATATTTTATTGTTCTTCATAGGTTATTCCTATTTCCCCCGTTCGTCTATCACACAAAACATCATTAGCGTTTTATTATATGAATATTTTGTTAATTTATCAATATTTTCTTTCTATGTGCTCCATTTCTTTTTGTAGCTAAGTAGATATAATTTTATATAAATCTGATATGAGTTACAACAATTGAGATATAGACACGATTATAAGAAGCATTGAAATTAGTAAGCCTAAAAATGCTTTAGTTCCTAGATGAGGGTTGGACTCTCTGAATTATGAAAATGATTATTGAAACTTTCTTGATAGACTTTTAGATGTTAACATGACTAATTCAAATTGCTTTCTTCAAATTCTTCCTATGGATTTTTTCTAGTTGCTCTCCATGATAATCCAAATAAGAAATCTTTGGTGATCACTAACCCCACAATCCCATTCTTGTAATTTATAATTAGGCTATCATGGAACAAAATGATAACCAACAAATGTTATGATCCTATGAGCCAACTCAATTTAGTCAACAAATCTTTCTTCCCCTTTTACCACCAGCTTCAGTACTAGCTTATGTTTCAATAGTTTTTAGAAAATTTGAATAATGAATTTATGTTCTGTAAAAATTAATGAAGTTTCCTAACATTCACCCTAAATTTATATTTCTCATACGAATAACTCTAATTCGAAACCAAAGAAGGTAAATACTTCATGTGTTTCCTTTTATCTTTCTTCTTTCAAATTTTTAGTTTTGTTCATTTGATTTGAAATTAGAAAAAAAGAAGCTGATAATGACTATCTATAAATTAAAGCAAGAGAGACTCGAAGATGATAGTTGGATATGGTGCTTGTACAAACAAAAGACATTAAAAACTTATAGATTTTCGAGATTTGCACTTTTCACTGTTTTTTCATGTCATAGAATGTTTTAGTTCTCAATTTCTTAACAATAAATAAATAAATTTAAAGTAGTAATGTTATAGGAACATATAAACAATATGTCTCTGTACCATTACTATATAGATTTTATTCATTTTTTTCACAGGAATTGAAAAATGAGTGAAACTTTCTATGACATGAGAAAAATAGCGAAGAGAGCAAATTTCAAAATTGGAGAAATTATAATTGTCTTTCAACCACACTTGTACTATATTCATATATGATCAGTGATTACCTTTATTTAAACCTATTTTTCTATATTTAAAATCAAAGTACAACACTCAAACATTAAAATCAAACTCATAAAATGAAATGGAGTCCTTATTGTCTACGAGTTTCGGATTAGAGGAGCCTCCATGGGCAATGTTAAAGTATAATGAATATTAGCTCCTATCACGGGTTATTTATACTAATCAATTCATTTCCTGGGTGTAGCAGCCACTACTGACACATACGCTAGATAAGAAGCTAGTGGTAGAGGTGGAAAAGAGACTTGTTGACTTATATGAGTTAGTTGAAAGGATCAAAAAACATTCTGGTTATCATTTATGATAACCTGGTCTGCAGTTACGTAAATTAGGGTAGTGGCATTGATGATCACTAAGTATTGATCATTTTGATTTTCTTGATGAGAAACTAGAAAATTCATGTGGTGTCAACATCATAAAGTCTGTTAGAAAAATTCCAATCATAATTTTCATAACTAAGAGATTTAAAGACTTATTTTGGAGCTATAATATTTTTAGGTTAATTAAATTTAAAGCTTCTAACAACCACCCTAATATCACAATTGTTATGATCAATATGAAATTTATATAAAATTATATCTTGTAGCTGCAAAAGAAAATGCATGGTGCAGGAAAACCTTAAGAATTTAAAAAATGTGCTTATAGAAAGACTAATGATATTTTGTATGAGAACTACAACATATGAAAATAAAAAAAATAACTTAGTAAAAAAAAATTTCTGAGTGGATGGGAAATTGCATGGATGGATATCATTGAACATAATTTTGTTTTTTATATTAAAGAACTCAAAGAGAAACCTACCCCCAATCGCGCATCAACATTTACTTAGAGTATAATTCACATTAATTGTTTCTTTTTCTGATTTAAGGTGAGTGGAATTGACATATATAAGATAAGAAATCAAAAAATAGTCTCAAGTAATTCTATGTACCCTACTATTTAAGATTATTTAAAATTTAATATATTCCACCAAAAAGAAATCTTAAATATTGAAAAAGAGGTCCCCTAAGATTTTTTATTATAATTTCAATATCTTTTTATATCCATTGACTTTTAAATAATGTCAAAAGAAATAGTTAAAATCAACATTTTTTTTGTATGTAAGATATATGTGCTCGGTATATGCATCATAACACTAGTACATAGTTAGGAGGATAGATTGATAGATATACATATTTTTCTAGAGGTCAGTTTCATATTACTTATTTAGGGTATCTTATCTCTCATGTAAAAAGGGGGAAGAGTTATTATAATGATCTCATTTTAAAGGTGAAGGATAAGCTTCAAACTTTGAAAGGGAAGAGGATATCTCATGGTGGTAAGGCTACATTAATTTGTAGTGTACTATAAAGTATTTCTATTCATATTCTTTAGAAATTGTCCATCTCAAATGTGCAATAAAATTGCTATAGAAAATTTTTGCCAAATTATTTTAGAACAACAAGGAAACTTGTAGAAGTAAGCAATGGGTTACATGACTAGATATTTGTGTAACTAAAAAGGGAGGCGATCTTGGTTTAGATACTTTTTTGATTTATCAAAAGCTATGCTTGAAAATTTTTGGTGAAAAGTTAGAATTGGAAAATGTTGATGGAGAAATTTTACGTTGGTAGGTATTGCAAAAGGAAAGTACTTTGTTGGTTCATTAAAAAGGAGGTAATGCATGACAGAGAGAGAACAACGAAATTCTTGAGAAGTACATTTGGTGGGAAACAAGAGGTGGTTCAACCAATAATTGTTATGAATATAGGACAAAGCTTGGTTTTTTCATCAAGAAGATAACTATCACATTTGTTTAAAATAGAAGAAATAAAAGATTTGATTAATAAAAAGAGATGGGAGATAGAGAGACTGCATCAAGTATTCCTAGAAATAATTTTTCACATTTTATTTCTTGATTAGGAGGATTTGGAGAAACAAAATTCCTCTAGCTACCATTGTTGCTAGATGTAACAATTATGTGGATCCTAATTGCTTGTTTTGTGCAATGCCCATTCTAGAAATAGTTAAACTTTTTTTCCTCTTAGGTGAAATGATTCGGGTATCACAGTGTTTTCGAATTTCTACTACTTTGCCAATACCTTGGATACAATTAAAACATAGTGAGTTTAAATAGAGTAATGCACCTGGTAATGATAAGCTTAGGATTATTATGGTTGTAGTACCTGGTATGATATTATAGTTTCTTTGGAAGATATGTAATACTAGTCTTTGTGGTGGATTATTCCCTTATGAGAAGCTAATCTATGATATAAGTAATTCCATTCATAACCTTATCTTCATAAACATTCCTTTAATGATATATGATTGTGAGATGGAACTCCTTTTTGTCGGATTGTATAAATGGAACACATATAATGAATCCAAGGGTAACGCTGGTCCTAGTTCTACTACTTTTGTGTCATAAATAGCGAGATTGTTATAGGGGTGAAAGGAAGGAGAATTATTGATTTCACAAAAAAAATATGTTGAAGCAATAATAATCAGTGAATGGGTTCAGTTTTGTTATGATAGATGTTTTGTCCCCTGAGAGTGGAAATTGAGTCATCACTTACTATGCTCAATATATTGGAACGAAGATGAGAAGTTCTGTAGAGTGTTGTAAAGGAGGTTGCAGTTGTAAACATAATAAGGGAATGTGTCCCTACTAAGTTAAACAACATACTTTAAGGGAAGCTGACACATTGGCTAATTGTTTTGGTAACTTATTCATTTTGTAGGTACTTACGCAGTGGAGGATTTCCAAGAGATTCTACTTCTATGAAAGAGAACTGTTGAACATGGATAAAATGAGTTTGCTTCATTTAAGTCTTACTCAAATCAATAACAGATAACTCTGTATTAATATTCATTTATCACATAGGTTACATCATAGAGAGCTGAAAAATGTTAATCAATAAATGAACAACCTAAACTGACTTCATATATTCTACTAGCTATGCCACTAAGTAAAAGATCAAGGTGTGCAAAAGTAATAGACTACAACTTAGATATTTAAGTAATTGACTTTATATTGTTCTGGGATGCAACTATATGATTTTCTATATTGTTTTAGAGTGATTTAGTTACTATTTAAACATTAATCATATATGCTTACTTTCTTCCCATGATGTGTGGCGATAGTTTGTTTGAGATTTATAGGTTAATGAGTTTTTAATAACTGATTCCCTCTAAAGTTCAAACAGTCAAAAATAGTTAGAGAATAATAGTGTTCTTGTTTCTAGAATGTAATGACTCTCAAGGTCATTTTAACTTTTTGCATTATTTTCAATGTTCAAAACTTTTTTTAAGTGACACTAAGTTATTTACGACTTGCGCGGACTAAAAGTTTGGTCACTTGATCATTCATTTGGTTTTTGTGTGAGTTTTCATATTTAGCAGCTTCTGAAACTTGAATGGTTGAATTCGATCAAAACATTAGGTATTTGTCTTCAAAATTCAATCTGACGATTCTATTAGCTTCAAAACATTAAGTTAAGTCTAGAAGGACCATTCGTGTATGTCCTAAGGTTTCGGGGCTAATTTTAAGCTCTCTTGTGGATTTTGGATTAAAATAGAGCTTAGTTATGAGATATGTTTTTGTTTAGATGACATTCATGAAAGTTTTGACATCTCCATGGAGTTTGAGATGTTAAATATTGTGGGGGTAGCATATTGCTTTCATTCACAGGTTTCATAAACAAATCTCAAGCACCTGAGTAGACTCTGCTAGGACTTAGATCATTTGGTTATTGCACTATTTTGGTGCAGGTGCTCACCCGGCCTTGACACCACTCAGAAGAAAAAAATTTAGTTGCTAGGGTATCACTTATGTAAGGCTCTCAATCTAAGGGAAGTCACTTAAGGGGACCTAGCCTCTATTAATAAGTGGTTACTTAAGAGGCTAGGATCACATATTAATTGAGTATCTAGCTAAGACTATCTACTTAAGCGGCAGCTGTGTAGCTTTAGCGAGGCCAATTAAGCGACCAAAGTGACTACTTTAGTGGCATCAGTCGGGGGGTTATACCTATTTTTGCCTCATTTAATAAGTTCTTGATCAATAAATTTTCTTTAGTAGCGTGATTTTAAATAGGTTTTTACTAGCTGTTGTGATTTTAAATAGGTCTTTTCATTTTTCTCTGTATGTCTTCAATGGAGAGGAGATGTTCTTGTGATTGCATGATCTGTTTTAGGTTGTTGAAAGGATTATATTGTGCCTTTTTGGGGGTAGAAGCTCATTGAGCGAAATGGAACCAATTGACGTAATCAATTTTGGGATTCCCCGTATGGTTTCCACAATATTTTGACTCATTTTTAGTCCTAGCTTCAATTATTGTAGTGTTTGTGTAATACATCTGTTTTGACATTATGGTCATTTATTTGACAGCGTGAGAGTAATCAGAGGATAGTTGGAATGGTAAAGCTACGATTTAGTATATTTTGGAGCGCACAAGATAGGCTTTGAAGTACGCTACGACATACCGATCTTAGATTGAGCTTGTGTTGGTAATTTCATGATGTTTTGCATATTTTTGTAGGGTTAAGTAGTATGTATCATGTTTTGTGGATATAATTCATGCCTTAGACTTCTTTTTAGGTAGTTCTTTTTAGGAAATTGAGCATACCAACCTTTTTGCATTGTTGTATCATGCCTTGGTCTAGCTATTTCTAGTTGTATTGATTTCCATGGCTTCTTATTTGGCTTTTACTCGGCATAGGCTAGTAATTGCTTTAGACTTGCAACTTTGAACCATTATACCTTACGAATTATGTGATGTAGCTTCAGATGACTAAACTCACTGCAGACTGATATAGTAGACTTGGGCTCGATAGTATGGATCCTAACTTAAGGGACAACTCATCTCTTATAGCCGTTTATCTAAAACATCCTTTATGTTTTGGCCCCAATGTGTTCTTTTGTGATTTAAGGCATTATTGGTTATAATGGATCATCTCTTAGGTTTGGAGATAAAGTGGGTCCTTTGTGAATCTAAATGTGGTTTCTTTCTACGACACACTCTCACATAAAGAAGACTATGTGACTTATAGACGTTCATAGTCTATTAGCCACAATTTGAAGCCCGGGTGAAACTTTGTACCCTTGTTTGTGGCCCTGGCATATATCTTTTTGACATGGTTTAAAGCCTTACCACATAAATATTAGAAACATTTTTAGTCCAGGTATACTTATATTAGTGGTTTTGAGTCCTAGCATGGTTGTTCATATTTGTTCTTCAGGGTGCCTTCGCCATCGTTAAAGTCTAGTGTCGTTCGTTTAAGTTTTGGAGAACTTTTGATTTTACTTAGTAAAATGTCATGCTCTAACATGTACTCATCAGTATTATGGGGGTCCATTTTGGTTATTTTCTTTCAAATTGCACATGAGTGTACCTTCTAGGTTTACAGGGTCCATTTATGTCATATAAGTCATTTACATTAACACTTCATCCTTTCTAGACTAATGAGCTATATTGTCAAACTTTCAACTATTTCTTTGGTTATATGACCTCCAGTCACTTTCTATTTCCACAATTTTCGTACTATATTTTCTTTCAAGCTCACTTAGCTTATGATGCCTATTAGGTACCATTTATTTTAGTACTCTTGCTACACTTTACATTATTTTCTTGATACAACTCTAAGTGTCATCTAACAATGATGATTCAAGAATTTGTGGAGACCTTCGAAAAATGAGGATGAGTTGATGGCATCATATATTGACTTATGTCCATTTGCATATAGCTTTGACTAGTCTTTTGTATTTGAGACAAGTCTGTAGTTTTTGGTGTACTTTTTGGACTAGTACTCTTGTAATAGATTTGTATTTTCATCCACTAAGTCATACAATTGGATCATGTACTCTTCTGTATATTTATATCTTCATGTCATTTTTCATTTTTTGTATTCTTTTCTTTATATTGTTATTAACTTCTTGTTGGTAGTTGATTCTGCCCAATATGTTTATTACTTGTCATTCTGATATATGGGTTGGCTTACATACTAGTTATTGATGGCATGCGTGATCATGACTTATTTTTTTTATTGAAAAAGTTCATATCAAAGCTCCAAGTTCACCAGTTTACTTGGTAAAAACTGGTGCATGTTTGGGAAAGTCATGTAGATTGATGCAAAGACGTCTATATCCTATCTTTGTGCGGCTACATGACATCTTTCGAAGATTCCTTCTTTTGGTTCATTATAGTGAATTCTATTATGTATTTGGTTTTTGGAATATTACTTGTTTACTTCTTTGCACGATAGATTATATGTAGGATTCAACTGCCGAGGGTGATGCTCTCAGGCAAGTAGATAGAGCCTCAACTTGGTGATAAAGATGATCTCGAGGTTGGGTGAGAGCAGCAACACCAAATTAGGGTTGGGGTAGAACGGTGACCCTTGATCCAATAGCATAGCCTCAACCAACTTAAATTCTTCCCTTGGGGTTGGGACAAACCTAGCAACCACTTATGCCAGTTATTGCACGAGATGTAAAGACAACCATCACATAGTTATTAGCAATACTAGTGGACATGTAGTAGGTTCCAACTATGTCGTAACCACGGGTTCAACCGTTAGTAACAACTCTGTAGTTTATGGTTGCTCTAACACCCATCACCGCTCAATTTTGTATCACACTTGGAGCTATTTCATTAGAGGTGCAAAAATGCTTCAATTATTTTTGAGATCAACTCGTCTAAGATTTTTTGGTGATGGAGGGGGTGATGCATGTGAGTTTTTGATGACTTGTGAAGAGAATTTATATACCTTGAGATTAATAGAGTTGAGAAGAGGAGACTTTACCTAGTTTTATGGACCAGCAAGGCAATGGTGGTATTCTCTTATATGGTGCATACTAGTTGACTCACCTCTTTATCTTGGATATAATTTTTGGAGGCCTTTTGTCTGGGGTCATACCGAGGAGAGTTATGGATCAACTTTGCATTCAGCTTTCGAGGTTGTCTCACGGATCCATGATCATATAAGAGTAGATGGCTAGATTTTACAAATGCTTAAAGAATGCTACCATGATTTTATCTACTCAGTAGGAGAAATGTTATTGCTTCGCCTTCGGTTTGAAGTTGTAGCAACAAATTCAGACTGAGTCTATTGCTTCCTTACACAAATCTTTCTCTGATGTTGTTCATAAAACTGGTACTATAAAAGAGATCTTCCGTGAGGCCCTAGGGGACAGTAACAAAAACGCTCACCACTAGGGAAACTATAGTATTCGAGGGATAAAGATTGAGTCTCCTACAAGAATGCTTTATTTGGATGTATTTTTGGGCATAAACTAGTTATCCCCTTACCATGTGGCCTTGGATTATTTTTCTAAGAACGTTACTTTAGTCATGCATGGTTTCCTTCTAGTGGTGTTGTAGGTTTCTTTTAGTCACACGTCGATCAGGTTATTTATTATGTTTGGGTGTAGAGAATTGTATCTGCTTATCCTCTTTGGCATATGGGAATTTTGTAAGGAAGGCCCTATTGGTTATTATATTCTAATTGTGCAACAGTTCTGAGATGTCTTTCCTATTGATCTATCTTGCGTCCCCACTATCTAATATTTACACAAAGATAAAATGGGTTCAATATTTAAATTCAGGATCTCTTGGATTAGGGATTCATTAATCATTTTTCCTTGGGGTTCCTCAGTTCTATTCGTGTAGATGAAGGATTAGACTTAGTTTATGTGTGTCAATTACAAGTAGCTACATAAAGTGATGGTAAAAAGCAGATACCCTATGTCTTATTCAGATGATTTGTTTGATCATCATTAGGGTGTCCTTGTGATTGTTTAGATTGATTTGAGATTTAGTTATCATGAGGATATGTGAGGCAAACATCCCTAAGAAAACTTTTAGAGTTCATTATGGTTATTATGAGTTCCTAGTGATGTCTTTTAGGTTGACCAACGTCCCAAAAAAGTTAATGGATTTAATGACGAGTGTGTTCAAGCTGTTTAAAGACTCATTGATCATTATTTTCATTGATGACATTTTTGTATACTCTTGGACTAGGGAGAAGCACAAACGGAATTAAAGGATTGTGCTCCAGACTTTGAGAGATCATCGACTTTATGAAATGTTCTTAAAGTGTGAGATTGGAATTAAGTCAGTAGGTTTCTTGGGAAACGTGGCCTCCAAGGATATCATTATAATTAATTTAGTGAAGATTAACGTTATTCATAATTTGGCTAGTACCACTTCAGTTTCTAAGGTTCAGAGCCTCGTCGGGTTAGCTGGTAAATATAACCGGTTTATAAAGAGCTTCTCATCAATTTAACCACCACTAACAAGGTTTATTCACCTTGATTCTCTTTTTTGGTGGTTAGATGAGTGTGAGTTGAGATTTTAGTAGCTAAATGAGTTGGTTACGACTTCTCTTGTTCTGAATTTTTCAGGTTAGGGAGCTGGCTTCAAAGTGTATTGCAACATATCCAACACTATTTTAGGACGTGTGTTAATGTAGCACAATCATGTGATTGCTTATGCATCGAGACAACTTAAACTACACGAGTGCAACTACCTTACTAATAATTTGGAGTTTGCGGTAATAGTTTTGTTGCTTAAGATTTTGAGGCATAACCGTTATGGAGTATTATGCGAGATTGTCACTCATTGGAGGAGCTTGTAGTGTATCATGAGTATAAAGACCTCGATTTGAGGCAACATAGGTGGATTGAGCTCCTAAAGAACTATGAACTTTCGTTTCTGTACCATCCAGGTTAGGTGAATGTGGTCGTGAATGATTTAAGTCCAAGAGGGTAAATATCAAAGCAATCTTTGGATTTAGACGTTTATTTTTTAGCTGATTATCTACCATTGCATTTCATATTCTAGAAGGGTTCTAGTCTATGTACGGTTCCATTGTCTTTATTGTAATGGCTTCTTGGTTGAAAGTCTGAGGATGATGTGTTGCTAGCTATACGAGATGTGTTTTATAAGGTGATATCGGGAGGGAAAATTTGGAACCCCCACAGCCTCCTTACCTTTAATTTAATTTCGCTAGGGGCTGTGAGGTGGTGGGTTCGAACCCCTACAGCCCCATATATATTTTTTTAATTTTTTTCGTTAAGTTGAGGGTATTGACAGTGAGGTCGTGGGATCGAACCCCCACAACCTCACTTGTTTTATTACTCATTTTCGCCCCCCTCCATTTTCCAGCCTTGAGGTCGTGGGTTCGATTCCCACGCCTCACATCTTTTTTTTTCTTTATTCTCCCTCTTCCTTTCATCCCAAACTTCGTGTGTTCGATTCCCCCTAGCCCCATTTCCCTTATTATCTTCTTGCGTGGACAGCAGCTAAGGGCTTCGAATCCCCTTAGCTCCATTACATTTTTTTAAAAAACATTTCAGCCTCTTGGTCATGTGAGGTCTTGGGTTCGATTCCCCTTGACCTCACCTACTTTAATTCTTTTTAAAACTCTCCCAAAATTCCCAGAATCTGCCCGAAATCAACATCAACAAGCTGGAAATTTTGATTATTTTTTGGCAGCCTATTTTCTCAACTCTTTAACGTTAAATGTTCATGCATTTGGAGTAGTTTTTTAGTGAGTCCTTTAGGTGCATTTTCATGGATATATTTGGCCAAGAGTTTATCATTAAATTCAGCCACATTACGCTTAAATGAACATCATCATTTACATAAGTTTATACACGTAAAATGACAACCAAAACCATATCAAACTTGAAGCCATAAATCAAAAACTTATTTACAGTAAGTTTACAGTAACCTTTTGCACATACACACACTTGCACAAACATTCGAATACATGGTTGTTTTTCCTACGATTTAAAGTATTCAATCAAAATCATGTTCATCATGAAGTCATAACATACCTAAATCTACCAGCAATCATACCCAACCTACGATTTATTGGGAGCTAGTGACAGGGGCATGCAAAAGGGGAAACAACTTAGTTTCGAATTAAATTCGTCTGAGTCCTAAGGGTCTCTTGGGAAAGGGACAAAGAGTAAGATGACCCATACCTTTATTTTTTCTTGTTCAACCACGGAATTGCTGCCCAAATCCTCTCCAAAATTAGTCCAAGTTCAACACTTCAACACCAATCGACGGAAGACTCCTCCCCTTTGCTTAAAGTGATGGATTTATGTTGTTTTCTTAGATTTTTGGTATGAGTTCTTCAAGTGTGAAGAACTTCAATATATTTTCTGTTTTTGAACTTGTTTAGGCAGAGAGAAACGTGAGAGTGAATGGTGAAACGTGAGAGAGAGAGATCGTGAGAGAGAGTGGCTTCAAGTTAGGAGTTTTGGTTTTGGAATTAGTCAAACTAGGACTCCTTGCTAAACTTTTAAATAAAATCTGATTTTTTTTTCTTTTTTTTCTTAAATCAGATAATATTTATTATTTAATTTAATTAATTTATCCAATTAAATAAAAGCAAGATAAATCATTGCTTCTAGTGGGGCTCGAACCCGAGTGACACCCCATTTGCGAAAATGGGTCACTTTGGGTTACCCCAACCCAAATTGCTTTATTTAATTAAATTAATTTATTAAATAATTAATTCCTCAAGGTAATTACAATATTACCCTTGGCCTAGAAAAGACCATTTTACCCTTGGACCCTCAAAACTTAAAATTTCTATTTTTAAGTCCGGTAAAAACTCTTTCGATTAAATCTTCATTTTCGTGAACCTCACATGGTTGGTTCCAACCTTTCCAAGCTCAATTAACTCCCCAAGTTAGTTGGCTTGGTCGTAGTAAGGGTTCTGAGGTCTGGTTCTACGCGTATCAGCCCGTGTGGACCTTGGTCTAATCGCAATCATTCTTGAAAACCTAAGTCTTGATCCTATTCATTTTTAGGGTTGTTACACAACATGATTATCTACCTTTGCATTTCATATTCTAGAAGTGTTCTAGTCTATGTACGGTTCCATTGTCTTTACTGTAATAGCTTTTTGGTTGGAAGTCTGAGGATGATGTGTTGCTAGCTATACGAGATTGTGTTTTATAAGGTGATATCAGGTGGGAAAATTTGGATACCTGTGGTTTTCTAATGTCTGATTGTAATATTGGTTTTCGTAGAGGTGGAGACTTGATGTAATTGATTGTTTGTGAGGACCATGATTCAAGATAGTTTATTCATCTTAGTACAACAAATGTGTATCGTTATTTCAGGAAACAGTTCTGGTGGAGTGGTATGAGGATAGATGTAGAGGACTATGTGTATTATTGCTTGTGTTTACAGCAGGTGACGGTCATGCATTTAAGGCATGTCGATGAGTTTTATGAATACCCATTCTAGAGTAGAAGTGGGAGCATTTCACTATGCACTTTATTATGGGGTCGCCTCAGACTTTAGATATGTTGATAGAATTTATTCATTGTGGATTGATTGACCAAGTGATTATACTTCCTTTTCGTGCAAGCTTCTTATAGTGCCAAGAGGTTGACTAGTGTGTATATTTGAGAGGTAGTTTTTCTTCATGGGGTGCATGTGTTTATTATTCTAATGTCTTTTTTTTGGTTTCCTACTAGATTTTGAAGGAACTGTCGGGAGAAGATGAGTACCCAAGTTGACTTTACCACAACCATCCACCCACAGACACATGATCAATCAGAGTGTACTATTTACTTTTTCAAAGATATGTTGCAAATGTGTATTGGACTTTAAGTGTCAATAGTAGAAGTTCTTAGCCTTAACATGTTCAGATATAACAACAACTACCACTTTAGTATTCTGATGGCCCCTTTTTGAGTCCTTGTATGGTAGGCATTGTCACACTCAACTTAGTTGGTTTGAGGTGTCAGAGCCTAGGCTACTTGTTAATAATTTGCTTCAGAAGGCTTTGGATAGAGTTAGGTGATTTAGGATAGGATGAGTTCATGATGGAGCAAGCATAAATGTTATGCTAGCCATAGGCACTGCCCTCTGAGATTTGGAATAAGTGACAGGGCATTCTTTCGAGTATCACCTATGAAAGGGATAATGAGATTTCAGAGGTGGGGTAAGATTAGCCCTTGGTATATATGTTAATTCAAGATTTTGTGGACTACTTGTGATGTTGTCTATGAGATAGCCTTTCCTTCTGCATTTCAGCTATTCATTCGGTTTTGCATGTTTTGATACTTCCCCGGTATAATTTCAATAAGTCCCATGTTGTATGGCATGACACAGTTCTTTTAAATGACTATTTTACTTTTGTGGAGGACCAATTGCTATTTTTTAGATGTGAACCGAAAGAGTTTGAGAGACATTCATGTTGTAAATGTTTGGCATAGGCACTGTTCAGTCAAGAAGTGTACCTGGGAGATCAATCACAAGATGTGAGTTCACTTTCCGCACCTGATGAAGCCTTCATGTTCATTTCGACTCTTTACTTTTGAGGAAAAAGGTCCTTTTATTTATGGATGTTGTAATGATCCTTTATGTCATTTCCTCTTTATTTTACTATTTTCTTCAACTAGAGCTTTCTTTAAGCAAACCCAAGCAATTTAAAATTTGTTGGGACTGAAAGTTTGGTCACTTGGTTGTTTATTTTGATTTTTCTGCATTTTTCATGTTTTGGAGCTTTTGAAACTTGAGGTTTTGACTTCATTAAAAAACCAAAAGTAAATGACCTTAGAATTAATTTTTTACGAGTCTAATAGCTCCGGAACATTGATTTTTATCTAGAAGGACCTTTGGCATGGGCGTCGAGGTTGTTGGGCTCATTTCAAGCTAAATTCTTTTATATCGATTTTCACTTAAAATATAGATTGTGTGGAACTCACTTTCTTTAGACGACCTTCATTGGAAGTTTTAACATCTATCTTGTTTTCGATATATTGACTTTGGTGGCGTAGTGTAGTTTCATTGTATGCATAAGTTTTTCTATCAATCCCCAACACCCGAGTGGAGTTTGTTGGGTATTATATCATTTGGTTGGTGCAACATCTTAGTATCTTTTGACGGACAGTAGGAAATAAAGAAAGATCATAGAAATTAAAATAGGAAAAAATAGTAATGCCTAGCTAAGAGGTAGCTAATTTAGCTGCCTGGTCGACACATTAGTGAAGCAGCTAGCTGGGCCTAGCCGCTTAAGCACTAGGTGTGCCTCTTTATCGGCATCACTTAAGCAGCCAAAACATCCAGTTTAGCTGCACCAACTGTTAGTTATAACTGATTTTAGCCTCATTTCCCATAATTTCTTGTTTAGAAATTTTATTTGGGAACTCAATATTTGTATGTTGTACCTAGTTTATGTGGGGGTTTTTCTAGAGAACTATTTTAGAAGTTTGGTTGGATTATTCATCAAACGTGTGATCCAGTAAGTTATTTTATTTTTCTATTTTTTAACTTTTATAATGATGTGTTGTTCTTGTGATTGCATGATTTTTTAGGTTGTTGTAAATCTCTGATTGTGTTTGTTTGACCTAGTTTTAGTCCTGTCTTCAATTAATATGATTTGTATTACAAATCTCTATTTTGACATTATTGTTATTTATTTGATAGTGTGGCAGTAATCGGAGGTGGTTTGGAAGCGTAAAACTCTAGTTTAGTAAATTGTGGAGCATAATTCATCAGCCTTGAGGTGGGATATGATATACCTATCTTAGATTGAGCATTTGTTTGTAAATGCATATTGCCTAGCTTTTTTTTTGGAGGGTTTGCTAGTATGTATCATGTTTAGTTGATATAATTCACGCCTTAGCCATCTTTTGGGTAGTTTTTAGGAAATTAAGTATGCCTACCTTGTTTCATTGTTGTATCATGCCTTGTTGTACCTATTTTTCTAGTTTTATTATTTTTATGGCTTGTTCCTGGACTTTTCATAGGTGTCCGATAGTGAGTGCCTTTGACTTGAGATTTTGAGCCGTTATGTATTAGAAATTCTCCGACGTCACTTGGGAGGACTTAGCTCCATGGCAATTGATATATCAAACTTGGGTTTGATAGTATGGATCCTATCCCACTCAGCTGTTGTAATCGTTCATCCATAACTTCAATTTATGTTTTGACCATTGGTGTTCTTTTGTGATTTCAGAATCAGTTGCTATATTGCATCGGGTCTTAAGTTTTGAGCTATAGTGGTCCCTAGTAACTCTAAGGGTGGTTTTTCTCTACGGTATATTACCACATGAAGAGAGTCATGCATTTTGAGAAAATTGGAGTCTTTTAATCATTTTTGAGGCCTTGGCATATCTATTTTAGGCATAATTCAAGGCTATAGCTTATTTGTTTAGCTACGATTCAAAGTCCTGACACATATATTTTAGCCACAATTCAAGGCCCAAGTATATCTCTATTAGCGACGGTTTGAGTTTGGATGCACTTGTTTTTGTATGTTTCGATTCTTAATGTCACATCACGGAGTACCCCTTAGACGTAACTGGCGTCGTCGTCCTAATGGAGGAATAAGACTAGCCTCTTCGCTTAGATCATTACATTCATAGGTTAAATATGCGGAAAATTTAAAAAATCTTTTCTTCTATCTATCATGAGATTTACATAGACCCCGCGTATAAGAAGATTACATAGTCTTCTACATTTATTGTACTTATACATATATAAGATGTAACGTAGTCTTAAAATCGGATGTCTCATCTCAAAACCATCTAAAAAGAGTATAACAATTGTTCATAGCCCATACATCAATACGATAAAAATGACATATAGGCTATACAATTTTTAGTACTCAAATGAAAGGAAATAAACATATTGTGTTTAAGATTAATCAATATGCGAATCTAGAAAATGGCATTTGTCCTCGAAGTAGTGAGGACCTACCCCACTTGAAGAATGAGAATCCAAGCCTTCCTTCAAAAGTAGTCACAAACCTTCAATGACCGGAACCTAAAATATTGGGGGAAAAGGGAGAAAATATGGTTAGCACATAACTTGTACTAAGTATGAGGTCATATGCACATACAACATGCTAAAGTGGGACATTTCAATAAAGTATGCAATTTACTTTGAAAAGCCTTATGCACATTCAAGAAACCATACCAATCAATAAGACATATTCATTAAGACAAGACCATGTACATCACAAGACCAACCATACTAATTATAATCAAGCAAACATGCATATAAACATAACTGAATACATAGTCAACACAACCCTAAAATCATATCATAACATCATCAAGCATGGATAAGAGTTTATAATATCATAACCAAATCAAGACTATTACTTATGAAACCTCTCGAAGTATAAAAATTGAATGACTAAGCAAATCCCCATAGCCTTACTTAATCAAGTAAACCCAATAATAACCATAAACAATGTCCAACTTCACATAACATATCTTTAAGAGTACATAGCATCATACTTTAGCAATAAACACCAAACAAATGTTCATAAGTGTAACCAACATCATATGGTATCATCAACATGTAAGATTATCATATACATATCATTTACATTTATAAGCATATACATATATAAGAACATCCTCCTAAGACTTCCCTCAAGGCTAACTAGTGCAATGCATAGGTAGAGTCTCATACCCCTACCAAGACTAAGCTAAACCTCATAGGCCATCCTTGTTAGAGTTCATTCCTTTACTTCATTTTACCTTTTGGGAACATCTTGCCGTAACTGACATAGACCACATAAGCTAATATGGAATCTGGTGTCATGAAACCCTGCACCAAAAGAAGGCGGACTACTTGCCAAGGTAGTACAAAAACATGAACATAACATCTATTGTGGATCCACTAGCTAGTATTCCTGTGGGGACAACATAGTTCAAGAACTAGGAGATATAGTTGGGACCCTCTTTATGCTACATGCATTATAGTATACAATCTCACGAGTACATTAGTGATCCTACCTTCCCTATATGGGAAGGGACACTCCTCACTCTAGTTCACTCGGTGCTAAGGTAGAGTCCCTTTTTGAAATGTCTTTAATGCATTTATTAATCATCATAACTTAATGTAGGTCATAGGGTCTATCCCTTATATAAAAATCATCATATCTCAATAATAATTGCATGAGTATTTCCCTTTCATTATAATTCATACATGTGAGGTTAGCACATTTACATAATCACATCATGATAAGGCACATTTGTAAAGTTATCACCATCCTTATAACATTTACATCTTAGCCAACAACTCACAATCCATAATTCAAGACATTTCAATTCAACATCATACCAACCCTAGCAATCTTAACATAAGGTATACTTCAACACAACATTATCACCTAATCACAAAAAATTATAATTGAAGTAAAGAATAAAGATCACAAGACTTACCCAATCTCCTTCACAATTCCATCATCAAGGTATTAACATAAACCCTACAATTCAACCCAACAATGGGTGTCATATCATAACACAATAGTAACCAAAATAATAATGAAGTCAATTGGATCACTACACAACAATTCATCACTAGTTCATAGCCTAGAATTAGAGACTTGGGTCAAGTTCATGATCTACTTCACAACCTAGGTCAATTATTCAATAACTAGAATAATTGGATTACAGTATATCACAATCTACTCATAATTTAGTATGATAACAACATAGGATAGTAATTCACACATTAACCAAGCCAATTATATCAATACTATACAATTCAATTCAAGATCACAACCTAGGGTTAAGGGGAAAAGGTCATCTTTCCAAAAACTAGGTCAATACATCAAGAATTAGTATAATGTAACCATAATACATGTTAATCTACTCATTATAACCAAAATAAATCATAAACAACTAAATTCACAAGATCAATTTCGAAGTGGAAGAAAACCCACTCGAATTTCATACTTTTGAAATCAATTTGAAATAGCCCATTGGGGAAAGAGATCCCAAAGGTGAAAGGAATCTCATAACTCACTAATTGATGAAGTTTGATGGATAAAATTGATCCCTTTCAGCCCTAAAAGCCTTCCTTGCTAAGTCTTTAATGGGGGTTTTTTGGGAAAAGAAAGAAGAGAGAAGGAGGAGCAATTTGGGTTTGGGAAATTATGAGGGTTAAGTGAGTTTTTAGGCTTAAGAGTAGTTTATATAGGGACTTAACTAACTTAATGAACAACCCCCTAATCCCTAATTAACCTCCTAAATAAACTAAATAAGAATTGAATTAAGTAAAACAAGGCGAAAACATGGGCCTGACCTACGAGACCCCGACTGACGGGCCGTAGGTCAGTCGAAGCCCATGTGCCCCTCCATCCTGCACACCCGTCGTTGGTGTCAGAGACTGGTCCAATTGGACCATTAGAAAAAATGGATAAGTGTTGTTAAACGGAGGCATCGACTCCCCGTCGATCCAACTGCGCCTCATCGCTAGCAACTCGTGGGTAGGCACTACCTTTTGGAAGCGTTTTGCCAATGTGCAAGGGTCCTCCTCAAGGGCCCTTGGTTGGTCCTTGGGGAGTCGTACCCGGACGTTTTGACTATAAACTAACTCTAATATGTGTTAGAAACCTTACCACCCAATTTCATCATTTTTTGACTCTTAAAACTTAGTCAAATAGGCTAAGGCACACTAGCACCTCTTGAACTAGTTTCCGGACGTCATGGACGTTCGTTGACGTTTTGATCCTAACACTTCCTAAATGACTCAAATACCTTATAATTGACCTTAGAACAGTGTTACAACTATTAGACTCTTATGTTAGGCTCTAAATTAGGTTTTAGACTTTTGGAGTATTACATTATCCAACCCTTAGGAACATTCGTCCCCGAATGACACTAAAATTCTTTAAAAGGTAGGAATAGACTCAAGACTAGAAGCCCAACAAACAACAACACATCAAAACATGAGTTACAATCAAAATTAACATAATCACATGACCCTTTACCCAAATGCAACTCAAAAGTCATTTTCAACTCATAAGAGTTTATCATTCATTTCATGCTTATTCATTAAGCCAAGGCTTTCTTCAACACATATCAACATAATCAATACAATTCATGAAGGCACAATATATCAAATTGTACAACATAAATTCAAAACAAGTAAAAACAACATTTTCAAGTCTATAGGCATAACTTCAATGTAATTCACTGTAACATGAACATTTTTGCAAAACTTCATAACAAAAATCAAAGCAACTTCAAGTTTAATCATTATTTTCATTATTAGTAAAACCAAATAACCTTAGTTATCAAATAGATGAGGGTAATGGGACATCATGTTGGCATCGGCCTCCCATGTTGCACCCTCAGCTAGATAAATGTTCCATAACACCTTTACGGAAGCCACCTCTTAATTCCTTAACATCCTAACTTGTCTATCAAGGATTTTAACCGGAACCTCCTTATAAGAGAGGTTCTCTTGTACACCTAGATCTTCAATAGGAAGAATGGACTCGGGATCACCGATACGCTTCTTAAGCATGGAAACATAGAACATCGGATGAACCAAAGTCAATTCACTAGGTAACCTCAACTCATATGAAACCTTACCAATCTTTTGCAAGATTTCATAGGACCCACATAACGAGGAATGAACTTCCCTTTCTTGCTAAATCTCACCACCCCTTTCATAGGCATAATATTTATATACACTTTATCACCTTCTTCAAATTCTAATTCCCTTCTCCTATGGTTAGCGTAAGACTTTTTTCCGGCTATAGGCTATTTTCAAGCGATTCCTTATAATATGAACCTTCTCCAAAGTACTATAAATCAAATTAGGACCCGAAAATGAAGACTCGCCCACTTTAAGCCATCCAATTGGAGATCTACATCTCCTACTATACAAGGCTTCATAAGGAGCCATAGCTATAGATGAATGGTAACTATAGTTGTAAGCAAACTCAACCAAAGGCAAGTGTCTATCCAAATTTCCCTTGAAATCAATTATACAAGCTCTAAGCATATCCTCAAGGGTTTGAATAGTACGCTCCGCTTGACCATCCATTTGAGGATGAAAAGCGGTGCTTAACTTCATCTTGGTACCCAAATCTTTTTGGAATGACCTCCAAAACCTAGATGTGAATTGTGCACCCCTATCTGATATGATGGATAACGGAATACCATGGCGACACAGAATCTCATCTATGAAGATCCTTGCATAATCCTCCGCTGAGTAGGTAGACTTGATGGGAATAAAATGAGCAGATTTGGTCAAACTATCCACAACCACCCATTTGGAGTCATATTGTTTTTGTGTCCGAGGCAATCCTACTACAAAATCCATATTGATGTCTTCCTTCCAACTAGGAACTTGGATTTTTTGAAGTAAACCACCCGGCTTTTGGTGTTCGACTTTTACTTGTTGGCAATTAGGACATTTTGCAACAAATCCGCTATGTACTTCTTTAGGACTTCCCACCAAAATACTTCTCTAAGGTCATGATACATCTTTGTAGATACCGGATGAATAGAGTAACGGGACCCATGAGCTTCCTCAAGAATCTGGTTCCCCAAACCATCTACATTGGGAACACACAACCTTCATTGATACCTCAAGACACCATCCCCCCCCCTCCCAAGGAGAATGCCTTATTAAGCTTACCCATAACCGACTTCTTCAACACCATCAATGGTTGATAAAGGTATTGTTTGGACTTTACCTCAACCACCAAAGATGATTCGGAGTTATGATGGACCATGAAACCACCATTCGGAGAATCTTCCAATATAACACCCAATCTGGCTAACCTATGAACCTCTTTCACTAGGTCTTTCTTGGCTTCATCTAAATGAGACAGACTACCCATGGTAATACGACTTAGAGCATCCGCAACCACATTGGCCTTCCCGGGTGGTAGAGAACACTCATGTCATAATATTTCAATAATTCTAACCACCTTCTTTGTCAAATATTCAACTACTTTTGAGTAAACACATATTGAAGACTTTTGTGGTCGGTATACACATCAACATGGACTCCACACAAATAATGCCTCCATATTTTCAGGGCAAATACTATGGCCGCTACTCAAGATCCTGAGTTGGATAGTTCTTCTCATGCACCTTAAGTTGTCTAGAGGCATAGACTACTACTTTCCCATGTTGCATAAGCACACACCCCAACCTTACTCGGGATGCATCACAATACAAACGAATCCCTTGGTACCCTCTGGTAAAGTCAACACCGGAGCGGAAGTAATCCTATCCTTCAAGATTTGGAAGCTTCTTTCACATGCCTCTGACCATTCAAACTTCACACTCTTTTGGGTCAAAGTAGTCAAGGGAGATGCAATGGTTACAAAACAATCCACAAACCTCCTATAATAACCCACTAGACCCAAGAAACTCCTAATGTCAGTTGGAGTTAATGGTCTCGGCCAATTTTTCACCGCCTCAATTTTCTTTGGATCAACCTCAACTCTTTCACTACAGATGATATGACCAAGAAACGCCACTGACCTCAACCAAAACTCACACTTGCTATACTTGGCAAATAGTTGATTCTCCTTAAGCACTCATAACACTATCCCCAAGTGATCCATGTGTTCACCCTCATTTTTTGAATATACCAGGTTGTCGTCAATGAAGACAATGACAAATGAATCTAGGTAATTTTTAAACACCCTATTCATGAGATCACCGGGGCATAGTGAGACCAAAGGACATTACTAAGAATTCATAGTGACCATATCTTATCCGAAATGTCATTTTTGGTATATCCTCACCTCTCACCCTAACTTGGATATACCCCGACCTCAAGTCAATTTTAGAAAAGTAGCTTGCCCCTTGGAGTTGATCAAACAAGTTGTCAATCCGAGAGATAGGATACTTGTTCTTAATAGTGACTTCATTGAGTTGGTGATAATCGATGCACATTCTAAGGGACCCATCCTTCTTCTTCACAAACAAAACCGAAACGCCCTATGGAGAAATACTAAGTCTAATGAAGCCTTTGTATGGTAAATCCTTGAGTTGAGCCTTCAAATCTTTCAATTCGGTCGGATCCATCTGATATGGAGGAATTGAAATGGGATTGGTATCCGGTAGCAAGTAAATACCAAAATTAATTTCCCATTCGGGAGGGATTCTGGGAAGATCATTAGGAAAGAAATTCGGAAATTCCCTTACTATGGGGACTAACTCAATGGGAGGATTTTCGAATTCTAAATCTTTGACTCATACAATTTGATATAGACACCCTTTTTAGATCATTTTACAAGCCTTAAGACAAGAAATGATACGACCTCTAGGAATAGAACTTCCCCACTTTCACTCTAAAACGGGTTCGTTTGGAAAATTGAACTTGACAATTCTAGTTCTACAATCAATGGAAGCAAAACAATGATGCAACCAATCTATCCCCAAAATGACATCAAAATCAACCATATCAAGTTATACTAGTTCAACATGAGTAACTCTATTGGGCAACATGATAGGACAATTTCTATATACCCTTTTTGCAAAAAATGACTCACCTACCGGTGTAGTTACCATGAAAGGTTCATTTAGAATATCGGGCAAGATATCAAACTTTCTAGCTATGAAGGGAGTAACTAAAGATAATGTAGCACCCAGATCAAGTAAATCATATACATCAATAAAGAAGACTTGTAACATATTGGTCACCACATCGGGAAAACTCTCTTGTTCACCCCTAGAGCGAAGTGCATAAAAGCGATTCTTCTTTGGAGCATCCACATTAGAACCACTAGATTGATCTTGCCCTCTACCTTTATCTTGCCCCTTCACATTTGGGAAATCCCTAACCTTGTGGACACTCTTGTCACACCCAAAGCAATTGTTTGTCCCAACAAGGCAATCACCATAATGCTTCTTGCCACACTTTCCACAAGTTGGCTTCTTGTTTTGTGAGCTAGTACCTCTTCCACTTTGAGACTTAGGGTTATACACCCTATCATCACGAGACTTGGGAAATGTGGAAGGAACATGATTAGAGGACCTCTTCTTAAACCTAGGCTTGTCTTGAATATCAAGCCTACCCTTTGAAGAACCACCATCAAATAACCTTGCCCTCTTGGCATCCCTACTCTTTCTCCTAACCCTTGTCTCTTCCGCTTGTTGAGCATGAACCATGAGACGAGAAATGTTCATATTGTTATGTAGTATATCCGAACGACATTCTTCCTTCAAGTCATTCGACACTCCCATCACAAAGCGGATCATTTCATCCCTAGGATCGGAAACCAAAGAAGGAGCATACTTTGACAATTTAGTAAGTTTCAAATAGTAGTCAAGTACACTCATACCTCCTTGACGAAGGTTGATGAATTCCTCTACTTTGGCTTCCCTCTTCTCCCTAGGAAAGAAACTATCAAGAAAAGACTTCTTGAAGATCTCCCATGTCACGGTTCCACCTCTTAAATGTCTATTGTCTCTCTGTTGGACGTACAAGGTTTGGGCCACATCTTTGGATTGGTAAGTGGCTAACTCGGCCTTCTCACTAGTAGTCAACCCCATAGCATAGAGAATCTTGTAGATATCATCGATGTACTCTTGGGGGTCTTCCTCAACTTTGGACCCATAGAAGGTAGGGGGATTCATCCCTGTGAAATCCCTCAAACGGGAGACCATAGTGCCAACATGTTGGTTTGCTCGGGGTACAACCTCTCGGTTAACTTGGGCCATCATGTCTTGGGCTTGAGTAGTGATGGCTTGTGCTTGGGTAGTAATGGCTTGGGCCATTTGGAGAAAGGCCGCCCTTATGTCCTCATCCGTCAAATGTGGAGGATTGACCGGAGCTTCGTCATCATTAGAAACTTCTTCAAGAGGAGGGACTTGATTGCCTTGGGGAGGAACTCCCGCATTGACAATTTCTTCATCAAGTCTTCGAGCGGCTGTTCTTCGAGTATTCATTACCTTTAATCATAGTAAAAGTATTAGATGCTAAGGGCATATAGAGTAAAGACTCTAGAGGCACGAAATTGGATTTCCAAGAAAAGGAGAATTTTCTAAGCATCATATAGTTTCCTATTCATAAGTGTGGCGCGCTTCACAATTATGAATAAGAATCTACATAGACGTGGTTAAGTGAGACATCGACACTAAACATATTCAACTTCATGCTCTGATACCAAGTTTGTGACATCCGGGGAGCATCCCCTAGACGTAACCATCATCGTCGTCCTCATCGAGGACTAAGAGTATACTCTTAGTTTATATCATTACTTTCATAGGTTAAAAACACGGAAAATTTAAAAAACTTTTCTTCTATCTATCATGAGGTTTACATAGACCTCTCTCATACGCATAATATATTCATATCAAGTATACATAGACCCTTCGTATAAGAAGATTACATAGTCTTCTACTTTTATTGCACATATACATATATAAGATATAACATAATCTTAAAACCAGATGTCTCATCTCATAACTATCTAAACAAGAGTATTACAATTGGGCATAACCCATATATCAATACAATAAAATCCACATATAGGCCATACAATTTTTAGTTCTCAAATGAAAGGAAATGAACATGTTTAAGACTAATCAATATCCGAAGCTAGAAAATGGCATTTGTCCTTGAACTAATGAGGATTCACCCAACTTGGAGAATGAGAATCCAAGTCTTCCTTCAGAAGTCGTCGCAAACCTTCAACGATCAGAACCTAAAATGTAGGGGAGAAAGGGATAAAATAGGGTTAGCACATCACTTGTAATAAGTATGAGGCCATATGCACATAAAACATTAAGTCATACTAAAGAGGGACATTTTAATAAAGTATGCAATTTACTTTGAAAAGCCTTATGCACATTCAAGAAACCATACCAATCAATAAGACATATTCATTAAGACAAGACCATGTACATCACAAGACCAACCATACTAATTCTAATCAAGCCAACATGCATAACAACATAATTGAATACATAGTCAACACAACCCTAACATCATATCATAACATCCTCAAGCATGGATAAAAGTTCATAACATCATAACCAAAGCAAGACAATTACTCATGAAACTAAGTATACTAGTGCAATGACTAAGCAAATCCCCATAATCTGACTTAATCAAGTAAACCCATTAAGAACCATAAACAATGACCAACTTCACATACCATATCATTAAGAGTACATAGCATCATACTGTAGCAATAAAGACCAAACACATGTTCACATGTGTAACCAACATCATATGGTATCATCAACATGTAATATCATCATCTACATATCATTTATATTTATAAGCATATACATATATAAGAACATCCTCCTAAGACTTCCGTCAAGGCTAACTAGTTCAATGCATAGGTAGAGTCTCATACCGCTACCAATACTAAGCTAAACCCCTTAGGCCATCCTAGTTAGAGTTCATTCCTTTACTTAATTTTACCTTTTGGGAACATCTTGCCTTAACCGACATAGACCAAATGAGCTAATGTGGAAATCCGGTGTCATGGAACCCTACACTGAAAGAAGGCGCACTACTTGCCAAGTTAGTACAAAAATATGAACATAGCATCTATTGTTGATCCACTAGCTAGTATTCCTATGGGGAAACATAGTTCAAGAGCTAGAAGATATAGTTGGGACCCTATTTATGTTACATGCATTATAGTTTCCAATCTCATGAGTACTTTAGTGATTCTACCTTCCCTATGTGGGAAGGGATACTCCTCACTCTATTTCACTCTGTGCTAAACTAGAGTCCCTTTTTTGAAATGTCTTTAATGCCTTTATTAATCATCATAGCTTAATGTAGGTCATAGGGTCTATCCCTTATATAATCATCATCATAGATCAATAAGAATTGCATGAGTATTTTCCTTTCATTACAATTCATACATGTGAGATTAGCACATTTACATAATCACATCATGATAAGTCACATTGGTAAGTTATCACCATCCTTATAACATTTACATCTTAGCCAACAACTTACAATCCATAGTTCAAGATATTTCAATTCAACATCATACCAACCCTAGCAATATTAATATAAGGTATACTTCAACACAACATCATCACTTAATCACAAGTAATCATAATTGAAGTAAAGAATACAGATCACAAGACTTACCCAATCTCCTTCACAATTCCATCATCAAGGTCTTACCATCAACCCTCTAATTCAACCAAACAATGGGTGTAATATCATAACACAATAGTAACCAACATAATGATGAAGTCAATTGAATCACTACACAACAATTCATCACTAGTTCATAGCCTAGAATTAGAGACTTGGGTCAAGTTCATGATCTACTTCACAACCTAGGTCAATTATTCAATAACTAGAATAATTGGATTACAGTATATCACAATCTACTCATAATTTAGTATGATAACAACATAGGATAGTAATTCACACATTAACCAAGCCAATTATATCAATACTATACAATTCAATTCAAGATCACAACCTAGGGTTAAGGGGAAAAGGTCATCTTTCCAAAAACTAGGTCAATACATCAAGAATTAGTATAATGTAACCATAATACATGTTAATCTACTCATTATAACCAAAATAAATCATAAACAACTAAATTCACAAGATCAATTTCGAAGTGGAAGAAAACCCACTTGAATTTCATACTTTTAAAATCAATTTGAAGGAGCTCTTTGGGAAAAGAGATCCCAAAGGTGAAAGGAATCCCATACCTCACTAATTCATGATTTTTGATGGAGAAACTTGATACTTTTAAGCCCTATAACCTTTCCTTGGTAAGTCTTCAATGGGGTTTCTTTGGGAAAGAGAAAGTAGAGAGAAGGAGGAGCAATTTGGGTTTGGGAAATTATGAGGGTTAAGTGAGGTTTTAGGCTTAGGGTAGTTTATATAGGGACTTAACTAATTTAATTAACCACCCCAATCCCTAATTAACCTCCTAACTAAACTAACTAATTAAATGAATTAAGTAAAACAAGGCAGCAACACAGGAGCCTGACCAACAAAACCCCGACTGACTGGCCGTAGGTCAGTCGACGCCCATGTGATCCCTCCGTCCTTCACACCCGTCGTTGGTGTCAGAGACTGGTCCAATTGGACCATTAGCCAAAATGTCTAAGTTTTGGTCGACGGAGGCATCGACGCCCCATCGATCCAACGACGCCTCGTCTCCTGCAACTCGTGGGTAGGCATTGCCTTTTGGCAGCTTTTTGCAAAAGTGCAAGGGTCCTCTGCAAGTGCCCTTGGTTGGTCCTTGGGGAGTCGTACCCAAACGTTTCAACTATTAACTAACTCTAATACGTGTTAGACACCTTACCACCCAATTTTATCATTTTCCAACTCTTAAAATTTAGTCGAATAGGTTAAGGAACGCTAGCACCTCTTGAACTAGTTTCCTGATCTCATCGACGTTCCTTGGCGTTTTAATTCTAACACTCCCTAAATGAATAAAATACCTTATAATTGACCTTAAAACAGTGTTACAACTATTATACTCTCATGTTAGGCTCTAAATTAGGCTTTAGACTTTCGGAGTATTACACCTAACATGATTGTTCATTTGGGTTTATGTAGGGTTCCTTCGCTGCAGTTCGAGTCTAGGGTCAGCCATTTTAGTTCTCAAAATACTTTTTGACTTGGCTAGTATTATCTTTAACTCTTGTGTGTACTAATCAAGCTTACGTGTTCCACATGGGTTATTTACCTTCAAACTACACGTTGGTGTACTTTCTAGGCATATGGGGATAAGTTAGGTTATATATAGCGTATTTACTTTACCTTTTCATCCTTTTTTAGATTTTTGAGCTATAGAGTTAGACTTTTAGTTATTGTTTTGTTTATATGACCTCTAGTCACCCTTTATTTTCTCACATTTCATACTATATTTACTTTCCAAGATCAGTCAGCATATTAGGCCTACTAAGTCTTTGTTGTGTTGGTGCTTATACACTTTGTACATATTTCTTGATGAAGATCAGAGTGTTAACCAACATCGTTGATTCAAGCATTTGTGGAGATCTTTGTAGATTGATGGTAAGTTGATGGCGTCCTGGTTTCACTTATCTCCATCTTAATTTAGTTTTGACTAGTCATTTGTATTCGAGATATGTTTTTACCTTTTGGTCTACTTTTGAGATTCTTACTTTTGAAGTAGCTTTGTACTTCCATCAATGAGGTCGTATGATTGGATTATATACTCTTGTGTGTGTATATTGATGTCATTGCCATTTTCGCTTTGCTTTCCTTTATGTTTTTAATAATTTCTCGTTGGTTGTTGATTTTACCCAATATGCTCGTAAGTGATCATTTCGAGATATGGATTGACTTACCTAATAATCGGTAATGGTAAGTGTCATCATTAATTAGCGATTTGCCCCTTTGTTGATTAAGGGTAAGCAAAATAAAAGGTGTAGTTTTCTATCATCTAATTTATTGATTTTAGGAATAAAATGTGTGTGATTGTCTAGATAGAAGCATCTATAATTTGATATAGCTTTCATAGAATCTCAACAAATTCTCATGGACACCAATTCAGGTAAGTTGATATGATAGACAATACATGTATTGGAGTTATTCTTACCATATTACCAAGATGATGAATTATTAGTCTCCTGATGGGTGGAGATATGAATTTCCTCACATCACACCTAGAAGGAAAAAACAGAATAATTAACCTTTTAAAAATTTAATCTTAGATTGTGATCATATTAATATGTCTTGTGAGGTTCAACCCAATAAAGGATAGATCGAAAAAAGTAAAACTAGTTGGTTATGATAAAACTACCTGAGAGAGTTAATTCAACATGATGAATAGAAATAAATTTCTTTTCAACAAGTGTGGAAGGAAAACTTTATTAATTTGGTAAGATAGCTTCATCAAGGAAGATTTAAACTCTAAGATATATCCTATAGTTTATCGATGCTTTGACTGCCAGAGTTTTCACCAAAAGCATCAAGTATCTCTCAAACATCCATTTAAGATTTTCATTTCTTGTTTTGTTTTTCTATTTAATTTTATTGTGCTTCAGGTTTTATTTTTTTGCTGATTATTTTGTTGGGCTTTAGATTTTGGGTCGGTTCTTTGTATAGTTGTTTACTTTGCTAAACTAGAATTTTACCCAATGGATGTTTAAATTAAAAAAAAAAGTGCAACTTGACCACATCACATAAAAAGTGTTACAAACTTTAAAGAAGTCTTAGCATATGCTACGACAACTACAATTTTCAGGGATATAGATTTATAAAAGAAAAACTACACGTTCTTGTTGAAACCAATTTAGACACTCCACATTCTAATTACTTTTTTAAGACTCTTCAATTTCAAACAATGTTGTAACAATTCTTTTACAATTTAAAATATTTTAAAAATCATTGCAAGACAAGATTTATATATTTTCTACTTTTATAAACATTTGGAAAATTATTATATTATAAAGACCACAGATTTCAAACAGGGAATACATTGCATACATTTTGTCTACTCTTTCAGGTCAATGAGACCAGTCTTGTAGAAAGTTAGAAAATAATTTTTTAAATTATGTCCCAGTACCTTATCCTACAATCGAACGGGAGGGTCTGTAGTATGGTCTATGGGTCGTAGGTATGTTCCGTAGTGACATTTTGAGATTAAGGCTAAGTTCTACGAGTAGGGTCTACAGACTGTATGAAGTCCCACAAACTTTAGAAGGGTCCCATCAAAAGTTGAGTAATTTTGAGGTACCAATACTTTGTCTACGATTGACCAATCCATTGGTCAAAATTGTAGGCTAGCCCGACAATTACTTCTTAGGGTTTTGGGTCTTTTCCTAAATGGTTTAAGCCTCTAATATGTTGTTACTCTCTATGCCTATTTCTTGATGCAAATCTGAGCATTATCCCACATTGGTAATTTCACAATTTGTAGAGACTTCGGAAATTTAGGGTAAGTTGATGGCGTCCAAGTTTGACTTATCGCCATCTTAATTTAGTTTGAAGTAGTCATAGAGACAGATTTGTACTTTTTTATCTACTTTTGAGATTCGTACTTTTTAGTAGCTTTGTACTTCCATCGACCAAGTTGCGACATTGGATTGTAGACTCTTGTGTGTATATATTGATGTCATTTCTTTCACCCCTCTAGGCTACCCCCTTTACTTAAAATAAGACCTAGGATCATGAGTGACCTGAAGATAACCCTGTGTATAGCATATCATAATCATATTGAAAGTTATCTAAATGAAAACATGAACTAATGCGAAAGTTAAAAACAATAGGTACCTGAATGTTGGGAGTAGCAAACTAATATGAATATACATAAACCATACTAAAATTTATAAAGAATCGAAATATAAACTCACAATCAAAGTTGATACTACTACTATGTCTTAAAAGCCTCTACCTGAAATAGAGTTGATGGGACATAACCCCAGCTAACACTAACAAAACTAAAAACTGAAATAAAACACATAATATGAAAAGCATTTCTATTGTCCTCACAGTATGAGGACTCACAACTAAAGATGTTGAATAAGGACCCTAAGCATGATATAGATGTTGAGTACCTGAACCTAAAACATGAAAGATGTAGCACAAAGTATACATCAATACTTGGAATTTACTGAGCATGCAAAATATAGATACTAAGCTGAAAAAACATACATAATCTTAAATAAGGCATAACTGAGCAACCCTGTAAATATGGAATGTATCTAATACATCTAAACACGGAACGTAATGATCAAGTATTAAAATGGAAATAACATGCTAAACTGAATACTGAATTATAACTTAAAACCTAGTCAATGCACTAAGAATCTAAATGTGGGAGCTACTATTAACCGACATAAACTACGTGAGCTTAACGCGAAGTATGATTTATATGCTCCATAGAAAGGAACCAATATACCTTTCTTGGGGGTATAAAGGTATGACTCTGATGATCACTAAATCTGATGCCCACAAAGGGGGCTTATAAAAGTATGGGGGCACGTAGTTCCGGGACGTGAGGGTGCACTAAGCCCTAGTAAAAGTAGGTGTTAAACCTACTCTTAACTTGTAATGTCTAACACACAACATATCTAAATTACTGGATAGTTCAATGTTTCGAAATACAAATATGACAAGATAACTTTTATTAACATACAATGTAACATTCGAAACTTGGAGGATGTTTATCTATTTAACTTAACTAGTGATGAATCCATGATTTAGACTCATTTAGGGCTTTATTTCAATAGATTGTGCCCTCAAATGTATATTTTGTGCCAATAACTGATATAAATCCTTGATTTTTAGGGATTTGGATTGAGGAACAAAGCAGGGACTATGAGGATCAATAAGGAACAAGGCAGCTGAAAGAACGAAGAAAAGAAGGCCTGACGATCACCTAAACTATTAGGTAATTCGTTGAATTGCCTTGGTATTGCCTTATGTTCCAGTATGATAAGATGTTAAGGAGAAAATCAAGTTGGTGATCGAAATGAGTAGTCGGCGAGTTGCCTAACGGTTCTGTGTTGCATTGCCATATCGCCCAAAGTTAGAAAACATCATGGATGCTTAAGGCAAATGCAAAACGGATATGAAATGATAAGGGGAGGATCACCGAATGGAACGGCGATCTCGACTTATTGCATCGATATCCTTTTCCGCACAATTTTTGACAACTATAAATGAACTTTTAAATTCTATGTTGAGGATCCAACTAGAGTTTGGGAATTCGAGAGACAATATTTCCTTAGCTTTTACGATTTAAAGATTTACGATTCTAAGAAATTGGAAGTTCGTGTTCAAGATTATTCATCTTTGTCTCTTGTAAACATAATATTAACTGTACCCAATTGATGGTAACATATTTCGGCATCGATTTCTATTTTTTTTACTATATATAGCTAAAACCCCAATTCTTGGGGTGTGATAATGTGATGATGGATTATATTAACTGATGGGTATTGCTAATTGATAGTTTATTTGTTGTTTAAAAGTTATTTCATTCAGTAATTGTGGTGAATTTTATGGGTTGTAGTTGCAAATACAATCTTAGATTCATATTTTTGCTTGCTCAAGAGAGAGGTGTTAAAATAAACATTACAGAATTGATGGTCTCTGGGTATAGGGTTCTCATGTGTTCTGCACGAGAGAGAATCCTAAACCCCTTTCCACACATTCAGCTTGAGAGTGTGAATAGATTAAAGCGAAGGCTATGGTTCATTGCGATTTATTGGTGTTCAAAAGAAATCAATTTGGTTTGGGGTAAATTGTTTGAGAAAAAGCCTACCCTTAGTTACGTCTAGCTTATTCACTAATTTACAGCGATTTACGATCAATTCTAATTACCCAATTTTTTCCCTTAGCCCATAATCCTATCACATCCCAAGAATCCCGTCTCCACATTCGTATTTTCATGTCATTAGTTGTTTTTAGGTTGAGAATCGAATTCAAAACTCCCCTTTGATATTTGACACTTGTGTCATCCTAACTTGAATTATGGTTTTATTCGTGAATGTCTTTTATCTATCACTAACTTCAACTGATTTTCACTTGGATGCTAATTCACAAAACCACTCCATGTGGGAACGATCCCAACCTTTGGTTGGGTTATGTTACTACTCACGATCGTTGGCACTTGAATTGGATGTAGTGTCTTGATACGTGAAATCAAAATGGTGTCGTTGCCGGGGATTGGTGTTATTTGAGAATTTTTAGTTAAGTGGAATTTTTTTCTTATTAGGTCTTGTTGAACTTACTAAATTGTTAGTTCTATTTTGCTTGTTTGTGTGTTGCAATAAAAAAAGTGAGTGTGAGTGGTAACTATGGGGACCATCCTCTCTTTAAATTGTTGAGTCTTAGGGAAAACCTCCTAACGTTCAAGTAAGCAGGACGTGAAACTATCCATGAGATGTGGCTAACATTTAAGGAAGTACTACAGCCATGGCCAACTCATAGAATTTCTGATGAGTTGCTACTGGGATGCTTCTATATGTTCTCGGACCCAAAAAATAGAAGTATTGTTGACTAGTTCTTTGCGGGTGGTTTGATACAACAACCGTATAAAGCAGTAGCCCAACTCTTTGATGGAATGATTTAAACAAACAAGCAAACAAAAAAAAACAATTTTAGGCCGTAATGTTGACTGAACTGGATGACTTGTTGAAAAAGGTCATGGAAATAGAGGCACGGTCCAAGAAGGAGGACAAGTAGTTTCTCCCTCACGGGTGTAAAAAGATGAAGAAGCAGGAAGGTGGTCAAAATGAAGAGGTTCTCTCACTCATTCTACACAAGATCGAAAAACAAGGTGAGGTGTTGAATAAGATAAAAAGAATATCAAAATACTGAATAGATGAAGACCTCTGATTCCATGATTATCCAGGTACTAGATCCCTAAATGAACCAAGGGATATCGTAACTCTACTCAATCTATAGAGGGGTTGCATAGTGACACTATGTCCGACCCCCAAAATAAGGGTTAAATGTTTACTTGCGTCGCACCATCACGTTAACTAAGGTGCTTCTTAGGAGGCAACCCAAGACCTTTTTGATTATTTTAATTTTTTTAGAAATAATTGTGTGTTGTGTGTGCAAGTTAAAGTAAGAAAGGTGTTTAGAAGATGAAGGTTGGTGAGCAAATGTCCCACTCAACACATTAACAAAAAGGTAAGTGACCCTGACCTAAACCGTTGTTAGACTCAAGACCAAGTTACATTCGAGTCTGTAAAAGTTGGTGAGCCCAAGAAAGTTATTGGAGAATCGCTGACAACCGATGCAGACCATCCTTTATATCCCCACTATAATCGGAGGTCTTGTAAAACTCTTCGAGTTAAGTGCCTACTCGTCGGGTCGCCAAATGGATCGGCAAGTGCGACTAACATCGCTGACTAGGCAAGAATTGGATGGTTTTAAGGCCAAATGTTTAAACTTTTCAAATCCACTCACTTCTAATCTTCTTAGACACACTCACACTTTAATTTCTATATTTTTGCATCTCTATAGTATTTTATAATTGATTATTGCTCAGATTTGGATTGCATTGTCGCCTAGCTCTTCAATATCATTTTAATCAGCATAAAAGGTTGGTTTTCCAAATCTCGTGTTTACTTTTGATATTTTGGTTTACTTTTGATATTTTGTACTCTTTTGCAAATTAGATTATCGGGTTGATGTGTTCTAGGCTTCTCTGATATTAGTAGTTTTGAAAGTTCCTGTTTTTAATTCAAAACTCTTGCTCGTATTGTTCCAATTGTTAAAATCCCGTGCTTTTTGTGCTTTAAAATAAGTTAAGTGTTCGGGAATTGTGCTTGCATGTTATTATGGCTTGAGAGCTGAGGTCTAAGTAACCCATAGTTGTGACAAATGATGTGATTTGCCCAATGATAAAGTTGGTGATTACATTCTTAAGGGTAAAAGTTGTCAATTGGCCAATTTTGTACAATCTGGGAGAATTTTGAGTATCCTGGGGCATTGGATGCTATGGGTCTAGTCTTAATTTGAATTGTGTATGCTTTGATTTCATTTTTGGGGATTGCGGGGTTGAATTCGAGATGATGGATTGAAAGTAGGCACTTTGAGTCATTTGTAGAGCTGGGTAGAGCTCGCAAAACCACTCGATGGTTCCCTGAACTTCGCCATCTCACATTTTATTTCATTCTTTATATGTATTTGAGTTTTAGAACTTTCAGGGAGAAGCTTGAGGTCGTCGAAGTCACTCGACGACTCATTGATATTCTTCTTATCGCCCTTTATCTGCACCCATGAGTTGTTTTACAGTGTAACTTTTGGCGGGCTAGATCTTACTTGGCGAAAGCTATATGTGATTCGGCGAAAGACTCTAACCATATCTAACTTGCTAATATTTTAGATCTAATCTTTTTTACGAGCCCGTTCAGGCTCACCAATGTTATTCGGAGACTCGCTGACTCGATCGGTGAGTCTCTATGAAATTAATTCTTTCTTTTTTTCATTGAAGTCATTTTATCTTTTTCTTGATGATTTGCTTACATGGTACGAACAAACATAGACATTCAACCCCAAGAGGCCTATGTCCGACAGGGTTACTACTCGCATCCTGGCTGCTTTATCTTACCATCAGGAAAACCAACCTTTGCATTCCTAGCAAGATAAGCTTCGATCTAGGTCTCAACCTGACTTAGCAAGCGTCCCTCACATTGCCACCCCAACAGACTTTATGACAGCTCCAGCGCCCTCTATGGATCCTATGCCACTATTCGCCCGTCCTCCCAGAATTCTAAGTAGATTAAAATGCGATGGGCCACAAAAAATTCTTGAAGAGAAGTTGTTGTCTACAAAGGGTATAGAGGGCAAGTACTTCAGTGTGAGGGACACATAGCACTGGCACAAATTCCACATTTTCACTAGGCCCGAGTCCTGCATATTCCTTGTGTGCGTTTGATAACTAGATAACATATGGTGAATTGGTTCCAAAGAGTAAGAAGAACGCTAGCGAGTTCATGCCGGTTAAGTCTATCATTATTTGAGGTGTAGAAGTGAGCTACAGTGAGGAGCTTAATAATGTTGTGTTATATAGGTCTCAAGGGTTTGAACTCTCATATGAGGGTCTGCCTACGACACAGACTTCGGAGGATCTAAATCGAGGTGGATTAAGGCCGGAGTTGAGATAAAAAAAAGGACTTGCATATAACTGCATGTTATTGGTTCAGATTCATCAACTACTCACATATGCCTTTACAGAAAGAATATATACTCTGACATGCTAAGACATCTTGCTTGGGGTCTATCTTATTGAGAAGGAGGCTCAACATAGGCCTTATCATAGAGTAAGAGCTAGTCATGATGGCCAAGCAGAGACAAACCTCCTTAAAATTTACGGTCTTGATCACAGAGTTTTGCCGGCGTGCTGTAGTGCCTCGGGATGCTGCTAAAGAATTTGAGGTTACTCCTTCATATTCTACGGACATTCATCGCATAAAGAAAGAGTATAGATTTGATACATCCCTAAGGGGTCTTACAACAAGGGGGAATCTTTGATGGACACATCCCGATGGTTGATATAGATTTGATACCTACAGAGGCGTCTACACGTACTTTGGCCTCCGGGCATTCATGTACTTCTTCCCCTACCTCTTCTTCAAATGCTCCAGGCACATCCACTTTCTCCAATAAGACAAAGATTACTCAAGGGGTGATCCTTAGGATAGGGCATTTTGCCCATTCAGCTAATTTGAGGGTGGCCCGACTTGAGAGGTCTATACCATAGATGATTGAGAGTGATATCAGTGTTGCACTTACCCCCCCTACAGACTTCTATTGACTAATCTCACTAAGAAAGTTGAGGATTGTGAGAGAAAGTAGGGGGAGACCTTCGAAGTGACGACTCTGAAAGCTGAAGTAGCAGACTTGAGGAAGGAAGTATACTATCAAGAGTCTTCTGAATTCACCTCATTGTAGGAGGGTGCAGATGACTAGGATTCCCATGAGACTTCAGATATTCCTTTGACTACCACCGGAGATGCACATATGGATGGAACAGCAGCCGATGACTCGGGAGCAGAGACCAATGAGGACCAGATCGAGGTGCATGATGATGCGGTCTTTTATGATCTGGCGGATCTGGAGGATGCAATGGTTGATATTTCATGCCATATTTCTCTGAGAGACACCACCATGGAGGGCACTAACGGAGCTGGTTCTTTAGATGTGTTTCCTAGTATTGATACCCAGATTCGGAGCACTACACAAGGCACTGATGCCCAAACAGATGGAGCGACTGAGTAGACAAGATTCTTCTTTACCTCCCTCTATGTCTTTCTTTATTTCCCTTTTTGATGGTTTTATTTGCATTTGAGTACAAATGACTTTATTTGTGGTAGGGTGAGGCCAAAATTTTGTGACCTTTTGTGAATATTGATTTTGTTTATATATTTGGGTTTTGAGCTTTATCTTGTGTTTCAATTCCATATTGCAAATGGTTGATCTTGTGGCTCCTATTTTTAGTTGAAAATGATTTGACCCTTCCAAAAAACAATTGCCACTTCTTGTTTGTGTTTGAGTGTGGTTGTTCTTTTGCTAATTTGAGTATCGATTTTGATAAATATCGATGACTTAAGTAGTACTCATAATCAAACAAACATGAATGTGTGACTTTGATTAAGCCAAATGAAGTTGCACATGCAATATGTGAACTCTTTGCATCTCATTGAGACTAGCAAATTATCGGATTGAGTCTCCTATAAGGTACATTTCAGACTAGCGAAAGTGTGGAGTCTTATTTGACGTTAGTGTCAATGCCTTGTGTGATGAGCTTATTGTGAACCATTCATGTAACACCTAGAACTTGCCCCGTTGGTCTAGTTGACTAAGTGATTCAATCTCATGATATGATATTAGGAAACCTTGAAGAGTGTGAAACAATTCAACATATACCTCTTTTTGGCCAACCTTGTGAGTGTGTGATCCTTCCTGAACACCCTTGAGAATTCACCTCTTCATGGAAGAAACTTGATTAAACTATGACCTTTATTTATTGATAACACATAATCCTCATGAAGTTGTGGTTAGATTGAATAGACAACATAGGCCAAAAGCCTAAGTTAGGGTGTGGTGAAAAGAGAAGGTACATCAAAAAATACAAGAAAGTTCCCTTTTGACACATGGTTTTGAGAAAATGGAACCTCTCTATATAAATAAAAGAAAAATAAAATAAGAAAATAACAACTGTGGGATAAAAAAGTGAAGTGAAAAGAAAATGGGGTTTCCAACAGTCCATGGAAGATGCATAATGGGATGACTTGTGAGCATGAATGAAAATGATGAAGAAAAGGAAAGAAAATGTTGTTCACATCATATTTCATGAGGACAAAATTCACTCAGCCTAAATGACCATACCTTGATATTCAGTTCCATTACAAGCCTTGAAAAGACCTTTGTGTTCTTGAGTGACCTAAAGCAGTTGTTGGCTTGAAAATAAGGGCAAAACGAGGGGTGAAATCATGCATTGTGTTAATCTTTGGGAGTATGAGCACTGCAATTGATCCCAGAGTGTTAAATTATGAAGCATTGTGTGTCAATATGGAATCATTCCTTTTGTGAGGTCATTCAAACAGTTTTGTTGAGCTTGAACTTGAATTTGAATGAAGCATAGTGATCTTGAGATTCTTTGGTAATGGTGAGTCAAGACTTGAATCTTTGAGTGAACAATCGATCCTTACATGATTAAGTTGAGTGGTTTTGTGTGCATTTGATTGAATATTGTGTAGAAATATTTGAGACATCCTTTTCTAACTTCTGAACTTGAGTTTTACTTGATGACAAGCAAATGTTTAGGTTTGGGTTGTTGATGAGTCCACGATTTGGACTCATTTAGGGATTTATTTCAATAGAATAAGTGTCCTCTGATACATATTTTGTGCCAATAATGGATATAAATCCTTGATTTTTATGGATTGGGATTGAGAAACAAAGCATGGACACTAATGCCATATCACCCAAAGTTACAGAACCTTCAGGATGATGAAGGCAAAAGCAAACCGGCGATGCAAATGATAGAGGGAGGATCACCGAGTGGATCGGCGATCATGACTTATTGCGGTGACTGATCCTTCACAGTACTATTTTTGACAACTATAATACATTTATAAATTCTAAGTTAAGGTTCCATCTAGTGTTTCAGACGTTGAGAGACAATATTTCCTTAGATATAAAGTTTGAAGGTTTGTAAGAAATAGGAAGCGGGTGTTGAAATTACTTCATCTTAGACACTTGTAAAGACAATATTTATCATACAGAGTAGATGGAAACACATTTCAGTATCAATTTCTATCATTTTACTATGTCTAGCTAAAACCCCAATTCTTAGGCTGTGATTATGTGATTATGGATTAAGTTAATTGTTGGGTATTGCAAATTGATAGTTTATTTGAAGTCTAAAAGTGATTTTATTCAGTAATTGTGGTTGAGTTTAACGGATTGTAGTTGCAAATACAATATTATCTTGTGTTTTTTGCTTACTCGAGAGAGAGGTTTTATAAGCAAAATTACTGAAGCGATGGTCTGTGGGTTTTGGGTTGTCATGGGTTAAGCTCGAGAGAGTTAATTTGAAACCCTTTTCCACAGATTCATCTCGAGAGTGAATGGACTAAAGCGAAGAATGTGCTTCATTTTGTCTTATTGGTATTAGAGAGAAACCAATTCGATTCGGGGTAAATTGTTTGAGAGAAAGTATACCCTCACTAATGTCTAGCGTATTCACTAACTTGCAGCGAATTACTCTTAATTGCAATTACCAGTTGTTTACTTTTGCGCATAATCCCATCACATCCTAAGAATCCCATCTCCAATTCGTATTGCTATGTTATTTGTTGTGTTTTGGTTGATAATTAAATTCGAAATCCCCCTTCGATATGTGATGCGTGTGTTACCCTAACTTGAGTTATGATTTTCTTCGTAAATGTCTTTTATGTATGACTAACTTGAACGGATTCACACGTGGCTACTAATTCTCAAAACCACTCCATGTGGGAACGATCCCAACCTTTGGTTGGGTTATGTTATTACTCAGGATTGTTGGCACTTGAACTAGAAGTGGTGTACTAATACGTGAAATGAAGAAGCAAGAGTAATTCATAAACTAAGAGAATCTTCACGGCTAGGATTCTGAGTTTCATTCAAGGAACTAAACAAACTTTAACAAAAAAACATGATAATACGACTAGGAATGCTACAATATCTAAGTCACAATAATTTTTCCATGTTTTAAGAAATCCTAAGTCTAAACAAGATATAAAGAATCAAGAATCTGATTGAGTTCTAGAATGCTAGTTGATAAAAGGTACCCACTAATGAAATCCCACATACCTCATGATTAAATTTATAGAGAAATTCTATGATTTTGGGTCAAGCACTTGTAGAAAACCTTCTATTATATTGTAAGAGGCTGGTCAACTTTCCTCTAATTTTTTGCTCTAATTTCGATGATTATTTTGTTAATAATAATGTTGGTTATGTTCTTACTAGGTTATTAGGCTTAAAATAAGAAAAACAATTTATTTTAGGTGTTAAATGACATAGTTTATATTGCCAATGCATAAGGGAAAAGACAAAATAACCCTAACTTTAAAAAGGACGGGGCCCTTCCATGGAGGCCACTAACAAACCATTGTTGGGACGATGACCCGTCAAGTGGGTCGTAGTTCCTGCAATGTTAAACTACTTCTATTTACCCTCTACTACGGTCCACTACACAGACCGTGAAGGCCACCGTGGTTCTTCACTTGGGGCTAGGGGCCTGCTGGCTGAAGAAGAAGGACCCTCTAACAGCCCATCACCAAGACCACACCTGGTGGTTGTTGTCTGAGGCCCTAACTATGGTGGTTTCTATCTAGCCTCCAGGAGACTTCCCACGACTCATGTGGTGGTCCATGATCCAAGAAGGGTCCCTTGGTCCACCATTTCTAGGTGGGTGTGATCCACGATGAGGGTGACAATTATTGGTCTTGATCATGACCCGTGAACCCCACAGTGGTTCAACTTTTTCTTTTATTTTCTGTTGTGAGTCTAAGTTTGATTGTGAAGTGTTACAATATCTCCCTCTTTGAAACATTTGTTCTCCAATGAAGTGTAAAATAGCTGAGTATGAAGGGACGGAGCTACAATTCATACCACTAAGTACAAGAAACTATGATTTAATTGAACTCAGTTCTAGGAACATGCAAATATCTCAAAATGCAAGACCAACTAAAGGAGTAAGATATTGAGGCTAAATAAACTCAAGAGCAAATTGAGAGACTAGGGAGGAACTATTACCTGATGCTGAAACGGAGTCAAATGGAAAGAGATGAGGATACTTGGCCTTCATAGTTGCTTATGCTTCCCAAGTAACTCCGTCGTTTATTTTTCAACCTACGGACCTGACGGTTATCCTTAACAACCACACTCTCTAATGGTACTATCGATGCTGGATCAACCACACACTTCTTCAACAAGTAAATGTGAAAGACTAGATGAACTGATTCTAGTTCTTTCTAGGAACTCTAACTCATAAGAGACCTAGCTTACCCTCTTCATGATTTGTAGGGGCTTACATATATATCTCGTACTAGGCTTCCTTTTCTTGTCAAATATCATCACCCTCTTCATAGGTGACACCCTTAGGAAAATCCAATCATCGATCTTAAACTCTAGGTCTCTTTCCCTTACATTTGCATAGGAATTCTAACGACTCTGAGTTGTCTTAAGTCTATCTCTAATGAGATGAACTTTTTCCATGGAATCATGAACCGAATCTTGCTCGGTCAACACTTCTTGATCTAGTTCAAATCAACCAATAAGGGATATACATCTAGTCATGTATAATTCCTCATAAGGGGCCATCTGAATACTAGAATGACAGGTATTGTTATCATCGAACACTATGAGAGGTGGGTGATCATACCAACTGCCCTTGAAATCGATCACACGAGCTCTCAACATGTCCTCTAAGGTTTGAATTGTACATTATGTTTGACCATCCATCAGTGGATGAAATGTTGTACTGTGATTTACCTAAGTACCAAGGCCTCTCCAAAATAATTTCCAAAAATGAGAGGTAAATTGAGGACCTCTATATGAGATAATAGACAAAGGAACCCATGAAATCTGACTATCTTATTAATGTAGACTTCAACGTGCTCCTTCAATGAATCTGTAGTCTTGACAACCAATAAGTGAGCGGACTTAGTAACTTTGTAAACTATCACCCTAATAGAGTCATGTTATCTGCGAATACAAGGTAAACCCGTAATGAAGTCCATGTTTATCACTTTACACTTCCATGTAGGATTGTTAATCTTCTCGAGTCATACATCCTGGTTTTTGATGTTCTACCTTAACCTATTGACTATTAGGATACTTAGCCATAAAATCTGATATGTCCATCTTCATTCTTGTTCCACCAAAATACTTCTCGTAGATCATAGTACATCTTAGTGGAAGCTGGATGAATGGAATACCTGGAGTTATGAGCCTGTGTAAGAATTTTCTTCCTTAACTCATCCACATTAGGAACACATAAGGGACCCTAGTAACGAAGCACACCATCTCACTCTTGGGAGAAAACCTCAACCTTCCGTTGATGAACTTCACCTTTCAACTTAAGCAATATAGGATCACTATCTTAATATCCTTAACCTCCGCTACCAATGAAGATTCAGATTTATTCCAAACTATCACACCATAATCTCAATTGTTCATAAGACCAACTCCTAAGCGAGCAATACAGTGAACATCTTTTGCTAATTCTTTCCTTTTTTCCTCAACATGCGCTACACTACCCATAGATAGTCTTGTGAGAGCATCAACAACTAAATTAGCCTTACTTGGATAATAAAGCACATTCATATCATAGTCCTTGAGGAATTCAAGTAATATCCTATGAAAAAGATTAAAAGCTTTTTGGGTGAACATATATACTTGAATACCATACAAGTTACGTCTCCAAATCATTATGTAAAATACTACACCTGCAAGCTCAAGGTCATGAGCCGGGTAGTTCTTCTCATGTACCTTAAAATATCTTGAAGCATAAGCTATGACCTTACCTCGCTGCATCAACAGACAACCTAGTCCAACCCTTGATGCACCACAGTAAGTCACATAATCGTCTGAACCATCTGGTAGAGTCAAAACCAGAGTTGTAGTTAATGACCCTAGATTGGACTCATTTGGGGCTATATTTTGATAGAAATAGTGTCCATAATTGATTTTTTTGTCTCAATTACTAATTAATAACCTTGAGTTTCACGTATTTTGAGTTCCAGGCAAAGCATGGAAACGTCATTGCAAAAAGAGGCAAAAAAGATGAAAAGAATGAAGAAATGAAGGCATGAGGATCACCGAGTCAGCATGGCGACTCGCCAATGGGTCTGAATATCGCCATATGTTCTAGTGTGATGAGCCCCGAAGGAAAGGATCAAATCGACGGAAGAAAGTGGCAGTCGGCGCATCGCCGAGAAGTTCTGCAAAGCAGTGCCTTATTGCTTAGTGATCAAAATCACAAAGATACTTGGACTACGTGCAAAATTGCGCTAAAGTGATCAAATGGCTAATCGCCAAATTGTTTGGCAATTGTGACTAATGGCACCGAGTATCCCGATGTAGGACTAATATGTGAAAACTATAAATACTTGTTGAGTATTTTAGCTTAGACATGGAACAACTATTCTTAGAATACATTTTTATCATGATTTTCCAATTTTAATCTTAGCTTTTGAGCTCTATGTTTTAGAGAGTTTTTGGGAGAAGAACTTGAAGACAAAAAGAGTTTAAACCCTAAGATTTGGACTAGGGTCTTTCGATCTCTTCGTTCTTGGCCAGTAACGAGACTTTAATCTTCATACCTATTTGAATGCAATCTTATTTAGGTATAAATTTTTATCTCTTGATGATAGACTAATTGTAGTTTAATTGTGACTTCATTAGTAGTTGTTGATGAAACTAATGAATTTGTAGCTGTAAATACAAGTTCATTTAGGTGTTATCGCCTTGTTCGAGAGAAATGTGGTGAAACTAAGAGTACTAAATTGATGGCTGGTGGGAGTGGGTTGACATGAGGCTTAGATCGAGAGAATGAGCCCTAGTCTCATTTACACACACTCCACTTGAGAGTGTGAGTAGGTTAAGACATAGGCTGGTCTTCATGCTGCAAATGGGTGTCCTAGAAGAATGCACTGGAAACGAGGTAAGTTCCTTGAGAGAGAGCATATCCCTTTTAAAGCTTAGCTTAGTCACAATTATTCTATAAATGTCCTATCGAAAATCATGTACCCAACAATTAAGCTAAACATGTATTTCGGTCACATCCCAAGGATTCCCCCTCTATTGATTTAGTTCTCTTGTTAATTTCGTTATATTTTACTACATGTGACAAACCCCCCCCCCCTTGATACTTGATGCTCGTTTCACCCCGTCTTTGATTTATAATCTTTTTATTCTCTAATATCTTTAGCTATAACTAGTTATAACGTAATTTTACTTTCCTAATAATTCTCACCACCATTACCAGTGGAAACAACCCAAGCCCTTGGTTAGGTTAGTATACTACGGTACGATCATCTAAACTTGCATTAGAAGTTATGTCTTTGATGGCTTTAGTGATCAAAATGGCTTTGTTGCTAGGGAGTGGTGTTACGTGAGTTTTTTTAGATAACTTAGATTTTCGTTCTTATTGGTTGTAGCTTTACTAACCTTATTTATAGTTTTGTTTTTCTTGTTTGAATATCTAAGCATGGTAATAAAGATAGATAGTCATTATGGGTACCAAGCGGATCATCCCCTTTTGAAACTACTAAACCTCACGTACAACCTCCTAACATTCAAAGAAGTGGGGGACGAGACAATTCAGGATATCTGGCTGAAGTTTCACGAAATACTACAACCATGTCCATCTCATGGTATGACTAATAGAGCGCTACTGAAATGCCTCTATAGGGGTATTGGACCCAAGAATAGGAGTAAAGCCGATCATGTAAGACCCCCAAAATGAGTTAGGGTGTCTAGAGCCTCAGTTGTACCTATAATCTTGTTAACATGTTAATTAAGTTTTTTGAAGAATGCTTGGGTGATTTGACGTCATTTGGAAGTCAAACGTCAAGGGACAACCAAGACGTTTGACCACTAGTCACCTAAGGGCCCTTATGTGTTTTTATGTGCTTATGTGTGTGTCATGAGCTTATGAGGTTCTTAACTGAGTAATAATTATGTTTATAAGCATTTTAAGGAGTTTCATGAAGTTTGTAGATCAAACGTCCAAGAACGTCTAGGACGTTTGAAAGTTAGCCCTTGAGATGGTCATGTAAGTCTTGAGTGTGCCTTGCATGTTTGGATGTGTTTTACGTGTTCAGTTTGGGTGAAACTTGCATGGAAGGTCTTCAACATTTTAAGGTGTATATTCACGTTGGAAACGTCGGGGAAAAACACCCCAAGGACCAACCAAAGGGTCCTTGAGGAGGACCCAACTTGTGGGCAAAAGTTGTCCCAATTTGGCAGCTTACTGCCTTAGTGTTCATGGACGACTTCACAGCCAGTGGAGTGGATTACGGTCTGTGAAGTTGGTCGTGGAACTTCCTTAGCCACTTGGAGGCTTCTAAAGTCAATGTATACACTGACCCAAGGACCACGAACCGTCATAAGGGTCGTGAACCACCTTCACGGACCGTGAAGGTGGCCGTGGTCCCTGCGCAGGCTGGCGAAGATTGGTTTTCCAAATAAATTCCATTCGATTATTTGTTAATTGGGATTGATTTTAATTGGTTATACATCAAATATAAATAGTTTTAAGGTCTTTCCCAAGTCAAAAACCCCATACCCAATTCAATTCTCGAAATTAGACATCCCTCCCAAAACAAAACCTCTCTAGAAACCTCCATTGAAGGTGAATCTCAAGAACAGGTTGGAGCTTGGATTCCAATGGATTATTCATCAAGTTTTATATTTTTTCTTCTAGATAAAGTTATGGTGATCCTTCATCTCTAGTTATCCTTCCATCTAGAGAGTTAATCTAAAAGTTTTCAAAGAGATTTCATGTTCAAACTTCTTCTTCTTCAATCTAGCCATGGGTTCTTTCTTAAAATGTTTTCAAAGGCTTAATCATGATGAATTGGTGATAATATATTCGTTTTAACGTGAATTTCAATCCAATTGCATCGTGAACCCATGTCTCTTTCAAAACTCGATTTAGCCCTTGCATGGGCATTGTGATCGTGGCTTGTTATTGGTTAAATTTTGATTCTATTACGTTTAATTGCTCATGTATATTGTTATTAAGTAGATTGATGATGAATTATTGATGAATGATCCATGTGGATCAATGTATGAAGATTTGAATAAAGCTAGCTTAGATCTCTATGTGTTCACTGTAACATTGTCTTTATAATGTATGAATGTGGAATTCGATTATGTTAAATCGACTATTAACTACTGCCTATCATGTATGTATATTATGAATTATATGTAATGTATCCAATATGCATCAAGGCTTGATGATTAGGTAGTATTGATTCATGTTTTCCTATCTTCTATAAATTGCTAATGTAGTTCTATGTATCTCGATTCCATGGTAATTGGTTCATGATTTTGTATAGGGTTAATTGTAATTTAGCTAATGCCAAAAATATATTATAATGATGAATTATGTGTTGTTATCCAATGTGGATTGATGCTTGAAGACTTGATCTCTATTTCCTCTCTATTGTAATTCTATGATGCTCACTATAATATCGATTTCTTGGCAATTGTTGTAGGATTTCGTTTAAGTTATGATCTCTTTAACTAATGCCTTCTATGTGTATTGTTGATTAATTGTGAGTATGACTAATTTATAATCAAAGTGAGGAAGAATTGGTAAGATATTAACTTCCCTTCACATTCTATAAATTGATGGTTCAGTGGACTTAATATTCTCTCAATCTTATTATAATTAATTCATGATTTTGATTGTGTTAGTATACCTTTAGCTAATGTCCTATACTTGAATTGTTACTGAAAGAGTAGTAATGGTCAATGATGGCCAAAGGCTAAAGGATTGGTAAGAATTGCTCTACTCTTCTACTTCTCTACTTCTCTATAGTATTGTTGATGAAGCCTTGTATGTCATTGTGTGGTATGGTCCACTTATGGTACAGGTGTTTACGTTATTGCCAATATATATATGTGATGTGATAATGGCCATGAAGGAAATTATACTATGAATTTGTGCTGGTGATGAATCACCCTATGTGAAGCCTATGCCTAGTTGCCTATTCTAATTGTGATCTAGGTTGTATGATTATCGTATAAGCATGTTTATATCTATTTTAGGACCATGTGTAGGTTCTGCCATTAATGAAGTGTTAAGGATTGATGACCCCTACCCATATACCCCTATGTAAATGTGTGAATAGCTAATGTTAGGAGTCTTAAAGTGTAATATGAAGTTAGCTTGCCTCCTATGCTAAATTGTGTTGTGTAGTTTATGCTTGGTTGCGCATTGTGGTCTTAAGAGGGTGGCTGCCTCAATGTGTTGTTGATAGCCATTATGTGATTATGTTGAACAATGTACAGACACACTCACACATTATGCATGCTTACAATGTAGTAAAAGGGTCATGGTGTCTAATGAAAGGTTGATCTCATATTCACTAGATGTCTACTACCATGCATGTAAGGCAAATGTATGTGAATTATTTTATGTATTCCTTAAGTAGGATGACTTGATATGTGTACTAGTATGGGCAAGGGTATGGGACCTTGTTTATGCATTGCACATGTGTACCTTGATAGGATAGTTCCTACGTTTGCTTTCTATGTACATGAAAGTTAATGTATGAACATGTTATGAATATGACTTATATGTGATGTTAAGTATATGGAATGATGAACTATGAATGTGCATAGTGTCTTGGTGTGTTTATATGAAAGGATTGATCATATAGTGATACCTATGGACTTGTGCATTGATATATGAACATGTGTGACATTTATGTGTTATGTGACAGGTTTTCTCACATATAAGTACCCACACACATGTATGAAGATCTAGTCAATAGAGGGGCCTAGAAAGGTGTGCTCATGTGTACCCTAAAACTAGATAGGTTCTTGAATATGCTATAAGCATATAAGGAATCAATTTCCTAAGCCTATTTTTTATGAAGTAAAGTAATAAAGGCCTTTCAATAAAGGGAACTTAGCTTAGCACCGACTGAACTTGAAAATGAGAGGTGTTGGATTCCCTTGGAGGAAGATTCACCATTGGGTTCTCATAAGGTGTTGACTTCCCTTGGAGGAACATTCACCTATGGTTCCACATGAGGTGTTGACTTTCCTTGAGGAAGATTCACCCATGGTTTCTCATGAGATGAGGCTCCAATGCTAATGAGCATGTAGAGGTTCATGTATATCTCTTAGTTCCATAAGCTATGCTTGCCACATAGGATCTAGCAAGTGACTTCACTAGTATGCTAGCATGTGTTAATGTTCTACCTTTGCTAGGTAAGAACACCTTCCTATGGTGTAAGGCTCTACAACACCAAATTCAATATAGCACCCATGGTCTTAGTGTCGGTTAAGGCTTAGCTTCCCTAATTTAAAATAGAAAATGGAGGTAAAGTAAATGACTAAGGACCCTAACTAGGATGACCTAGGAAAAGATACTTAGGATAGGTGGAAGTAATGAACCCACCTATACATTGCAAAAGTAGCTCTCTAAGGGAGTCCTAGGAGGGTTGTCTAATGTATGTGCATATGTTTATGGTTATCTTACATGACAATATGTTAGTGTCTACATGATGTGATGATATGCATAATATGGAGTTCTAATGTGAAGTGTGTGCCTTGTCTATGAAGTGGTCCTATAATTGTATGTGTTATGTTAAAAGGTTTGTATGGTTTCGTGTGGTCTTAAGGTGATGCTTGATCATGGATAGTGTTATGGGACATTACTCATGCATTGTACCAAGTATCACTAGAAGGAGTACTTGTGAAAGTCAAGAAGTTGGAACAAAAGGAGTTCACTGTAAAAGGAAAGTAATTCATTGTAAAGTGAAAGGAGCTCACTGTAAAGTGACCTCAAATGGGGATTAAATTCTATTTGTTATTTTATATGATGTTTGGACTTTGAATATGTCTATATGAAATATGTGAATAATATAAATGCTATTGTATAAATGTTTTATGAAGTTTTCACAAAAAGACATGAAGTATGAAAGAAAATGTCCATTTTAAATGCATGTTTTTGCATGGTTGCCATACTTAGTGCATTCTTGTACTAACCCCATTCTTTTATACCTTTTACACAAAGTGTTGGTTATGTATTCTTAACGGATTTATTTAATGTTGAGGAGCTTGATATGTGATTCTCAAGCTCAAGGAAAGGAATCCTTAAGTCCAAGGATGTCCTAAGTCTTACTTACTGTAAAGTCATGTAATAGCTTACTATGTTTTATGTTGTAAGGGCCGTGTCCCTAAGTATTCTAATAATGTGTAGTCTAAGTTGTCAAAGTCTAAATATGTACTTATGATATTTTATATATATGAAGTAAATTTTTTAGTATATGATTTGCTATAAAAAGTTTTAAATTTTCCGCTGAATTGACCTATGACAATGCGATGAATGATAACTATAGGCTTGTATATGACCTCCAAGAGGTCAAGTACGCCATGTTACTTCTAGGGGGTGCTCCCCGGATGTGACAAACGTGGTATCAGAGCATGAGGTTTATGAAAGTGGTTTTAGGCTCCAAAAGTCTCATATTGTCACGTCTAGTAGAGTCTCGATCATTGGTGGTGAGTCGCGACACATCTTTGAGTGAGAAGCTATAGGATGATAGAGTTTCACTTCTTCATCATTCTCAGATCGTGCCATAGAACTTAACTCTATAAGATCTCTCTCTTATGTTTTCTTGTCCGGTAGTCTTTTAGATGTGATTGCTTGGATGAGATTGTACTATATGCTTGAGGGAGAAAATGTGAGTTTTAATGTTTACCTTGGTTTTATGGTTTCATGAGTATGTGCGAAGGTGAATTTGGCATGCTTTGATTATGTGATGCCAATTATGGCTATGTGTATGAAATATGAGAAATGATATGTTATGTTGATATGATGTCTTTTGTGGCTATATATGAGACCTATGTGGAATCGCATTTTATATTGAGAAATGTATGTCATAATATGGTTAAAGCATGTTAAAAGTTATTATGGAATGAGTTTCTTTTTGAGAATAGTGTATTGCTTTATGGTTTTGCATGATGGTAGCCGAATGTTATGATTTGAGTCTGAAATACTTAGTGACTACCTATGGAAACATGTTGCCTAAGTATATGTTTAAATGGTTCAAATGTTGCCTTTTTTTATATGTGTGAACCTTCATGATTGATTTGTATGGATTGGAGTCCTTTGTATATACTTGATCCTAGGTTTGAAGGTAGTATGTTTATCTTGGTAGGGTGATGATGTGGGTTTGATTGACCTAGAAGTTACCTTACTGTAAATGTTGAAAAAAAGAAAGAGTCCTTATGAATAAGTCTTCTTGTTGTTTTTCCCTAATGATTGTATAAATTTTGTGTCTATGGTATTGTTAAAACCTTAAGTGGTTAAATAGTATGGTCTAACTTGATAATTTGGGGATATTTTTCATTGATGATAAGGTTTAAAATGCCTTTAAAGCCCTTATGGTAAGTTACTGTAACTTCTTTGTTGGTTGAAAAGCTAAGATCCTCTTGAGGTTGGGTTAAGTTTCTCTTAATTGGGTTTACCCTAAGTGGGGGATGGAGATATGAGTAGTAAAGTTGTAGATATTTCTATCTTTTCCTTTAATGATTATTTGAGCTCGAGGCTAATGAGTTTCTAATAGCTTGTTCATGATAGGAGTTTTGCATAAAGTATGAACTGCATGACCTTCATATGTTTGGTATGTCTTGATTGACACTATCTCAAGAGTATTTTCAAGATTCTAAAGTACTCAAAAAGATAATTTTAATCAAATCCATGTTTTCTCATGTTGATTGTGCATATTGATATGCTAGTTGTGCATTTAACTTCATGGGATAAGGTAAGAAGCATGTTTGAAGTCACTCTTAATGTCTAAGTGACTTTTATGATTAGGGAAACATGATTGTAGGCTAACTCTTGGAAGGTGAAGGCATGATTAGCTAGTGTCATTGTGAGTACCTATGATTTGTGTTATTTTCCCTAAATGATGCATGTTTATGAAGGCTAGTGATACTCTAGAAATTAAATTTTTTTTAAATGACTTCCTATTGTTGTGATGTGTGTGGTGTAATTTACCCTTTTGGCTTCACTAGGAAGGATGTTTGAGCATGCCATGATTAAAAGTTGAGAAACTCTCATGTTACAGTAAAGATGACCTTTGTACATTTGCTTGGGTATGAACTCATGAGACATGTAAGTATATTGAGAAGAAGGACATTCCTCCATAGTCACAACTAAACATGGTATGGTTGAGTATGACCCTCATGGCACTAGGTCTAACTAATAAAGATCCATATCAACCTATTTTACTCAAGTGTATGTGCATTGAAGCATGAGTGCCTAATTGTTTCTTGAGTGTTGTTGAAACTTCCTAAGTGTGACTTAAAGATGATTGCAAGATGAGCTCTTAATAAATTGAAATGTAATGACCATGTTATTATTAGTAGAAGGATGTTCCTCCTATGAACATAATAAGAGCATATGTGTTTGATGCATTAAAGAGTGATTGAATAAAGGTTTTGCTTGCTTGTGTGCATTGAGTGTTAAGTGATTTGAAGTTGTGTTCCATGTAAGTTTGGTGCATTAACTTCTATGTGATTATGCTATGAAAAATGAGAGTTGCTCTATGATTTATTGAAGTCCTTGTTGTGATTAAAGTGTTCTAAGTGTCATTCGAGGACGAAAGTTGCCAAGTGGGGGATATTGAAAGACCCCCAAAATGTGTTAGGGTGTATAGAGCCTCACTTGTTCCTATAAGATTTTTAACATGTTAATTAAGTGTTTTAAATTATGATTGGGTGATTTGAGGTCATTTGGAAGTCAAACGTCAAGGGACGACCAAAACGTTCGACCACTAGTCACATAAGGGGCCTTATGTGTTTTTATGTGCTTATGTGTGTGTCATGATCTTATGAGGTTCTTAAATGAGTAAAATGATGTTTATAATCAGTGTATGTATTTTAATGAAGTTTGGGGGTTAAACGTCCACGAACGTCTAAGACGTTAGAAAGTTAGCCCTTGAGATGTTTATGTGTGTCTTGAGTGTGCCTTTCATTTTTCGATGTGTTTTACGTGTTCATTTTGGGTGAAACTATCATGGAACGTCTTCAACATGTTAAGGTGTATATTAACGTTTGAAACATCCGGGAAAAACTCCCCAAGGACCAACCAAAGGGTCCTTGAGGAGGACCCAACTTGTGGGCAAAAGTTGTCCCAAGTTGGCAGCTTACTGCCTTAGTGTTCACGGGCGACTTCACGGTCAGTGGAGTGGACCACGGTGCGTGAAGTTGGTCGTGGAACTTCATTAGCCACTTTTAGTCTTGGTAAGTCAATGGATACACTGCCCCAAGGACCACGGACCGTCATAAGGGTCGTGAACCACCTTCATGGACCGTGAAGGTGGCTGTGGTCCCTACGCGGGCTAGGTAAGACTGGTTTTCCAAATAAATTCCATTCGATTATTTATTAATTGGGATTGATTTTAAATGTTTTATACATCAAATATAAATAGTTTCAGGTCTTTTCCCAAGTCAAAAACCCCATACCCAATTCAATTCTCAAAATTAGACTTCCCTCCAAAAACAATTCTAGGTATAGGGACAACCTTCTGAGTTACTTGTGCGTCCTGTTCCATCACAGTCTCAGACTCTCCACTCACCTCTGTTACCTCAATATCTTCTTTAGAATCAATCTCAACCCCAGGCGGCATAGATGGATCAATAGTTTACTTACCCCCGAGTAGTAGTTCGGAGTTTTGTAGTTGTTTTTCTTCTTATGTTCTTAGTTTTATTTCTTGAAGTGGGATTACCAGATAACTCGCGGTTTAGACATTTGCAAGCCCGTACTTCTCATTTGGATTAGCTTAGACTGTGTCATAGAACCAGACCCAGAGGTTGTTCCCATCGCCAAGTCTAGAGGAAATCATAACCATAATAATACCTTTGTCCCAAAGATTATAAAATAGGATGACATATTAACAAAAGATAATTGACATTTTTACTCCATAACGGAGCCAGAAATAAAAGAAGAGAATCCACATATTGACCAAGTAATTCAAACTCCAGATGGATCCATAGATTAAAAATTTGTAAGATCTCAATCTTATGATCAAATCTCTTCAAGTAAAAGAATGTCATTTTCTAGACCTTGTTTCTCCATAACAAAGGAGGAAGATGAATTATACAAATCAACTACTTTACATAGTATCTAATCAAATCCTTATAATCATTCAACATATGGTGACCTCATAAGTTCCATAAATATTACTGGATTAGAATTTTATTAAGATATGAAACTGAAAAATCAACTAAAAAGGGATAGTAAAGTATCACAAAAGGAACTAGGAAATTTTTGTGAAGTCTTTGGGTTTATTAAACTATATGCCCCATCAAAAGAGGTTTCCAAAAGAAGCCATAAGATTGACCATAAATTAGAAAAATCACGTCATTACAAAAGGAAGTTCAAAAAATATAACCATGACTCTAGTAAAAATAGATTTAAACGAAACAACACTGAAAGATGTTAGGTGTAACATCTCGTAATCCGAAATAACTAGTATTAAATCAAGAAATCAAGAATAGTTATTTTTTGAAAGAATAGGAAAAATCTGGAAAAGTTTCTAAGTTTTAAAAAGTGAGTTTTGGTCATTTTAAAACGGTGATAACATCTAGCTCAGAAGGATTTAGGGGTAGTTCTTTATATGGGTGGAAATCCCTTGGGAAGATCTTTCCAACGGGGCCGAGTTTCCTTATTTTCAAGGTCGTATGAGGGATATATACCTTTCAAAAGTTGAGTTGTTGGGCTTAGGAAAGGCCAATCCGGATTTTAGTAAGGGTAAAGTAGTGTTTTCACCCAACTAATTCCAAATTTGTTTTAAGGGTCTAGTTAGGGTAAAAAGCAAGTTTTATTTCAGATTAGAGTTTGAGAGAAAGGAGAAGAGAAGAAGAAGAGAGGAGAAAGAGCAAGATTTCTCCAAGAACGCCAAGAGGTTCTAGTGAAATTGTCGGGGGTGATCCCTATTCCGGCATGTGGGATCTTTCGTGATGGGCTAATTCACCAACACACCAATTTGTTACAATTCAGCAAATTTGTGAATCATTTCGTTTTAAAATGTTAAGTTCTTGAAGAAAGGTTTTGATTTCTTGTTGAATTGATTGTGGGCTGCCTTCGTGGGATAGATTCTTTTCTCTTCGAGTTATTTTGAGTCGAATTCAATAGTTATGGACGGTACCAATAGTCCCAATCATTTGGTGAATGAAATAGGAAAGTTTGGAGAGTTTGGAGATGTAAAACGAGTTGAAAAATTCGTTAGACGTACCTAGGCAAATGCAGGCGCGGCACGCCTGCACTGCGTCAGTATTTGCCCTCACTCAACCAAGGCCTGGCACGGCGCGCCACCAATACGCCCAACCCGGCATTTTTCGTCCAGTTTTCATAGTTTAGTCCTTTCAAGTCCTTCCACGGTATATTAACATCTTCCAATGATTCTAATTACTTCAAATGATTCCTAAATACCCAGAAATCATCAAAGAACTCAAATCAAAACCTTGAATCCATAATCCATTCAAGGAAAGTTAAGATCAAAGTCAAAGAAGTTAAAAGTCAAGTCTAAAAGTCAAGAATCAATTCAAAGTGAGTTCTTAAAGTTTCGAAGAGTCTTTAAGAAATCCTTTTAACTTTGTTTTAAGACTCAAGTTTCAAGTTAAGCAAGAGTAAAGAGTTGAGTTCATTTCTCAAAAGTTATACGAGAACTAAGTAATCCCTAAGAGTTACAAATGTTTTCACATTTAACCAAGTAAAGAGCCTTCGGTCTAGTTTTCAGACATAAGTAATAGCTTTATAAAATGAAGCAAGCAAAAAAACTATGATTTTTATGAGATCTTTTAAAGCTAAGTTTTGAGCACTAATATCAAATCACAAAATCAGTATGTTTTAAAAACATAAGAGTCAGTAAATTTTTGGGAGTAGTATCGAGCACCGATGTGGGGATGCGAGTTTCAAATAAGTCAAGTCTCCATGAAAACCATGTAGCCATTATGGGAAGAAAAGGGTCATACTTTTTAGATGAATCATTTTCAAAGTTTACTAGTGGATCCATTAGGCAGTTCAGGTCCTATACTCTGGCAAGGTTAGAATGGTCGGGCAGCGTGGGCAGATTAACGTTGTATCATCACTATAGCTCTTAAGTGATGGTTGTCGATTAGATAAGCTCTCACAGAAGTATTGAATTTTCATATACATCAGTTATTTGTATTTTTACATACATCTCAGATATTATTTGTATACTTGTATATGGTTAGAATTTATAGTATGTTTTAGTCAGTTTTCTTTATATTGCATTTACTTTTAAGCTGCATATATTGAATAAGAGTTAGTAAATCCTTAGTTGAATAGAGCCAAGGTAAGTGTTATTTCTTACTCCTTTTCAAGCTTAAGTATCATTTAGTATTCCAACTCACATACTCGTACATTCAATGTACTTATGCCATTTGGCATGCATCGTCTTATGATACAGACACAGGTAACGAGGATCGACATCCAGCGCAACATTGATCAAGTTGAGCATTGCAGAGTCAGTTGGTGAGCCTCCATGCATTCTGGAGGATATCTTTTATTGATTTTTAGTTAGTTTAATAGAATGTTGTGGGGTTTGTCCCAACATTCATCGCAGTCAGTTTAGAGGCTTCATAGACAGTTAGTAGTTCAGTAGTCTTTACATTTTCATTCTTATGTTAAAGACTTATGTTGCCATTTTGGCCAAGTTGAATGTTTAAACTTTTAAAACATTCCAAATAGTATTAATAATCAATTTAGTTAAGTTCTTTTAAGCTTATAAGTGTGATTGTTGTCTTCCGTTGAGTTAAGTAAGCCATCCAAGGGTTCGATCGAGGCCAGCAATAATCACCGAGTGCTAGTCCCGCCCAAGGTATAGGTCGGGGCATGATAAACTTAGTATATGAGCACATAGTTCAAGAGTCATAGGGAGTCTATGAAGTCGTGTATGTAGAATCTTAGTCATCGGTGTGAAGCGTGCCACATCTATTATTAGGAGTCTACAACATTTAGGAATAACTCACTTCTTTCATATTCCTTTTTCGTGCGTTTGAGTTTATATCTAAAAGTCTCTCTCTAATTAGTGCTTGCGCGTGTTTCAGATTTCAATGCCTTCACGAAGAGAAGCAAGAAGTCATCCTGGTAGGAGGAATATAGAAGCTCGGGAATAGGAGTTACCCAATACTTATGAAGTGCAAACTCAAGGGGAAATTACTAACGTTGAGTTCCGTGAGGCTATCCATATGTTGAGTCAAGTTGTGACCAACCAAGTCGGGCAACAAAGAGGAGCCCGACAAGAAGGGGCTGACACTTCGAGGATTCGGGAATTCTTGAGGATGAATCCCCCAACCTTCACTGGTTCGAGCACTACGGAGGATCTGGAAAACTTTGTGGAAGAGTTAAAGAAAGTATTCAATGTGATGCATGTGGTTGACACTGAGAGAGTACAGTTAGTTGTATATCAACTAAAGAGTGTGTCCAGAACATGGTTTGATCAATGGAAGAGTGGTAGATATTGAGGATGCACCACATCCAAGTTGGACTTGCTTTGAAAAAAGCCTTTTTGGGGCGTTTCTTTCCCCGAGAATTGAAGGAGGCGAAGGTACGGGAGTTCCTTACCCTGAAATAGGACTCTCTGAGTGTTCATGAGTACGGTTGAAGTTCACCCAACTTTCTCGCTACGCTCCGGGTATGGTTAAGGATATGAGGAGCAGAATGAGTTTTTTTTGTCGCTGGTTTGGGTCGTGCTTAAAGTAAAGAAGGTAGGGCTGAAATGTTGATTGGAGACATGGACATATCTAGGGTAATGGTCTATGTGTAGAAAGTTAAAGAGGAAAAGCTGAGGGACAAAGAAAAGTATAGAAACAAGAAGGATAAGATCGGGAATGAGTCTGCGCAACAGAAAAGTTGTTCGAATCATCCACAATTCCATAAGAAGAAGGGGCGCACCATCATCTGCTAGTGCACTTGTGCCCAAAGACAGAGTTGAGCATCATGGTCAGCACTTCCAAGCTAGACCTACATATTCACAAGGTAGTATGGCGCAAAGAGGTAGTAAGCATCCTGCCTGCACAAAGTGCGGTAGAAATCACTCTGGCATATGTCGAGAAGGCTCTACGGGTTGTTTCAAGTGCGGTCAGACCGGGCATTTAATGAAAGAATGTCCCAAGAGTAAGCAAGGTGGTGGTAATGGGGGTAATAGAGCTTAATATTCATCAGTTACTCCACTAGACAAGGCTATATCTAGGGGAGCTACTTTTGGTGCTGGCAGAGGAACAAATCGCTTGTATACTCTCAATAATCGCCAAGAACTAGAGAATTTGCCAGATGTGGTCACTGGTATGATTTGAGTCTTTGACTTTACCGTTTATGCATTGTTAGGCCGAGGAGCGAGTTTGTCTTTTGTAACTCCTTATGTTGCTATGAAATTTGAAATTATTCCTGAGCAACTTAGCGAACCATTCAGTGTTTCCACACCTGTTGGTGAATCCATTCCAGTAGAAAGAGTCTATTGTAATTGTCCTATTTCCGTTAGTCACAAGAGTACCATGGCTAATTTAATATAGTTAGACATGGTAGATTTTTATGTCATTCTAGGTATGGAATGGCTCCACGCCTATTATACGTCGATAGATTGCAGAATTTGAGTTGTCAAGTTTCAGATTCCAAATGAACCTGTCATAGAGTGGAGTAGTAGTTCAGCAGTGCCTAAGGGTCGTTTCATTTCATACCTAAAGGAAATAAATTTAGTTTCAAGGGGTGTATCTATTACTTAGTCCGAGATAACGACTCAAGTGTTGAGATACCTTACCTTCATTCAGTTCCTATAGTAAGTGAGTTTCCAGAAGTCTTTCTTGATGATCTACCCGGAGTCCTTCCTGAAAAAGAGATAGACTTCAGCATAGAAATTGTTCCAGATACTCGCCCTATCTCTATTCCGCCATACAGAATGGCACCAGCAGAGTTAAAAGAGCTAAATGAAAATTTGAACGATTTGTTAGATAAAGGCTTCATTCAACTAAGTGTCTCACCTTGGGATGCTCCGGTCTTGTTTGTAAGGAAGAAAGATGGTTCCCTTAGGATGTGTACAGACTATCGTCAGTTGAATAAGGTGACCATCAAGAATAAGTATCCTTTCCCAAAGATAGATGATCTTTTTGAGCAGCTTCAGGGTGCTTCTTGCTTCTCGAAAATCGATCTCAGATCAGGATATCATCAATTGAAAGTTAGGGAATGTGATATTCCAAAGACAGCTTTTAGAACCAAATATGGGCACTATGAGTTTTTGGTTAAGTCCTTTAGTTTGAAAAATGCACCTGCAGCATTCACTGATCTTATTAATAGAGTCTTCAAACCTTATTTAGATCAATTTGTCATCATCTTCATTGATGACATACTAATTTATTCAAAGAATGAAGAAGATCATGCTACTCACCTCATGATTGTTCTGCAGACTTTGAAAAGATAAGGAGCTATATGCCAAGTTCTCGAAGTGTGAGTTTTGGCTTATCTCTGCTGCATTCTTGGGCCACATTGTTTCCGGTGATGGGATTAGAGTTGACACCCAGAAGTAAAAGCAGTTCGGAGTTGGACTAGACCCACATCTCCAACAAATATAAGGAGTTTATTGGGTTTGGCTGGTTATTATAGAAGATTTGTTGAAGGGTTTTCATCTATCTCGTCTCTTTTGACCAAACTAACTCATTAGACAGTTAAGTTTCAATGGTAGGAAGCTTTTGAGAAAATCTTTCAGGAGTTGAAAAATAGGTTGACTATTGCTCTGGTTTTAACTTTACCAGAAGGTACTCGAGGCTTTGTAGTGTACTGTAATGCCTTTAGAGTTCGTTTAGGCTGTGTGTGAATGCAGAATAGCAAGGTTATAGCTTATGCTTCCAGACAGTTGAAGGTTCATGAGAAGAATTATCCAACTTATGACTTAGAATTGGCTGCTGTAGTTTTTTCTTTGAAGATATGGTGCCACTACTTGTATGGTGTTCATGTTGATTATTCACGGATCACAAAACTCTCCAATATGTGTTCACTCAAAAAGATATGAATATCAGGCAAAGGAGGTGTTGAGAATTACTCAAGGATTATGATATGAGTATTCTTTACCACCCAGGTAAGGGTAATGTGGTTTCTGATGCCTAAAGCAGATTATCCATGGGGAGTACCGACCATGTTGATGAGAAAAGAGGGAGCTAGCTAAAGATGTGCACAGACTTGTACTCCTGGGAGACTAATGGATTCCACATAAGGAGGGATTGTAGTGACTAATGGGCATGAATCATCACTAGTGTCTGAGGTGAAAGAAAATCTATACCAAGACCCCATTTTACTTGACTTGAAGGCAAATGTTCATAAGAAAAGAGTATTGGCTTTTAAACAAGGGGAGATGGTCTGCTAAATACCGAGGTAGATTGTGTGTACCTAGGGTGGGTGGACTCTAAGAGAGGAGGCTCATAGCTCTAGATATTCCATTCATCTGGGTTCCACCAAGATGTACCGCAATTTTATGGAGGTATATTGGTGGGAAGGCATGAAAAAAGCTATTGCTCAGTTTGTTGCCAAGTGCCCAAATTGCCAACAAGTGAAAGTAAAGCACCAAAGGCCTAGAGGTTTGGCTCAGATTATAGAACTTCCGGAATGGAAGTGGGAGATGATTAATATAAAATTTATCACATGGTTTCAAAGATCTCGCAGACAACATGATTCTATTTGGGTGATTGTTGATTGAATGACAAAGTCAACCCATTTCTTACCGGTAAAGACTACCTATTCGGCCGAGGATTATGCGAAGTTGTACCTTCAAGAGGTGGTGAGACTTTATGGAGTTCCGGTCTCCATTATATCATATAGAGGTGCACAATTCTGGAAATCTTTCCAGAAAGGTTTGGGTTCAAAGGTGAACTTAAGCACTGATTTTCATCCTTAGACAGATGGACAAGTAGAGCGTACTATCCAGACCTTAGAAGATATGGTGAGAGCTTGTGTGATAGATTTCAAAGTAAATTGGGATGATTACATACCTATCATTAAGTTCTCTTACAACAACAGTTACCATTCGACCATCCAAATGGATCCATATGAGGATCTTTATGAGAGGAGATGCAGATCTCCTATTGGGTGGTTCGAAGTTGGTGAAGCAAGATTAATAGGACCAAATCTAGTTTACCAAGCTTTGGAGAAAGTTAAAGTGATTCAAGAGAGATTGAGAATGGCACAGAGTTATCAAAGGTCCTACATAGATGTTAGGAGAAGACCGTTAGAGTTTGAAGTAGATGATTGGGTGTATTTAAAAGTTTCACTCATGAAGGGTGTTATGAAATTTGGTAAGAAGGGGAAACTTAGTCCCCGATATATTGGAACTTATAGAATCTCCAAAAGAGTGGTCAATGTGGCTTATGAGTTAGAGCTACCCAAAGAATTAGTTGTGGTTCAACCGGTATTCCATATTTCTATGTTGAAGAAGTGCTTGGGTAATCCTTCATTGATTGTAACAATTGAGAATGTTGAGATTAAGGATATATTATCCTATGAAGAAGTTTTGTTTTATATTTTGGATCATCAAGTTTGCAAGCTGAGGACAAAGAAAGTTACATCACTCAAAGTCCTTTGGAGAAACCAATTCGTTGAACAAGCGACTTGGGAAGCTGAGGAGGATATGAAGAAGTATATCAACATCTCTTTGAATCCGGAGAGAATGTAGATCAGGAAACTCAATTCTTTTCTTAGCGTTTTATAAGACAATGTGTAAGCATGTATTACTCGCTTTTGTTGGTTGAGTGCTGAAATGATGTTACTACCCTTAGCTGAGTGAAAGAGTTCTCATTTTAGGACGAATGTTCCCAAGGGAGAGATATTGTAACATCTCGTAATCCAAAATAACTAGGATTAAATCAAGAAACCAAGAATAGTTATTTTTTGAAATAATAGGAAAATCTGGAAAATTTTCTAAGTTTTAAAAAGTGAGTTTTGGTCATTTTCAAACGACCATAACTTCTAGCTCAGAAGGATTTAGGGGTAGTTCTTTTTATGGATGGAAATCCCTTGGAAAGATCTTTCCAACGGCACCGAGTTTGCTCATTTTTTAGGTCGTATCAGGGGATATGTCTTTTAGAAGTTGAGTTGAGAAAAGTCCAATCCGGATTTTAGTAAGGGTAAAGTAGTCTTTTCACCCTACTAATTCCTAATTCATTTTAAGGGTCTAATTGGGGTAAAACCAAGTTTTATTTCAGATTAGAGAAAGACTTTTTACGCTTAGGGCTTGGGAGAAAGGAGCAGAGAAGAAAAAGAGAGAAGAAAGAGCAGGATTTCGCAAAAACACCAACAGATTCTAGTAGAATTCGTCAGGGGTAATCCCTATTCAGGTATGTGGGATCTTTCTTGATCGGTTAATTCACCCACCCACAAATTTTTTACGATTCAGCGAATTTGTGAATTCATTTCATGTTAAAAGATTATGTTTATGAAGAAAGGTTTTGATTTCTGGTTTAATTGATTGTGAGCTGCCTTCGTTGGTTAGGTTCTTGTTTCTTCGAGTTATTTTGAGTCGAATTCTGTAGTTATGGATGGTACCAATAGTCTCAATCGTTTGGTGAAAGAACTAGGAAGGTTTGGAGAGTTTGGAGACGAAAATCAAATTGAAAAATTCATTAGACATACCTAGAAAGGGGCAGGCGCGCCTTCTGTGCGCCAGAAATTGCCCTCAATCAACCAAGGCCTGGCGCGGCGTGCCACCACTGCGCCAGAATCAGGCCTCAGTCAACTGAGGTTGGCGCAGCGCGCCACCAGTACGCCCAACCCGCTGTTTTTCGTCCAGTTTTCGTAGTTCAGTCCTTTTAAGCCTTCCAAGGTACATTAACATGTTCCAATGATTCTAATTTCTTCAAATGATTTCTAAATACCTAGAAATCATCAAAGAACTCAAGTCTAAACCTTGAGTCCATAACCCATTCAAGGAAAGTTAAGATCAAAGTCAAAGAAGTTAAGAGTCAAGTCTAAAAGTGAAGAAGCAAGTCAAAGTGAGTTCTTAAAGTTTCATAGAGTCTTTAACAAACCTTTTTAACTTGTTTTAAGACTCAAGTTTCAAGTTAAGCAAGAGTAAAGAGTTGAGTTCATTTCTCAAAAGTTATAAGGGGACTAAGTAATCCCTAAGAGTTACAAATGTTTTCACATTTAAACAAGTAAAGAGCCTTCAGGCTAGTTTTCAGACAGAAGTAATAGCTTTATAAAATGAAAGAGATCTTTTAAAGATAAGTTTTGAGCACTAATATCAAACCATAAAATAAGTATGTTTTAAAAAGATAAGAGCCAGTATACTTTTGGAGTAGTATTGACCACCGATGTGGGGATGCGAGTTTCAGATTAACTGAAGTCTCCATGAAAATCATGTAGCCATTATGGGTAGAAAAGGGTCATGCTTTTTAGATGAATCCTTTTCAAAGTTTACTAGTGGATCCATTAGGCAGTTTAGGCCTATACTCTGGTAAGGTTAGGATGGTCGGGCAGCGTGGGCCGAGTAACGTTGTATCATCACTATAGCTCTTAAGTGATGGTTATTGGTTAGATAAGCTCCCACAGAAGTAATATATTTTCATATACATCAGTTATTTGTATTTTTAGATAAACCTTAGATATTATTTGTATACTTGTATAAAATTAGAGTTTACAGTACGTTTTTGTAAGTTTTCTTTATATTGTATTTACCTTTAAGTTGCATATATTGAATAAGAGTTAGTAAATCCTGAGTTGAACAGAGCCAAGCTAAGTGTTCTTGCTTACTCCTTTTCAAGCTTAGGTGTTGTTTAGTATTCCATCTCACATACTCGTACATTCAATGTACTGATGCCAGTTAGTCTGCATCGTCTTATGATGTAGATACAGGTAACAAGGATCGACATCCAGCGCATCGTTGATCCAATTGAGCATCCCAATTCAATTGGTGAGCCTCCTTGCATTACGGAGGACATCTTTATTGCTTTCTAGTTAGTTCAATAGAATGTTGTGGGGTTTGTCCCAACATTCATCTCAGTCAGTTTACAGGTTTCACAGACAGTTAGTAGTTCAGTAATCTTTACATTTTCATTCTTATGCTAAAGACTTATGTTGACATTTTGGTCAAGTTGAATGTTTTAAACTTTTAAAACATTTCATATAGTATTATTAATCAGTTCAATTAAGTTCTTTTATCCTAATAAGTGTGATTGTTGTATTCCACTGAGTTAAGTAAGTCAGCCCAAGGGTTCGCTCGAGGCCAACAATTGTCATCGAGTGCCAGTCTCGCCAAGGGTGTAGGCTCGAGGCGTGACATTGCGACTGTGGAAAAACGGGACATCAAGACAAAGACTGTTAACCCACTAATAAAAAAGAAAGACAAAATTAATATATTAGAATTACAAGAAGAAGTTAAAGATAAGATGTATTCTATCCTAGAAGAAAATGAAAACAACTCCTCCTCTGATAAAAATCTTAGCGATGATGATCAGCTAAATTTAGCCTATGATTCTGATGATAGTAAATCGTTGGAACCTTGTCAATGCGCAGTGCAGTTTGCACCTGAAAAAATCATTTTATAAATGTCATCACTAGTAATAAAGAAACATTCTTTGATATGATAGATCATATTGAGGATCCTGATTTCAAGAAAATATACTTCATCACCTTAAGAGATTTAGTTCTTGATAAACAATCTGATAATAGGACTATTAAGACCTTTGATATGACAAGTATTTTAAATAAGTTTAAATGACCAACTAAACCTGAAATAACTCTACAAAGTATTCAGACCAAATTATTACAAATAACAGATAAAATAAATGAAATTAAGCAGAGACTCAAAACTCTAGAAGTTGAATCAATTACTAATGAAATATTAAATATTCTACCACCTAAAAAAGAACCGGAAGAATATAAATCCAAACCATGAGAAACATCAAAAGAAGTAGAGTCTTTTGTAAAACCTCTATCGAAATTAGGAATTAATACAATTATGGTCATTCGACCACAAAGCTACCACATACCTATCACATTAGTTATAAATAAAAATAATATCAATCATAAAACTGCATTGTTTGATATAGGCGCAGATCAAAACTTCATTATTGAAGGATTAATTCCACATAAATAGCTAGATAAAGGCACTACCAAATTATTCTCCGCAATTGGATAAAAGCTTAAAATAAATTATAGACTCAAGAATGCTTATATATGCAATAATAAAATTGGTTTCTTAAATGATTTCATGATAACCAAAGATATAAATGAAGAAATTATATTAGGTATTCCTTTCATCACCCAAATAAATCCTTATACCTCCCAATTAGATGGCATCCATACCAGAGTGTTAGGAAAAAATCTCATCTTCCCCTATCTTAATACTATGTCGAAATATGAGAGTAATTTCATAAAAGATAAAAGTATCTTTCAAATAAATTTTCTTTTACATCAAGAAAATTTATAATAAAGGTTATTAAACCTTCTCCTTCTCCTAGAACATTTTTATAACATTAGGAGCTACCTTCTTTCAAAAATAATTTAAACAATGACTGCAACGCAGCCATATATTTGCCATAAAAATTATATATTTTATCACAATTTCCAATAAAGGGAAGAAATCTCCCAAAAATTTTAAAAGAATTTTTCAGGGAATTAATGAGACCAGGAATAACCAAAAATGAAAAAGATCATTTTATACTTCTTCGGCTAGTCATAAGATGAAGATTAACATATGCACAAACGAGTCAAAGGAAAAATTGCTCTGAATAAGAAGTTATGCGTGTCAACATTATTACAAGTTACAGATCAACAAGTGTTACAAGTACTACCAATTACTACATCAAATGTGAAAATTATGGAAGCCCTGCTACACCAATGAAAATTATGTGGAGACGAAAGATCCCCGCAAGACCCAATGGTATTATGAGTTTATCTTAACGGGTAAATTCGGTAAAAATTGAGCATATATTTGAAGAAATCAACATGTATTATCAACTCAACATCAAATGTAGTTTGAAAAATATCAGTTAATCCTTCGACACTCATGAATCTGAGAGGATCAAATATTTAATCAAGGCAGTTAAAATTCGGGTGTGAGTTGTCCGCAATGATGAGTTAATTTCAAGTTTATCACCCGAAAGGGATTATAACAACTCGAAAAACTGAATGAAGTGGTTGTAGCTTGGGTGAGCTAGTTAGAGGTTCTTTTAATGGCGAGGGTATAATATAGTTTGGTAGGAGAGAATACATGTATAAATCTTCTGATTTTGTTTGATCTTCTTCATAAAATGGTCGTTTCATTTTTTTCTTCGGGTTTGATCATCGGGAAAGGTCTTATTCCTGGCCTTATCAGTTCCTTGAAAAGTTCATTTATTAAAAATTTTGGGAGATTTCCTCCATTTACTTGAAAAACAAAGTTGTATAATAACATTTTTCATCTAGAAACTGTATAATTTTTATGAAAAATATATTGAGTTGTGTTGCAGTCATTATTTAAATTAATTTGATGTTGAGTAACCCCTAGTGGTATAAAGAATGCTAAGTAAAACCTAGGAGGAGGAAAAGGTTTAGTAATTTTTATTGTATAATTTTCTTGATGTGAAAATAGATTTATTTTAAAAGTATTTTTCTCTTTTAGGAAGTTACTCTCTTCTTTTGATATATAGTTTAAGTAGGGGAATATAAGATTTTTACCTAGTATTTTGGTATGGATGCCTTGCGGTCTAATGACTGTAATGATACTAATTCTTAATTTATATAGAGATTCTGTGAGATACTCTACTTCTTTTGATGTTTCTTCAGATTCAGATTTATAATTTTTTGGTTCCTGATTAGGTGGTGGTCTTTTAGTAACTGTGTCAGCTTCTAGGGTGTTGAGTTTCTACTTAATTTCATTTATTTTATCTCTTATTTGTAAGAATTCTACCTGAATATTTTGTAAAGTTATTTTGGATTTAATTGGTTCTTTAAATTTATTCAAAACATTTGCCATATCAAAAGTTTTAATAGTTTTATTGTCAGATTGTTTATTAAAGACTAAATTTCTTAAGGCAATCAAGTATTTTTTCCTAAAACGAGGATCTTTAATATGATTTATCATATCAAAGAATGTTTCCTTATTACTACTAGTAATGAAATTTATGGAATGATTTTTGCAGGTGCAACTTGCACTACCACATTCACAAGTGTCTGATGACTTACTATCTTCAAAACTATAGGCCATCTTTAGCTGATCGTCGTCGCTAAGATTTTTATCGGATGAAAATTATTTTCTTCTAAAATGGAGTATAATTTATTTTTAACTTCTTCTTCCAATATTAACATATTAATTTTCTGTTTCTTTGTATTAGTGGTTGGGCAGTCTTTGGCTTGATGTCCTATTTTTCCACAGCCACAACACCTTTCATTATTGTTTGATTTAAATCTATTTTTACCAGTGTCATGGTTAGATTTTTTGAACCTTCTTTTGTAATGAAGGGGTTCTTCTGGTGTATGTTTATTTTTATTATTCCCTTTTTTAGAAGCCTCTTTTGGTTGGGCGGATAGTTTAATATAACCAAAGTCTTGACAAAAGTTTCATAGTTCATTTTGTGATATTTTACTATTTCTTTTTAGTTAATTTTTAAGTTTTATATTTGTACATAATTTTAATCCAGTTATATCTATAAAACTTATGAGGTCACCAGATGTTAATTGATTGTAAGGAATTTTTCCTTCAAATCGATCTTTTAATTTTATTCTAACATTTTCAGCAAATATCTTGGGTAGACCACTAATAAATTTTTCTTTCCAATAATCGTAATTACAGTCTTGTCTAATCATAACTTTTTTGAGAAAAATATCTTTATACCATCTAAAATCGTCCAACTTTTGGAAAGATAGATTAGATAATATCTCTAGACTTCTATCTTGGAAAAGTTGATGTTCTCCAATATAATGTTTAGCTATGGTATAAATTAAGGTTGTAGTGGCATCTTCTAGGACTTGATTCTCTATGGTTTATCCTGAAGATTCATCCTTAATAATTGGGTTAATAGTTGTAGCAATTAATATACTTCACCTATAATCTTCTGTGAGATAACTATCCCACCAATTTTTTAATATGCCGGTAAATCCAGCTGTAACTAAAGTAGCGAATTGTTTATCTCATATTTTTTTCATTTTACAAGTCGTAATGGACATTCCCATTTCATGTAATTTATCATAAATTTGATGTTCCGCTAGTCCATCAATATTCCATTCAACTATTTCTCTTCCCGAATGCGAAGTATGAGATATAAACTCATTTTTTCGTATTGCATATCGGAAAAGAGGGTTTCTTATAATAATTTTGTAAGTAGAATAATTAGAACTTAATTTATTAATATCTTTATCATCATTTTCACACAAGGTATTAATATTTGTAGTTTTTAGTCTTTTATTAATTTTTTTCTATAAGATCATTTGTAATTTCAAACTTTCTTGAAACCCGGGAAATTTCTAAGAAAATTTGGGCAGAGTAATGAAAGGGAACAAGAAAAAGAAAACATTCAAAACAAAACATTAAGAAAACTTTAAAAAAAAGAGAGGAACAAGAAAACTATACTAAAACTTCAGACTTTAAAACATGAAAATAACCGGGCGACCGTTTACCAATAATAAGGTCTCCGCAATACTAAAAATAGTAGGGAAAGTATACTTACAAAATAATTTTTATTAATTAAGGGAAAGAGAGAACATGTATGGAAATGGAAATAGATATCATGGAAAAGTGGGGAAAATGGAGAGGATTTCAAAGTCAGTAAGATTTTGAATACCCTCTACTGATACATGTTGAAAGCCTTAAATAAGCCTCAAAAGTGCTGACTAATCTAACTTATTATGTTATTTATTATAGATGTGTGCATACACTAATACACATTATTCTCTTTACACGTAATTACTACCTATTACAAATAACTGATGATAATTATATATGGTTTGAAATAGATGCCACGTAGCTAGAACTATTTACACGTAGCCTTAACTGCATGTTTATCTTCTTTTGCTGAAAATTTCTTCACTGCATGTTTATCTTCTTTTGCTGAAACTATCCCCAAAACATAGATCTTCTTATTTGGTCCTTTTGTCACTTTGTGGCTTTGGACTTTTATTTCTGCGGGGTCCACCTGTTTGCTTATTTGTTGACATAATAAATGTTAACATATGCTTGGCACATTCTTCTCTCTATTGAAGGTGATACATATCCTCATTACTTTTTTCACTAGTATGTGAGGATGTAGCGTCTAATAATTCCATTATCTTTTCACGATTGGTAGTTTTGCCGAGATCAGACAAGGCTTCTTCGAGCCTTTAATTCTTCTTTGGAAATATTGGATTTCCTTCGTGATGAAGAGTCGATAACTAACCTTTCATAGTGATCTTTCAAAGTCCATCCTTTAATTTTGATAGTCTTGCTCAGATACTTGATCATTTCGATTCCATGAATATCAAAGGACCAGCTAATAATATAAGATATCCTTTTGGAAATAAAGAACTTACACTATTTAATATTTTTCGGGAGTGTAGAGATATTTTTCTCTACCTGAAACTTTTCAAACTGTATTAAAAACTATGGTGATAATACCTGTTTATTTCCTCCGAAGTGGCTCCACCATCCGTAAAACCATCGAGGGATCTTTGCGCTTTTTATATATTCTGAATGTTTAACGAACCAAGTATGAGTATTTCGACGGAGATACATAAAATTATACCAAGACGCCTTGTAATAATACAAATTATATGTCTGGGGACGATAAGATGTTGATAGTGGAATAAGGGTATGTAGATGATCCACAAACCACTCAAAAGGACTTAATACTCTTCTAATTGTAAATCTTCAAAATTGAATACTATCTGGATTATTCTTATCTGCTAATTTATGCTCAATCTTCACTGAATTAGTATTTGTTAATATAAACTCATAATACCTTCCGTTTTTAGTGGATCCTCAGTTTCCACATAATTTCAATTAATGTAACACGGTTTCAGGAGGTCAGACACTTGAAAGCATTCATATTTTTGTCAAGCGCCATGATAGGTACTACATGCAAAACTACAATGAGAAAATTATTTTTATCTGACTGAGTAACTTTCTCTTTATTTTTTGTTGGGGTAGTTGAAACCATCGCCTGTGTGTATGTTTCTGGTGGTTTCATTTCATAACTATCTTTTGTTTGGACAGAAATACCTGTTAATAAGTGTTCATTTAATGATGAGGAGTTGGGTTTTGGCTGGTTTGGAAATTCTGTCAGGACTGAGTAGCGTTTCTCTAATTTTTTATCGTACTCTTTGAAGGGTTTTTTCATTTTATCTTATGGTTTGAAGGGTTGTAGTGGGAGACTCGGGGGTGTTATTCTCGGTACTCCTTGTCTCATTATTTCCCTGTAAAAATTCTCTTGTCAAAAAGTCGGGGAGAGAATTATTTTCTCCTTTTATAAATACTATTTCAAAATCAAAGCTATATAATAAAGCTTGACATCTTGCAAATATTTGTTTAGAAACCAGATTTTTAACACCCTTTTTAAAACATCTTTGGATGCTTTGCACTCGAATATTAATAAAAATTCATTATTTATTAATCATCTTGAAATTTGGTAATACATAGTACTATAGCCAAAATTTACTTTTTAATAGTACTATAATTTATTTGAGTATCATTCCAAACTTTTGAAGTGAATCTCACTAGTTGTTCAGTGGATCCTATGGAAATTTTTTGTTTAAATATGCCTCCATACCCTATATCTGAGGCATCTGTTTCTACTATCATAAGGGTCTCCAGGTGTGGTATACCTAGAAATGGGAGTTTTTGGATTATTAGTTTTATTTTTTGGACTGCACTAGTGTGCTCTAATCCCCATTGCTCTCGATTCCTTTTAAGACGCTGATAAAGAGGCTTATAAACCTTTCTAATATTAGGGATAAAATCAGCAACATAATTGAGACTCCCTAAAAATCTCTGGAGTTGTGTTTTATCTAGTAGTTCATCCGAAAATTTTGATGAGAACTCTATGGATCTACAAATGGAGTTATAGGTTCCTTGATATAAATCATGACCAAAGAATCTAATGGAAGTCTGGAATAGCTTAATCTTTTTAGCACTTACGACTAGACCATTTTTCTTAACAACATTTAAAAAGGTGTGGAGTTGTTTAAAGTGTTGATCAATATCTTTAGAATATATCAATATGTCATCTATGTATACTATAGAGATATGACTATATAGATTAAACAATATTATTCGTCGTATTTTGAAATTCTGACGGAGCATTTTTTTAGCGCGAAAGGCATTACATTTCATTCGTATTGTCCAAAAGGCACATTGAAGATTGTTTTATATTTGTCTTTTTCGGCGATTCGTGTGTGCTATAATCCTCATATCATGTCAAACTTACTATAAATATTAGCTTTGTAAGTTCTTTTAGGAATATCACGTTTGTTAGGTATGGGATACCTAATCCATTTTAATACCTTATTAAGGGGCTTATAATTGATAACTAGCCTTAGGGCACCTCTTTCCTTTTTGGCACTATTATTAACATAAAAGGCCGAGCCACTCCAAGGTGACTTAGATGGTCTAATAATATTTTTAGCAAACAAGTCATTAATTTACTTTTTACAAAATTTCATTAATTTGGCATTGATATGAATAGGTCTTGCCTTAGTGGGGATGATCTTTTCGTCGAATCCGTCAACATAAGGTAATTCTACAACATGATTTTTCCTTTCCCAAAATGCATTGGGAAAATCTAAACAAACTTCTCGTTCTATATCATCTTGTAAGCTGTTAATTTTTGCTCTACTTTCGGGTATTTTAAAGAGGATTGAATTTTTTTTATCTTGGTATCTTCACGTAAATAATTAATTTATTGCGAGAGTAGATTTATTCTAAAAATATTTTTATTTTTTATATGGTCACTTTCCCTTTTTGATATACTATTTAAATATGGGAAGATAATCCTTTTTCTTAAGATAGTGGTGTCAATTCCATCTAGGGTAGCCGTATATGGTTTTAGTTGTGTTATAAAGGGAGTGCCTACAATTATTTCTTCATTTATGTCTTTAGTTATTACATAATCTTTTATGAAACAAATTCCATCGTTGCATATTTGTCCCTTGTGGAGTTTATAATTTATTTTTTGTCTTTCTCCTATTGCGAAGAATGATCGAGTAGTACTTTTGTCAAGATACTTAATAGGGATAATTCCTTCAATGGTGCAATTTTGATCTGCACCACTATGTAATAAAGAAATTTTAGGATAGAGTAATTTTTATTTATAACTAAAGTAATGGGTATATGATAGTTATGGGCTTTAACTACTGCAAGAGTATTTACTCCTGATTTTATCGTTTGAGTTAGTTCTAAACGGTTCTAATTTTGATTGTAAACATTGATTTTGGGATGATGTTTCCTCAGAAGTGTAAAGTTTTTGTTTGATTTGTTTAATTTCTTTATTTACATGTATTAATTATGTTTGAAGATCTTGAAGTGTTGTTTCAGAATTTTGTTCTCTATTTGTCATACTAAAAGGTTTAAATAATATGATTATTGGTTTGTTGATAACAAATTATATCCTTTAATGCTCTTAAATATTTTTTCTTATAATTTGGATCTTTGATATGTTCAATCATATCAAAGAAAGTTTCCTTATTATTACTGCTAATGACATTGATGGAGAGGTATTGGTAGGTGCAAACTGCATCCATACATCCACTGTATGTCGAATTATTATTTTCGGAGTTATCTCTCGTATTAAGATGGTCATCTCTACTAGAATTTCTTTCGGAACTAGTGTGATTCTCATCAAGAATTGAGTATAATTTATTTATAATATTATCTTCTAGTTCTAACCTATCTATCTTATCCTTTTTTTTATTAGGGGCTTGATTACCCTTAACATTGTGTCCGGATTTTCCACAGGTCCAACATGTATTAGTGTCGTTATTATCTAATCTAGATTTTCTCATGTAGTACTGGGTTCATCATAGGTTAATTGCTTATAAAGGACTTTTCCTTTAAACCTTTCCTTTAATGTGCCGGTAAATCCAACTCTAATTAAAGTCTTCTCCATTTTCTCAGTGATCTATGCCCACAAGCATTCGCCATACAACCCTCCCGTAATAGTGTTAAGCACTGTCTTACCATTGTCGTACTGTCTCTAATAGAAGTACTCTTTCAAAGACTCCACATCAATCCAGTGGTTTGGGACACCTCGCATGAAGACACTGAATCTATCCCAAGAGCTATTCACAGATTCTCCAGGTTGTGCCACAAAGTTGTTGATCTTATCCTTTTTGTTCAACTTCTTAGAAACTAGAAAAAATATTTCCAAGAATGCATCTATTTTAACTGGTCCCATGTATTAATAGAGTTGTAAGGAATCTCATTGAACCATACAACGACATTTCTAGTCAACGATAAGGGGAACACCCTCAGCCCAATCACATTGATATCCTAATCTTGTCGACCTATGCAACTTTTGCAGACGAAGTTAAGTTTAGACAGCCTGTGGATCATATGTTGGATACCCCGCAAATGAACCTTTCGCAGTAAGCATCTACATCAAATTAAATTCAATAATGTAGTTAAACACAATCTAAAATCCAAATTTCCCAGCAGCGGCGCTAAATTTTGATACGCTCAAATTACCTCTCCCTAAATAAGAGTAAGAGATCGTTATCAAGTAAAGGACCCATCTAGTAGATTAGGATTTATCCCACGAGAAATATGGTTTAGACTTAACTTTAACCCACGATTATATTTTTTTAGTCAAGGTATTTAAGAAATAATTAATCAAAGGGGGGTGGAGGGGTTTGTGAAACAAATTCCTAAAATTATAAGAGCATTAAGTAAGAAAAGGTCAACTTTGGTTGTTATCAAGGTGAGAAAGTAACTAGGGTGTAAGTGTTCCCCACTAGCTCAAAACGTGGTAATCCTAGTAATAGCAATCTCTTCCTAGTGTATTACTTGCAATGTGATAAGTTATGTATCTCTAAATACTTTATCCGGCATTTAGAGAATTTCATACCGCACCTTGGTCCGGCTAAGTGTGTATAATTTACAAGATTTTACATTTACCTCATATTAGACATCACATCAATGTATGACTTAGTTTTCACCCTCGCACCAAATTACATTAGACTATTAGATAGTATCACACTAAATCTATGTTGATAATTCTTTTTTTATTAACTACCTCCTTGGTCCAGCAGGTAGCAACAAGGCGAGTTCTAACGCGTGCACTTGTTTAAAAGACTTCAAAATGAAAGAATTATCACTACATGCAAAAGCACTATTCAAGAGTTGCTTAATTACTATTCATAATATGTTAATCGCTCATGGTTCCCATAACCCTAGTTGTGGTTTTAGTTACCCATACTAGCAATAACACAATTCTTGTTTATAGATGAAAAAATCATGAACTTACGTAATAAGAATGATAAACCCAGAAATCCAACTTGAATTGCAAACCAAAATCTCCAAATAAAATCCGGAAATCAATAATTTGCTAAAGTTGCAAAGAATTAATTCCCAAATCCCAAAAGCTAGAATAATAGTAATAGTTGCTAACACCAAAAATGAGGTTTTAATACTCTATTTATAGAAAACAAATTCCTAATTAAAAAAACAAACAAAATAAGGAAATTTTGTTCAGGCACGCGACTTCGAACTATGAAACTGAATGAAGGACCAACAATGGATCGGCGGTCCGTAAGTCTCCTCCGTCAGCCAATACTTAGAAAATATATTAGCATCAATAGTTTCACCCTCTCTCAATCAAACGACTGACCATCAGTACGGTCCATCAATCCATCGACGGTCCGTCAATGCCCTCTGTGACTCCATACTTAGACTCTTCAATAAATCAGGTACTGGAACCATATCTAAATAAATTGACAGTTGACCAGTACCATCAACACTTTTTGTGGTTCCACACTTGGTCAGATTTCCCTGATTTCTTCAAACGCCTAAGTTGCTTACGATGACAGTCTACGAGGCGTCAATCGATCTACGATCCATCGATTGCCTCTGTGGATGCCTTTTTTTGTATTTTATTCAGCTATCACTTTAATTTTGCGCCTCAACATATTTTCCTGCATAACATGATACAAAACCATCAAAATAATTTCAAAAAAGATCTCTAGACACACACAACCCTTAAGTGAAATGTATTAGAAATATTGTAAACTCACGGTACATAACTTCTCTCCCAAAATATTATCACATTCTGCCCTTGAAAAAGACCTCTCGTTTCGGGTTTGGTGTCAAAAGGCTAGAAAATGTGTAAGGAATTCAGCATTGTCACAAACTCACCCATTTCACTTACTTGTAAGGTAATGTCACATTTTTCTAACTCTGAATTTCATTATTCATTGTTCAATTCATGAAGTCGCGAATTTGATCTTGACCTTGGGTTGTTTTTCAATTAAATTTCATGATACATTATAGTTAGGAACACCCTTGGGACGATGGAATATGACTGTGCTGTTCATTTTAACCAAATAATCTCAAGTAATAGGTCAAATTGGAAGTTTTGACTTAGTGTTCATAGGCTTTGGTATGATACTTTGTAAATTTGAGCTAAAATGGAACTCTAAGGATGATTAACTACCTAATCACTTGTTGAAATGCATGTGTAAGCCTAATATGTTTGTGTAAGTTTAAGGACATGAAATAAAAGAAATTTTCCTGAAACCTGGCACAAATTGACACACGAGACCCTGTCCCCATACCATAGGTCAACCTACCAACCGTAGGTCGGATCTCTAGGTCTGATGCACATTAAATAATCCCTAAGTGTTGAACCATAGAGGTGGAATACGGTTTGTCGTTTCATAGACAAACCGTTCTGCACATCTGTGGTTCACATCAGAGATCCAACATTTGGGTACCCTAACCTACGGATCATAGGTCCAGCCATGGACCGTAAGTACCCACCATGGGTCGTTAGTTCAGCTACTGCCCAAATTATTTTTGTTTTTCGTTTTTATTAGTTTCTTTTTCTAAAAAAATTTGAGTGTGTTTTTTACTTGTTTCGGTACTAACTAAGCCTCTGGTACTATGGCTCCAAAACAAGCTCCGACTTAAGCCACGAGGGGAAAATCCAAATTCGTAGAACCCTCTTTTTGGATTATCGATGAGGACAAGGATGGGGAGTGTAACGACCCAAGGGTATACCCTAGAAGTTACATGGCGTATTCGACCTCTCGGAGGTTTTATACAAGCCCTTAGACATCTTTTATCGCATATATATGAAAAGTAGTGCGGAATTAAAACTTTGCAGCACAATAGTCAAACTCTTTTATAGAGATATACAAAAGAACTAAGTGTCGTCATAGCCATATTAGACACATATAATATCATAGGGTCACATACCATACATAAATTTGAAAAGAAATTATCGTCTATTACAAAGTCTTTTTTAAAAAAAGAAACTAAACATAAGTCATGTCTCAAACATATAAGGACATACCAATCTTGAGAGAATGATATTTCCCAAGCTTCAACTTCCAATAGAATCCTCACTTGCCACCTACACTTGTAGAAATAGAGAAACATATGGAATTAGCACATTGAATAAACTAAGTATGATGAACATGCAAGAAAACCATGCAAAAAAGGACATTTACTTTAAAACATACTTTTTGTGCTCTTTTGATAAAAACCTAATAAAACAAGTATAAGAACCATCTTCAAGTTAATATTTATATATAAGACATATTCAAGTAATCCACAAGATAAAACCAAATTCACTTAGAATCCATATAATCATTTAGACCTCCTACCAAATATTATCTTAAGACCCACCTAAGTAAGATATGAAGCAGCCGCTCATACAACCTCTTCACACACACCTAGATGATCCTCAAGACTACCCAAAGTAAGAATATTCCTTTTCATCATTTAGACTCTCCACCTAAGGTTACTCTAAGACTTACCTAAGTAAGACATGAAGAGACCACCCATAAACCCTCTTCAATCCCACCTAAGCAGTCCTCAAAGCTACCCGAGATAAGAAACTTTCTATTCAACATACTTCATTTAAGTGAACATTATTCAGTAATCCATTTAAGAGACAAGTAATCAATTAGGGGACTTCACATAATGGTCATGGACGACCTAGGGAACTCGTCCTAGAACCTTCAAGGCCTACTCATTCCATGTGTAGATAGCATCCCATTCTACCACTCACATGTCGTAAAAACTATCTAATAACTAGAATGTGCATCCCATATGATGAGAATAGGTATTAACCGACATAGACCATACTAGCTTGGTATGGAATCCGGTGTCATGAGGACCCCACACTGTGTAAGGTATTTTTCTTGCCAAAGGTAGGAATAGGACTCATCCTATGTTGGCACAAGGTTAAGGGATATCAAGGGCTTCTTTGTACTCTAGTCTCATTCTCAAGTAGAGCTACTACCACAAGCATATCCTCTCGGTGCATTGCCTTTATTCTCATAGAGTAATTCATTCCTTAGGTGTAATGAGAATGTACCATTACTAAGTCTTACAAACTCATAATACTCTTTCCATGGATAGATAATTCTTAACCTTCTTTTTATATTCAAGGTTCCATATAAGTATTTCATAGAAGAGCACCTACATTAGGTCTACCGATCCTAAGACTTCATTCTTTCATTCATTCTTACAGGTACATGACAAGGGTGCCTAAGCCTACCAAGTCAAGAGATCACATTCACATAACTTTCATGTATCAAGAAGAGGGACCTAACTCTACCAATCAAGACACAACATCATCATACCATCATTTAGAGGGATCATACTCTCACCTCACACATGCACATATACAATATCATCCTTCACATTGTTCATCTATACAAGTTATAACATGATGATACTATAATTCACGTTATAATTCCAACAAGGCCATGTGTGTGTGTCTATATATATATATATATATATATATATATATATATATATATATATATATATATATATATATCAATTAAACACAGCCACCATAAGTGGACCATTGCCAATCAACAACAATTAAATATCAATTTTATGCTAAACAAAGGAATTAGGTCAACTCACCACCTTCCCATAGCCATCATCACCATTCCTTATCCTTTTCCAACCAATCAACACAATAATAAATTATTACCAATGATGATATACACGACTAAGCCAACAATCCATCCATATCTATGATCCAACAATACTCAATAAAGATATCAACATAATAAGGCAATCTATGAATAATTCTAAGATGATCAATACATAATTCAATAGTCCAGTACAATCTACACATGAATTCAATAAAACTAAGTCGTGATCAATTCACTCACTTTAGAGCCAAAATTAGGAATTCAAGGAATACATGGGTTCATGAAGTTTTTGATCTTATAACCATCAATTAATTCATAAAACATCGATTTAAACTTTTTCATGCAAGAACCCATGCTTAGAATTTAAAATAGGATTTCAAGGTTTTTGAATATCTTTGAAAAGCCTTTGGAATTGGACCCTTGAATGAGAGAAGAATCAAGGATGAAATCAACATACCTTATTGGTAGAAAGCCCACAAAATTGGTTTGGAAAACTTGGAGAATTTGGTCTTCTTCCTTGGAGCTTCAAAGCTTCAACAATGGCTGTTTTGGAGAGAAGGAATGGAGAGCTTTTGATTTGACTTGAGGTTTTGGTTTTGTTTGGGGAATTTGGGTTGAATGAATAAACATTTTTAAATAATCCCCAAAATACCCCTACACTTATTGGACCTTTTAACCAAGTCTAATTTGACTTAAAAATGACGCGACCAAATCAGGGACATGGTTGCGCGTCGCGGGGAAACTTCCAATTCTTGGTTCTTGAAAATTTTGAGGCAGAATGATTTGTGTTAAGCCCGCGTCGCAAGGAAACATTTTCGCCCTTATATTGTAGGCTGCGCGACACGCAGGCAAAGCCAAAAATAGGCTGCCTGGTCGCTGCCTTGGCAGCCTACTTGCCATACCTTGGGTCCTCCTCAAGGACCATTTGGTCCGTCCTTACGGAGTCGTTCCTAGAAGTTTTGACCCTTGGTGTGTCCCTCTAGGTGTTAGGTAATCCCTACTGATTTTAGACTCCAAATGACACCTTAAATATGCACAACAAACAAGGACACACTAGCACATCAAAAGACTAGTTTCTGAATGTCTTGGTCGTTCTTCGACGTTTGAGTTCCAGACTCTACAAACTGACTTTTAAAGCTATTATAAATCATTTTAACACCTTACTAACTCATTTAACACATGATAGACTCTATTTTAACCTTGTTAATTTTGAGGGTTATGACATTCTCCCCCACATAGACAAACATTCATCCTCGAATGACACTAGCATTCTTCAAACATCATCTAGGGACACGACCCTTACATAATCTAAAAAAATAAAAATAAAGACATAAGAGTTCATGGTAGGTTCATCCTCGAAACTATGAGGATTCCCCAAGTCTTCAATCCCGAGCTCCTTAGAGACCTATCCTCCAATCACCTCTCCAAATCCTACACTTTGTAAAAATGTAGAAGAAGGGGTTATCACAAAAGCACTAAGTATGGAAGCCATGGGTAAAACCATTGAAACATGGTTTAAAAGGTACATTTAGTTTAAACCATGCTTTATGCACTCTTTTACATCATTCTTTAAAAGAGTAGGAGAACCACAAGTCATAACACACTCTCATAAGGTTCATCAAAGCACATAGGATAAGGATATCACCAAGGCATAGTCTAAACATAGTCAATATACATATACTATCTCATACAAGACATAATACACATACATTATCACATATCAAATTCATAACATCATAATAGAACAACTACATGAATAACCCTAAGTTCTAGCAATGCATAGGTAGGGTCTGTAGTCCTACCTACACTAAGTATCACTTTTAGGTCATCATGTTCATACTTGACATACGTTCATACTAACACATAATCAATCCAACATCATACATATCTCATATTTGGTTCATTCATAGCCCACATGCATAAGAAGAGGTTAATCATACACTTAAACTTATATTAAGGAAAGCCAACCATAAAGCCAATCCAAATAAAGCATGCATCACCCATATAGCCTCATAAGATAAATAAAGCCAATCATAACATGCATTTATACTAATCATACATAAACATAAGTCTTTATTACATAAGAGACTCTAATCCTAACCTCTCTTAAAGTCCACTTGTGCAATGCATAAGTAGGGTCCAGAGTCCTACCTATACTAAGTAAAATCTTCACGAAGACATGAATAGAGTTCATATTCTTATCTTAGTTCCTTTCTTAACTTTTGAGAGACATTGTCATAACCAACGTAGACCATGTGAGCTACATGGAATCCAGTGTTCTACCTCCCACACTGAAAAGAGGGGGTACTACTTGCTAAGGTAGTACCTACATACATAATAGCTATCTAAGTGGATCCATTAAGCTAAGACCTACGGGGTCACATAGTTATAGAATAAGGAGATTGCTACTAGAAACCCTAACTTGCTAGACGTGGAGGTTTCCATATCATGAGACAACATATATGTTGGGAACCCGAACTTACTAAACGTGAGGGTTCTCTTGTGGGAAGCCGAACTTGCTAGATGTGAGGCCCCTACTCTCGTTTTTCATTTTCACTCGGTGTTAGCCTTTATTTAACATTAGATCATAAAGTAGGCTTTAGGTACTTAATCCCTCATATATCATATAGATCAAAGGTTTCTAAGATGAGAATAGTCTTTCATTATAGAACCTACATTATGTGAGAAAGTCCTTCCACATAATCTTGATATTCATAACATAATCTAGTTTAGAGTACAATTGAGAAAACCTTTCAAGAGACTCACTTTTACTAGATTGGCATCAACCTTATTCATTTATTCATTCATGTGTGTGTATATGTGATAAAGTCTTTCATATAAACACATTTATGCAATACATGTTCATGCCTTGCTAATCATACACTTTTCATGCATATTAATATGTAAGGGTACATATGCGAATGTGCCTTTCAATTGACACCATATAACCACATCATATTCATATTTATGCATGGAGTGTGTGTGTACACAATTGTACTCACATTAGCATAATAACAACATTATCATTAGAGGAACTTCCCTTAAAGAGGGGGTCACAACACATTCATACCATTCCAAGTCATGTACAATTATCATACATTGCATTTAAGGACCTTATGTCATATAGGTCAACATACCTAAGGTTCATTTCAATAGACATGAATACATTCATCATTCAAGGCATCCAAAACATGTATAGAGTCATACAATAATACATATAGGAAACTATGTGGGTAGGGTCCACCATAGAATCTGAACATGTATATCACACTATGTTCATAATACATCACCCACACTCATCACATATCATGCATAGCTATATTAGGGTTGTAAGGAAGAAGGACATCATCACAATACTATAATTTATACTACCAAGTATCACATCCACCATAAGTGGATAAAACCAACCAATCTATAACTACACAATTAGGAACTACTTCCACCACAAGTGGATAATCAATTCAAGAGATAGATTACTTACAATTGAATTCCTTCATTCTTAGCCTTCAATGGCTACCTTCAAGTTTCACCCTAACTTCTTGGTATTCATACATTTAATAGCATAATATAACAATATAATCATGAATTATACAAGAACATACTCAATTACATAAACTCTAATCATCTTTCAATTTAATTTAAGGTTTAGAGTTAACAAAAAAGGAATATCCATGGGTCTTTAGAGAATTGGATCAAAAGAATAATCAATACTTAAATTCATCCTTAAACATTCATATTCAATCATAATTAATCAATTTTATATCAAAGAAATCATATTTTAAAGAGACCCACAAAATTGGAGAAAACCCTAGAATTTTGGGATGTTTGAAAACACATTTGAAAGGGCTTCTTGGTGAAGCTAACCAAGACTAGAGAACTCCCATACCTTAGCCTCAGAATCCCCATGAAATTCGTGTGAAAATCTCCCATCTTCAAGTCCTTGTTAAGCTCCATCAATGTTCTTCAATGGAGGTTTGAGAGGAGAGTTTTTGTGAGGGAAAAGGAGTTGGGTCTTTTAATTTGGGGTAATTTGAGAATAATGAGGTTTAATTGATTTTACATAATTAAAATACAATTAAACACCTAAAATAACCTTCCACCACTTAATTAGAACGTGGGGTGAATTTACCAATTCACCCGTTAAGTGGCCAAACACTTGACAGTATTGCAGGCACCAAACCACGACCACCATCCACGGACCGTGGATAGACTGACGGCTCGGGCTGTGCTTCCGTGGAATGTGAATGAGGCTCCTCAATTTGGGGGCTAATATCCCATGACTAAGTGTGGATCCACGCCCCCTTCCTACGGGGTGTCGATTAGGGGCGTAGGTCAAGGTTGTCTTGACAGCTTTTTGGCCAACGATTGGGTCCTCCTCAAGGACCTCTAATGTGGTCTTTGGGGAGTCATACCCGGACTTTTTGACCCTATACACGACTATATATATGATAGGGTCATATTAGTAATTTTAGACTCCAAACGACACACCAAAACAAAGTAAACATACTAGAACACACTAGCACACAAAAGACTAGTTTCCGGACGTCTTGATCGTCCTTTGACTTTTGACCTCAAAACTCTTCAAACCAACTATGTAAATATATTTATCATTATTTTAAAAAGTTATTAACTCATAAAAATCATGTGAATCTCTAGTTCTTCCTATTTCATTTTGAGGGTGTTACAATATTCCCCCACTTGGAAAACATTCATCCTCGAACGACACTAAAACATTTCCAAGGACTTAATGACTCAACTAGCAGCTCACAACACACAATATAAATACAACTTCATAGTCAATGCACCAGACTTACAAGGAACACTAACTTCACATCGTTTATGCATTCAATGCAACACAAGCAAGTAGGAACTATATCCACCAACTCATAGTGCACACGTGCTTCATCATACTCATTGTCATTTGGAGGAACTACCTTCTCCAAATTTAAGCATGCTCATTATTTTATCATAAGGCCCACTATACAATAACTTTCGAATCACACATAGGCATGATCAACATTATAACTCATGAGGCAATTAAGTAACTCATACTAAATGCACATAAATAATGAGCAATGTAAATCAATTACAAGTCTTATCATTTAGACATAATACCATCAAGGACATACATGACATTACCATGCTTGGTTGTGTTCAAGGAGGAACTTCCTTCTCCTAGTCATAACATACTCACATGTCATCATAAATCTTATATGCAAGCATTTCACAAAAGTCAATTCATTTAAGGAGGAATTCTCAACTTCTAACCAAAGCATGCTCATACTTTCTTTCTCATGAAGTCAAAATGGCAGATCATACCAAACACATCTCAACATTAGGAAGTTATTGCACAAAATTTCAATTTCTTGCATAACACTAGTTTTCATGGACATGCATCATATAAGGAAGTCATTGCATCTCACAAGATCACATCAACAATATTGGCTAGGCACACCATCACTACTTAGGAGTGAGCCTAATCCAACACTTCTAATCAACACAAAAATACATGCTCATAAGAGGAACTTTTCTTTCCCCATCAAAATCAATATCAACACATCAATATGGAGCCTAAATGCCCTTACATCAAAAGCACAACCAAGCATGTTCACTAAACCACCTCATGAAGTCACATATGCAATCACCGTATTAAGATGCACAACAACATGAGAGATATGTGATTCATGAAAAATCCATTTTATAAGAATTATGGATCTTTCAAAACATGCTTAACCTAAGGAGATCATGGAAATTTATATAATACTCATGACTCCTGCACATAAACATAAGCCCAAAAAGGAAATCTTAGTCTCAATCTAGAAAAGGAATGGAAGAAAAAGATGAGGATTTTGGGATTCTCAATCATTGTACTTCTCAAGCACATGATCTCCCCCTTAGGAAGGATCCTTTTTTTTTAACAAAAACCTCAAATACTACTCCTTCCTAGAGACTAAAGCATTCCCAAGGCTCATTGAATACCTTACAAGGCTTTATAACTAATAGGGGTCTAACAACCATGCATCCAAATCCTACCAAGGTTAACAAAAATAACTCTTTGGAACAAGGAAATTATAATACACACGTAATATCCGACTCCATAAATAAGAAATCATTCAAGGAGAGATACTTTCCTTACACAAGAGAAGGAATAGAAGGGAACATAAGGATATTGGGACATCTCATTGGCCCTAGGCCTCCCAATTAATCACCTTTCACAAAGACCCTTACTAAAATACCACTCCTCTCATTCATATAGTAGGAATTCCTTACTCTCCTACTTTTTGACTTGAAGATCTAAGATCCCAATTGGCACTTCCACATAAGAGAGATTCTCATTCAGGCACTCTTGGTCATTAGTAACCCTACCATCACCACTCAAAGTCTCATAGGGATCAATCAACTGGAATTAAAACTCCTCAAACTCACTATACTCATGAGGTGAGCATTCAAGTAAACCTAAACATGAGCTAAAATACTCAACTTTTCATATCCATCACCCAAAGTGTAACTAGTGGTGGAGAATTTCAAGAAATCCTAATTCATGAACATCAAGGACACTCAATGACCTTACCATCTAAGGACATTATTACTCATTTGGGGTAAGCCTAGACAACCTCTTTACAACATCTTTACCTTAAATTCTAAGGTTAGATCAAATCATAACTAAGTCTTTACACTCCTACCTTCTTTTAAAGGAGTTTCTCACTCAACCTTTCATGACATCATTTAAGTGTTACTACTTATCAAAGTCCACCTTCATCACAAAAGAGTTATTAACCATAGAGGATTTCGCTCCTACCCTCATAAAAAGGAGTTTACTAATTCAATATAAATAGGTACCAAACAAGCACCACTATTCATCAAAGTCCATCACATAAAGAAAATTCATAAGGACTAAGTTGGGTTAGACTAATCTACCTCACATGGCCTTAACTCAACCCTTGCATACTAGGAATTCACCATTTAGTATATACCAAGTCACAATAATACAGGTATTATCGGAATTACTCCTACAAGGTTCCTTACCTTTTACTTCTCATCATTAAACTCTAAAGGATCATCCTCTACCTTTGACCCATGATACATCTTTTTCTCTTTCACTAGGGTTAGGTCAAGACAACTCTAAACCATTTCAACCCTTATCATACTTTTGGTGGAATCTACCAACCAACCATGCCTAGGTATTATCTAAGCATCCTACTCAAATGAACATAATTAAGATCAATCTTAAACGACAACTAATTAATTTGAATATGGTCAACACCTATACTCTTCTCCCTTACTTCAACTAGGTAGTACATGCAACCTCAAAGTCAACTTTAGAACACAATATAATCCCAATATATATGTTATTAAAATACTTTCCCCCATTTCCACTCTTGGATAGGCTCATTTGGGAACTAGCCATTAACTACAAGGGTTCTATCAGTAATTAGCATAACTTCACAATGGTCTCACTAATTAGGCACACTATCTCCCTCTCAGGAGCAAGCCTACACAAACTCATCTCAAACATTCTTAATAGCATATAAAAGAAACAATTTGGAAGCATAAATCACACACAATCTATTTCCTCAAATCTCTTAGGTCACATAGCCACAATTGGCATCACAACCAACCTTTCTCCCTCACATGTAGCATGAACCCTCCTAATAGTCAAATCCTCAAAGACCATCAAGTAGGGGATAAGAGAGAGAACTTATAGATCTATGGCACGACTTAGAGAATGAAGAAGTGAAGTTTTTTTTCGACCTATAGCCTTTCGCTCATAGATGTGTGGTGAATCACACCGATGAACAAGACTCTACTAAACGTGGTTTTGAGACATTGTAAGACCATTTTATAACCTTATGCTCTGATTCCAATTTTGTCACAATCCGAGAGCACCCCCTAGTCATAACAAGGCGTATTCGACCTCTCGAAGGTCTTACAAAAGCCCTTAGCATTCTTGAACATTAAGCATATGAAAAATAGCGGAAATTTAAAAAAAAATCCTTAACAACCGGACATATTATAAAATAAGAATATCCAACACTTTATGTCTCAAAAACCATCTATATAAGATTTATACTTTCACTTCATTTTAATACACCTTAGGGACACGATCCTTACATAATCTAAAAACATAAAAGTAAAGACATAAGAGGTCATGGTAGGTTCATCCTCGAAACTATGAGGATTCCCCAAGTCTTCAATCCCGAGCTCCTTAGAGACCTATCCTCCAATCACCTCTCCAAATCCTATACTTTGTAAAAATGAAGAAGAAGGGATTAGCACAAAAGCACTAAGTATGGAAGCTATGCATAAAACCATTGAAACATGCTTTAAAAGGGACATTTAGTTTAAACAATGCTTTATACACTCTTGAACATCATTATTCAAAAGATTAGGGGAATCACAAGTCATAAGCAACTCTCATAAGGTTCATCGAAGCACATAGGATAAGGACATCACCAAGGCATAGTCTTAACATAGTCAATATACACATACTATCTCATACAAGACATAATACACATGCATTGTCACATATCAAGTTCATAACATCATAATAGAACAACTACATGAATAACCCTAAGTTCTACTTGTGCAATGCATAGGTAGGGTCCATAGTCCTACCTACACTAAGTATCACTTTTAGATCATCATGTTCATACTTGACATAGGTTTATACTAACACATAAGCAATCCAACATCATACATATCTCATATTTGGTTCATTCATAGTTCACATGCATAAGAAGAGGTTGATCATACCCTTCAACTTATATTAAGAAAAGCCAACCATAAAGCTAATCCAAATAAAGCATACATCACCCATATATCCTCATAACATAAATAAAGTCAATCATAACATTCATTGATATTAATCATACATAAGCATAAGTCTTTATTACATAAGAGACTCTAATCCTAACCTCTCTTAAAGTCCACTTGTGCAAAGCATAAGTAGGGTACATAGTCCTACCTATACTAAGTAAACTCTTCAAGAAGTCATGACTAGAGATCATATTCTTATCTTAGTTCCTTTCTTACCTTTAGGGAAACATTGCCATAACCGACATAAACCATATGACCTACATGAAATCCGGTGTTCTACCCCCACACCAAAAAAAGGGGGTACTACTTGCCAAGATAGCACCTACATACATAATAGCTATATAAGTGGATCCACTAAGCTAAGACCTATGTGGTCACGTAGTTGTGGAACAAGGAGATTGCTACTAGAAACCCTAACTTGCTAGACGTGGAGGTTTCCATCTCATGAGACAACATCTATGTTGGAAACCCCGACTTGCTAAACGAGACGGTTCTCTTGTGGAAAATCGGACTTGCTAGACATGAGGCCCCCACTCTCATTTTTTTAGGTTCACTCGGTGCTAAGCTCAAACTCCTTTTTTAAACATCTTTAAGCCTTTATTTAACATTAGATCATAAAGTAGGCTTTAGGGACTTAATACCTCATATATCGTATAGCTTAAAGGTTTCTAAGATAAGAATATCCTTTCATTATAGAACCTACATTATGTGAGAATATCCTTTCACATAATTATAACATTCATAACATAGTCTAGTTTAGAGTACAATTGAAGAAACCTTCTCACTTTCACTAGATTATCATAAACCTTATTCATTTATTCATTCATGTGTGTGTACATATGTGAGAAAATCTTTCACATAAACACATTTATGCAAAACATGTTCATACCTTGCTAATCATACATTTTTCATGCATATAAGATGTAAGGGTGCATATGAGAATTTGCCTTTCAATTGACACAATAACCAGATCATATTCATATTTATGCATGGAGTATGTGTGTACACAATTGTACTCACATTAGCATAATAACAACAACATTATCATTAGAGTAACTTCCCTTAAAGAGGGGGTCACAAAACATTCATAGCATTCCAAGTCATGTACAATTATCATACATTGCATTTAAGGACCTTATGTCATATAGGTCAACATACCTAAGGTTCATTTCAATAGACATGAATACATTCATCATTCAAATAAGGCATTCAAAACATGTATAGATTCATACATTCATACATATAGGGGACTATGTGGGTAGGTACCTTCTACCATAGCATCTCAACATGTATACCACACTATATTCATAATACATCACCCACACTCATCACATATCATGTATAGCCATATTAGGGTTGTAAGGAACAGGAACATCATCACAATACTATAATTTATACTATCAAGTAGCACCTCCACCATATGTGGATAAAACCAACCAACCTATAACTACACCATAAGGAACTACTTCCACCACAAGTAGATAATCAATTCAAGAGATAGATTAGTTACAATTGACTACCTTCATTCTTAGCCTTCAATGGATACCTTCAAGTTTCATCCTAACTTCTTGGTATTAATACATTTAATAGCATAATATAACAATATAATCATGAATTATACAAGTACATACTCAATTACATAACCTCTAATCATTTTTCAATTCGAGTTAAGGTTTAGGGTTGAGAAAAGAGGAATATACATGGGTCTTTAGAGAATTAGATCAAAAACACAATAAATACTTAAATTCATCCTTAAAAATTCATATTTAATCATAATTAATCCATTTTAGATCAAAGAAATCATATTTGAAAGAGACCCGGCGAAATTGGAGAAAAACCTAGACTTTGGGGATGTTTGAAAACACATTTGAAAGGGCTTCTTGGTGAAGCTAACCAAGAATAAAGAACGCTCATACCTTAGCCTTAGAATCTCCATGAAATTCGTGTGAAAAATCTCCCATCTTCAAGTTCTTGTTAAGCTCCATCCATGTTCTTCAATGGAGATTTGAGAGAGTAGACTTTTTGGGAGGGGAAAGGAGTTAGGTCTTTTTGATTTGGGGTAATTTGAGAATAATGAGTTTAAATTGATTTAATATACTTAAAATAATTTAAAACACCTAAAATAACAGTCCACCACTTAATTAAAACGTGGGATGAATTTATCAATTCACCCCTTAAGTGGTCAAACACTTGATAGCATTGCAGACACCAAACCACGGCCACATTGACGGCTCATGTTGTGCTTCCGTGGAATGTGACTGAGGCTCCTCAAGTTGGGGGTTAAGCTCCCACGACTTAGTGTGGAGACACTCCCCCTTCCTACGGGGCGTCAACCAGTTGATGGGGCGTCGATTAGGGGCGTAGGTTAAGGCTGTCTTCACAGCTTTTTAGCCAGCGTTTAGGTCCTCCTCAAGGACCCCTAGGGTGGTCCTTGGGGAGTCGTACCTGGACGTTTTGACCCTAAACACGACCATCTAGATGCAAGGGTCATATTCACTAATTTTAGACTCTAAACGACAAACCAAAACAAGGCAAACACACTAGAACACACTAGCACACAAAAGACTAGTTTACGGACGTCTTGGTTGTCCCTTGACGTTTGACCTCATAACTCTTCAAACCAACTATTAAAAGCTATTTCTCATCATTTTAAAATTTTATTAACTCATAAAACTCATGTGAAGCTCTAGATCGTCCTATTTCATTTTGAGGGTGTTACATTAACCTTGAAGTATTCCTAACACATTTGTTAAAAGTGGGTCCCTCCTTCACATGGTCTTCTTATGCATCCCTCTTAAATTATATATGTATATATATATATATATATATATATATATATATATATATCCCTACGGTAAGCATTCTTTGGGCGAAGAGGGGATTTGCGCATCCAACAATAAGATAAATGGCCTTGCTTGCCTTTTGTGATCTGCCAATTGCAATACATGGAAAAGGCTGACACAACCCATTCAAGCAGCTCTTATATACGCGCTATTTCATGCACAGTTTCAGCCGCATATCGTCTTCTCCTCCTTTCTTTTGAAGTTCAATGTCGGAAATCGTATTCTCAGCCTAGCTAAAGCGAGCGCTCTACGTGAAAAAATAAGCATTCTCGCCAGGAAAACCCCATAAAATTCATCTTTGTTGTCTTGTTGTCGTGTCGTAAAGTTTCGTTCTTCGTTCCTCTCCCTTTCGCTACTTGGAGCCAGGTTTTTTTTTTATTATAGATAACGTACACACAGGTGATCTGACCTGATTTACCCCTTCTCGTTGGATGACCGGCCCTTTCTTAGACTTGGTGAACTCCTGTCGCGATGAATTAAACTCCGTTCCATGCCCCGCTGCTTGTCAATCACATCGGAAAGTCGTTGGGTCGGCGGAGACCTCTTTCGGCAAAGAATTATATCGGTTTCGAGAAATTTGACAATGTTGAAACCGGGAAACCTGTAGTCAGGATCAAAATAGAGCTCGTAATTGAATATAGTCCCAAAAATAGATGGATCGGGCATAGAGTTATGGTCAACCTTATACCAAACTAACACATCCCACCCCTTTAATAATAAGTGAGCAAAAGCTAAAGACCCCCTAACATAATTCGAATGGAGGCTGACCGTTGAGCACACTCTGGCCTCGCGGGGCGGGCCCCTATGGTTGCGAGCTGGAGCTTCCATAGCTTATGGCTATAGCAATGGGATGGCCCCAGCAGAGAGAAAAGTCAAGATAACGAGCGCTCCGCCCGCCAAGCGGGCTGCGGGAGCAGCGGGCAAGTGCTTGGTAAGCCAACAGCCCAGTGAACCGGGCGGGGCACTCGAAGAAAGGGGGGCACACTGAGCAAGTACGAGAAATTGGCCCCGCTCCGCTTTCTTAAAAGCAAGGACCACTACGGGAGGTCAAATAAGGATCTATGGAAGTGGGGGCTCATCCCCGGTCAATATTGGATCAAACAATAGGGGGCCATATATATATATATATATATATATATATATATATATATATATATATATATATATATATATATATATATATATATATATATATATATATATATATATATATATATATATATAATACGGATTTCTTTTATGTCTCTTCTATAATATTTCTCAAAGCACTTAGGTGGCTCTAAAGCAAGTAGATAAAGCACATAGGTCAAGCTAGTAGGTTACTTGATTCAACTCCTCATTTCTACCCAGATTTGAATACTTTAACCTTAGCTTAATACAATATGTATGTATATACTTGGACCCCTGGTCTCTAGGCTCGATCATGACCTTATTCTCCTAAGTTATAATAGGTTCGTCGATGTGAACTTAGTCTTACGCACGATGGCAGACATGGGGTGTTACATCATCCCCCTTTGGCTCATTCGTCCTCGGATGTAAATTATAGCTAATAAGTCTTAACTATAGAACTTTTCAAATAATTTGGGAGAGTTTCCTTTGTAAACATGACTATCTTAAACTTTTCAACTAACCAAAAGATCACGCAATACGAGCCTTATAGGGAATAAGCAAATAACAGATAAGGCTACTCTTATTCACTTAAGATATGAGATAACTTTCTATAATCATAGCTTACGTTACTTTTCTTATTTCTAATGGCATTCTCAACAAATATACTTAACCCTTCTTTTCTTAACTAGGAACTTTATTGTACTAAAACACTTTACCTATTACGCTTAAATTTGATTCTTATCTACATAGTATATAACAAAATTCTTCCAATCACAACTTACTAGCAATATGTCTTTATAATTCTGCTTTAAATTATCTATATAGGTCACAGCTTATGCCTAACCACTCAACATCGTTTAAGCTTAATTCTCTTTAGCTGTGAGCATGAGTCAAATTAGGATACATAAATCTCCTCTCTTTAAACGTATTCTTTCATCTCTTTATCTTTTATTATAACATTATAGACTAACTTACTTGAACCCCTAAGGTTATTCTTACCTCTTTCCGAATACATGGCTAACATTTGGTTAATAGCTTGAGTTCACAATTACCTCATCTGTTTGGTAATTAGTAAACAAATGTGGCGATCAGATTGAGCATAGCTAGATATGAAAGGAGTCTTTCTAAATCTAAGTAAAATATATAGCGCAGAAGTAACATATTATCATTAATTAAATAATATTAAAAGAATGCACCAAAAAATATGTTTAGAAATATATTTCTTATCCAAATCTATTTTTTCGAGATCTATGAATATCGAAGAGGCTATTAAATAAAAATTGGAAAAAACGTCATATATATTTCTCAACTTTGTGATTTATAATAGATATGCTCATTCTTTAGAAACTGTTTCTGTCGTCTTTCAAAAGAAGTATATTTACCTTTTCCATTAATAGAGACATATGAATTAAAATAAATTCTAAATTAATTTTTAAAATCATTATATCCCATTCTCTAGACCTTATATAGACTCGATCCAAGTGAAAAAAAATTGCACTCCTCTTTTATTCTGTGATAACATATTTGAGTCGAATTTAAATAAAATATTAATTGAGTTCTCTTTTATTTAATCAGGTCAAACAAAAGTAAAAATAGGCCAAGTAACTTTTTAAAGTCACGTCATATTTTTGAAATTTAGAATTCTTTTTTTAAAATTCAATTTGTTAACAAAAACGCAAATATACACGTGAAATTATGCATACACCATTTATTAGGCAATATTGAATCCATACTCCATTTGTTAGAAAATAATAATATTTAGGGATCGTTTGGTTACTGTATAAGAGACTTCTTATTCATGTATAAAAAGTTGCATTAGTTTTACTATGTTTGGTAGAAGTTTTGTATTAGGTATAAAAGTCAACATAACATATACCATGTTTGGTTGCATTTTTTGTAGTTCTGCATAATTAAAACCAACATAAATTTATGAGGGAATCTATGTATAAAGTTATGCGTAGAAGGTGGAATAAGTTATGTGGCTATTAGCTATACATGTATTAAAATGATAAATTACATATTTACCCTATTAATTTATTTTATTATTTTTAATTAGAAATTTTACTTCTTTTATCCTATATATACGTTTGTTTTTTTATTTCTTATATATATATATATATATATATGTATGTATGTATATATGTATGTATGTATATATGTATGTCATGCATGCATGTATGTATGTATATAGACCATTTTTATTTCTTTGAAATTATTTTATTTTTTAATTAGAAACTTTACTGTCTTCCATCTACATGTGTTATTTTTATTATATATAGATCACTTTCATTTCTTTTTATATACTTACAATTTTCATTGATTTATGGAAATATAAATAATTTTTTAATATTAGAAATTGAGTGTATATTTTTTAACGGTACATTATATATTATTCGATATATTCAACATTTTATTAGCATGTATTATTATTTGTAATAATATATATTAATAATTTACAACAAGTTTAATATTCAATAGTTAATAATTCATGTATTGTAATCTCAACATAACTTAATAATACCTACATAACTAATATCCACATATTTAATACCCGCATAACTAAATTCAACATAACTAAACCATGCATAACTAAACCCTACAAAACTAATACCTGCATAACTAAACCTTGCATAGCTAATATCTGCATAACTCTAACCAATAACCAAATAGCCCGTTACTTCATTTTTTTTAATCATAACAAAGTTAGGAATACAAGCCCCTTTTCCCTTAAAAATAAAATAAAAGTTATTATCTAGAAGCGACAATTAGTGAAAATCTGAGATGGGTCATTTTTGTACCATATGCTTACGTAAAGGTTGTGGGGCCACTTCTTTTAGTGAAGGTGCACAATGGAGTTTCATGAAAATTCATTTTAGCCAATTACATCACTTCATTTAGATGAGATTTATAGAAATAGACATATTGCCGAAGAGCGAACTTATTCATATTTATTAGATAGTATAAAATAATTAATAATTAGAATTAGAAAATAGTTTTGAGTCATTCCAGAACTGTTAAAGAATTTCTCTTTAATCTAATAGACCGAATAAGGAGCAAACTTGAGTAAATTTTAATCGAAAAAGGGTCAAAATTGTTTTTGAATTATGCGAAATAGATCACTTATATCTTTCATTACATTTTGGGATCAAAAATACCCTCGTTGTTATCCTAGGAGACCACAAATACCCTCAGAGTTAACACCTCGATTTTTTAGTGATGTGACATGCCACATGAGACTAATCCTTCCACCTAAGCGTTGCCAACTAAGATTTATTACAAAAGAACTTGAACTTTAGTGGCGACAAAGTTGCCACAAAATCTTAAAATATTGCCACTAAAGGTTATGAGTGACTTTTAGTGAAGACTAATAGTAAAATCTATTTTTTCAACAAAAAAAAATATAATAATAAATTTTCGATTGCAACCTAATTTTCTAAAATAAATAACTTGCAATATTAATATTAAAAATACCCAATATTATTACGAAAAATCATGAAAATTGCTTCTCCATTCACATCTTCTACTATATAATGCATCATTGTACATGTTATACATTTACATATAACATAAAAATAAAACATACAGTGTCTTCAAACTCCTACTTAATCGATATCATTTTTGTTTTTTTTAAAATAATGAAGAAAAAATCACAAAATTAGAATTTAATATTAAAAACTTTTAGTGACGATTTTTTGGGCTTTTGTGACGACTATTGTCGCCGCTAAAGGCCTAGTTCTTTTGTAATGAATCCTAATTGGCAATGCTTAGGTGGAAGGATTAGTCCCACGTGGCTTGCCATGTCATAAAAATATGGGATATTAACTCTTGAGAATATATGTGGTCTTTTAGGATAACAGCAGGAACATTTTAATTCCAAAATATTAGAAATGATATAAATGGTCTATTTTCACATAATAGATTAAGAACATCTTTTATCCAATAAGTGAAAGAAAGAGAGAAATATTATGAACAAGTGAAAAAAGGAATATTTTAAAATCATTTATAATAGAAATACTTTGGAACATTTATGAAAATATATTACTTCCTTTGTCCAAATTAATGTAATATATTTTATTTTTTCAAAGTCAAATAATTTAATTTGATAGAAAATTTAGTTATGCAATGTGTAGTTATTTTAAAATGAAATTTATATATTTATATATTATATTAAAAAATATTATAAGTTACATTAATTAAAAATCCAAAATATTTAAAAATTATATAAAAAATTTATTATAAAAAATAAATTTATTTAAATCTTAAAATTCTAAACCTGTGACATAAATTAGGACGAATGGAGCATCATTTTAATTTTTGATTTGTGGAATATGATAGTACAGTGTACACACATTTTGTTGGTATTGGCTTTTTGTAGGTGTCTCCTTCACTAAAAACCCTGAGCTTGTTTGTCGTTCTCCAATGGCGACTATCTGCAAATCCTCCATGTCTCTGTTTTTGTCATTGTCATTGTTTGTTCTGAGTTGTGCTATGGATGAAGGTGATGTTCTTCTAAGATTTAAAGACTCTGTTAATGACCCTTTAAACCTTCTTTCAAGCTGGTCTAAACACTCGACAAGTGAATGTAACTGGAGTGGTATCACTTGTACATCTTCTTCCATATCTTCTGTTAACCTCGTAAGTTTCAATCTTTCAGGTTCAATTTCATCTTCTATCTGTGAACTTACTAATCTTGTTCATCTCAATCTTGCAAATAACCTCTTTAATCAGCCTATACCTCTGCATCTCTCACAGTGTGCTTCTTTACAGAGTCTTAATCTCAGTAACAATCTCATTTGGGGCACTATTCCTGATCAGATTTATCTGTTTCAGTCACTCAAAATTCTTGATTTCAGTAGAAACCATCTACAAGGAAGGATCCCACAAGGCATAGGCTCATTGAAACACCTTCAAATTCTCAACTTTGGAAGCAACTTGCTTTCAGGTCCTTTTCCTCTCGTTCTTTCTAACTTAACTCAACTTATCATTCTTGATCTATCTCAAAATCCATTCTTCCTCACTCACATTCCTCCTGATATTGCTAAACTTACTAAGCTTCAGATGCTTTTCTTGCAAAGCTCTGGTTTTTATGGTGAATTAGTACCAAACTTGTTCCAGGGTTTAAATAGTTTGGTCATTTTGGATTTATCACACAATAATATCACTGCTACTTTACCAATAGTTGGTTTTTCTCTACCAAACTTGGTTTCTTTTGATGTTTCAAGAAACAAGCTTTCTGGATCATTTCCATATGGTATATGTGAAGCCAAAGGTCTTGTCCATCTTGGTTTACATACAAACTTCTTCAATGATTCAATACCTAATGACTCCATTAACAAGTGCATGAATCTTGAAACGTTTCAAGTTCACGATAACTTGTTCTTGGGGAATTTTCCTTCAAGGTTATGGTCATTGCCCCGGATAAAGCTCATCAGAGCTGAAAACAACAACTTCTCTGGAGAAATTCCTGATTCCATATCAAAGGCTGCTCAGTTGGAGCAAGTTCAGATTGATAATAATAGTTTTACTAGTCAAATTCCGCATGGTCTTGGGTTGATTAGAAGCTTGTACAGGTTTTCTGCATCTGTCAATGGTTTGTATGGTGAGCTTCCAACAAACTTGTGTGATTCACCAGTAATGAGCATTTTAAATCTGTCACATAATTATCTTTCTGGAACAATTCCTGAATTGATGAATTGCAAAAAGATAGTCTCGTTATCACTAGCTCATAACAATTTCATTGGTGAAATACCAAAATCACTCGGTGCACTGCCTGTTTTAACATATCTTGATCTTTCCCACAATAATCTCACTGGTCAAATTCCACAAGAGCTTCAGAACTTGAAGCTTGCTTTATTTAATGTCTCCTTCAATAGACTATCCGGTAGAGTTCCAGCTTCATTGATTTCTGGCCTTCCTGCTTCATTTTTGCAAGGAAATCCTGACCTCTGTGGTCCAGGATTCTCCAGTTCTTGCTCACAAGAAAAAACAATGCCTAAGGATGTTAATCTTTCAAAATTAACATCTGTCTTAATTTCAACTGTTGCGATTTCTTTGATAATTGTTGTTGCTGTTGGATTTTACATAACAAGGCGGTGTAGGAAACAAAGATCCGAAATGAATGGTTGGAGATCAGTTTTTTTCTACCCTTTGAGAGTTACCGAGAATGATGTGATGATGGAAATGTGTGGTAAGAATGCTAGAGGAAATGGGGGAACCTTTGGAAGAGTTTATATTGTGAATTTACCAAGTGGGGAGTTGATAGCTGTGAAGAAGTTAATGAATTTCGGAACTCATTCTGAGATAAAAACTTTAGCAAAGACGAGGCATAAGAACATCACAAAGATTCTTGGCATTTGTTACTCTAATGATGCGATATTATTGATATATGAATATGTAGCAAGAGGAAGCCTAGGGGATCTGATTGGGAAACCTGATTTTGAATTACCATGGAGTGTTAGGTTGCGCATTGCCATTGGAGTAGCTCAAGGACTCGAATATCTCCATAAAGATTACCTCCCTCATTTACTTCATCGAAACCTGAAATCAACTAATATTCTTCTTGATGCTGATTATGAACCAAAGATGACCGATTTTGCTCTAGACCGGATAATTGGAGAAGCTGCATTTAAGTCATCTTTGGGTTCAGATGCTTCCTGTTATTTGGCACCAGGTACTGAATTATGCTTTGAATAAAAGTTAATGGTTTGAGATGATGATTAATGAACATTGTTACGTATTTGCAGAATATGGATACACGAAAAGGGCTAGTGAGGAAATGGACACATACAGCTTTGGTGTAATCCTACTTGAGCTTATAACAGGGTGGCGAACAGACAAGGCAGAATGCGGTGATGTGGTGAAGTGGGTAAGAAGGAAAATAAACATTAGAAATGGAGCACTTGAAATTATTGATCCCAAAATTTCAAGTGCTTCACAACATGAGATGCTTGGAGCTCTCGACATTGCTCTGTGCTGCACGTCTGTAATGCCAGAGAAACGACCTTCGATGGTCCAAGTTCTTAGGACACTGCATTCTCTCCATTCAACATCCAACCTGCCATATATCCATCAACCATCCACTTCCACCCATACTCTTTCTTAATTTGCTCATATGCCCCATATATCATTATCCACATCAGATTTTTAGTGATATATCGCTTATTTTGTACTTTATTTTTCTTTTTGTTTCTGTTTCTTCGTTACCATCTCTATCTTTGACCACCTACCTCCATTTTTTTACGCCAAAGACACCATTGCAATCTTACATCCTTATTGGTGACCACTGCTTTAAATAACTAATAATAACCATCATTGGTTTTCAAGTTTTCGTACTTTTTTGACCAATGTACACGTTTCTTCCATTAATGCCAATGAACTACATTAAAATATCTTAATATGCTATGTACATAATTTTCACGTCACCTAATTTTACAAAAACATATAACAATCACTCTTTACTCTCCAAAATAATCAAAATTGTCACCTCCCCGCCTATAGATTACCCCTCCCTGTTCCCCAATAGTTACTCTTCATATATTTTGCCTCACAAACCCTAAAACACGAAGCAATTATCTTTAGAGATGGATTCCTGATTTTTTTTTTTGCTATCATATTAAAGAAGATGAAAATGGGAAAGGGAGAAATAGAGAGATGAGGAATGGATGAGGGAAAAATGGTAGTAGGCAGTGCCAAATGGATGGGAAATTAGATCATGATCTGCCCAAATTTCCTTTGGGTTCAAATGCAGTGGTGTAAGCAAAAAAAATTTGTAAGCGCTGTAGATATATAAAAATTAATAAACAACAAATAACTGAGGGCATAAATACCACCAATTTATGTCCGAAATTTTAAAGACATACTTATACTATACTAACGTCTTATTACCTCAAACTTATTTTATTAATAATTTTCTACCATTTTCGGCCTATATGGCACTATCAACTAGATAGCTTGAAAAAATTATCAACACGCGCTGGGCTCAGAATAGTGAGTGTCATGTAGGTCGAAAAGAGGTAGAAAACTATTTATAAAATAATTTCGGGATAATGAGACCTTAATATAGTATAAGTGTGAGATTTCGGGCATAGGTTGAGGTTACTTATGCATTTTCCCCTAATAATTGATATAACAATATTATATCAATAAAAACTATTTAAAATGTATTAGTCCCTATGTCCCAATATATGTGGTATTTTCGTTTTTCAAGAGTTTAAACATTTAAGTTTGATCGGATATTAACGCATGGAATTTTTAATTTTTTTTAATGAAACTTATATATTTATAAACTACGTAAAAAGTGTTACAAGTCATAATAATTGACAATTCAAAATATTTAAAAAATATATGAAAATTTTTCGATCAAAGATAAACTTATTTTTAAATCTCGAAATTTAAAAAGTGTCAAATAAATTAAAACGGATAAAGCAATAAAATATGAATCATTTGAACTAGTATAACTACACCTCAATGATAGTACTAAAAGTTCTAGTGCAATTGGTTAATTTTAGCTTAATGTGACTATGAATATGAGGTTGGGGGTTTGTATCGCTATGGTATTAAACTTTTCTATGTAAATGCCTCAAAAATAAAAGTTGTTGAGGCTTTAACGCGACCATGCTGGTGAGAAACTGAGAATGAGAATTCCATTCATGCTACAAACCAACGAGCCAAAAAGGTCAATTGTTCAAATAGTGATATCATGACAAAATGGACAAAATGGTCTGGTGGACCCTTATACTTGTATGCGTTTGTATTGTGAATCCGTTTACTTAACCATTTGTCAATTGAACCCTTGAACTCAATAAAACACAATTTAATGAACCCCTCTGATCATTGAACAAACTTATGTGGCATTTGAATGTCTTAGTTGGCAAAAGTGTTTAACCACACGCTCCTATGAGCGAGTGAATACATTTTTGGGTTAATTTTTTTTTTTTTAAAAAAGATCCTTTTTATTGTTTCCCCCACAAAGTATTAAAAAATCTGAACAATAATCTTCATTAATTTACTCATTTTCAATCCAACTTTATCAAGATCACACTCAATCAACGCTTCCTTCAAAACCCAACTCAAATTTCCTAGGAAAATATATTGCATCAATTTTCTTCATACCCATTTCATAAATTTCCAGAAAAATATATTTTTGTATGAATTTCACAATACCCATTTCAAAAAATTCATAAAAATATGTTCTCAAATCGGGCAACTTTCGAATAGGATTCAAAACAACATCAAATCAAATGTCTCTTCATAACAAAAAGTGAGTCTGTTGTTGATGCATCAATCTTCTTGGTCTTCTTTCCAGCCACGTCCATCGTGGATTCTGGTAAGGATGAACTACGTCGGAGATGGAGGATTTGAAGAAGCAATTTACGTCAACACCAAAGAATCGGTCAAAAAAATATTAAAATTATAAAATAATTAACTAAAAAATATCCTTCTTCTTTAGCCACTATACCATCCTTTTCAACTATTTTCATTTCATGCCCAACCCTTTTTTCTTCTTCTCCACAATTTATTAACATCAAATTATCAGATCTTGGAAACATCTTGAGTCCACTGGAGAAACTGGGGAGGAAAACGAGGTGGGTGAGGGTGTAAGGTCATGGGTGCGAAGAGGTTTCTCGGCCAGATCTAAAGGTGTGGTGGGTTAGATTGTTGGTTTTGTGAAGGTTGGAGGAGGATATGGCGATAGTGTGCGGCGGAGATGAAGACGGGGGAGGGAGAGAGTATATGTGATTTCGCCGGAAAAAATGGCGACGGCGACGGCAATGGCTTCTTGGTAGATGTTGGTCGTGAACCTTGAAAATTGAGAGAATGAAATGTATGGCCTTTTACTTAAAAGAATAAACCAAATTTTTATTATTTTACCTTTTATTAAATAATTTTGGTTAATAATTTTAAAAAATAATTATGAAATAATTATGACATGACACTAATATATATGACGTGGATATGACATGTCATTTATGTAAAGGAGAGTAAGCTACACACATGGTTGGAGGGGCTTAAAAGTCTCATTTTAATTAAGTCCAAGGGTTCAGTTGATAAATAGTTAAATAAAAGTGTCCAGAATACAAACTGATACATGTATAAGGGTCCACCAGACCATTTTTGTCTAATATCATTTGTAGCACTATTTTTTTTTCAAACTTTTTCATATATATAATACTAATTTTTTTCAACAAAGCAATGTCAGTTGATAGCTTTTCACAAAGGGTGATCCCGCCCTGCTCAATGGTCTAAAAATTTGGTTGGGCGATTACCCGCCCAATTTAATCTGTTCAATCTCAATAATTTTAGCAAATTTTTATTAACTTTTATAACAACAATTTGAATTTCAACTCAAGAAAATTAAATAAAAAGTTAGAAATGCAGAAAAAAATCCTAGAAGATATAAAAAAATGGTCAAATGCCCCCGTCAACGTATATCCAGATTTTCAACTACACACATAAACTTTATGAGAGTCTTAGAACCTCCCCCACCCCACACACCCCCTTAACTATTTAAAAATGAAATAATTATAACTTTAAAAGTCATAACCAGATCTATGGTGGCATGTGAGTTTCACGCGTTTGACACGTATCAATTTTTTATTTTTTTTATATTTCTATACCCTTCCCGTCCCTTCAAACACCCAAAATATTTTCACCACCACTAGAACACCATGAGTCCATGAAATTGGATCTTTAAGGAAGAAAGGTGAATAATGATTTCAGAGATATTCGAATTTCGCTCATGTGAAGCCTAAAAATCAATTTTTTTTAGAAAAAAGTGACCGGAGGGGCGGGGGGAGGGAGGGGGGAGAGAAGACGAATATGACGGAATATTGTCATTAATGGTAGTCACCGAAGATAATCAATCCTTTCAAGGAATATGAGGCGGAGGAGCCTACGATGTCTTCCACATCATCATCTATGGCAACGACAAAGAGGAAGAGATTGATTCTACGACAGTTGATGGATTAACAAGATTAATAGCGATAATTTTTTAGATATAGTTGATTTATTGAAATTTGATATTGATAATTCAAGGATCTATTAGTGAAAAAATATTTTTTTTTCGATTGATCCAATCGGATTTAAAGTAAACTCATATTGATTTTTCTCAAATCAGATCCAAAGTATCTGGTGATATAAATATACGTAAAATTATCTCAATTGATTTAGGTTGATTAGTTTTGCAAGAGTTTTCTATGAGTTTAAAAATTTATTTGGAATCAACAATAGTGAATCTGGTGAAGATGGTAGCAGCAGCAAGACTTAGAGGTGGTGAAAGATTGAGAGATTTGTTTATACTGATGGAGAAGAAAGAAAACAAATAAGAAAAATAAATAATTTCTAATGCATATATTTATTGAAAAGAGTTATTAAAAATAGAGTTTTTATGATAGACTCTGATGCTCACTCTCCCAAAGAGAGTGAAATACATTCACGATGCCAGCTAAGTCTTCAGGGAGGTAATTATTTCAATTTTAAATAGTAGAGGGGATAGGACTTACGTGTAGTTAAGTGCTTAGTTGAAAATTTGGATATACGTTGAGGGGGCATTTCGTTATTTTCTTAGTATATAATAATAATACATATCTTCAATATCGGAATGTACATTACATCAATGCAAATAAAGAAGATTAAAGGCGAAATGGTCTGGTGGACCCTTGTACTTGTATCTGTTTGTATTCTGGACCCTTTTACTTACCCTTTTGTCATCTGGACCCCTGAACCCATTCAAACACATCATTTTAAATACAATTTTTGATGTGTCATCCTATGTGGAAAGACTCCACATGGAGCGTGTGATACACAAAAAAACTAGAGCGTGAGACGCCTTAAAAAGTCAGATTTTTACTTTTAAAGATCATCTCTTCTTCTTTATTTTCACTAAACACCATTTTTGGATAAATTTGAGTTTTTCTCTTGTCTTTTTTCGATTTTTTCTCTTCAAATTTCTTCTCTTTTATATTTTTCCTTCTATTTACTCATCTTTTTTTGTTGTTGTTGATTGTATTGTATCTTGGTTGGTTTGATTTTGTTGTTCTTCATGATGACGGCTCGATATAGTCAATCTAATCTCAACAAAAGTATTTAGCTAACAATTTTGGCAAATCTCAATTTCAACAATTTCCTTCACTAAATCCTTAAGCCCACAACTCCAAAGATTCTCATTCCCAAGTTCCTCCATCACCCAATCCCTCAAATCAACCGTATTCGACACTCCAATCTAATCTCAACAAAAGTATTTAAATTTTAATGTTCTTTTCATATTAATATTCATATGTGAATTATTATTTTTTTATTTTTGCCAACGTGTACGTGTTTGTGCAACACACATCATACCACATAAAATTTATCTTTAAAATGTTGTGTTTGGATGGATTCAGGGGTCCAGTTGCCAAAAGGATAAGTAGAAGGGTCCAGAATACAAATAGATACAAGTACAAGGGTCCACCAGACCATTTCGCCAATATTAAAATAGGTTGAAATTGAAGATTAAATTGATCTAAATTGAAGATTTTTAAAAATGAGTTAAAGTTTTAATGAGTTGAGGTTGAACGAATTTAGATTATCTTGAGCCCAACCATAAAATTTTGAACCGATAGGGCAAATTATCTATATATTTGAGCTTATTTTTGACACCCTAAACAATAGTGATACTGGATAGAAAGAGAAACAGATTTGAGGAAAAAGAGAAAGATGTGACAAACTTTGTATTTATTTACTAGATGTGATTGGCCCGTGCAAGCACAGGCCCAATATCTTGTGTCTTATATAGTGTACTATACTATATTTCTTTTCTCAAAATTGTCAAATACAAGAGTCTGCGTATAATTGAATTTCATAAAAGATGATTAAACATGTTAATACGATACAATCACTAACATTTGAGTCATCTTCTTCTTGTTTTACATTTTGCTCTCAACTCCAGGAGAAATTAGATTATGTAACATTGAGTTAACTTATGCATGGTGGGTTGGTTGCTTTCTTTTTGCAGAGTGTTTTCATCTAATGAAGGAAAGTATTTCGTTGGCTTCATATGATCCCTTGACATCTTGTGGGTAACTGGTCAAGTCTTCTTTGTGTTTCACTTCATTTTGTAACTGTGAAGAATCATCTTGCCTCCCAATGGAAATAATTTACCACATGTTTCACCTCATATTCTGGCGTAATAAGAGAATAGGGTTAACATATTAAATGTTATGAATATCGAATGCAAGACCAATTAAGGAATTGTAATACTAAAAAATACCAGCAAGATGGAAATTGTGTAGATAGTACATAATATTAGAGGTAGATTACTTTTATTTTATGGGCAAAGCAAAACAAGATTATTTTTTCTCTAAGCAACCCATAGATGAGATGAAAGGAAGGAGCCACATTATAAAGAATTGAACGAAAATGTGATTAACTATGTAAAGACATAAACAGAGGGTTGAAGACATCGATTTTTTAATGCAAATATCTAGCATATGCATCTTCGGTGGAATGTTGTATCGTGGTTTGACGGTACTTTCAATGCTTTTCTCTTAAGTTTAGTGTGTGTCTAAAGCCTTTTTGTATTGATTTTTATGTAGGTTTCTCTTTATTTTGCAGGAAATCTGTCCAAAGATGAACGCAGGAGTTTTTGAGCAAGAAATGCTGAAGAGACCACCTACGGAGCTTATAACGGTCCCTCGAGGCTGTGACGGTCCATAGGTGGCATCATAGTGAGGAGAGAAGCTGCTGAAGGAAGATGGGGAAGTCTGACCAAGTGTGGGACTACGGAAGTTCATGACGGACCGTTATAGCCATGACGGTCCGTCCTGCTTGTTCGTCGTGATGATCAAAGAGTAGTCCCAGTACCCAATTCCAAGAAGTTAAGTATTATGGAACGGAGCTCCTCGACGGACCGTCGTGCTTGAAACGGTCCGTCATACCTGTCCGTCGAGGGTAATGAAAAAAGCAGCAGAAGAATTTGTGAAGTATGGGACGACGGAGGCCATAACGGTCCGTCGTGCCCACGAGGTCCGTCACGAGGTCCGTCGACTCAGACGCGTTTGGACAGATTTTCATTAATTAGAATCCTTCTTTTATTAGGTTTTGTTTTTATTATAAATAGTTCGAAAAACCTCATTTTTGGGGTTAGACTCTTGGATATTTTTCAGTACTCTTGTTTTAGTGTTTGAACTATTGATTTTGGTATTTGATATACTTTTTCTGGAATCGATTGTTGGTGTTTTTGTTGATTAATCAATTGAATTTCTGGATTTTATTCAATCTCATCAAAGTAAGTGCATGAATTGTTACATTATCAATATGAATTGTGTGACTATGACCATGTGTAACTAAACTCCATAACTAGGGTTGTGGGAACCATGGGTAAATAACAAGGTAAAATCTAGCTAAAATAACAAGTCTTGAATAGTGTCTTGCATGTATTGATAATTCTTTCGTTTATAAGTCTTTTTAACGGATGGCCAACGTTAGAACTCGCCTTAATGCTACTTGCCAGACCAAGGAGGTAGATAATAGGAAAAGAATTATCAACGTAGATTTAGTGTATACTATCTAATAGGCTAGTGTTGGTTGGTACGTAGTAACAACTTCGTCAAATATCGATTACGATGCTTAATATGAGGTAAAGATAAGGTTTAGTAAAGCAACACATGTAGCCGGACCAAGGTGCGGAGTGAAATTCTCTAGATGCCGGACCAAGGATTTAGAGATACCTAACTTATCACTTTGCATGCGAGATATTAGGAAAGAATTGTTATAGTTAGAATTACCGAGTTAGAAGCCTGTGGGGAACATGTAAGCCCTAGTTAATCTCATCACTTGATTAAAACTTCAATACTTAAATCTGTTAGTTGATTACTTTAACTTAGTTAATTGTTTTTATTAATTAAAACCCCCCTTTTTAGTTAATTGTTTTATGGGAAAATAGTTGACTAAATAGCAGTAATAATAGAATAAAGTTAAGTTTGAACCATTTTCCTCGTGGGATCAACCCTAACCTCATTAGTTGGGTTCTCTACTTGATTCGAGCGCTTTTACTTCTTATTTGAGAAGTAAGTTTGAGCGTATCAAATTTTGGCGCCGCTGCCGGGGAAAGTGGCTTTGAGATTAACTTAAAACTTATTACTAAAGTTTAGTCATTATTTTCCTAATTTTACTTTATTTGTTGTTTTTGTCTCTTGCAGAACTAACTTCCTTGTATGCCAAATACGCGAAGAGGAAGAGAACCTTTGTTTCCCTACGACCACGAATTAGAGCGTACATTACGAAATATGAATTGAAATTTCGGTATTAATGATGATGATCCCAACCAGAACATCCCTGCTCCAGTTGATGTTCATGGTCGATTATTACCCGAAAATCGTGGTGAAGATGAACAAAGGGGATAAAACCCCGCTCCACGCCCTCAAGAGTATTATAGGGGTTATGATAACATTGCAGACTCTGACGGGCCACTTGTCTTGCCTCCTCTACCACACGACCACACTTTTGTAGTAACCAGTAGTCTAATGCAAATGCTCACTGCTAGAGGTTTGTTTTCAGGGCTACCTTCTGAAGATCCACATGCCCACATCGCTAAGGTAAGGGCAGTGTGCAAAAGTTGTGTAGGGAGGCCCGATTTGAACATGGATGTAATTGGGCTAAGAGTATTTTCTCTTTCACTGACGGGAGAGGCTGCTATATGGTTTACTGAGCTCCCTTATAACTCAATTTTCACTTGGAATCAACTGAGGGATGCTTTCTTAGCACGTTACTATCCGGTCTCTAAGAAACTAAACCACAAAGACAGAGTGAACAACTTTGTGGCACTACCGGGAGAGTCACTTAGCAGTTCTTGGGATAGGTTCACTTCATTCTTGAGAAGTGTCCCCAATCACCGCATCGATGATGAGTCACTGAAAGAATACTTCTATCGGAGACAGGATGATAATAAAGCGGTATTAGATACTATAGCGGGTGGTTCTTATGGGGAGTGTCCTTATGCTGAGATTGCTGAAAAGTTAGAGAAAATCTCGCAAAATAATAAAGCTTGGAGTACTAGGAAGTCAGATACTGGAAGAAACACCTTCACAGTACAATCCACACACAACCCAGCCACAGACGAGATTCGTGAAGAAATGCCTCAAATGAGAACGGAGCTTGGGTTGGTATTAAAACATGTCACTGGCGGTGCAGAAAAGATAAATGCAGTGAACTACTTGTCTAAACCACCACCACCAAATGATGAATAGTATTATGAGGAGGACACCTATGCGGTGAATGAGCAGACGGAGGGTTTCCGGCCGAATGCCCAAGGCTCCAATCAGGAAAATTGGCGCCAAGGTCAAGGAAACCAAGGTCGGAACTATGGTAATTATAACCGTGAGGGTAATTATGTCCGAGATAGAAATTACAACCGCGACAACAACTTCAACAAGGTTAACTATGGTAACAGAAATGATAGGAGTGGGCCCTATGTTCCTCCTCAAAATTGTGAAGTTGCTCCTAGGGATGGTGGAGGTAGTATGGCGCGAGTTGAGGATATGTTGCACAAAATGATGAGGAGGTTCGATGCTAGTGATGAGCACACTAAAGAGTTAAGGAGTGATTTAGCGGGTATTGGGCAGAAAGTCGATACACATGCAATATCGATTAAGCAGCTTGAGTTGCAAATGGCCCAATTATCTACGACGGTGATCACACGGCAACCGGGCACTCTCCCTAGCAACACTGTCCAAAATCCGAAAAATGATGGACACTGTATGGCAATCACTACTCGGGGTGGTAGGCAAACCATTGACCCACTTATGCCGTCTGATGCAAAAAAGGTGATAAGAGATAATGATAAAGTGGTGGAGCTTAGTGGTGAGTTAGAAGATAAAATGGGAAAAGATGCTGAAGTGCCCAAAAAGGTGACTCCCATGCCTAGATCACCACCACCCTTCCCTCAAAGATTAGTGAAAAAAACCGAGAATGGTAAATATCGGTATTTTATAACGATGTTGAAGCAGCTTTCCATCAATGTCCCTTTGGTAGAAGGTCTGGAACAAATGCCCGGTTATGCCAAGTTTATGAAAGATCTGGTTACGAAGAAAAGATCGGTCACTTTTGAGGGTGATGATAGAATGCAGCATTGTAGTGCTATTGCTACAAGGTCTCTAGTGCAAAAGAAGAAAGATCCGGGTGCTTTCACTATTCCTTGTAAAATTGGGTTATTACATTTTGCGAAAGCATTATGTGATCTTGGGGCAAGCATAAATCTTATGCCCCTCTCGATTTACAAGAAGTTGGGTTTGGGTAACCCAAAGCCCACTGCGATGCGGCTACTGATGGCCGATCGAATAGTAAAACGGCCTATTGGGATACTTCACGATGTGCTAGTAAAAGTGGAGTCATTCATATTTCCAGTCGATTTTGTTATACTTGATTGTGAAGTCGATTTTGAGGTGCCTATTATTCTTGGGAGGCTATTCCTTGCTACGGGTAGAGCCTTAGTTGATATGGAAAATGGGCAGATGAAATTTCGATTGAACAATGAAGAAGTGACCTTCAACATTTGTAGGTCCATGAGGCAGAGTGGTGAGCTTCAATCGGTATCTGCTATATCCTACAAAGTTGATAAGTCATCCGAGTACAAATAGAAGAATGTCTAGGTGTAGAAGCACTAGCGGCAGTGATAATGAATTTTGATAGCGATTGCATTGAAGAGTATGGGTCATTAGTCGCGGCTCTCGATCGTGGTGATGTTCGGTAACCGAAAAAATATGAGTTAGATATGAAGAATCGCGAGTTTCCACCCGCGAAACCATCTATAGAGAAGGCTCCAAAGTTAGAACTAAAAGCTCTCCCACCTCATCTCAGGTATGAATTCTTAGGAAATGGTGACACTTTGCCGGTAATCATTGCATCAGACCTGAATGAACAACAAATTGAGAGTTTGGTGAAAGTACTAAAAAGGTTCAAAAGAGCTATTGGGTGGACTATTACGGACATTATTGGGATCCCTCCTGGTATTTGTTCTGATAAAATCCAACTCATGCCCGACCATAAGCCAAGTATTGAGCACAAGAGACGCTTAAATCCACCTATGCAAGAGGTCGTGAAGAAGGAAATCATTAAGTGGTTGGATGCCGGAGTAATATATCCGATCGCCGATAGTAGTTGGGTATGCCCTGTTCAGTGTGTACCTAAGAAAGGGAGAATGACTGTGGTCCCCAATGAAAACAATGAACTTGTTCCAATGAGACCGGTGACTGGATGGAGGGTGTGTATGGATTATTGGAAATTAAATGCATGGACCGAAAAAGACCATTTTCCTATGCCCTTCATGGATCAGATGTTGGATAGACTTGCCGGAAAAGGGTGGTACTGTTTTCTTGATGGTTATTCGGGGTATAATCAGATTTCTATTGCACCGGAAGATCAAGAGAAAACCACCTTCACTTGCCCATATGGGACTTTTGCTTTCAAGAGAATGCCGTTTGGGTTGTGCAATGCACCTGCCACATTTCAGAGATGTATGATGTCGATATTCTCCGATATGGTGGAGGACACTATTGAGGTGTTTATGGATGATTTTTCTGTGGTTGGTGACTTCTTTGAGCGGTGTTTGAGTCATTTATCTGAGGTTCTTAAGAGGTGTGAAGACTGCAATATAGTATTAAATTGGGAAAAATGCCACTTCATGTTGAAAGAAGGTATTGTTTTGGGTCATCGCATTTCAGAGAAGGGTACAGAGGTTGATCGAGCTAAAGTCGAGGTAATAGAGAAACTTCCCCCACCTATCTCTGTAAAAGGTGTGAGAAGCTTTCTTGGGCATGCAGGTTTTTACCGGAGGTTCATCAAAGATTTTTCAAAAATTGCGCATCCGTTGTGCAAATTGCTGGAGAAAGAGTGTAAATTTTATTTTGATGAATCCTGTCTTAAAGCATTCGGCAAGTTAAAAGAGAAGTTGGTGTCTGCACCTATCATTATTTCTCCGGATTGGAGCAGTCCATTTGAGGTGATGTGCGATGCTAGTGGGGTTGCTCTAGGTGTGGTATTGGGACAAAGAAGGGACAAAATCCTTCATCCCATTTACTATTCTAGTAAAGCCCTCAATGAAGCCCAGAAGAACTACACAGTGACTGAGCAAGAGCTCCTTGCAGTAGTCTTTGCTTTTGAAAAATTTCGATCCTATTTACTAGGTACTAGAGTTATAGTGCATACTGACCATTCAGCGTTGAGATATTTAATGGCAAAGAAGGATGCGAAACCGAGGTTGATTCGTTGGGTTTTACTACTGCAAGAATTTGACTTTGAGGTGAGGGATAGAAAAGGGACCGAAAATCAAGTTGCTGATCACTTGTCCCGTTTAGAAGATGAAGCTATGAGAGAGTTAGGGGATAAGATTGATATTGATGATACTTTCCCCGATGATCATGTATTGACTGCCTCACAAGACTTGATTCCATGGTTCGCAGATTTTGCAAACTATCTGGCTAGCAATATTGTTCCATCGGACTTGTCCTTTCATCAAAGGGAAAAGTTCATGTACGATTTGAAGAAGTTCTTTTGGGATGAACCATACTTATGAGGAGCTTATGTGTCGATGGGATTATTCGGCGTTGTGTGCCAGAAGTTGAGATGTTGAGTGTTTTAGAGGCATGCCATTCCTCACCCGTTGGTGGACATCATAGTGGTATACGGACCGCTCATAAGATCTTACAATGTGGTTACTATTGGCTAACTATTCATCAAGATGCTCATGAGTTCGCCAAAGCATGTGATAGATGCCAAAGAGATGGCGGCATTTCAAGAAAGTAAGAGCTCCCTCTAAACCCCATTCTTGTGATTGAATTATTTGATGTTTGGGGTATTGACTTTATGGGTCCTTTTGTGAGTTCTCATGGAATGAAGTATATTTTAGTAGCGGTTGATTATGTATCTAAATGGGTGGAAGCTATCGCCCTCGCAAACAACGAAGGGAAGAGTGTCACTACATTCTTGAAAAAGAATATATTCTCTCGATTTGGTACCCCAAGGGCAATTATTAGTGATGGGGGATCCCATTTTTGCAACAAATTGTTTAAGGGATTATTGGAGAAATATGGGGTTCGCCATAATGTGGCCACTCCTTACCATCCTCAAACTAGTGGGCAAGTTGAGGTGTCAAATAGGGAGATCAAACAGATTTTGTCAAAAACAATGAACGCTAGTAGAACGGACTGGTCAATGAGGCTTGATGATGCTCTTTGGGCCTACCGGACAGCATATAAGACTCCCATAGGTATGTCCCCATACCAACTTATATATGGGAAAGCTTGTCACCTACCGGTTGAATTAGAGCACAAAGCCATGTGGGCTATGAAGAAGTTGAAAATGGATTGGAATGAAGCTGTAGAACAGAGGTTAAATGGGTTGAATGAACTCGAAGAATTTCAGCTAAAAGCTTATGAAAGTTCAGCCCTCTACAAAGAAAAGATGAAGAAATACCATGACCAGAAGATTGAGAAACGCGATTTTATAATTGGGGATTTGGTGCTTTCATTCAATTCTAGGTTGCGTTTGTTTCCGAGCAAGCTCAAGTCCAAATGGACTGGCCCTTACTTGATCACCCAACTATTCCCTCACGGAGCGGTTGAGTTGGAAAATAAGGAGGGTGTGCAGTTTAAGGTGAACGGACAACGAATAAAAATCTATTTGGGGCATGCTGAATCGGCGAATGAAGTGATCGAGGCATACCATCTTGATGAAGTCTGAGTAATCGAGTATCCTCCGTCGTGCCGCGACGTTAAATCAAGCGCAGGTTGGGAGGCAACCCAATATGTATCCTCTAAGCCAACTATAGTTTTTTTTCTAGTAATAGTCGCATTTTCTTTGTTTTTCGTTTTGTTAGAAGTGTTGGCTAGAGCATAGTTTAGGGTCCGTGTCCACTAAGTCTCCAGTCAAACACATAGAGAATAGCTTAATGGGTGTTAACTTTGCAGGTAGCATATCACCAGAAAAATCTGCAGAAATTGGTCTGAAAAACTCAATGACGGATCCATCGACGGACCGTCACGCTTGCAACGGACCGTCACAGGAATCCGTCATGCCAGGCAAGTTTGTCTATTTTTTTAAAATTAGGGCACCCGCGACGGAACCCACGACGGACCATCACACGTGTGATGGACCGTCGTCGGGGACTCGTCGCGTCATTAACCAGCAACCCGACCCGACCCGGCTGGGGAATTTTAAAAGTTTTAAACCTTTTAAACTCCCCACCCCTTCACTTAAACCGTTTCTTTCCCTCTTTCTCCCATTTCCTCCCTTTTCAACTTCCTTACACTCTCATCCTCTTCCATATCAATTGATCCACCATCACTTCCCCATATTCCCACACTCTCATCATCCCCTTCCCACAATCTTCTATTTGCTGGTCAGAGTCTTCTGCTGTGTTTCTGCTCTATCTAGTTGTGTGCCTCACCTGTTTGTTTCTTCTCCACTTCTCAAGGTCTAAGGTATGTGTTTCTGATCTCTACCCATTTACACTACATTATTGTTTTTAATTACTAGTGGCCTGTTTTTTTTTGTTGGGCTTTTGATTTTTGACTACTTTTTGAATGCTAAATACCTTATGACATGCTTTAAAGACCCACACTGATAAATAAAATTGATGTGGGTAGTGGGTTAACCGAATCAAAGCAGGGGTATATGTTTTTGAAAACTTGTCTGACCTAGGTTGATAGTCCCCCGAATTGACATGTTAAAACTCGAGAAAATAGTGCTTTAGCATTGCTAGTTTCCTGGGTATTTGGGTTAGAAATATGTGGGTTACTATCAAGCCTTTAGTTTGGACTCACAGGAATTGATTGTGGCATCCTCAGTTCTATCACTGAATGACAGAACGAGAGCCCGTCGACGGACCATCGTGGGTCCGTCAAACACCCCACTATTTGTTTTCCCTAAGTGTCCACTGACGGACCTATACGACGGACCTTCGTACCCACGACGGTCCGTCCTGCAGAACCGTCATGGTTGTCAGAGACCCCAGTCTTAAGGATCTCCAACTTTTTCTAAGTGTCCAATTACGGACCTATACGATGGACCGTCGTACCCACGACGGTCCGTCCTGCACAACCGTCATGACGGTCAGAGATCCCTCCCCTAAGGGTCTCCAACTTTTTCTAAGTGTCCACTGACGGACCTATACTACGGACCGTCGTACCCACGACGGTACGTCCTGCACAACCGTCATGGTTGTCAGAGACCCCAGTCCTAAGGGTCTCCAACTTTTTCTAAGTGTCCAATTACGGACCTATACGATGGACCGTCGTACCCACGACGGTCCGCCTGCACAACCGTCATGACGGTCAGAGACCCCACTCCTAAGGGTCTCCATACCTTTTCCAAGTGTCTCATGATAGACCTCCACGACGGCCCATCATAGCCACGATGGTCCGTCCTGCTTATCCGTCATGACTTTCAGAGACTTTCCTTCACAGGTCTCCAAATAAATAATGTTAAGTAATTCGTGACGGACCCCCATGAGGGTCCGTCGTACTCACGACGGACCGTCAACTGGTCCTTCGTGTTTCACTGCTACTTCAGAGATGTCATTACAACTTTGATCTTATGTGTATTTTGTTTCGTTTTTGCTTGTCTTGTTTGCTCCTTCTAGTACTAATAATGATTCTTTACTGGTACTATCTCTCATGGCACCGAAACAAGATCGAGTTTACGCACGTGGCCGTTCAAAGTTCGTCGCCCCGTCTGCCCGACTGGTTATAGGCTCTGATGATGAGCATGATCTCGAGTACATGCCCCCAGGCACTACCACTCCAGTACGAGCTGCACGTGCAACCAGAGCCACGCCCAAGAAGGTGGCATCCGACGTAGTCACTGCCTCCCAGTCTGATGAGGAGTGCACACTGACCGGCATACCTTCTGGGTCAGCTGCACAAGACGAAGGAGCATCTGGCTCCTTAGGAGTCTCTTGGTCGGAGGAAGCCTCTGGGTCCGCAGAAGCCTCTACACCCACCACAGCTGCACAGTCTGCCTCGTCTGAAGAGGCTGACAGTACTGATTCCACTCCAGGCTCACCGACTGGAGTTCCCGCCCCGGTTGCCGACCAACCCAACCGGTGGTGTGTTGATGGGCAATACCAAGTGTATTCAAACGCCAAGCTGCTAAATGATAAGGGCGTCATGACACGGACCCTTACACTAGAGAGGCGGGTGCTTACGGGAAGTCTCCCCATCATGCCGAATATCCACACGCTCTTCACCAGACACCGGCTAGAGTGGACGGCTCGTTCTTTGGGCCGATACAGTGAGGAGTTGGTCCGAGAATTTTATGCCTCTTATGTGGATACTCTCCGATCACAGATCGATAGGCGGGCTGCCCCCGCCAAACAGGCCCCGTTTGATCACATCAGAGTCCGCGGCATACAGGTCGACATCTCCCAGTCAGCCATCCGCCGATATCTGTACGGCGAGGATGTTGATGCCACCAGGACCCCTCTCACCGCTGAGTTCGACTACCGATGGCAAATTATTAAAGAGGGCCGGTTCTTGCGTGAGCCATCGCTGAGAGAGACCACCAAGAGGTGGATGGCCCAGCACTTATCTATTGATGGAGAGGCTGCAGATTGGGTAATGGAGCCGAAGGAAGCCATCAGGAAGGCTAACTTGACCTTCATGACTAAGTTTCTATGGTTGATTGTCCGCCATTGCCTCTCCCCCACTGCTGTAGATAATATAGTTACATGGGATCGCGCAGTTCTGATGGCAGCAATAATGGCAGGGTTTGAGGTTGACTTCGCTTGGCTTCTTCAGGCGGTCATGCACGAGAGGGATTTCAAGGTCACCACTACTTACCCTTTTCCGTGCATGGTGTTTTCCTTATGCAGGTCCGCAGGTGTGCCCATCTGGCACATTGATCAGCTCAAGACCCCGCAGGGCAATGTTGATATCGACCTCATCAGGGATGAGGCCAATGAGTTGGCTCCATGCAGAGGGCCCCGCCCAGAGGTGCCTCCACTTGGTGAGAACCTGGCAGATACTGAAGCGCATGCTCAAGCGGCTACCCAGGCTGCTTCTGCACCCACTGACACTACACCGGTCGAGTCTATCCCGGGTAGTAGCACTGCCCTGAGCTCCTCTCGCTCAGCCCCTTCTACCGCTCTGGTCCCACTTGCTAGGGTCCAGAAATTAGAGGCTCAGATGGCCACACTTCTGCATCACATCCAGCCTTGGATGCAAAGGTCTATTGCTGAGGCGAAGGAGCGCATGGAGCGTAAGATGGCACCGCACACAGAGAGGAAGATCTCGGAGGTTCATCAGCGCTTAGACGTTTTTGAGTTGCGGGTGCTAGCCCGGCTAGCCCCTCTGGTGGACGTGTCGACCCTTCAGGCTGCGGTTGAGAGTTTGCGAGTGGATCTTGATACGATCCTAGAGGCTACCTGAGTCTGAGGCCCCTTCTGCAGAGCCTGCTGAGGACACAGTGATGGCTGCTTTATTAGCCACTTCTGATATTCCACCACCTCCCCCACGAGAGCATGCCAAGAGGCGCAGGGGTCAAGAGGAGGATGAGGCTAGGGCGAGGAAGAAGGAGCGCCGTGATATGGAGGCTACGAGGAGAGCCTCGATTCCTGATGAGGAGGTCCGTACATTGAGGGCTGTAAAGTTAGCTGCCGGGGCATCTAGCTCCGGAGTTGTGGAGACAGTGAGAGGCACTACTGATAGTGCTGTTGCTGTTGAGGACACTACTGAGGGTGTCCATACTACGGAGGGAGTGGGTTTCGGGGAACCGGACCCACCAGCTTGCTGATCGCCGACGCTTTGCGCCTCAGGTTTGCTTCACCTACCATTCACGTATTTTAGTTTTTTTATGCATTGGGGACAATTGCATATCTTTTTTGTTGGGGGTGGGGTAAATGGAAAGTGAATGTTAGGGTGAAGTCTGAGTAGCCCAATTCGCGATCCTCTCTTGGATTTTCTTTCCTGTGTTCTTTTTCCCCAAGAGACAGATTACTGTTGAACCGGCATGTTTATATCTTGTGTACATAGTATAACTCTGAAGCATGATGGCTAAAACTGAAATGATATCCCGATGTAATGAATATGATGCAATGACTAGGCATAGTAATTGATAAATGTGTGGCTCTAAGCATGACATAGAGATACACTACTGCATGACCCTGAATCTAAGACTCGAACTAGGTGTCTGATAATCTGGTAGTGTAACGAGATGTCAAGTGAGTGTGAGGAAAATTCGAATGATCCACCATTGATACTGAGCTAGAACTTGCCTGGTTAGTCTTGCTGAAAGTAAGCCGAAATAAACAATTAGGAAAGGATCATAGGCCCTTGTTCGAAATAGTCAATCTTGAGCCTAAAAATAACAGAAAACCAAATGAAGTTAATCCCTTTTTGATCCAAATGAATTGAGCTTAAAATAGATCTTTCTTTTTCACCCCAAATGATCTTCTCTGAGAACAATGTGTTGGCCCTGGTCCCTCCTTGGACATGTGCACCTCAGTTTATGCCAAAAGCATAAGTTGAGGGTGGCTAATGCAGAAAGCAACCTTATTTTGGCCCTGACCCAACCATGGGTATTGTGAACCTTGACTCATGGCAAAATCATGAGTTGAGGGTGGCTGTTATAAGAAAAACCCCGGAAAATGGGGTTGAAAGAATAAAGAGGAAGAAAGAACAAAACAGAAGTGAGTATAAAAATAAAATAAAAAATATATATATATATATATATAATATAAAAAATAAAAAAAAAGTATACATATGAAACAAAATAAACACAAGAAAAGAGAAAAGTCACTTACACATAAGGATAAGAAAGGGAAAACAGCAAGGTGAAAAGAAAATTGAGAAATAGGGCGAAATAAAATGATAAAAAGGTGGTACGCTTAGCCGATATGTCAAGGAGGGCAACAAGTCACTAAAGTATACCTAAATATACCCTACCTGACCCTGAGCCTATGCTACAAGCTAAGAAAGTCCTATCGTGATCCTAAGAGTTGTATGGCGAACTTAAAGCAGTGAAAATAAGGGCAAGCTTATGGCAATATGTATAAATGAATTGTGAATTTGTTCTAAGAGTGAGTGTTGAAAAGTAATCCTTATACTCAAACTGAAATCATTGTGTGAAAAATGAGGATATTATTTTGAAGAGAGGACACTAGTTGCAATACCGAAAATATTAGCACCTCGGTGAGAAATTAAAGAGGATAGGTGTCATTGCATAGTGAGTCTGTGTCATGGTCTGATTCCACATAATTCAAGCCTAATAGTGATAACATGCATGAACATAATGAGAATGATCGGGATTGATAGCCAAATGATTGCGAAAGCTAAAATGTGGATACTCTTGTACAAAGATTTTGTAATGAGTCAGAGTGCGTCGCTTGAGGACAAACAACGAATTTAAGTTGAGGGTGTTGATGTACCGCGGTTTCACGGTACTTTCAATGCTTTTCTCTTAAGTTTAGTGTGTGTCTAAAGCCTTTTTGTATTGATTTTTATGTAGGTTTCTCTTTATTTTGCAGGAAATCTGTCCAAAGATAAACGCAAGAGTTTTTGAGCAAGAAATGCAGAAGAGACCACCTACAGAGCTTATGACGGTCCATCGAGGCTGTGACGGTCCGTAGGTGGCATCGTAGTGAGGAGAGAAGCTGATGAAGGAAGATGGGGAAGTCTGACGAAGTGTGGGACTACGGAAGTTCATGACGGACCGTTATAGCCATGACGGTCCATGCTGCTTGTTCGTCATGATGATCAGAGAGTAGTCCCAGTACCTAATTCCAAGAAGTTAAGTATTATGAAACAGAGCCCCTCGATGGACCGTCGTGCTTGAAACGGTCTGTCATACCTGTCCGTCGAGGGTAAGGAAGAAAGCAGAAGAAGAATTTGTGAAGTATGGGACGACGGAGGCCATGACGGTCCATCGTACCCACGACGGTCCGTCACGAGGTCCGTCGACTCAGACGCGTTTGGACAGATTTTTATTAATTAGAATTCTTCTTTTATTAGGTTTTGTTTTATTATAAATAGTTCGAAAAACCTCGTCTTTGGGGTTAGACTCTTGGATATTTTTCAGTACTCTTGTTTTAGTGTTTGAACTATTGATTTTGGTATTTGATATACTTTTTCTGGAATCGATTGTTGGTGTTTTTGTTGATTAATCAATTGAATTTCTAGATTTTATTCAATCTCATCAAAGTAAGTGCATGAATTGTTACATTATCAATATGAATTGTGTGATTATGACCATGGGTAACTAAACTCCATAATTAGGGTTGTGGGAACCATGGGTAAATAACAAGGTAAAATCTAGCTAAAATAACAAGTCTAGAATAGTGTCTTGCATGTATTGATAATTCTTTCGTTTAGAAGTCTTTTTAACGGATGGCCAACGTTAGAACTCGCCTTAATGCTACTTGCCGGACCAAGGAGGTAGATAATAGGAAAAGAATTATCAACGTAGATTTAGTGTATACTATCTAATAGGCTAGTGTTGGTTGGTACGTAGTAACAACTTCGTCAAATATCGATTACGATGCTTAATATGAGGTAAAGATAAGGTTTAGTAAAGCAACACACGTAGCCGGACCAAGGTGCGGAGTGAAATTCTCTAGATGCCGGACCAAGGATTTAGAGATACCTAACTTATCACTTTGCATGCAAGATATTAGGAAAGAATTGTTATAGTTAGAATTACCGAGTTAGAAGCCTGTGGGGAACACGTAAGCCCTAGTTAATCTCATCACTTGATTAAAACTTCAATACTTAAATCTGTTAGTTGATTACTTTAACTTAGTTAATTGTTTTTATTAATTAAAACCCCCCTTTTTAGTTAATTGTTTTATGGGAAAATAGTTGACTAAATAGCAGTAATAATAGAATAAAGTTAAGTTTGAACCATTTTCCTCGTGGGATCGACCCTAACCTCATTAGTTGGGTTCTCTACTTGATACGACCGCTTTTACTTCTTATTTGAGAAGTAAGTTTGAGCGTATCAGGGAACAACTTGAAATAATACAAACAAAGTTAGCTTGACCTTTGTTAGCTCAAGTAGACAATTATTTTTTTATAAGCTACTCACATTATTGATCTCATCTATCAATAAACAAGTTGTAGATACCATTCTTAACCCGCTCTCTTTTTATACGTAAGCTAACAAAACTTATTCTTGCAATAGAAGTCGATTCAGATGTAACAAATGCAGTAAAAGAGAAACGTTTTTCTAGATTAGAAGATGAGAAGAGGAAGGTGTAAAAAAAATATATCAATAACATTTACATGATCAATACGGTTGCATAGGCTCAGTTTTTTCGAAAGCAGATTGAGAATGAATCACCTTGGTTCATGATGAAAGCATATTTGGTGTTGTAAAATAGTATATTGGAGAGTTGCTCATATACATAGAGATTTTAAGGGTATAGTTATAACCTGTTTTGAAAATCGAGCAAGAGCTGGCAATAACAACATTATCCTGAAATGTAGATATTGGCTCAACAGGATCCATGGAACTTGCTCAAATGAAGGTGGTTACTTGCTGTCTCTTGCTTTTCACGCGCTTTCCGCCATAGACATATCGACATACATTTTACGGTGTTTAGCATGCTTGTCACTACTTTCTGCCATTTTATCTATGTTTTTTCCTTTTTGCAAGGATCTTTCGTTAACAAAATGTGATTGTTTCAAGTATTCAGTAATGGAGCCATTCAAAAGGAGAAATATAACACTTGTAATAATCAAGAAAAAAATATATCTAAGGCATCAAGAACTAAAATATAGAAGTATATATATTTCTTTAACAAAGACATTAAGGTTTGCATTCACAGGCAAAAGACATCCTGATTCTTGCCTACGAAAGAAGGAAAAACACTTGTGAACAATTGTAAAAGTTATCAATAAGGAGATTCATCGTGTCAAGACATATAGTTACTTAAACGTATATAGTAGAAAGAGACATTGTTAATCACAACAAGGATCTAAACCTTACGACTATATTAGAACAAATACAAAGTCTAATTCACTCAAGAAGTATCTCAAACACTTACAAATTAGTAAATTATTATTAAAAAAAAAAAGAAGCAATCTATAACATCAAAAAATGGATAAGATGGCATGGAGGTGGTTATCCACATAGAATAAATATATATATATATATATATACACACACATATGTTAGACACTAAAACAGAATAAGGCACGCATGAAAAGTATGTATTAGATTGTGATAATACTATCGCTACTTCTAGTACGAACAATACACCAATGATTTGCGGAATTTCAGCCTATTCAAAAATCAAGAAATGCCTAATCCACATTGCGAAAGTAAGAAGTTTGATTGGAAAAATTATATTAAACTTTCAATTCATTTAAGTGATATAACTATGAGTGTAAGATCATGTTTTTACTTATACCAGCTACTAATAGTTTCTTACTTTGTCTAGACACATTTCTGTTAATTTTCCTCTTCATCAGTAGCAAGACAATAACTTTGTATCCTTAAGCTCCTCAGACACACCCAAATCTTCTATCAATCAAAATGGAGCAGAACAAAGCGACTGGACAACTACTAACAAAGGAGATAAAATGAGGAATGAGAGAAAAAGAAATCACAATAACGGATAGGAAAGAATATACATGTTACCGAATCCCTAATTGTAATAACTGCAAATCCTTAACTTCAACCTGCGCCGTGAAATAATTGTAGAATGAATTTAGTATTTTTTGTAATTTGTATTCATCAAACAACATTTGTTATACTATTTGGCCTTATCTATATAGACAATTAAGTTGGTCCCAAAATTAAAGGTTGCTAACTTTTCTTTTCAAAGAGGTCGTGCCAAAATACACATTGACAATAGAAATTCTGATAAACAAAAGGTTACTGCATCTTACAAAACACAATAAAAATGTGAAAGAAATCAAGAATAGAACACCAAAAATCATAATCACTCAACCAAAATCATAACGATATCGTACCAAAATACACATTGACAATAGGAATTCTGATAAACAAAAGGTTACTGCATCTAAGAAAACATAATAAAATGTAAAAGAAATCAAGAATAGAACACCAAAAACCATAATCACTCAACCAAAATCATAACGATAAAAATTATTGCGACTCCAAAACACAAAAAAAAACGAACATCACAAAAATCCAGAAAATTAATTCAGATGGAAAAAAACCATATATGAATGGAGGAAGTTGAAAAGAATTTTGATAAAGAAAATCAAACTAAAATAAAGCACAAAGTAAATTGGAAGACCAAACTAATACTACATGTAACAAAAGACAACCAAAATCTACTGCATGTGAAAATATATGGATTTTTCATATATAAACAGAGGATGACAAGCTAATATATGTCATCGTTTTCGGTTAAGCTCAAACAAACACAAACTACTCAAAGATACAAACTTTGAAAGGGAAACAAAAAACCCATTTAGGCACGAAATGAAATTCCACCATATTAAAAATGAAATCCAATTTCATTCTTGTTTCACACCATACAGAGAGCTTTAATTTTATTTTTTAAAAAAAGGTTCTTACATTGGCAATAGAATCCAATTGACTTATAAACCTCCGTACCACACATACCCAAATCAAATTTCATATATTCACACACCTAAATCAACTTAATCACCCAACCAAAAGGATAATCCAACATCAATAACAATCCCAAAAGAAAAAATAAGGGAACATTCACACACCCAAATCAAATTTGGAACTTCAACTTTGATGAAAAGGAAGATGACGGAAAAAAAAGCTTCACATACCCAAATTAAATTTGGCATATTTACACATCTAAATCAAACTTAATCACCCAACCAAAAGGATAATCCAACATCAATAAGAATCTCAAATGGGAAAGAAGGGAACATTCTCACACACACAGTCAAATCAAATTTGGAACTTCAACTTTGATGAAAAGAAAGATGACGGAAAAAGACAAGCTTAATTGAAACATGCATAATCTTACCTGGTAAATGTTGAAGAGAAGAAGTGAACTTTGATGTGGAAACAATGATATGAAGCATAGAAGGAAGACATAGAGGGACACATGCATATATTGATATCAACATAGGAAGACACGTTGAAATAGGAAATTAAAAAGACAAAAATTGATTAAATAACAAGAAGACACCTAGCTATTATAGAGAATTGAAAAGACAAAAGTGCACCTAAAAAATGAAGCAAGCATGTTGAACTATCCTTTTCTAATATAAGAGAAATTTGTCTTCTTATTTATTTCTTTTAATAATTTTGAGTCTAAAATTTCCTATTTACGCTCCTTTAGAGAATGAAATTAAGCATTTGTTCCAACTTGACTATTAGATAGCCGGTCGAATGAGTTTGAAAATTTTGTGTTTTATTGAATTTAAGTATTGAGTTGATAATATTTGTAAATAAAAAAGTTTAGTTGACAATTCTAGTCAAGTATAGAAATGTGTTATTTTGACGCTTTTTATTTATTTTTTAATTTAAAGATATTAAAATTAAAAGAGTAAAAATATTTTAAAAGATAAAATAACATTAGTATAAAATATGTTATTTTCCTATTCTGGCCAAAAGAATTCTTGCTACTCAAAATGAAGTACAACTCAGAAGAGGATCCGAGCAAAGAAAGCGTCAAACTTTAGGTATTGTGTCTAAGACTAATTATTGAAGAATTATGCATGACATTTCCAGTAGAAACCATATTTTTGCTCGAGAAGGCAAAGTTCCAATATAACCCCACAAGGTACTTTAACATTTAAGTACACACAACTAAGATGTTGAAGACAAAACAACTTCTCACTTACTTTGCTTCTTGCTTAAAAAAGAAAACAATCAAATTCTTTCTTTACTTTTTCTCAGATATGCATTTCAATATACACATGAGGAGCTTGCTTAATTATGAATTGGAACATGTAAGTAAAGCTCAATACTATTTACTACTACCAAATGTTGCATTAACTTCTCCTGAAATTCATTTCCACTTGTCTTCTTGCTCTATAACATGATCTTGGTATGAAAATTCACAAGTATGTATAATTCAAAGTCCTCTCAATTATGCTGCCTTCCAAACCTCACGAAGAAGTCCATACCTCGTATTTGATCCAATCAAACCTGTTTCTTCCTTTTCTTTATCTTTTCCATTTTCTGCAGAAGCTGATGATGATGCCATTTTATCAATAATACATGCAAGAGGAGAATTTATTTCCTCCAGTTCCTCATCGCTTGTGTATCCCTTCCTTTGTATAGCAGAAGCACTCCGAGATAGGTGACACTTCCCCTCAATTTCTGCAACTTTTTCTGCAACGTCCACGGCTACAGGAGGTGTATATACAACTGGGGCGGCAGGGTAGGGGAAGCTGTTTGAAGAGTCCCCTCCTGATAATCGACGTGCTATGATGCACTGCACACATAAGTTATCTGAGATAAGATTCTTCACAACAGAAATACCTTTGCGAATGTTGTTTAATATCCAAGAAAGGAGTACTTGGTTGTATCGGTCAGTTGATCAAATTGTTTCCATTTTCATCATTATTGTTATCACGGTGTCTTTGTTTCAAAGTTGTAGTGAAGATAAACAGTCATAAAAATCCAAAATTTGAACTAGCTAAGAGTAGCCAAACCTCAGCATTGAGAGCTTCTAATACAGCACCAGGGACAGGATCAGGACAAAACTCATCTGGAGAGAAGTTGCAGAGTATTCGCTTAACCAATGGAAGACTGATAGATGGGCATACCTGGAGCAACATTTAAAATTTTCATCAAATACAGAATGAAGTAGGACTATTGATCTCTAACATATTTGGCGAAACCAAAAGTTGTACCTCCATTCTGATTGTGCGGTCCATGAGCATGTCTTTGGGAAGCATGAGAAGATCACTTAAGGCATTGAGAAGATAGAAATGTTCAAGTTGATTTCCACCTTTTCTATGATCATCTCCAGAGCTGTCTTCTTCATTTTTCCTAGAATCTTCAGCATCCATGCCAAACAAATCAGTAAGACATCTTGACCAATTGCCAACCTGCGAGAAAAGATGTACTATCAATACCAAGAGCATGAACCAATGATCATAAGATCATTAAGGTTTTCAGAGCACGTAGCGCATTGTTGACAATTTGGCAGAGAAAAGTGCAGGTCCCAAGAACAGAGAAAAAGATCCCATGAAGAGCAAGCAGCTTTACTTTGCCCAGAAGACAGAAACGGAAGACCTTCCAAAAAACATTTACAGGAATTTGCAAACAAGTTAATAGTGACTAATACTTACAGAGTTTTTCAGTTGTGCACCGGACCCAAAACTCAAATCTCCGGCTGGAATAGGCAACACCTTGGAGTCAACTATTGGATCAGATATGGGATCAGTTGGGATCTCATGAGCTGACTCACGAAGAATTGCATTGAACATAGCAACATCCAATCTGGCAACACAGTGTTCAATCACCTGAAAAGGTACATATATGGAGGCGTAAAACTTTCAGACTAACAAGTCAAACTAAAACTTATCTCAGGCAGCTTTAAAAAAAATACAGATACAATGGAAGTGCAAGAGTACTATGCGATTTTCCTTGATCACCTGCATCTGAAACTCGGGGAGATAGAAGTGTGGTAAAAATACAGCAAATGAAAAGTAGAAACACTGGAGAATACTTACCCTTCTAGCCAAAACAGGCAAGCAACCACATTCATGGCTTCCAGCTCGTACAGGACATAGTCTCTTCAAAGCCTCCTGGAAAGCATGCATCCATAGGTTAATGGAGAAGTTCCCTTGCTGCTGGTCACCCAAAGCAGGCCCTAATAACCTCCCAACAGATTTGCTTGTCATTGGATCATCCATAGGAGATTGCATATTGGGAGTGAAGGTCTGAAGCCAAATTGATCAATCAGTTACAAAAGGAGAATATATTAAGTACTTAAACTTAAGATATTAATTACTTGAACACCTTTTTAATGATGACATGTTTGGATAAATCATATAATTACCATGTAGAACAGAACATAAAAGGTTTACCTATTTGTTGCAGTAAAATAGGATTTGCTCTTAATTAGTGTTCTATACACGTCAAGTCCTAATTGAGAACTTTGGTATAACAGGCAGCAAAGTACAGTTGATTACCTGCCACCATATTGATTCAACTATCCGCGAGAAAATCCAGGATTCTACTCTCTCTAAAGCAGCTGTAAAAGTTCTTGTTTCTTGCCAATCATCAAAAAACTTCAAGAGGTCATTCTTACTTGACTGTTTGCTTCCTGGATATGTCTTCCATTGTAATGAGGAAACCTTTGATTCAGTTTTATTTCCTCCTCCATTTGGCTCGGTAATTGTTACCAATGAGCTTGAGCTACAGGAACTTCCAAATGCTTGAGAAATGATTACCCTCAGAACAACAGCATTTGACAGCCAAAATGTTAACCTTCATGAGAAGGGAAGACAAACGTTAGGTTCATAAGAAGTACAAAAGTAACACATGATCCAATAAATGAAAGTATTAACATACCTTGCCACATCGTTACCACATGACTTGGCAACTAATACAAGGCCGGAAACAGTGTTTTTAGCAACTGTAGCTCGTTTGTCTTGAGACCAGTATTTACATGCATGAAGATAGAGTCTAGAAAGGCGCCTGGCCGGTGTGTGCAGCTTATGTGCAGAACTTCCATGCTCAGATACCACTGAGTAAAGAGCAATTTCAAGGGCAGCAACTTCTCTCAACTCTTCCTCAAGTTTCTCAAGCCTTGATTCCATTTCTCCAATCTTTTGTTCTAAAAGTGCTTTATCTTCTTGCTCACAGTTATCCTCGGTGTTGACTGTTTCATCATCACTTCCAACACTTTGAGCACTAACTGAAGTCTCATCCAAAATGTCTGCTTGTTCTACCTCTTTAACAAGTTCTTCATCACCTTCTTCTGAGGAATCTGATAGAGATCTGGGATGGACTTTCATATTTTTAGAGTTATCATTGACACTCTTGGATGTCATTTTAGATGGATCCTTTTTAGGTGCTTTGGCTTTGTTTGCTGTACTTTTTGATGCCTTACTCTGTGAATTGCTTGCTTTCCGATCAGATTTAGCTCGTTGTACCTGTGGCGAATTATTCCCTTCAGTTTTTGCAAGCTTTCTAGAGACCTTTACAGTCAAAGCTCTTTCTACATTTTCATCTTCAGCTATTTGTGGATCCCCTTGAGATGAAACTGAATCATTTATCGTCTCAATATCTGATTCCTCTTCCGCTCCTTCTTTGGGTTCACTCTCCATATCACTAGAACGGTCATTGATTTTATCCTTTCCATGTTTGTCAACCATTTTACATGTTTTTGGTTGCTGGGTTGCTTCCTCAGACCTGTAGACATCATCGACATAATCTATAACCACATTTTCATAAACTTCAGTGGGCTCTGTACCCGTGTTTGGGTCACTTAATAAGACACTGGACTCTGGTCTAGGAAGTGGAGCTTTATGATCAGTCTCTTTTGCTTTCGATGTTTTGCCAATACTCTTTTCCTGTTGTTTGTAGTCTTTTTTCTCTGTCTTCACCGCACGTTTTGCTTGCTTAGTGTTTAGACCCTGCTTCCGTTCAATTTCCTTCATGCTCAAAATACTTCACCTATTACTCTGTAGTTAAAAAAAAAAAAAGCATAATAAGCTAGGAAACAGATAATCCATTGAGAAGACTATACATTGTGAATACGCCAGACAGCGACTACAAACTACACTTTGATATAAGAGCTTTTAATTATAAGAGTTTGTGAGCCTAATAGCTAACAAATTCATGGAAAAGCTAAATAATTTCCAGCTTGTATGTTTTAGTTGACTGTCTAGAATTAACAAAGGAGTAGGAATGAAGTTGAATCAACCATTTTATTTTATTTTTGTATCTTCACTTTTTTTGTTCATAAGCCTAACAGTAGAGAATTAATGCGCTTTTTGTTTTTGTTTCAAATGTAAGACGATCAATCTAACATAAGAATGACATTCAAAGAGAGGCCAGTCAAGAGGTAAGACTAGAGTCAAATCTTTGAGTAATTTTAGGATAGATCTTGAAAACAAAAACGATGAAAAAATAGTGTGATTCAACTGAATCTGATATGACTAGTTATAAAAAAAATCCACAAGTCAAATTCTATTAGTAGCCTTTTTCAATTTCAATTTGAAGATGAAAAAAAGAAAAAAAAAACAAGAGACAGAAAAGGATAAGTGCAATAGAGAAGATCAAATTTATTTATGAACAAACAAATAGAGGAAAAGAAGAAAATTTTAGGGGGAAGACGGTTACAGGATCGTGGAGGAGGAGGAGGAGGAGGGGTAACTGTCAACGATCTCCAAATATATATAAAATTGAAGAAGAAAATGTAAGCAATCAGAGATCTATAATGCACATCATTCAATTCAAACTACAATTTTATTCGGATAAAACAGCGAGAATGAAAATTGCAAAACAGCAACAAAACATCACCTTCACTGATTGCCGACGAAATAACTGGAAAAAAGAATGCTTCAAAATTCATAAACTGAAAACAGAGAATTAACTTACCCACTTCTATTAACTATTTTAATCTGCCGATATTCAATGAAACTGCACAATAATTGCAACAATGTGAAGAGAAGTGGGGATTATGTGAAGCTTCTAATTAAGTAATAATAATAATTATTTGGTTGATTATATTAGTAATTAAGATTACAGGAATCAACTTATAAAGGGGTTGTCGGTGCAGGGAAAGTGACCGGTGGTTTCCGGTTACGTTACGCGTCCCGCCATCATTACTCTCAAATCCATACTGCCAAATATCATAAAAATGACTCCACATTTTCTTTTATATTTATCCTTAATTAATTGTTCATTTTGATAAATCATTAATGTATTATATCTTCAATTAATTACTTTGAAAAAAAGATATAATTTTTTTGAAAATTTTATATTTTTAATTCATCTATTTCATAATCAATTAGGATAAAATAGTAAAATTATTATGTAAATTATTATTTTCTTAATAGGTATGTCAATTTAAAAGTGGACAAGTAATTAGAGACAAAGATAGTACTACTATTCTCTCTGTTACTAATTACTTATTTATTTTTTTTCTTTTTTATTTGTACATTTTCACAAATAAAGAAATAATAATTTATTTGTTTATTATACCTTTAATTAATTAATTTTGAAAATTTTAAAATTTTAATTTATCAATCTTATAATAATAAAGAAAAAATAGTAAATTTACTATGTTAATTATTATTTTCTTAATAGATATGTTAATTTAAAATTAAATAAATAATTAGAGACGAACAAACCATTATCTTATTTGCTTTTAATATTACGTTTTTTAAGGAAAACAAAACTGTGAAATTTAGACAAACGTTGACTAGAAGATGAACGGGGTAGAAAAACTATTTCTGCCCCTTAAATTGTTGTTAGATTTCGTGTTATGTGCAATTAAGATTTTAATATTTTAAATGCATTAATATAATTACTTATCGGGATAAGAGAGAAAAAGGTTCATTCATTTTGTGAGTATGATGATTTATAATCGCATAAATATCTATTATTTATTTTAGATTAAAAAAATTTTTAATTTTTGTGTCAAGTCAAAATAACTAATATAAAATGAGATTAAAAAAATAGTTATTTGTTTGGCATTCTGCAATGAAAGAATATCTTGTCATTTTTTTTTAAAAAAAAATGTATAATACATAAACATGACTCTTAACTTGGTTTTAGCGAACAGATTTGTCCTCCAACTTTGAATGTGTACAAATAGACACTTAAATTTGTATAAATTGAACAAGTAGACATAAATGTTTTACATGACACAATACACATAGAACGACATGTAGAACACAAAATTCTCATGTTAGGTGTCATGTAGGACGAATGTGTCCATTTTCTCATTTTATACAAGTTTAAAGAGGAAATGATCAAAATAATCCATCTTCTTTTGATTAAGGCTCAAAGTGATTCTTGAATTTTCACATGGAGCACTAATAGTCCCTCATGTTTCCAATATTGGTGCACTTTTGGTCCTCATTCAAAATTTTACCTATTTTTTATGATTTTATCCATAACGTATGTATGGAATGTGCAATCATCATTTCATATATTTAGTAGAAATAAGAACTCCATATGAAAAAATGTGAGAAGAAAAACACTTTGTTTTGTTTTGTAGAAATCGTATTGCAGGTAAAGTCGAGAGGTTTATCACGATAATTTCACATGCAATAGTAGAATTTTTTCTTTCTACAAAGTCATATCTTAAGATGTCCTTAGTTTAACTGCAGTAATATTTCTAGTGAACAGAACAAGATGTTTTTCTTATCACCTTCTCTCAGATAGAGTTATTATTTCCACTAAACATATAAAAAGACGATTGGACATTCTTTATATAAAATTCTGGACAAAATTAACGTTTGAAAAATAGGCAAAATTTTAGGGAGGACCAAAAGTGCACCAATATTGCAAACATGAGGGACTATTAGTGCTCCATGTGAAAACTCAAGGATCACTTTGAGCTTTAACCCAAAGATAAGAGACTATTTTGATTCTTTCCTCCAAGTTTAAATATCTACTTGTGCACACCCAAAGTTAAAAGTCATATTTGTCAAATACACCAAATTAAAGGTCATGTTATGCATTATGCCTTTTTAAAAATAGGAATATTTTAGCTTTAGCAGAACTAATAAACAGATCTTAAAACTTGTTGGGTTTTTCCTCTCAGGTACCTTAACTACGTCATTTTCCTATTGAATCATAGAACCACCCATAATTTATTCCTTTTAACACTGTTGGTTGATTTTGTTCGGCTAGTCTATCGTAAATGTCTTCAATCGTGTTCGTATTGTAATAATTTTGATTGAAGGAATGAAGATAAACTGTGTGAATCTCATTTGTTTTCTAATGTGTTCAAATGACTTGAAGTATAACACGATTATTCTCGAATATTTTCATTATCAATCGGACTAATGAATTCTGAAACAACATGAGTATCCTCTATCAATACCCCTCACAAAATTTGATTCCACATCAGCCAACGACGTTTATTTAAAAGGAATAAATTATGGACGATTCAATGATTCAATAGGAAAATATTATAGTTGAGTTACCTGCTGAAAAAAATCCAACAAATTTAGAAATCTATTTATATATTTGACCTTTAGCTTTAGAACATAATTAAAAAAAATTAACAAACTATATTTACACATACAAAACAATATATTATAAAACTTCAACATCACTGTTCAACCACGTTATCATTTCTACGATAACTATTAAATTTAAAATAATATTTCTTTCGTCCTTAATTATTATTCACTTTTAAATTAACACACATATAAGAAAATAATTATTAACATAGTAAATTACTATTTTATACCTATTAATTATGAAATGAATGAATGAAATATTTAAAATTTTCAAAAACTTCTATCATTTTCAAAGTAATTAACAAAGATATATTAGATTAAAATAATAATTTAATTTGTCAAAATAAATAAATAATTAGCAACAGAGGTAGTGATAAAGACTCAAAATAACGCTAACTTAAGCGGAAGAAATGTATTACTCATATCATATTTACCAGAAAAAATTGGTTACGTGAGTTTGGGGAATTTTAAATTAGTTGACTACATTGGGTTGAACAATTCTTTCATGTTTTTTTGGCTTTATCTATATAAGACTAATGAACTTCAAGCTATCAATGCTCATTTTATAAATTTATTATTATTTTTTTAATTACTTGTCTATTTAGCAAATTAAGAAAGAATTAATTTTTTACTTATTATATGCCTAATTAATTAATTTTGAATTATCTATTATCGATATAAGACTAATGAACTTCAAGCTATGAATGCTCATTTTATAAATTTATTATTATTTTTTTACTTAGTTGTCTATTTAGCAAATTAAGAAAGATTTTTTTTACTTATTATATGCCTAATTAATTAATTTTGAAAAGGTAAAACTTCTTGAAAATTTTAATTTTTAAATTCACCATTTTATAATTAATAAGAATAAAATAATAAACTCACTTATTATATGCCTAATTAATTAATTTTGAAAAGGTAAAACTTCTTCAAAATTTTAATTTTTGAATCTATCCATTTCATAATTAATAAGAATAAAATAATAAACTCACTATATAAATTATTATATTTTTAATATGCGTATCAATTCAAAGTGGATAAGTAATTAAGAACCTAGTGAGTATTGTTTTAAAAAGTCCAAACATATCTATTACTATAATTTCTAAGCAATTAATTATCTCCTCCGTCTTTTTTTACTTGAAATTTGTTTGATTCTACACATATTAAGATAACAATAATTGATATATTTTGTTTATCATTTTATTCATATTAATTGATAAAAGTGTTATACATGTTTACTCGTTATATTTTTTAAAGACATTAACTTATAGCATGTTAGACATTGTTGCTAAAAACTGCTTATTTTTAGAAGCGCTTTTTAAAAATAGTTTTCAGAAAAATATTTTTTGAAAAAAACAATTTGTTTTTGAAAAATTCATTTGATAAGTTATTTGTATTTGAATAATTTTCTTTAAAAGTACAGAGTCAAATTACAAAAAATAACAAATATCATTGTGTTTTTAATATTAAGATTATTTTATAAAGAGAAATTACTAATAACATCTAATACAAAAACTTTAACAAAATAATACGTATATTAAGAAAATTAAAAAAATTGTTATTTGTTATTTTTTGCGGGTAAGGGTCTAAATCCGTAAATTAATACATAAAATAATATATAGAATATAGTATATACATAATAATTTAAAACATAAATAAAATAAGAAATTTATTATATAAAAATAAAAAAATAAAAGTCTTCAATAAAAATCATATGATATGTTAATTAATTAATAAGTGATATATAAATATGTACATATGTAAGAGATATTTTACTCTTAAAAAATTAATTTTCTATTTCTGCTTCTACTTTTTTTAAAAAGCAGAGTTTTTTAGTTTCTTCCAAACATCAGAAAAATTGTTTCTGCTTCCATTTAAAAGCAGTTTTAAAATTTTTATCAAACACTTAATTTCTCAAAATAAGTATTTTTTTTCTAAAAAGAACACTTTTGACCTCCCAAAAACAATGTCAAACATGCTCTTAATATTAATAAATTGAGGATATAAGAAGAAGGAAAAAAATATTTTTCCTTGATTTGTGAAAAGGGAAAATCAAATTAGAAAATATTCGACAAATATATAGGAACGAAGGAAGTATAAAAAATATTGCTAGTCCTATTAGTTTTCATACATCTCCTAAATAAACGTAAATATGTTTCACAATTATAATTTTTAAGCACTAAACTATAATAAATGTGGCGAGCTTATTAGTTTTCATGTTTAATATGTTCGATAAAAAAATAGAGTTTCAATAATCAAATCTATGTTCAATGAAATTTTAATATGTTAAAGGTAAAAAAATAAAAAGAAGGTATTTGGATGAGTTATAAGCTCTATAAATTGATATTAGTGATACTGAATTGGTTCATAAGTTAAAAGATTTTGTTTGACATTCACGTTAGAAATTGTTTATTTTTAGAAGCATTTTTGTACGACTTTTTAGCAAAATGCTTTTAGAAAAAAGTAATTTGTGTTTGACTATTTAATTTAAAAAGTGCAGACAATAAAATTCGCGTCGAGAAAACAATAATCAAGAACGGAAGATTATAGCAGTCGATTTATTATTTTAAGTGCGAGTGTTACAATCTCTATGATTTCTCTGAATTCGTCCTTTCAAATATAATTCAAAGGCTTTAAAGCTTGATCTTGAACTTGAAATTTATCTTGATCTTGATCTCTATTTTGATCTTGAACTTGGACTTGGACTTGATCTCTATCTCTATCTTGATCTTGGACTTGAACTTGGACTTGGACTTGGACTTGATCTTGATCTCTATCTTGATCTTGATCTTGGACTTGGGATTTATCTTGAACTTGAACTTGAACTTTATCTTGATCTTGAACTTGAGATTGAGCTTTATCTTGATCTTGACTTCTAGTTGAATCCAAGGACTTCGAGCTTGATCTTGAATCTGACGGTCTTGATCTTTATCGTCTTGATCTTTATCGTTCTTGAATGCTTGAACTCTTGAACTTGTAGAGAAATGTGCAGCTTTTGATCCACGAGCTTTCTCTAACTTCTTGTTAAAATTCTTGGTTCTCTTTTTATTAATTATGAGACCCCTATTTATAGTTTAGAATAGATGAGTTGTGATTGAAATAGGACTCCCTTCGGCCAATCAAATTTAAGTGACATGGCATATAGGCTTTATGGAGCGGGCTTTAATTAAATTCATATTTATTAAATTTAAATATTAAATCAATTATATTAATCCATAATATTTATTTAGACTAATATATTCATTAATTTAATATAATTCGAACAACTTTATAAATTTATATTTAAAAATTTTTAAGTGACTACAAATGCCCCCTTCTTCAAGTCTTATCGAGATATTTTATCTTTCAAAGACTAGGCTTGAAGAATTTGAAGACTTCAACTTGCATAAAAGGAGATTTTGAAGACTTCATCTTGAAACAATTTTATTCATAAGGGTTTGCCCCCATTGAGTCACCACCATTTGGTGCAAGTCTGAAGTTTTATGAAAGATTACTCATAGTTTTAACTCATGTAACAAATCAAGTGGGAACATTTGGTTTTTTGACACTTATGCAACTGAACTTAGATTCTTAGAATATATTCTAAGTGCCTACGTACCTTAATTAAGAGGATGAAATCACAACGTAGTTCTGGAGGAGTGAGTGATTTTTTTTATCGTGTCGTACACAATTTATACTCTTTTGAGCCAGGAGTGACATGGAGTTTAGGCTCGTACCTTAAGGAGCATTTTAACTTGAAGATTTAGCTCAAATTTAAAAGGGTTTATTATATATAATTTAGGCTCGTGTTTCGAGGAACATTTTAACTTGAAGATTTAACTCAAATTTCAAAAGATTTATGATATACAGTTTAGGCTCGTGTCTCAAGGAACATTTTAACTTGAAGATTTAACTCAAATTTAAAGAATTTTATGATATACAATTTAGGCTCGTGTCTCAAGGAGCATTTTAACTTGAACATTTAACTCAAACTTGAAGACTTAAGTGACATACAATTTAAGCTCATGTTTCAAGGAGCATTTCAACTTGAAGATTTAAGTGACATACAATTTAAGATCATGTTTCAAGGAGCATTTCAACTTGAAGATTTAAGTGACATACAATATAAACTCGTGTTTCAAGGAGCATTGTAACTTGCAGTTTAAGTTCATACGATAAGTAGCGTCTAGATATATATTGACTCTTCAAAGTCATCTTCGGATGCAGACTTGCCCCCACTTTGGAGTTCTTCTATATCTTCATCTTCATAAGGTCTATAGACAGGAGATTGTTGATCTTCTCTTAAAGTCATGCTTAATTTCATGTCATGTGCACGAGTTTCCAACTCTTCGAATGTATTGGGCTTTAAACCTTGCAAAATGTAGTGAAGACCCCAATTAATACCTTGGATGCACATTTCAATGCTAGAAAATTCACTAAGGTGATCTTTGCAGTTGAGGCACAGACTTCTCCAGCGATTGATAAAGTCAACAACTAACTCATCTTCACCTTGACGAGCCTTTGTAAGTTCCATCATACTAACGACACGTCTCGTTCTATATAAACGATTAAGGAGCTCTTGCTCTAATTGCTCCCAACTATCTATAGAATTAGGTTCAAGATATGTGTACCAATCAAAGGCATTTTCTCTAAGAGATCGAACAAACTCTTTAACAAGATAATCACCATACGTCCTAGCAGCATTGCAAGTCTCAATAAAGTGTGCTATATGTTGTTTGGGATTTCCTTTGCCATCAAATTGTTGAAGCTTAGGAGGTTGATAACTATCAGATATTTTCAAGTTATCAATCCTTTGTGCATATGACTTTGCATATATCGGAGAAAATTTGGATGAAGACTTAGATTTGTCTTCGATAGCCTTTATGATAAAGTTCTTTAGTTGATCAATTGGAATCGAACCTTCAGCTGAGATATGAATCTCTTTGATCTTTATTTGCTTTACACAAGACTCTCCTTTGTCTTGAATTTTAGAAAGCTTCAGAGGTGATTGCCTTGATCTTCTTTCAATCATGTTATCCATCTTATTTGTTAGCTTGGAAAGTTTAGCATCTTGTTCGTGTGCGTACTTTGTCAAGCCTTCAATTGCTTTAATTAAGCTTGCTAGTTGTTCTTCTATAGTGAAAGACATTTTGATATTCTTTGATGCTTTAAAAGTTGAGATGAGAGGTAGAGATTGTCCCACTGGGTTTGCCAGAATTTATAGACAATAAAATTCGCGTCGAGAAAATAATAATCAAGAACGGAAGATTCTAACAACAATCGATTAATTATTTCAAGCGCGAATGTTACAATCTCTATGATTCCTCTGAATTCACCTTTTCAAATATAAATTCAAGGGCTTCGAAGCTTGTTCTTGAATCTCTAATGAACTTGAACTTTATCTTGATCTTAACTTTTACTTGAATTCAAGAAATTCTAGCTTATTCTTGAATTCGATGATATTGATCTTGATCGTTCTAGAATTTGTGGACAATGAAATTCGCGTCGAAAAAATAATAATCAAGAATGTAAGATTATAACAAAATTGATTTATTATTTTAAGTGCGAGTGTTACAATCTCTATGATTCCTCTGAATGTCTTTTCAAATATAATTCAAAGGTTTTAAAGCTTGATCTTGAACTTGGGATTTATCTTGATCTTGATCTCTATCTTGATCTTGATGTTGGACTTAAACTTGGACTTGATCTCGATCTCTTTCTTGATCTTGATCTTGGACTTAGGATTTATCTTGAACTTGAACTTGAACTTTATCTTGATCTTGACTTCTAGTTGAATCCGAGGGCTTTGAGCTTGATCTTGAATCTGGCGGTCTTGATCTTGATCGTTCTTGATCTTTATCGTTCTTGAATGCTTGAACTCTTGAACTTGTAGAGATTATAGCAACAATCGATTTATTATTTCAAGTGCGAGTGTTACAATCTGTACATTCCTTTGAATTCACCTTGAACTTGGACTTGGGATTTATCTAGAACTTAAACTTAAACTTAAACTTTATCTTGATCTTGACTTCTAGTTGAATCCAAGGGTTTCAAGCTTGATCTTGAATCTGTCAGTCTTGATCTTGATCGTTCTTGATCTTTGTCGTTCTTGAATGCTTGAACTCTTGAACTTATAGCGAAATCTTCAGCTTTTGATCCACGAGCTTTCTCTAACTTCTTGCTAAAATTCTTGGTTCTCTTTTTTTTTTTTTTTGAATTATGAGACCCCTATTTATAGTTTTAGAATAGAGGAGTTGCAATTGGAATAAGACTCCCTTCGGCCAATCAGATTTAAGTGACATGACATATGAGATTTATGGAACAGACTTTAATTAAATTCATATTTATTGAATTTAAATATTAAATCAAATATATTAATCCTTAATATTTATTGACTAATATATTCATTAATTTAATATAATTCGAACAATTTTATAAATTTATATTAATAAATTTTAAGGGTCAAATATACCCCTATACTATAGGGAATAGTTCAAATATACCTTTCGTTACCCCTACCATTATACTTTGGCACATATATACCCCTAATTTTTACAAAGGGACGCATGTCAAATTAAAAATCAAATAACCCACCCCCAATTTTAAATACTCGATTATTTTAAAATCCACCCATTTAACCTATATCCTTCACTGACCCGGTTTGAACCAAACCATTTTTCGTAATTATCTTCTCTTTTAAAACCTCCACAAAATCGATATTCTTCATAATTGCTTAAGACATCCTTCATTGGACTTTCAAGAATTTGAAAAGAATAATCATCCGGAACTATGTAATGTCACGATCTCTTTGAATGGCTCTGAACTTTAATCTCTCTTTGCCAAGAGAAGTTGGTGTTGGAAATTTCAAAAGTTTCAAATGTAGTAGAAATTAATGCCCCAAGTTGTGATCCTTTAATTTCACCCATTCATTCTCTCTAACAAATCCCTCTTTTGGCAAAGGCATGCCTGCACTTGTGATGATGGTTCTTCTATGGAGGAAGACTTTTGATTTTGAAAAGTCATTCGAGTCTTTTACGGTTCTCAAGGGAATCCTCTTGCACTTCTGAATAATGTTTCGTTACTTCCTTATCATCCACTATAACAGTTGGGACTTCTTTTGGACTAATGCATCATTACTGATTTTGTTAGAAGTTTTAATTAAAGAAAATGACTATATATGAAAATGGATTTGGTTCAAACCGGGTCAGCGGAGGGAATGAGTCAAATGAGTGGGTTTTAAAAGAATTGGGTACTTAAAATTAGGGGTGGTTTATTTGATTTCTAAACTGACATATGTCCCTCTCTTAAAATTAGGGGTATATAAGTGTCAAAGTATAACGATAGGGTTATATTTGAACTGAAAGTATGACAAAGGGTATATTTGAATTATTTTCTATAGTACAGGGGTATATTTGACCCTTTGCCGAACAAATTATGTTTGACTAACCTTTCTTAAAAAATGCTTTTGAGAGTCAAATTACGAGAAAGAGTAAGTATCAATTTATTTTTAATATTAAGATTATTTTATAGAGATAAACTATTTTATATATCTATTTTTATAAAAAAGGGAAGAACTTGTTTGACAATACTTCTAAAAACAACTTATTTTCAAAAGATTTTTTTAAAAATTAATTTTCTTACTCTTGATGAAATGATTTATAGTCACGCAAATATCTATGATAGATCGATATTTTTTAAACAAATCTTTGTTTTCTCTTAATTTCATATCAAGTCAAATTAATTCATATAAAATGAAACGAAGATAATAATTATTTATTTGAGATTTCACAATGTAAAAATATCTTTTTATTTTACTTACTATTTATTTAGCATGAATATTTTAGCTTTAAAACATAATTTAAAAAGATCAAAAATAATATCTTCACGCAGACAAAATAATATATTATATAACTTCACATCACTTTTCAAACACACTTTCATTTTTGCGAGAACTATCAAATTTGAAACAATAGATAAAACTTATAATAACGGTAGAAATTATTTAAAAAAGGAAAAATTATATATAATAGCAAATTATTAATTCAAATAAAATGATATAAATATGGTTTGATTTAATTGTATTTCATAACGAATTGGTGCTATTTCGCCACTCTCTTGGTGAATCTCGCTCGCCACTCTCGTTCTCTCCCTCGCCTCTCTTGCTTTTATACAAACAAAAATAATAAAATGTGTTTGAATTTGTATAAAGCGAGAGAAAATTGTATATATACATATATTTTTGTTTTTCTCTCTCCCCTCTCCTAGATCTCGCTCGCCACTCTCTCAAATCTCGCTCGCCACTCTCTCAAATCTCGCTCGTCAGTCTCTCCCTCGCATATCTCGCTTATACAAACAGAACTGTATAAATTGTGTTTCTGTTTGTATAAAGCGAGAGAAAATTATATATACACATGCAAATACATATACGTATACACTTATAATTATATAATACAAATATTTTCCCGCCCAGTTCTCTTTTGCCTTTCTCTCTTTCTCGCTTTATACAAACACAAATTATACAATTGATATTTTGTATATCTGTACCGAAACAGAAACAGATTATATACAACTGCTTTTTTTATTTTGTATATGTATAGCGAAATATACATATTTATGTTTGTTATGGAAGACAATTTTGCAAACTATAACTATAACTATAACATATAAATATGATTATTGTATTTGTTATATGTGAAAGTTGTGAATGGTCATTCCGACCACTGGTTAGTCTAATCTGGGGATGGCCAGTCAAATATGCTAGAAAACAGTAATTTTTCCATTGCAAAAACATAATAATAACACAGGTGAAAGTTCTCGAGTGGATAATATTAATTTACATATCGGGTCGAAATTGTTGCCTAATGATACTTATTCCGTGGTTAGTAATTATGCTGCAACCTTTCTAATGAATCATAGCAACAGCCAGGCCCAGAGAGCTGGAATTGAACCTATTCCATTGAAGAAACTCCAATATAATAAGGATTGTGTGGAAGGACAGAAGAGAAAGTAGATAGAAGGAATATTTATATGTTATAGTTATAGTTTTCTATGCCTGTCCAAGTCGGAAGAACTTCGCCCGACAGTGATTAAAGATCAGTGTAAAATAGGCAGAAAGTAGATTTCATAAACTTGATGTCAAAAGGCATATACTATATTCTGGCTAAGGACAAATATTCATATACTATGAAAAGCCACTAATATATGATGTAAATTTAAGGTTGACAAAGAGACGACACAAGCTATGACATACTTTGTGAAAGAACCTTGTTTTCATTAGTTATGGCTGTTAGAAAATTATTACATTCAGATATGGATATCATTAATAAAATAAGGCCTAATTGTGCAAGTGGACATGTAGGTGATTTTCCTAAACATGTGGAAGTAGAGATCATTAACAAAAAAAACAACCGAGTCTAGAATATAAAGAGTTAAGATCCAATATGAGGATGTATACTATTAATCATATGTTAAGAAATAATATTTATTAGAGAATAAATATTTGCTCAATTTCAATAGATTATATATTCATTTATGGTGTCTATTTACTTCGATGATTTAATGTGTAGAGTTTTAGCTTATACACAGAGCATTAAATTTGTCACACCCAAAGCCAACACCCTGGACGTGGCAGACACTCAAAAACCATTACTGGCCCCCAAGCGAACCCTTGTCCTGGCTTACTCAACTCAGCGGAAGACTCAACTCAACTTAGTCAAGAAATAAAGCATGTTCAAAGAAACACTTCATATAACAATCTGGCCAAAATGACACTTAAGTCTCAACAAGAAAAATAGACTCCAATTAAACTACTAACTGTCTACGAAGCCTCTAAACTGACTAGGATGGATGTTGGGACAGACCCCACAACATCCTAAAAACACTAGACTATAAAGCAAATGAAAAGGATGTCCTTCGGAATGTAAAGAGGCTCACCACTGACTCTGGAGCTCGATCTGGATCAACGAAGCGTTGCGTGCTGATCCTGGTTACCTGCGTCTGCATCATAAAATGATGCAGGCCAACTGACATCAGTACATAGAATCTACGAGTTTGCGAGTTGGAATGCTAAACACAACTATAAAGCTTGAAATAGAGTAAGGATGAACTTACCCTGGCTATGCTCAACTCATAAGATAATAACTCAATATAAAGCAATAAGAACATATGCATTATATATATATATATATATATATATATATATATATATATATATATAAAATCGGTAAAACAGTGTAAACTCTTAGTTCATTAAAGATGAAACAATAATAAACTCAACTTTACCTGTATATGAAAGTAATATAGTTTCTGTGGGAGTTTCTCTAACTGACAACCATCACTTTGAGCCTAAGTGATGATACAATGTATTACCTCATGTTGCCCAAGGACCATCATATACCTTGCCATCGGTATAGGACCTTACTTAACTTAGTGGATCCACTAGCTCTCCTTACGTGATCATCTAAAAAGTATGACCCTTCAATTTCCATGATGGCAACATGGTTTACATGGAGACTTGAGTTAATATGAACTCTCATCCTCACATCGGTGCTCTGTACTACTCTCAAAACTTTAGCTCATACTTTTAATAAAACTTCTTTCCTTTGGGTTGAGATAACTTACCGAACCTTTAGCTTTAAAAGCTTCTCTTGGTATCAATATTCCCCTCTTTAGTTCAAAAATCTTTTGGAACTTCTTAGTTCCCTTTTAACTTAAATGTGAAAGCTTTTATAAACCTTTAGTAAATACTTAGTTCCCTTATAACTTTTGAGAAATGAACTCAACTCATACTCTTTGCTTAACTTGAAACTTAACTCTTAGGGTATACTTAGTTCCCTTATATTATTTTGAAGAAATATCTTCAACTCTTTACTCTTAACTGGACTTGAACTTTAAGTCTTTAAAACAAAGTGAAAACGTTTGTGAAAGACTTTAGAAAACTTTACTTTGACTTGCTTCTTAACTTTTAAACTTGACTCTTAACTTCTTTAACTTTTATCTTAGCTTACCTTGAATTGGATTATGGATTCAATGATTATTATCTCATGTTTAGGTATGATTTCATGATGTTTAGATATACTTTATAGTGTTGGAAGAACCTAGGAATGAAAGGTACATCACTTAGGAACTAGTACGAAGAGATAGGGAAAAGACGTGGTCTCCAGAGGGTCGTGATGATCTGAGAGGCGCGGGGCGCCAGGGCCTGTCTGACATACCCTGATATGGGGTGCTCTGATAGGCGCGGCGCGCCAGGACCTGTCAGACAGAGGTTGCCCTGAGGCGCTTTGGCAAGCGCGGCACCCCAAGGTTTATCTGACGGGACCTTCGACTTTTCTTCTCCATTTTTCATCTCTAAACCTCCTAAGCTTCCATGGATCTCACCCCAAACACTTAGGTACCTTAAATACCTCATTACTCAATAGATTAGACCCGAAAATAGTCCGAAAACATGAATCAAAACTACTAGAGATCAACTACAATTCTACCAACAAGAACTTCACGACTTTTCATCAAGAACTTCAATATTTTCATCAATAACTTCAAGATTTTCATTCAAATAAACTCTAATTTGCTGTATTGAATCAAATTGGAGTGTGGGTAAAAGGACCCAACACCAAATAATCTCACATACCTCGATAGGGATCACCCCCGACGAAATCCACACAACGATCTTGGCGTCTTGTTTCTTCTTCTCCTTTATCCTCTTTTCTCCTCTATCAAAACCTAACTTGTTTTCTAAATGCGTAAACTAAATGGGATCAGCTTTGACCCCAACTTATTATCCAAAAAACGAAATTAAATAATTGGGTAAGGAAAAGACTAAAACACCCTTAACAAATCCGGATTGAACTTTCCCCTGTCCAACAATCCAACTTTCGAAAGTCATATCTCCCTCATATGACCTTGAAATTTTCGAACTCGATCTTACCAAGAGCTTTCTATCCATATAAAGAACTCACCCTAACTCTTCATGAGCTGGAAGTTATGGCCGTTTGAAAATGACCAAAACTCAGTTTTGAAATCTGGAAATTTTCCAGATTTCCCTACTTAATTCCAAAAATGATTATTCTTGGTTTCTTAGATTATTCTTAGATGTTTCAAGTTACGAGATGTTACAATATCTCCCCCTCGGAAACATTCATCCTCGAATGAGAATTCTTTCACTAAGCTAAGGGTAGTAACACCATTTCAGCACTCGACAAAACAAAAGCAAGTAATAACATGCTTACACAAAGTCTTATAAAATGCTAATAAGAGAATTTAGTACCTTGATCTGCATTCTCTCCATTTTCAAAGAGATGTGAATATCTCTTCTTCATATCCTCCTTAGCTTCCCAAGTCGCTTCTTCAACGAATTGTTCCTCCAAAGGACCTTAACTGAAGCAACTTCTTTTGTCCTCAACTTGCAAACTTGACGATCCAAAATCTGAACCGAAATTTCCTCATAGGATAGGTTATCCTTAACCCCAACATTCTCCGTTGGTACTATCAATGAAGAATCACCCAACACTTCTTCAACATAGAAATTTGGAATACCGGATGAACCGCTGCTAGCTCTTGGGGTAGCTCCAACTCATAAGCCACATTACCAACTCTCTTGGAGATTCTGTAAGGCCCAATATACCAGGGACTAAGTTTCACTTCTTACCAAACCTCATAACATCCTTCATGGGTGAAACCTTAAGATACACCCAACCATCCACCTCAAACTCTAATGGTCTTATCCTAACATCTGTGTAGGACTTTTGGCAACTTTGTGCCGTCTTCAATCTTTCTTGAATTACTTTCAACTTCTCCATAGCTTGGTGAACTATATCTGGTCCTATCAATCTTGCTTCACCAACTTCGAACCACACAATAGGAGATCTTCACCTTCTACCATAAAGAGCTTCATATAGAGCCATTTGGATGCTCGAATGATAACTATTGTTGTAAGCGAACTCGATGACATGTATATTATCATCCCAACTTCCGTTGAAGTTGATCACACAAGACCTCAACATATCTTATAAGGTCTGGATAGTACGCTCTGCTTGTACATCTGTTAGAGGATGAAAAGCCTTACTCAAATTCACTTTTGAACCCAAGCCTTTCTGGAAAGATTTACAAAATTGTGCAGTAAATTGTTCACCTCTATGTGAAATAATGGAGATTGGAACTCCATGAAGGCTTACCACTTCTTGAATGTACAACTTATCATAGTCCTCGGCCGAATAGGTAGTCTTTACCGGTAAGAAATGGGCTGACTTTGTCATTCTATCAACAATTACCCAAATAAAATCATTTTGCCTTCGAGATCTTGACAAGCCTGTGATGAAGTCCATATTAATAATCTCCCACTTCCATTCGGGAATTTCTATATTCTGAGCTAAACCTCCAGGACTTTGGTGTTCTACTTTCACTTGCTGGCAATTTGAGCACTTCGCAACAAACTCAACAATATCTTTCTTCATGCCTTCCCACCATTACACCTCTCTCAAGTCGCGGTACATCATGGTGGAACCGGATGGATGGAATATCTGGAGCTATGATCCTCCTCCAAGATCCTCTCTTGGATTCCATTCACCTTAGGTACACATAATCTGCCTTGGTACTTCAGCACACCATCTTCCCCTTGTTCAAAAGCCAACACTCTTTGGTTATGGACACTTGCCTTCAAATAAAGCAAGATAGGGTCTTGGTATTGCTTATCTTTCACCTCTGACACTAAGGACGACTCAGCCCCATTGGTCACCACTATGCCTTCTTCTGTGGAATCCATAAGTCGGACTCCCAAATGTGCAAGTCTGTGCACATCTTTAGCTAACTCCCTCTTCTCTTCTTCAACATGGGCGGTACTACCGATGGACAGCCTGCTTAAGGCATCAACAACCACATTAGCCTTACCTGGGTGGTAAAGAATACACATGTCATAATCCTTGAGTAATTCCAACCACATTCTCTTTCCGAGGTTGAGCTCTTTCTGGGTGAACACATATTGGAGGCTCTTGTGATCAGTGAATATATCAACATGAACACCATACAAATAGTGATGCCATATCTTCAGAGAAAACACTTTTGCAGCCAATTCTAAGTCATGAGTTGGATAATTCTTCTCATGAACCTTCAACTGTCTATAGGCATAAGCTATGACCTTGCTATTCGCATCAATACACAACCCAAGCCAACTCTTGATGCATCACAATATACCACAAAGCCTTGAGTACCCTCTGGTAAGGTCAAAACCAGAGCGGTTGTCAGTCTCTTTTTCAACTCCTGAAAGCTTTTCTCACAAGCTTCAGACCATTGAAACTTGACCGTATTCTGAGTTAGCTTGGTCAAAGGAGAAGAGATAGATGAGAATCATTTAACAAATCTCCTATAATAACTAGCCAAACCCAAGGAACTTCTTATATCAGTTGGAGATGGGGTCTAGACCAACTCTGAATTCAATCTTCTGTGTGTCAACTCTAATCCCTTCACAAGAAACAATGTGGCCTAAGAATGCCACAGACTTAAGCCAAAACTTGCACTTGGAGAACTTGGCATATAACTCTTTATCTGTCAAGGTCTGAAGAAAAATCCTAAGGTGACTAGCATGATCTACTTCATTCCTTGAATAAATCAGTATGTCATCAATAAAGACGATGACAAATAGATCTAAATAAGGTTTGAAGTCTATGTTCATGTGATCCATGAACGCTGCAGGTGCATTTGTTAACCCAAAGGATATAACCAGAAATTCATAATGTCATACCTTGTTCTAAAAGCTGTCTTGGGAATATAACATTCCCTTACTTTCAACTGATAATAGCCTGATCTGAGGTCAATCTTGTAAAAGCAAGAAGTACCCTGAAGTCGATCAAAAAGATCATCTATCCTTGTAAGAGGATATTTATTCTTGATGGCCACCTTATTCAATTGGCGGTAGTCTATACACATCCTAAGGGACCCATCTTTCTTTCTTACAAACAAGATCGGAGTGCTCCAAGGTGAGACACTTGGTCGAATGAAGCCTTTATCTAACAAATCTTTCAATTGCTCTGATCTTTTAACTGTGCTGGTGCCATTCTGTGGAATAGAGATAGGACGAGTATCTGGGATGATGTCTATGCCAAAGTCTATCTCTCTTTCGGGAGGGACTCCGGGTAGATCATCAGGAAAGACTTCTGGAAACTCACTGACTGAAGGGAAGGTACCTCAACACTTGAGTCATTAACTCGTACTAAGTGATAGATACACCCCTTAGTGCTCTTGTGATTGATGGTGCTCTTGTGATTGATGGAAACATGAAAATCATGATAAACTCTTTCCGCTAGAATAGACTCCCCAACAGGTGTAGAAACACAAAAGGGTTCACAAAGTTTTTCAGGAAGAATCTCAAACTCATTGGCAACATAAGGAGTTATAAGGGATAAACTTGCTCCTGGGTCAAACAAAGCATAAACATCAAAAGTAAAGACTTTGATCATACCCATAACAACATCTGGAGAGTTCTCTTGCTCTTGTTGTCTAGTGATTGCATAGAGACGGTTTGCCCCTCCGCCAGTGCCGGAAGTTTCTCTTCTAGGTGCAGCCCTGTCTGGTGGAGCAAATGATGAAGATTGGGCTCTAATGCCCAGATTTCCTCCACCTTGGTTGTTCTTAGGGCACTCTCTAATAAAGTGACCCTAACAGGAGCGTGGGTACATACAAACCTGACGGATGGGATAAGAATCATTTTTTGGGCGATCAACCCAAACTTGAAACAACCTGTCTGGCCATCGCGACATCTACCCTAATGGGTTCTACCACATCTACCACATCTACCACATGCTGAAATTCCACTACCTCCTTGTGACACACTACCTTGGGATTGGGTTGGTCTAGCCTTGAAGTTCTGTGAATTCTGGCCATTATACTCACCTCTGTTTCTAGGCGTAGGTGCACTAGCAGATGATTGGTGCATGGCTCTTCTGTTTCTGGAATGGTGGTCGACTTGAACCATCTTTCTGTTGCCCAGACTCATTCCCAGTCTTCGCTTTCTTGTTTCTGTATTCCTCTCTGTCCCTAAGCTTCTCCTCTTCAACTTGTTGAACATAGACCATAAGTCTGGATATGCCCATGTCACCTATCAACATGGCATACCTACCTTCCTTACTTGAAGCATGACCCAACCCGGCAACAAACAAACTCATTCTGCTCCTCATGTCTTTCACCATCTCCGAAGCATAGTGAGACAGTTGGGTGAATTTCAACCCGTACTCATGAACACTCATGGAGTCCTGTTTCAACATGAGGAACTCGCTTACCTTGGCTTCCTTCATCTCTCGGGGAAAGAACCTCCCCAAAAAGGCTTCTTTGAAACAAGCCCAACTTGGATGTGGGACACCTCAGCTCTACCATCCTTCCATTGATCAAACCAGGTTCTAGCAAAAAATCTTCAGTTTATAAGAAGCCAATTAAACCCTTTCAACATCCACCACATGCATTACCTCAAATACCTTATTCAACTCTTCCACAAAGTTTTCCGGATCCTCAGTAGTGCTTGATCCGGTGAAACTAGGAGGATTCATTCTCAGAAACTCATGAACTCTCGAGGTGTCTGCCCCTTAATGTCGAGCTCCTCTCTGTTGCCCGACCTGGTTGGTTACAACTTGACTTAACATCTGGATAGCTTCTGGAATTCTGCATTTGTAACCTCTTCTTGGGGTTGCACCTTCTGTGCATTCGAAACCTCTTGTTCATCAACATTTCTTTAGGCTGGTCGACCTCTGACTACTCTTCGTAGAGGCATGATGATCTGAAAATACGTGTAAGCACAAATTAGAGAGAGACTTTTAGAGATAAGCTCTATGCACGAAAAAGAAATGAAAGAAGGATTCCTAGATGTTACAACCTCTTAATCATAGATGTGGCGCGCTTCACACCGATGACTAAGACTCTACATACATGGCTTCATAGACTCCCTAGGGCTCTTGAACTCTGTGCTCTGATACCAAGTTTGTCACGCACGGAGCCTACACCCTGAATGTTGCCGACACTCGACGACCATTGCTGGCACCCAAGCGAACCATAGTCTTGGATTACTCAAATCAGCGGAAGACTCAACTCAACTTAGTCAAGAAATAAAGCATGTTCAAAGAAACACTTCCTATAACAATCTGGCCAAAATGGCACTTAAGTCTCGACAAGAAAAATAGACTCCAACTAAACTACTAACTATCTACGAAGCCTCTAAACTGACTAGGATGGATGCTGAGACAGACCCCACAACATCCTAAAAACACTAGACTATTAAATCAAATTAAAAGGATGTCTTCTGGAATGTAAGAAGGCTCACCACTGACTCTGGAGATCGATCTGGATCAACGAAGGGCTGCGTGCTGATCCTGGTTACCTGCGTCTGCATCATAAAATGATGCAGGACAACTGACATCAGTACATGGAATGTACGGGTATGCAAGTTGGAATGCTAAACACAACTATAATGCTTGAAATGGAGTAAGGATGAACTTACCTTGACTCTGCTCAACTCATAGGATAACAACTCAATATAAAGCAATAAGAACGTATGCAATATATATATATATATATATATATATATATATATATATAACTGGTAAAAGATTGTAAACTCTTAGTTCATTAAAAATGAAACAATAATAAGCTCAACTTTACTTGTATATGTGTAATGACCCAATGTACACCATAGTCGTTACCGGCGTCGTCGTCCTCGAAGAGGACTAAGAAAAGCCCTTAGCGTACATTATAACACATCATAGGTCATAAATGCGGAAAAATTTAAAACTTTTCATTCACATCTACTTCATGAGGTTTACATAGACGTCTCGCTTACACATAATATATATACATAGGGAGTTTACATAGACTCCTCACGTATGAAGCTTACTTAGGCTTCTTAATTAGACATCATAACAAACATATAGGAATTTAGTCTAATACTTTGTCTCACATTAAACCATCTATAAGAGTATAAATGTTTGGACATAGCCAATACAAAACAATACGCCATTATAGGCTTAAAATAATTGTCTCAATGATAAGAGAAAGAATAACGTTTCTAAACATAAACAACATCATAGATAGAGTGGAACTTGGCAACGTCCCCGAACATCCAAGTCTTCCTTGCAATCAGCCACAAACTTTTCAACGGCCTAAACCTAAAATGTTTGGGGAAAAGGGGAGAAATATGGGTTAGTACAAACCACATGTACTAAGTATGACTTCTATGCACAAAATCATCAATGCATGATAAAAGAACAATTTAGTCAAAACCATATACTAAGTATGACTTCTATGCACAAAATCATCGATGCATGATAAAAGGACAATTTAGTCAAAACCATGCTTTCTATCAACTTAACTCAACATGCAATTATAATAAGCATAGTAAGTCAATTTAACATAATATCAACCCAACACATAAGCACTCAAGCAACACTTGTGCAATGAGAAGAATAGAACCCCATAATCCCATTCCAAGCTAAGTAATCACATTAAGCCACCCACTTCATACTTACAACATATTCTCATACTCTATCATAACATGCTTAATACATCAATACTACTCATATCATTTCCACATAATCATAATCATAATCATAATCATAATCATAAAAGAACACTACTAGAACCATCCATTAGGATCCCACATGTGCAATGAGTAAGAGAAGTTCCATACCCTCCCTCACCCGTTATGTAGTAGCCTTAAAGACAACCCTAATAAGAGTTCACATATTTAACTTGTTCATTTACTTTTTACATTAGGGAAAGAAGTGCAATAACCTACATGAGACCATGTGAACTACATGGAATCCGGTGTTCTACTCCCACACCGAAAAGAGAGGGTTAAAACTTCCCTAATATGTAACCATTTGTACGTAGCTATCTAGGTGGATCCACTAAGCTAGAGTCCTATGTTGGCACATAGTTCAGTGTCAAAGAGATTGTTGCTAGAAACCTTGATTTACTAGACGTGGAGGTTTCCATCTCATGAGACAACACATAACTCGGGAATCCGGACTTACTAACATGAGGAAACCCATGTGGGAGGCCGAACTTACTAAACGTTAGACCTCCATCTCATTTACATGCCCTTTCGGTGCTAAGAATTTGTTCCCTTTAGTTATCATCATACTCATCATACAAGATCACATTAGTCTCTTCTAGACCCCTATGTGAACATCTTATCATAATAGCTCATAGGAATTCATGAGTGAGAACTATCCTTTCACTTTAGAAACCACGTACAAGAGAGTAAACCTCTCACTGAACACTTTATTATAATCATGAGAAACTACTTTCAATCATATAATAATCATACCATAACATACATACATAATTCATAACCAATTCAATAGTCTAGGGTTAAATATGAGGAATACTTAACATCAACATCAGAACCACACATTAGACCTAGAAGCAATACTATCTAAGTAATTCATAATTCATAATTGAATCCAACAAGAACCAATCAACATACCTCATTAACCTTCCAAGAACCTTCTTCCATTACCAAGAATACATAACCCATTACATAAACAAGGTAAATTCAAGAAGCAATTACATAATTAACAACAATGTTGTCAATCTACATGTTCAAGATCTTCACAATTCACCATATCAATTTAAGGTTTTCATTAAATTTGGGGGAAGGACATGGGTCTAGCGAAATATAATAGGAAATCATCAATTAACCATCAATATATACTTAAAAAACATTACTTCATCATAATTCATCACAATTGATTCATAATTTCGTTTTTCAAAGAAGACCCATGTGTAGAAGAAAAACCTAGATTTTGGGAGATTTAGAAATCATCTTTTGGAGGGACCTCGTGGGGAAAAAAATCCCAAGAGTGAAAGAAACCATACCTAATAAATCTTAATCCACGGAATTCAAGTGAAACCCTATAGAAATTGGTCTTCTTCTTCAAGCTTTCTTGCTCCTTCAATGGAGGATTTTAGGAGAGAGAAAGTTGAGAGAGATGCGAGCTTTTGGGTTTTTGTTTTGGAGATTTGATTGGAATGGGTAAAAATGACTTAAAACTGACCCTTAATCAATATATAGTCACCCTATCAATTACCCAAAAGACCCCTCACTTAATTGTGTCTTCTGGTGAAGTCAAAATGTTTAAAATACGACATTAACGAATCTGGGAAGTGACTGCGCGTCGCGGGGTCAATTTCACATTTTCTTTTTGAAATATGGGTTGAGGAAGTGAGCCTCATGTAGACCCAGCATTGTGAGGCCACTTTTTGACCTCCACGTGTTGGCCGTGCGTCACGCAGCAGCTTCCCATTTCTTGGCTGCGCAGAGGCTACTTTGGCAGCCTGCTCGTCCATGTTCGGGTCCTCCTCAAGAACCCTTCCGATGGTCCTTGGGGAGTCGTGACTGTACGTTTTGACCCTCTATACTATATTTTACCTATTTAAAGTCTTTTTTACAAGATTTAGACTCAATATGACCCTCCCAAACCTTCACCAAACATAGGGATTTCTACTAGTTCAATTTGCTAGTTTCCGGACGTTAAGACCTTTCTTTGATGCTATGGCTCCAATAATTCTCAAAAAATTTATTTAAACTTATTTAGGTCTAAAACCATTATTATTCAACATGTTAGGCTCTAGTATAGGTCATGCAAATTACGGGTTGTTACAATATCCCCCCCTAGGAACATTCGTCCCCGAATGACACTTTAAACCTTCTATTGGGAAAAAGGAGTAGACTCAAGACTAGCAGTCAACCAACAAGCAATATCCTAATGAGTCACAGATCATAGGAGGAATATCAACTCCTTTCAACATATAAACATATCATTAACACATAGGAACTTAATCCACAACTCATCACACATAAGAGCTCATCATTGACATCACATAAGGAGGAACTACCTTCTCCATTTCAATATGAGCTCAACATAAACAATTTCAAAGAGTTTACATGCTAATTTCTTATCAATAAAACACCAAAATATTCCAAAAACATTTCTCATGAAATCAATATAGTACACTACATATTTAAGTGCAAGTAAATCATGAGAGTCATATTTCATAAAAACTTAATTTAGGCATGAATTTCTACAAACATATGCACTGTAACGCCCTAAAATGAACTAAGGTGAACTAGAGTTTCGTGATGTTTCTTGAGTTAATTTTAAGTTAAAATGAGTTACATTAGTGTCCTTAGTCAGTGTGTGATTTTTGGTTAAGTTTGGAGGTTAAACGTCCAAGAACGTTCATGACGTTCGAAAGGTATATCTTAGATAGTGCTTGTCTGTCTTGATGTGTTTGAGTGAGTTTTACGTGTTAGTTTTGCTTGAAATTGGCGTGGGATGTTCCTAAGACCTAAAAGACTATATTTATGGGTTTAACGTCCGGGTACGATCCCACCTAGGATCCACAAGGGGCCCTAGAGAAGGGCCCAAGACTTGGACCCAAAACTGCCTAAGCAGTGTCCACCAATGAGACCAAACGACGGCCAGTAGGTCAACCAACGGCCCGTCGACTTGGTACGTCGATTGGAACTGCAAGCATTGCAAGTTTGGAAGCTGCAGGCTCAACCAAAGAACCACCATCAATGGACCATTGATGGATAAACGGTCCGTTGGTTAGGTCTCGTCTGTGAGCTGCCAAAAAGCTGTGAAGGGGGCTGCCTTGGCTTGGGGTGTTTGGTAAATTCACCTCAAGTCTTTTAATGAACTTGGACATTTATTTTAGGGTTATTTAGGTATATTAAAGTATTTTAAACCCTAAGACCTAATTTTAGACCTCATTTCCTAAAACCCAAAACCCCTCTCCCTTAGAACACTCTCTCAAGTCACCATTGGAGCTAAAACTCAAGAAGGGATAGGAGGGCTGGTTTGGACGTGTTTCTTAATCAAAATTAGTGGGTTTTATTCTACTTGAGGTATGGTATACATCCTTGAACTCTCTTCCATTCAAGGAGTCATTTTTAATGGATTTTCAAAAAGGATTTTCAACCCCAGTTTCTTCTATCTTCAACCCTACATATGGGTCTTGCATGAAAACGTTTTGAATGACTTAATAATGATGTTTCTAATGTTAGTTGATGATTTTAATGTTAAAACTTCAATGAAATCATGTTAAAGCTTTTTATCAAATTATGGCTTAAGAAATGGGTTAAATGAGCTTAGTTTTGTAGTCATTGAGCTTTGCTTTACTTGTGTTGTTAATGATGTTTAGCTACTACCCTAAGGGATAATTTATGATGAATTATTGATTAAAATTCTATAGGTGATGGAATCTTGGATTAAAGGGTAAGTTGGTTATGTTGTTTAAGCTTTAATTATAAAATGTTCTTGAGTAGTATCGTCCACCTTCTTGGTGGCGGTGTTTACTTGATGAATTTGGTTATACTTAGTATGTATTGTAAGTGTGGCTTTGAAGGCCTATTATGTGAAATGAAGTGGTAATGAAGATGGTTCTTGTATTGTATTTTGTGAAGCTTGAATTGTATGTTTGGCTTAGATTATGTCTAAATGAAGAATATGGTTATGTGAAACATATAAAGTGTGTGATGTGATGAATGATGGTCTAAAGCATGTATGGTAGTTAAAGTAAATGAAATGATGCTTATGTGTAAGGTGTATTCACATGTACATACACTCACACTTGAACGTATGAATGAAGCTAAGCTAAGTAAAAAGGGGAGTTTTTGGGGTGAACACTCTTCGTGAGTTGAGATGAAGTGTTTAGTATCTGCCTCATTACATCCTAAGAGCTTTGTAAGATAGGTTGTAGGATGAATACCCTTTGTGAGTTGAGATGTGGTGTTCACTATTTATCCTTAACCTATAGTTTATAATGTTGAGAATCCGTGGTGAGTTATGCCTAGCACCGAGAGGATATGAAGAAGGGGTGGTTACACTTTGTGAGTTGAGATGTTGTATTCCAATGTACCTCTTGAGATGAGTACTCCTCGTTAGTATAGAATGAGTTACTTAGTAGCAATCTTCTTATCCCTTAAACTATGCGCCCACATAGGTGTAGCTATTGGGAAAGCCATTTAAAAGCTAAAAAGTAAGACCTCACTGTAGGCAAGTGAGGGGACCCTTCTCCGATAAGGGAAGTATCGACATTCCATGTTTAGCTCTCATGATATATGTCGGTTAAGCTAACCCCCACAAAAGTAATGAAAGTGCTAAGTCTCCTAAAAGAGTGTCCTACTTAGGGTAGGTAGTGGAATGGGATGCTATTTATCCATTGCACTAGGTAGGCATTCCGAAAAGGGAGTCTTGGTGAGTATTATGTGAATTGAATGAACTAAGTCTTCTAAAAGAACGTACTACTTAGGGTAGGTGATATTATGTGACTCTATCTATCCATTACACTAAGTAGGACCTTCCGAAAGGGAAGTCTTGGTGCCAAACCTTCTAAAAGAGTGTACTTCTTAGGGTAGGTGGTGGTATGGGATGCCATCTACTCATTGCACTAAGTAGGCATTCTGAAAGGGAAGTCTTTGGTGTGTTGTTGAGTGTTCTTCTAATGGCTTGTTATTGAGTGGTGACTTGTTCTCCCGAGTGGAGTAAGCCTATGGTGGGTAGTCTTAAGGATCTCCTTGGTGAGCATTGAAGGATGTTTAGAGGTTTCCTTCATGTCTTACCTTGGAGAGTCTTAGGATAACCTCGGTTAGGGAAACTTCTACGGAAATGAGTTCACTTCATCATTGGCAATACCTTGGAAGTTCACTACTTTTGGAGTCAAATTGGTCACTGTAATGATAAACTAGGTCACTGTAAGATTTGGATACTTTACTATAAAATTCTTTCTTTTGTTAAAATTATGGAAATCCTTCTCTAAGTGTTAAATGATGTTTCTTATGTTGTTTTGTTTCTAAATTCATGAATTATTTGGCATGAAAGCTTATTTTACTAGAATATCTCTTTTTACATGATTTTGCATATGCCATACTTAGTACATTGTTTTGTACTAATCCCATACTTTTCTATACTTTATAAGTATAAGTTTTGAAAGCAAGGTTGAAGTCTAGAAGGCAAAGCTTGGGAAGTTTCTCTCAAGACAAAGTTTGTCCTCATATATTCGAGGGCATAGTCCTTTTTTTAGTTTCTTTATTTAAAGACTTATTATGTATTTTTTTTAAATGTAAAGGGCCGTGTCCCTAAGATATTATGTCGTGTCTTTAAGTTGGCTTGTGATGATGAAATTTTCTATTGATGAAAGATTTCCTTTTATTAATTTATTCGTGAAAAGTTTTAAATTCCGCACTACTTTTCATGTTTTATGCTATGAATGATAGTTAGAGGGCTTGTACAAGACCCCAAAAGGTCAAGTACGCCATGTCATGACCCAAGGGTTCTCCCTAACTTCTAGGGGGTGCTTTTGGGTCGTGACATCCACATACTAGATAAACATGATAAGTTCAACATTATTCATAGGACTCATTTAAGAGAAAGCTACTAACCTTAACTTTATATAGGAGTAGGGGGGAAGAGATGAGGATAACGGGTCTTCATGTCGGTCTCGGCCTCCCATGTGGCACCCTCAATAAGGTGGTTCCTCTATAGAACTTTCACGGAGGCAACCTCCTTATTCCTCAATCTCTTAACTTGGCGATCCAAAATTTCAACCAGGACCTCCTCATAAGAAAGATCCTCTTTTACCCCTAAACTTTCTAGAGGGAGAATTGACACCGGATCACCTATACACTTCTTGAGCATAGACACATGGAACACCGGATGAACAGAGGTCAATTCGATTGGCAACTCTAACTCATATGCCACTTCCCCTACCATTTTCAAAATCTTATAAGGGCCCACATAACGGGGACTAAGTTTTCCCTTCTTTCCAAACCTCATCACCCCTTTCATGGGTGAAATTTTCAAATAGACCCAATCTCCTATATCGAATTCAAGGTCCCTCTATCTATTGTCGGCATAAGATTTTTGCCAACTATAAGCCATTTTCAAGCGCTCTTTTATGAGTCGAACCTTTTCCGTGGCATGATACACTATTTTGGGACCAAAAAGAGCAAACTCACCCACTTCAAACCACCCAATCGGAGACCGTCACCTTCTACCATAAAGTGCTTCAAAAGGTGCCATACCAATATTCGCATGGTAGCTATTGTTGTAGGATAATTCTATCAAAGGAAGGTGATCATCCCAATTCCCTTTGAAATCAATCACGCAAGCTCTCAACATGTCTTCAAGAGTTTGGATGGTGCGCTTCGCTTGACCATCCGTTTGTGGGTTGAAAGCGGTGCTAAGCTTAACTTGGGTACCAAGCCCACTTTGGAAAGATCTCCAAAAATGTGAAGTAAATTGGACTCCTCTATCCGAAATGATCGACAATGGGTCCCCATGTAACTTCATAATCTCCTTAACATAAAATTTAGCATACTCCTCCGCCGAGTAAGAAATTTTATGGGAAGGAAGTGGGCTGACTTAGTCAACCTATCCACTATTACCCAAATGGAGTCATGTTGTCTACGCGTTCGAGGAAAACCTACCACAAAGTCCATGTTAACATCTTCCCACTTCCAAGTGGGGATATCAATATCTTGGGTTAGACCACCCGGGCGTTGATGCTCGGCTTTGACTTGTTGGCAATTTGGGAACCTCGACACAAGTTTAGCTACATCTCTTTTCATTCCATTCCACCAATAAATATCACATAAGTCACGATACATCTTGGTGGCCCCCGGGTGGATGGATTATCGGGAACCATGAGCCTCATCCATGATTTTCTCCCTTAAACCATCCATATCTGGCACACATAACCTCCCTTGGTACCTAAGTACCCCATCCTCCCCTTAGAAGAAATATTCATTATTCGTCTTAAGGACGATTCTTTCAACTCCATCAATAGAGGATTAAGATAATTCTTGGACTTCACATCAACCAGTAGAGATGACTCGGATTTATGACGGACCATGAAACCACCCTTTGAAGATTCTTCTAGTCGGACAACTAACAGGGCCAACCTATGAACCTCCTTCAACAATTCTTTCTTATCACCAACCACATGATCCACACTACCCATGGACACTCGGCTTAGTGCATCCGCAACCACATTGGCTTTCCCGGGATGATAGAGGACACTCATGTCATAATATTTTAAAAGTTCTAACCATCTTCTTTGTCGTAGATTCAAGTTTTTTTGAGTGAATACATATTGTAGACTCTTGTGATCAGTGAACACATCAACATGTGCCCCATAAAGATAATGCCTCCAAATTTTCAAGGCAAACACCACGGCCGCAAGCTCAAGATCATGAGTTGGGTAATTCTTCTCATGTGGCTTGAGTTGCCTAGAGGCATACGCTATGACTTTCCGATGTTGCATGAGCACACATCCTAGACCCACTCAGGAGGCATCACAATAAATCACAAACCCTTAGGTACCCCCCGGTAAGGTAAATACCGGGGCGGAGGTGAGTCTATCCTTCAATAATTGGAAGCTCTTTTCACAAGATTTCAACCAATCAAACTTGGACTTCTTTTGGGTTAAGGCCGTTAATGAATATGCGATAGACGTAAATCCGTCAACAAACATCCTATTGTAACCGGCCAACCCTAGAAAACTTTGGATGTCGGTATGATTCAAAGGTCTAGGCCAATTTTTGACCACTTGCGTCTTCCTCGGATCGACCTCTACCCCTTCACTAGAGACAATGTGACCAAGAAATGCAACCGATCTCAACCGTCACACTTGATAAACTTAGCAAAAAGTTGGTTATCCTTGAGAACTTGCAAAACTATACTCAAATTACTCATATGATCATTAGCACTCCTAGAGTATATCAAAATGTCATCAATGAAGACAATCACAAAAAAATCAAGATACTTTCTAAAAACTCAATTCATAAGGTCCATGAAAGTCGTCGGGGTATTTTTTAGACCAAATGACATAACTAGGAATTCAAAGTGACCAAATCTTGTTCGGAATACCATTTTTGGAATATCAACCTCCCTCACTCTATGTTGGTGATAACCCGATTTCAAGTCAATCTTTGAAAAGTAACTCGTTCTTTGGAGTTGATCAAACAAGTCTTCAATCCTAGGGAGCGGGTACTTATTATTTATAGTGAATTTGTTCAATTGACGATAATCGATACACATTCTCAAAGACGCATTCTTCTTCTTCACAAACAATACCAAGGCACCCCATGGAGATATGCTTGATTGAATAAAACCCTTATCTAGCAAATCCTTGAGTTGAGGCTTTAGTTCTTTCAACTCGGCCGGGGCCAACCGATAAGGAGGGATTGAAATAGGTTGTGTATCCAACAATAAATCTATGTCAAAGTCAATCTCCCGTTCAGAGGAATTCCGAGAAGGTCATCGGGAAAGACCTCCAAAAATTCCCTCACTACGGGTACCGAATCTATGGGAGGGACCTCGGATTCAAGATCCCTAACTCTTACTATGTGGTAGAGACAACCCTTTGGAATCAACTTGCAATCTTTTAGACACGAAATGATCTTGCCCTTAGGATCTGAGTTTTCTCCCTTCCACTCAAAAATGGGTTCATTTGGAAATTGAAATTTGACTACCCTTGTCTTTCAATCAATAGAGGCAAAGCAAGCATGCAACTAATCCATCCCCAATATGACATCAAAATCTAGCATATCAAGTTCTATCAAGTAAACTTTTGTAACTCTATAGGGCAAGGAAATACCCTTATAGACTCTTTTAGCCACCACAGAATCACCCACCGGGATAGAAACCGAAAAAGGCTCATCTAATATGTTGGGTAGTATATCAAACTTCATGGCTACAAGAGGGGTCACAAATGACAATGTAGCTCCCGGATCCAACAAAGCATATACATCAAAGGAAAATAATTGTAACATACCGATAACCACGTGTGGTAAGCTCTCTTGATCACCTCAGGATTGGAGAGCATAAAAACGATTCTTCTTAGGAGTATCCAGATTTGGGGTACTTGCTTGAGCTTGAGCATTTTCCCTTCCTTGAGATTTTATAATAGGGCAATCTCTCTTCATGTGAACACTCTTGCCACAACCATAGCAATTACCCGTGCCAACTAGGCACTTACGATCATGTTTTCTACCTTATTTTGAACAAAGAGGCTTCTCAACATAAGAACCACCACCTTTCGCTTCTTGGGGCTTGGGAGTAGACACCTTACTCTTGTTGAGCCTTAGAGCATTAGGAGGGCCTTGGTTGGAAAACCTCCTTTTGAACCTTGGTTTGTCTTGAAAATCAAATTTAGTCTTGGAAGAATTACCATCTTTCCCTACCAACTTGCTTAAGCTTTTGCTCTTCAATTTGTTCGTCATGAACCATAAGACGAGAGATGTCCATGTTAGGAATCAACATAGCCGACCTACACTCTTTAACCACAAGGTCGGATATCCCCATAACAAATTTGTTCATCTTAGATCTAGAATCCGCAACCATAGTAGGAGCATGCTTTGATAGTTGAGTGAACTTGAGGCTATACTCCTTCACACTCATACCCCCTTGACGAAGGTTGATGAATTCTTGCAATTTCCTCTCCCTTAATTCCAAGGGAAAGTGCCTATCAAGGAAAGCCGTCTTGAAATCTACCCAAGTAATCCGTCCTTCTCTAACCGGTCTCTCATCCATCCATTGGTCATACCAAACTTGAGCCACATCTTTGAGTTGGTAGGTGGCTAATTCCGCCTTTTCTTGGGAAGACACACCCATAGCATCAAGAACTTTGAACACTTCATCAATGAACCCTTGTGGGTCCTCCTCCACCTTGGAACCATAAAAAGTAGGGGGGATTCATCCTTGTAAAATATCTAATCCTTGAAGTGGTAGTGCTAGCATCGGGGTTCACTTGCACCCTTGCAACTTGGGTAGCCAACACTTGAGTCAAGCTATGAATATCCGCCCTTATCTTAATGTTAGTCATAGACCCATCTTCAATAGGAACTTGAGGGTTTTGAAGAGCTTGAGGGGGAACCACCTCATTCAAATTCTCCTCCTCGGCCCTTCGAGCATTGTTCCTCCTTGTGTTCATGCCTATAAGCACAATAAAAGGATTAGAAGAAAGTACTATATAGAGTTAAGACGCTTAGGCATGAATAAGGAATAACAAGAGAGTGAAAGTTCCTAAGCATCCCATAGTCTCTCATTCATAAGTGTGGCGCGCTTCACAATTATGATAAGACCCTCTGTAGACGTGGTTTAGAGAGACATCAATCATACGATTACTCAACCTCATGCTCTGATACCAAGTTTGTAACGACCCAAAGTACACCCTAGTTATTACCAGCGTCGTCGTCCTCGAAGAGGACTAAGACAAGCCCTTAGCATACATCATAGCACATCATAGGTCAAAAATGCGGAAAATTTAAAACTTTTCATCTGCATCTACTTCATGAGGTTTACATAGACCTCTCGCTTACACATAATATATATATATATATACATAGGGAGTTTACATAGACTCCTCACATATGAATCTTACTTAGGCTTCTAGCATAGACATCATAAACAACATATAGGAACTTAGTCTAATACTTAGTCTCACATTGAACCATTTATAAAAGTATAAACGTTTGGACATAGCCAATACAAAACAATACGCCATTATAGGCTTACGATAATTGTCTCAATGATAAGAGAAAGAATAACGTTTCTAAACATAAACAACATCATAGCTAGAGTGGAACTTGGCAACGTCCCCGAATATGAGGACTCAGCAATGACTCGGGAAAAGACCCAAGTCTTTCTTGCAATCGGCCACAAACTTCTCAACGGCCCGAACCTAAAATGTTTGGGAAAAAGGGGAGAAATATGGGTTAGTACAAACCACATGTACGAAGTATGACTCCTATGCACAAAATCATCAATGCATGATAAAAGGAAAATTTAGTCAAAACCATGTTTTCTATCAACTTAACTCAACATGCAATCATAATAAGCATAGTAAGTCAATTTAACATAATATCAACCCAACACATAAGCAACTCAAGCAACACTTGTGCAATGACAAGAATAGAACCCCATAATCCCATTCCAAGCTAAGTAATCACATTAAACCACCCACTTCATACTTACAACATATTCTCATACTTTATCATAACATGCTTAATACATCAATACTTCTCATAGCATTTCCATATAATCATAATCATAATCATGAAAGAACACTACTAGAACCATCCCTTAGGATCCCACATTATCAATGAGTAAGAGTAGTCCCATACCCTTCTTCACACTATGTAGTAGCCTTCAAGACAACCCTAATAAGAATTCACATACTTAACTTGTTCATTTACTTTTTATGTTAGAAAAAGAAGTGCAATAACCGACGTGAGACCATGTGAGCTACATAGAATCCGGTGTTCTACTCCCACACCTAAAAGAAAGGCTTAACACTTGCCTAAGGTGTAACCATTCGTACGTAGCTATCTAGGTGGATCTACTAAGCTAGAGTCCTATGTGGGCACATATTTAAGGGTCAAAGAGATTGTTGCTAGAAACCTTGACTTACTAGACGTGGAGGTTTTCATCTCATGAGACAACACATAACTTGGGAATCCGTACTTACTTACATGAGGAAATCCATGTGAGAGGCCGGACTTACTAAATGTGAGACCTCCATCTCATTTACATGCCCTTTTAGTGCTAAGCATTTATTCCCTTTTGTAATCATCACACTCATCATACAAGATCACATTAGTCTCTTCTAGACCCCTATGTAAACATCTTATCATAATAGCTCATAGGAATTCATGAATGAGAACTATCCTTTCACTTTAGAAACCACATACAAGTGAGTAAACCTCTCACTCAATACTTTATTAGAATCATGAGAAACTACTTTCAATCATATAATAATCATACCATAACATACGTACATAATTCATAATCAATTCAATAGTCTAGTGTTAAGGATGAGGAATACTTAACATCAACATCAAAACCACACATTAGACCTAGAAGCATTACTATCTAAGTAACTCATAATTCGTAATTGAATCCAAGAAGAACCAATGAACATACCTCATTGCCTTTCCAAGACCTTCATACTTCCATTACCAAGAATACATAACCAATTACATAAACAAGGTAAATTCAAGAAGCAATTACATAATTAACAACAATGTAGTCAATCTACATGTTCAAGATCTTCACAATTCACCATATCAATTCAAGATTTTTCTGAAATTGGGGGAAGGACATGGGTCTAGGGATCTATCATAAGAAATCATCAATTAACCATCAATATATACTTAAAATACATTAATTCATCACAATTGATTCATAATTTCATTTTTCAAAGAAGACCCATGTGTAGAAGGAAAACCTAGATTTGGGTTATTTAGAAATCATCTTTTGGAGAGACCTCTTGCAAAAAAGAATCACAAAGAGTGACAGAAACCATACCTTAATAAAGCTTAATCCACAAAATTCAAGTGAAACCCTAGAAAAATTGGTCTTCTTCTTCAAGCTTTCTTGCTCCTTCAATGGAAAATTTTGGGAGAGAGAAAGTAGAGAGAGATGAGAGCTTTTGGGTTTCTGTTTTGGGGATTTGATTGGAGTGGGTAAAAATGACTTAACACTGACCCTTAATCAATATATAGTCACCCCCTAATTACCCAAAATACCCCTCACTTAATTGGGTCTTTTTTTTGAAGTAAAAAATGTTTAAAATACGACATTAACAAATTTGGGAAGTGGCTGCGCGTCGCGGGGTATTTCAAATTTTATTTTTGAAATTCGGGTTGATGCAGTGAGCCTCGTGTAGACCCCGCATCGCGAGGACACTTTTTGACCTCCACGTGTTGTCTGCGCGTTGCGCAGCAGCCTCCCATTTCTTGGCTGTGCGCAGGCTGCTTTGGCAGCCTGCTCGCCCATGTTCGGTTCCTCCTCAAGGACCTTCCGGTGGTCTTTGGGGAGTCCTGACTGTACGTTTTGATCCTCTATACTATATTTTACTTATTTAAAGTATTTTTAAAATCTTTAGACTCAATATGACCTTCCCAAACCTTCACCAAATATACGGACGTCTACTAGTTCAATTTCGCTAGTTTCCGGACGTTAAGACCTTTCTTTGATGCTATGGCTCCAATACTTGTCAAACAAGTTATTTACACTTATTTAGGTCTAAAACCATCATTATTCAACATGTGAGGCTCTAGTATAGTTCATGGAAATTACAGGGTGATACAATATGAAAGTAATATAGTTTCTGTGGGAGTTTCTCTAACCGACAACCATCACTTTGAGCCTGAGTGATGATACAATGTATTAAATCACATTGCCCAAGGATCATCCTATACCTTGACATCGGTATAGGACCTTAATTAACTTAGTGGATCCACTAGCTCTTCTTACGTTGATCATCTAAAAAATATGACCCGTCAATTCCCATGATGGTTACATGGTTTACATGGAGACTTGAGTTAATATGAACTCTCATACCCACATCGGTGCTCAATAATACTCCCAAAATGTACTTTAGCTCATACTCTTAATGAAACTTCCTTCCTTTGGGTTGAAATAATTTACTGAACCCTTTAGCTTTAAATGCTCTCTTGGAATCAATGTTCCCCTCTTTAGTTCAAATCTCTTTTGGAACTTCTTAGTTCCCTTTTAACTTAAATGTGCAAACATTTATAAACCTTTAGGGAATACTTAGTTCCCTTATAACTTTTGAGAAATGAACTCTACTCATACTCTTTGCTTAACTTGAAACTTAACTCTAAGGGAATACTTAGTTCCCTTATATTACTTTGAAGAAAGATCTTCAACTCTTTACTCTTTACTGGACTTGAACTTTAAGTCTTTAAAACAAAGTGAAAACGTTTGTGAAAGACTTTAGAAAACTTTATAAACTTTACTTTGACTTGCTTCTTAACTTTTAAACTTGACTCTTAACTTCTTTGACTTTGATCTTAGATTACTTTGAATTGGATTATGGATTCAAGGATCGTCATCTCATATTTAGGGATGATTTCATGATGTTTAGATGTACTTTAGAGTGTTGGAATCAACTAGGAATGAAAGGTACATAACTTAGGAACTAGTACGAAGAGATAGGGAAAAAATGGGGTCTCCAGGGGGTTGTGGCGCTCTGAGAGGCGCGAGGCGCCATGTTCTGTTGGACAGACCCTGGTTTGGGGATCCATGAGAGGTGCGGCGCGCCAGGGCCTGTCATACAGAGGCTGCCCAGAGGCGCTCAGGTAGGCGCAACGCCCCAAGGTTTATCTGACAGGACCTTCGACTTTTCTTCTCCGTTTTTCATCTCTAAACATCCTAAACTTCCATGGATTCCACCCCAAACACTTAGGATCCCTATATACCTCATTACCCAATAGATTAGACCAGAAAACAGTCTGGAAACATTAATCAAAACGACTAGAGATCAACTACAATTCAACCAACAAGAACTTCACGATTTTTCATCAAGAACTTCAAGAATTTCATTCAAATAAACTTTAATTTTCTGTATTGAATCAAGTTGGAGTGTGGGTGAAAGGAACCAACATCGAATGATCTCACATATCTCGTTAGGGATCACCCCCGACGAAATCCACGAAATGATCTTGGCGTTCTTGATTCTTCTTCTCCTTTCTCCTCTTTTCTCCTCTTCTTTTCTCCTCTCTCAAAACCATAACTTGTTTTCTAAATTCTTAAAATGAATGGTATTTCTCTTGAGTTAAGGTGTGTACCCTTTTGTTAGGGTTAGGGCCATCATCAAAGTAGTCACTTAGCTAGCCATTTCAACTCGGATTTCCCACTGTTGAAGTGTACAATGTCCTATGGAGCAGGGCCACTTAGTTTCATATTCCTAAGGCATTTCATTCCCTTTTCCTTTCCTTTACCCTCACAACTACGCGTCATCACCCTCTCCCAAATTGTTTTATTTATTTCTACCTTATACCCTAACACAATGCATTAGGGATCTGGATCAAAATTTATGGGATCAACAAAGGGGTTCGACTTATTTAGTGGGTTCCAACAAAATTAAGGTTACAGGCTCAAGTGGTCTAAACTAGGGATATTGAACAGGCTAAATTTATAAACCATTTCCAAAGAAAGCATGTTGTCATCTTTTTAAGCACAACAACACCTACATTTTGCTTCAATATCAACCTAGGCAAGTTCTAGACTCAAAACCATGTCATGTATATCATCACAAAGCTCACGCCTCATGGCACAAGTTGTATTCTTAAAGATTAATTTTCAGCACATAATCATGTTACACTAAAGGTTCATTTAAGCTTAAGTTGTACATTTCCATCACATGACCAAAGTTCATTGCATTCATACATCAATTCAAAAATGCTCTTTCATACATTTAAGAGAGTTAAGGCTTCAGCACAACCCCACCTACGAATCACATGAAGAAATTACCCTTAAGACGGTCGTCATCCATCTATCATTGGGAAGCTTGACTCGATCTATGACTACATACTTAATCCTACTACAAAAAATCTTACTCCCTCCGTGTCACTTTATGTGGCACCATTTCATTTTTGATCAGTCCCAAAAAGAATGTCACATTTCCTTATATAGTAAGTATTTAAAGGTAAAATTCTACTTTTACCCTTATTGGTCCCACTTAATTTTAAAAATAATACTCGACTACATTTATGAGGAGAGAGAAGAGTGAGTTTACTTTTCAAGGACAATTTGGTAAACATTTCAAAGTCTTCATTTATTTCTTAAACTCCGTGTCCAGTAAAATATTGCCACATAAAATGGGATGGAGGGAATATTTCTTTTGTACGGTTCAAAGGGACTATCCTCGACTAAAGAACCCTAAACAATTACCAAGGACCCAAAATCAAAACAAAACATGAAAGTCATACAATATTCCACCAATCAGACATACACCCCACCCCACACTTATACATTAGCATTGTCCCTAGTGCATTACAAAAAATTTCAACCAAGTTCGAAGGGTAAGATAAACAAATCCCCGACCAATCCTCCATCACTTCGTTCCCCCAGCCTCGTCACCTGCCAGTGTGGGGTCCAAATCTTCTTTAAAATTCGAGTCGACATCTTAACCAGCGTGTAAGTTCTCCTTATCCGTCAGGATATCATCCTCAGTCAGCTCCCTAAACTCCGGAATAATGCCCAATAATGCCTCAGCATGAGCATTCAGTGGATAACGCCTATTAATGTCAAGAAGCTCTACCACATTAGACGGTAGGCCACCAGTATTGTGCCGCAGCATCTCTAAACCATACATTCTCGCCATGATCAACTCATCTCTTTGGTGACGCTCCGCAGTGGTAAGAGTGGAGCCTAAATCAGTGTCAAGCCCTTTGGTACGTATGATATCCACTGCTGCTGGCTACAGTGGTGCTATGTAGTTCAAGCTCTCATCTGGAACACCTGCAAGATGACACATCATTGTAATGAGGCCCCCAAATACATACATGTGGCCCTTGTGAACCCGAGCCTTCCACATAGTTGATTTAATGATGGCCCCTACGTTGAGCTCCGCATCTGTCATCAATGCATACACAGACACACCCGGTCACGGGTAATGTCCGTATAGTGCAATCCTGGAATCAGGAAGTTCATCACAACCTTCAACCAAACCCACGTCTCTCTGAGCATGTGGGCATATGGAATAGATTTGTGATATCTCTTGTTGCTATGTTTGGTCCACCGAGCCATGGACTATGGTCCGCAAAGCAAGTGGTGGATGTCCTGGTAGGGAGGTCTGATATTCAGATTGATTAGAACCAATGAGTATGTGTCCTCAGTCGTGGCCAATATAGGATTTTTTCTCGCCGGTGTGATAAGCATGTTTCTCCCTCGGACAGTGACAAAGTGAGAGCGCATTTCCGGAACCCAATTAGCATAGAAATCACAAACCATGCTCAGGTTGCACTCATCCGGCTTAGAAAATGCAAGCCCCATTCGAAGCTCTCTCATCCGCCTTACGATCTGCGTGAACTTACGAGCTAGGCTATCATGATTAATGCACACATTAGAGAAGTAAGAAGCCTCCGTATGCTTCTTGTACCAATTTTTCCCTTCCTTGTCCACATCTTTGGCTCCATATCGCATCGGCCCTATGGGAGTCGGAGGTGCTAGTGGGACATTCCGGATCTGTGGCCTCTTTTTTTGGGTGGGCTGAGCAACATCTTTCCTGGGGTGTTGTGACGTAGACATAGTTACGTGTGCAATATGTCAAAATTTAGCCCATGGTGTTGCATTCATCCACAAAATGTGGGTGGTGTGCGTAGACCACCCCACACTTAGTTCCTACTACGACAAACTTAGTTACTGAGACTTCCCACAAGTTATAGCATAACATATTCATACAATTATGAAGTGCATCACTTGCTTAAACATCATATTATAGGACACTTATACAATCGATTATATGGTTCTACTTTAGAATTCCACATCTATTACTTAGCACAGGATATATCATGCAATTGTGTCATCTACTCAAGAATTCAACAAAAACAAGCAAAGGTATCCATATTGCCTCACAATTTAACACAAACAATTCATAAGATTTCACCCCCAACTTACCCTTACCACAATTTCAATTCAACCACTAACAATAAAATCAATGTGTTCTACTCAAGAATTCGAATAACACCTAATGTCTCATGAAACACACGGTCTAATAACCCTAATTTCGTCTCCCCTCTCCCAAATTACCCACTATAACCATTAAAATCTATCCCTACAAAAAAAACACAAATATATTGGAAGAAAACATACTTGGGCGATGCGTAGGAGCAGAAGAAACTCAAATTACCAACAACCCTATGTTGTGCGACACACAATGAGAAAACAAATCGCTTGAGGGAGAAAAGATGGGGGAGGAAAAACGAGAGAAATTGAGAGAATTAGGGGGAATGGGGGGAAATTGGGGTTTTAGAAGGGTAAATTAGAGGATGGGTCACGTTATTTTGTTTAAAACGGGGGTTTCCTACAAAATTCCCATAGTCTGGGTTCGCACCACATATCTTACACTGTGATCACTTCCTACACAGATCTCACACCAAGACGGTGGTTGTTGAATAACTTGAGATGTATGATGTCCCAATACCATGTTACTAATATGTGTATTCATCATATTCTGTATGGCAGAAATCTGTGCAGTCAAGGCAGTCACATCGTCAATCTCTGATACACCTGCAGTTTTCTAAACTATTGGTTTCAGTCCGCTTCCGTTCCACTCTGGATTTCCCTGAGAAATCCAATTCAGCAAGGTATATAACTCAGCATAAGTCTTCACTAAGGCTTGTCCACCTGTAGATGAATCAAGCAAAATCTTGGTGTTAGGCTCTAAACCTTCAATGAAAGTATGAACTAACACCTCATTGGATTGATGATGGTGAGGGCAGCTCATCAACATCGATTTGAACCTGTCCTAAGCTTGGTACAAGTTCTCACCACCCTTTTTCCTGAAGCTTAAAATGTCACTCTTCAACTTAGCCATCTTTCTAGATGGAAATAATCTAATGAGGAACTTTTGTGCTAGATCATTCCAAGTGGTGATTGAATTTGCAGGCTCTGAATTCAACCATCTTTTTGCTTCCCCAAGCAGAGAGAAAGGGAATAGAGTGAGCCTCACATAATCTTTATTCACTCCAGTTGGAGTGTAAGTATCATCGATCTCCACAAAGTTCTAAATGTGAATCGGAGGGTCCTCATGTGAAAGACAAGTAAACTGCCCATTCGCGTGCAATAGTTGCACCATACACTGCTTCAATTCAAATCTCCCACCAGCTTCAGGTTTTTGAATCCACGAAGTCACATTGGGGGGTCGTGGGATTGCCACATCTCTAACTCTCATCTCATTAGTTGTAATTGTGTAAGGTGCTTGTTCTCTTTCCTCGTCTTAGTGACTGGCGATGGTAATTACCCAATGAACAAAGGGATTGGATATTCAGCTTGCCTTCACCTTCTGTGTACGAATCTTTTAGGTTCTAAGAGAAGCGACAACAATTCTTGATCGTTGTCCAGTTTGGAGTATCAAGCAACCTGGAACAATGAAATGCTAAGATCAAGTTGTCAACACTTGCCTTTAACTTCAGAAATAAAAAAAAACAAATATTTCCTAATTTTTAAGTCTCCGGCAGCACCGCCAAAAACTTGTTGCGGTCAAATCCCACACGCAAGTGCACGTGATCGTACAAGTAATAAAGTGGCTCTTTTAGAGAGCCGAGTATCGTACCACAGGGAGTTAAGATTAGAGCTTATCAATTTCTTTAACTTGTAATTTAACACATTAAACTGAAATATAACTATTACTATTCGATTTCTTGAGTTTCAAACAATGATTTGGGAAAAATCCAGGGTTGTAGGTCTTGTCAGTAATCATGTAATCAATATCATTTTAAAATAGGTCTTTAATACCTATTGAATCACTGAATAACAGTTAGAAGTATGATCGTGGTCTCCCGACCTCTAATCGCCTACAATAGATAACATTCTAATTACATCGTTGAGCGCGGATAGAGTGATTAAATATTGAGCATTAATCTATCTTTCTATATGGTGACCCATGCATTGTCTTTAGGTATATCCCTATCCTACAGACGAATCAACCCTAGCTATTTAGGATTCAACAAGCTCTTTATGCTCCACGTTCTATCCTCTTATTCCTCTCTCGAGTTCAATTTGGATAATAGATTTATTTCTATAGTGATCAAGCATGAAATACCAAAAAAAAGAACATAATAGAGATTCATACGATAGTTCATAATAAACCCAAAATCAAATTCAAAATATTACACTCATCCTGTAGCCACAGCCCTTGAACTAGGGTATTTAGCTAATTATAATCTGATAATAAATCTTACAATGGTTATGAATCATAAAAATAAGATTTAAAGGAAAAGAGATAGAGAATGAATCCTATCAACTCCAAAGCGTCGTTCTACAAGTGTTCCCGTTTGAAAATAGAAAAGGAATAATTAATAAAACAAAATATTACCCTATTTATACAAAAAGTTGAAGTGGCCAATTCGAGGCCTCAGGCGCGCGACGCGTGACAATCTTCATATTCCATATTAAAATATAAAGCTCTATCGCGTGATGCACAAGCTACACGAGGCATTCTGCCTCGAATTTAATTCTTGAACTGATTCTTCACTCTATGCTGCGCGACGCGAGGGCGGCACGCCCTTGCCTTAGATCATTTCCTTCAACTTATTTCTTGCTTCCTTTTGCCGCAAATCTTCAGATTGCTTCCTTTGTCCTTTTTTGTGCACATTTCTCCCATGTAGATACCCTACAAACTAATCATGTTGGTTAGCTCAGAAATACATAAATGACTCGATACTGCTCTAAGCACATACTTTATGAATTTAAACTAAGCTTAAATGTGTATATACTTAGCATTACGGGCATATGAATATGCCCAAGATAATGACACAATATCTTCAAAATAAAAACATGCCCATCTTTGAGTCATCATAACAATTTTTTAACAAGGACCACATTCACAACCACCGGTCAAACCTCTTTAATCAAAATAAGATTAATTCCATTACGGTAGTTGAAGCCTTAGAACAATTGTCACACTCAGATGAAACAAAAATAAATTTAATAAAATACCAATTGATTCAATTAAGTACAACTGCCCATATGAGAATTAATTAACTAATTCACCTTTCGGACATAAAATAAAATTAATTGGAAAAGGAATCAATATTTACTTTATAGAAGAAAAAAAACATTCATTTCCTAGCCGCAAAACTAGGCAACCTAAAATTCCTTTAACGTGTTGAAACTTAATTTTGCAAGTTTAAATAAAGAGCTAAAAATGTCGTGTCAACACACCCCTATTTGGTTGCTTTTGTTTGCGTTTAACAGTGAAATCACAAACTTTACACGCAATTTCGGATAAGTTAATGAATCACGAAGTTATGTATAATTCAACATACACGTATCATCTAGTAATCTATATAAATGCAATCAAGGCTCTGATAGCAATTGTTGGAAAACATATATACACAGCGGAAGCATATTTAAATCTCTTACTACTTACATGAATAATAGATAATCAATACTTTATATGTTAGACCACATAATCATGCTTGAACAAATAAACTTGCAGAAATTTAATTCGATAAATACCTATTCAAGCGCGAACAAATACCTTCAAGTGAATCCCCAAGTTAGACAGACCTTCAAGTAAAACTACAAGATAGCTATGGTCTTCTACAGTGATCCCAAGTCATATCCGAACTCTCTCGATACTTGGGTGGACAAGTATCGCATATAAAACTTATTCTTCTTAGGAGAATCCCTATTTATAGAGATTTCTTCCTAATTCAAAAAGGACTAGAAAACCTAGTTTTTCTAGAAAACTAAAAAAAAAAACATATTATTCTTCCTTTTTCCATAGAAATAGGATTCTAAGTTCAAATTAAATATGGGCACTATAGGGACCACATAATTAATTACCGAGACGTCCTATTAAGGAAATAATTCCAAATAATTAATTTGAATTATTCTTACCATAATAAATTACAAATCATTCCACTAGAAAATGGTAATTGCACTCCTCTATTATATTTCGTAATTCTCCATTAAACACTTATGTAATTCCCCATGTTAAGATTTCATATATAAATCAATAAATTAAATTACTAACGAATCTAACTTAATGATTAATTTTCTTTAGAGCACTGCTTAACTTATTTTATGTGTCGGATTCATAAATCCACTTGCAAGATTTGACACGATGAAAACTAATAACTTTCTCAATAATGCATATCAATCAATCTCTATAACGAGACATGGATTCCATCAACTAACTTATTATTTCACCAATATATATTTGTAACGACCTGTTTAGTTGTTTTGAGCAGTAGAGTTCATTCTGGAAATAACTGTCTTAGAATTCTGAAATTAAGTGCTGAAATCGACTCTCTGAACTCTGTGACGGACCTGCAGGACGGACCGTCACAGACACGACGGACCGTCGTGATCCTCCGTTTCAAAACACTTCAACTCTTGAAAATTGGGCCCTGGGAGCAATTCTCTGAACTTTGTGACGGACCTGCAGGACGGACCGTCACAGACACGACGGACCGTCACACGCAGCGTAACCCTACACGATGTCAGCTTCCACTAATTATTTTAATGGATGTTTTGGGCTATTATTTATGTATTTAGTGGACTAGCTTTTATAATGGAGTTAGTGGGTATTAAATAAAGTAACTTTAGACTAATGGGGGATTACTTTTACAATAATTATAGTCTTGCATTATTATTAGAGGATGGAGTCTTGAATTGAGAGAGGGAAGAACTGATCAGCTGGGAAGCAGTGAGAGAAAAACGTGAAAGGGAGAGGAGAACAGGCATTTTGGACTTCGGATTGAAAGGGTTCTTAGGCAATAAGAAAGGCAAAGGCATTGGAGAGGTAGCTTGCTTGATTTCGGTTCTTCGGTGGAGGTAGGTTATGGTTTATTTCTATGTGATAGATAAACTCTAAATAGCGATTGATATGTATTGGATGATATTGTAAAGTCTCCTATTACTTGATTTTGTGGTTGTATATTATGATTGTGTGGTTTGTGTTTTGCCTAAAATATTGAGACTATTGAATTTTATTCTTGAAAAACTCTCTTTTGAAGTGATGCCTTGAATAAGGAAGGCTTGATGGAAATAAAATGGTTTGAAAACAGTTTAAATAAATTAAATACATTTTTGGATCGGAGTGTCACGTTCCGACACGGTATTTTTGGATCGGAGTGTCACGTTCCGACACGGTATTTTTGGATCGGAGTGTCACGTTCCGACACGGTATATTTTGGATCGGAGTGTCACGTTCCGACACGGTATTTTTGGATCGGAGTGTCACGTTCCGACACGGTATTTTTGGATCGGAGTGTCACGTTCCGACACGGTATTTTTGGATCGGAGTGTCACGTTCCGACACGGTATTTTTGGATCGGAGTGTCACGTTCCGACACGGTATTTTTGGATCGGAGTGTCACATTCCGACACGGTATTTTTGGATCGGAGTGTCACGTTCCGACACGGTATTTTTAAATGAAAAGAATCTTGAATTATATTATTTTACTCAAATTCAAAGAAACTATTTTCCCAAATGAGTATGGTGTGGAGGCATGAGTCCTCAAGGGTGTGCTTGATGTTGTGATTGATGGTGTACTTATTATGGTGTTGTTGCCAATGGTTTATGTAATTGTTACTTGCTATCTGTTAAGTATTGTGGTTGACTGTATATTATTATTCGGTATATATTGTTTTCTATTTTGAGTTGGCCGATGATACCTACTCAGTACGTGTTCCTTGTACTGACCCCCTACTTGTATTTTCTTCTTTGTTATTTTGTGGAGTGCAGCAAGTGTGCCATCGTCTTCGACTCGCCCTCAGTTCTAGCCAGTCTTCAGCATATCAGAGTTCGGGGTGAGCTATTATTCTTAGCTCGTGCTGGATTCTCTTCTTCAAGTCTTGATGTCTTTGAATTTTGGACATGGACCATTTTCTTACTTATTTTGTTTCTCAAACATTCTTAGACTTTGTAATTTGAGGATAGATGTTCTTGATGTGATGACTTCCAGATTTTGGGGATGATAAGTGTAAACTTAGAAACTTATTTACTTAGTTACCTTAAATTAGATTTTGAGTCTTCCGCATTATTTTGTTATTTACAGTTGAACTATTGGTAAATATTAGAGTTTAGATTTGTTGGTTCGCTCACCTAGTAGGATAAGGGTGGGTGCCACTCACGAGATCGTTTTGGGTCGTGACAAAGTTGGTATCAGAGCGTTAGGTTCGTCGGTCTCATCACACAAGAACGAGTTTAATAGAGTCTTAAGGAACGGTAGGGGGACGCCTTTACTTTTCTTTGAGAGGCTATAAGACTTTAGGAAAATTCCTTTCTTTCTTTCTTCCTTTCGTGCTATTACTTGGATCCAATTGGTATCTGGGTGATACAAATTGGTATCTGACCATCTTCACTCTATTTCGCAGATGGTTAGAACTAGAGCAACGACTGCGCCAACACCAACCCCGGCAAGACAAGATGCATCTGAGCCAGCCACTGGGACTGTAGCTCGAAGAGGAGCAGTAGCAAGAGGCCGTGGTAGAGGTCGCAGGAGGATGCCCACTAGAGGTAGAGGACGAGCACCTGGTCCAGCTAGGAATAGGGCAGTGACTCCTCCACCAACTGATGAGGTAGTAAGAGAGGGTGAGGAAGGGGAAAATGAGCAGGTTCAAGATGAGGAATTACCACCCCAGCCTACCCCAGAGATGATTAATCAGGTTCTTGCTTATCTTAGCGGGTTATCTGATCAGGGCCAGACACCTCCAGTGTTTTCTGCACCAGCACCTCCGGTTCCGGGAGTACAACATGCAGCTGCTGTGGCTCCCCGCATGGAGACATCATTGGAAGTAGGCACATTCCCTCGATTGACCACAGGGTCTATAATGACAGGTGATCAACATGAACTTTTCATTAAGTTCTTAAAGTTGAGACCTCCAGTCTTCAAGGGTGCTGAATCTGAGGACGCCTATGAATTTCTGGTTGATTGTCATGAGCTGCTACATAAGATGGACATAGTAGAACGATTCGGTGTTGAGTTTGTGACCTATCAGTTTCAGGGGGATGCCAAAATGTGGTGGCGGTCGTATGTTGAGTGTCAATCAGCACAGGCACCACCCATGACTTGGGCATCATTTTCTAGCCTGTTTATGGAGAAGTATATACCCCGGACTGTAAGGGATAGGAGGAGAGATGAGTTCCTGAGCCTAGAGCAAGGAAGGATGTCCGTTGCTGCTTATGAGGCCAAATTTTGTGCACTATCCAGGTATGCCACTCAGCTTTGCTTCAGTCTACAAGAGCGGATTCGCCGCTTTGTGAAAGGATTGAGGTCAGAATTGCAGATCCCAGCCTTACAAGCAGCCGCTGTAGCAAAATCCTTTCAGGAAGTGGTTGATTTTGTGATAGAGGTAGAGGGGGTGAAACCAGACAACTTCACCATGATGTCAACATTTAAGAAGTTCCGTAAGGAAGGTGAGTTTAGAGGTTCTTACTCCAGAGGGCAGAGTTCAGGAGGTTACCCAGCCCGTCCTATTCAGTCTTCACTGCAGGCTTTAACTGGAGTCCATCGCAGACCAGTCAACATTTTACTGAGTTTGGAGGTTATCCCCAGACTTCGTCATTTTCACAGAGACCTATGCTAGACTCTAGAAATTGTTATGGATGTGGAGAGACTGGACATATTAAGAGATATTGTCCAAAACAGAGTTACAGACTCCCAATAGTTAGAGGTAGAGGTGGTCATGGTAGAGGCCGCCATTCTGGAGGACGTAGTGGCCAAGGTAATGGTGGTCACCAAACCAGTAGGAGTGGCGGGCAAGTTGGAACTACTGCAGCGCAGCTTGGTAGGGGCAATGGACAGACAGGTGATAAGGCTCATTGTTATGCTTTCCCCAGGAGGTCTGAGGCAGAGGCATCTGATGCTGTTATCACAGGTACTCTTTTGGTCTGTGATTGCATGGCTTCAGTATTATTTGATCCTGGATCCACTTTTTCATATGTATCTTCCTCATTTGGTGCTGGTCTTGAGTTAAGTTGTGATTTACTTGATATGCCTATTCGTGTCTCTACTCCCGTGGGTGAGTCTGTGATAGTTGAGAAGGTGTATAGGTCTTGCCTTGTGAATTTTGTGGGGAGTAACACTTACGTAGATTTGATCATTCTAGAAATGGTTGATTTTGATGTAATTCTGGGTATGACTTGGCTTTCTCCAAATTTTGCAATCTTAGATTGTAATGCTAAAACTGTGACATTGGCCAAGCCTGGGATAGACCCAATAGTGTGGGAGGGTGACTATATTTCTACCCCAGTTCGTATTATCTCTTTTCTTCATGCTAAGAGAATGGTTAGTAAAGGATGTTTAGCTTTCTTGGCACACCTCAGGGATGATACTACCCAAGTACCTACAATTGAGTCGGTTTCAATAGTCTGTGAGTTTCTGGATGTGTTTCCTGCAGACCTTCCTGGTATGCCACCGGATAGGGATATCGACTTTTGCATTGATCTGGAGCCGGGTACTCGACCCATTTCCATACCCCCTTATAGAATGGCTCCAGCTGAGTTAAGGGAGTTAAAGGCCCAACTTCAGGAGCTGTTAGGTAAAGGTTTTATTAGGCCAAGTGCATCCCCTTGGGGTGCTCCTGTTTTATTTGTGAAGAAGAAAGATGGAAGTCGTCGGATGTGCATAGACTACAGGCAGCTGAATAAGGTAACTATTAAGAACAAGTATCCTATTCCTCGCATTGATGATTTGTTCGATCAGTTACAAGGTGCTTGTGTCTTCTCTAAAATTGATTTGAGGTCCGGTTATCATCAATTGAAAATACGGACAGCAGATGTGCCAAGGACTGCTTTTCGAACCAGGTATGGGCATTATGAATTCTTAGTAATGTCTTTTGGGCTTACGAATGCCCCTGCTGCTTTCATGAGCCTAATGAACGGGATTTTTAAGCCATATCTGGATCTTTTTGTTATTGTATTTATTGATGATATACTGATATACTCAAAGAGCAAGAAGGAACATGAGGAGCACTTGAGAATTGTGTTGGAAGTATTGAGGGAGAAAAAGCTTTATGCCAAATTCTCCAAGTGTGAGTTTTGGCTAGATTCAGTGTCCTTCTTGGGGCACGTGGTTTCTAAGGATGGGGTGATGGTGGATCCTTCTAAGATTGAAACAGTGAAGAATTGGGTAAGACCTACTAATGTGTCAGAAGTAAGGAGCTTTGTTGGTTTAGCCAGCTACTACCGTCGATTTGTCAAGGGATTCTCTTCTATTGCTTCCCAATTGACGAACTTGACTAAGCAGAATGTTCCATTTGTATGGTCGGATGAATGTGATGAAAGCTTTCAGAAACTCAAGACCTTGCTGACTACTGCACCTATCCTTACCTTGCCAGTAGAGGGTAAGAACTTCATTGTTTATTGTGATGCATCCTATTCTGGTTTGGGTGCAGTGCTAATGCAAGAGANGAGGTCCGGTTATCATCAATTGAAAATACGGACAGCAGATGTGCCAAGGACTGCTTTTCGAACCAGGTATGGGCATTATGAATTCTTAGTAATGTCTTTTGGGCTTACGAATGCCCCTGCTGCTTTCATGAGCCTAATGAACGGGATTTTTAAGCCATATCTGGATCTTTTTGTTATTGTATTTATTGATGATATACTGATATACTCAAAGAGCAAGAAGGAACATGAGGAGCACTTGAGAATTGTGTTGGAAGTATTGAGGGAGAAAAAGCTTTATGCCAAATTCTCCAAGTGTGAGTTTTGGCTAGATTCAGTGTCCTTCTTGGGGCACTTGGTTTCTAAGGATGGGGTGATGGTGGATCCTTCTAAGATTGAAACAGTGAAGAATTGGGTAAGACCTACTAATGTGTCAGAAGTAAGGAGCTTTGTTGGTTTAGCCAGCTACTACCGTCGATTTGTCAAGGGATTCTCTTCTATTGCTTCCCAATTGACGAACTTGACTAAGCAGAATGTTCCATTTGTATGGTCGGATGAATGTGATGAAAGCTTTCAGAAACTCAAGACCTTGCTGACTACTGCACCTATCCTTACCTTGCCAGTAGAGGGTAAGAACTTCATTGTTTATTGTGATGCATCCTATTCTGGTTTGGGTGCAGTGCTAATGCAAGAGAAGAATGTAATTGCTTATGCTTCGAGGCAATTAAAGGTGCATGAACGTAACTATCCGACCCATGATTTGGAGTTGGCTGCGGTAGTGTTTGCATTAAAGCAATGGAGACACTATCTATATGGGGTCAAGTGTGAGGTCTACACAGATCATCGTAGTCTACAGTATGTTTTTACCCAGAAAGACTTGAATTTGAGGCAGAGGAGGTGGATGGAACTGTTGAAGGACTATGATATTACTATTCTGTATCACCCGGGAAAGGCAAATGTGGTGGCTGACGCTTTAAGTAGAAAAACAGGTAGCATGGGTAGTTTAGCCCACTTACAAGTTTCTAGACGCCCATTGGCTAGAGAAGTCCAAAACTTGGCTAACGACCTTATGAGACTGGAAATACTAGAGAAAGGAGGATTTTTGGCCAGTGTAGAGGCAAGATCTTCTTTTCTTGACAAGATCAAGGGAAAACAGTTTGATGATGAGAAGCTAAGCCGAATTCGGGATACGGTGTTGCGAGGAGAGTCTAAAGAGGCAATAATTGATGAGGAAGGTGTTTTGAGGATTAAGGGAAGGGTATGTGTGCCTCGTGTTGATGATTTGATCCACACTATCCTTACAGAGGCTCATAGTTCCGGATATTCTATACATCCTGGTGCAACCAAGATGTACCGTGACCTAAAGCAACACTTTTGGTGGAGTAGAATGAAGCGCGACATTGTTGATTTTGTTGCCAAATGTCCAAATTGCCAGCAAGTAAAGTATGAACACCAGAGACCTGGAGGAACACTTCAGAGAATGCCCATTCCTGAATGGAAGTGGGAGAGAATTGCAATGGACTTTGTGGTTGGTCTTCCAAAAACATTGGGTAAGTTTGATTCTATTTGGGTAATTGTGGACAGATTGACTAAGTCTGCTCACTTCATTCCAGTCAAGGTGACCTACAATGCAGAGAAGTTAGCCAAAATCTATATCTCAGAGGTTGTTCGATTGCATGGGGTTCCACTTTCGATCATATCAGATAGAGGTACGCAATTTACTTCTAAGTTTTGGAGAACATTACATGCTGAGTTAGGTACTAAGTTGGATCTTAGTACTGCATTTCACCCTCAGACAGATGGACAATCTGAGCGAACGATTCAGGTATTGGAAGATATGCTTCGGACATGTGTGATAGAATTTGGTGGTCATTGGGATAACTTCTTACCCTTGGCAGAGTTCTCCTACAACAATAGCTATCACTCCAGTATTGATATGGCTCCATTCGAAGCATTGTATGGGAGGAGATGTAGGTCTCCCATTGGTTGGTTTGATGCATTTGAGGTTAGACCTTGGGGTACTGATCTTTTGAGGGATTCATTAGAGAAGGTGAAATTTATTCAAGAAAAGCTTTTAGCGGCTCAAAGTAGGCAAAAGGAATATGCAGATCGAAAGGTTAGAGACTTGGAGTTCATGGAGGGTGAACAGGTCTTGCTGAAGGTCTCACCCATGAAAGGGGTGATGCGGTTTGGTAAAAGAGGTAAGCTAAGCCCAAGGTATATTGGACATTTGAAGTACTTAAGCGAGTAGGAGAGGTGGCTTATGAATTAGCCTTGCCTCCAGGGCTTTCAGGAGTGCATCCGGTATTTCATGTGTCTATGTTGAAAAGATACCATGGGGATGGAAACTACATCATTCGTTGGGATTCGGTTCTGCTTGATGAGAAATTGTCTTATGAGGAGGAGCCTGTTGCCATTCTAGATAGAGAAATTCACAAGTTGAGATCAAGGGAGATTGCAACCATCAAAGTTCAATGGAAGAATCGACCAGTTGAAGAGTCCACCTGGGAGAAGGAGGCTGATATGCAAGAAAAATATCCACACCTGTTCCCAGATTCAGGTACTCGTTCTCGTCCTTGTTTTTCTTCTTTAGATCGTTCGAGGGCGAACGATGGGTAAATTGGTATCTATTGTAACGACCTGTTTAGTTGTTTTGAGCAGTAGAGTTCATTCTGGAAATAACTGTCTTAGAATTCTGAAATTGAGTGCTGAAAATCGACTCTCTAAACTCTGTGATGGACCTGCAGGACGGACCGTCACAGACACGACGGACCGTCGAGGAGGTCTCGTTCCAAAACACTTAGAATTCTGAAATTGAGTGCTGAAATCGACTCTCTGAACTCTGTGACAGACCTGCAGGACGGACCGTCACAGACACGACGGACCGTCGTGATCCTCCGTTTCAAAACACTTCAACTCTTGAAAATTGGGCCCTGGGAGCAATTCTCTGAACTTCGTGACGGACCTGCAGGACGGACCGTCACAGACACGACGGACCGTCACACGCAGCGTAACCCCACACGATGTCAGATTCCACTAATTATTTTAATGGATGTTTTGGGCTATTATTTATGTATTTAGTGGACTAGCTTTTATAATGGAGTTAGTGGGTATTAAAGAAAGTAACTTTAGACTAATGGGGGATTACTTTTACAATAATTATAGTCTTGCATTATTATTAGAGGATGGAGTCTTGAATTGAGAGAGGGAAGAACTGATCAGCTGGGAAGCAGTGAGAGAAAAACGTGAAAGGGAGAGGAGAACAGGCATTTTGGACTTCGGATTGAAAGGGTTCTTAGGCAATAAGAAAGGCAAAGGCATTGGAGAGGTAGCTTGCTTGATTTCGGTTCTTCGGTGGAGGTAGGTTATGGTTTATTTCTATGTGATAGATAAACTCTAAATAGCGATTGATATGTATTGGATGATATTGTAAAGTCTCCTATTACTTGATTTTGTGGTTGTATATTATGATTGTGTGGTTTGTGTTTTGCCTAAAATATTGAGACTATTGAATTTTATTCTTGAAAACTCTCTTTTGAAGTGATGCCTTGAATAAAGAAGGCTTGGTGGAAATAAAATGGTTTGAAAACAGTTTAAATAAATTAAATACATTTTTGGATCGGAGTGTCACGTTCCGACACGGTATTTTTGGATCGGAGTGTCACGTTCCGACACGGTATTTTTGGATCGGAGTGTCACGTTCCGACACGGTATTTTTGGATCGGAGTGTCACGTTCCGACACGGTATTTTTGGATCGGAGTGTCACGTTCCGACACGGTATTTTTGGATCGGAGTGTCACGTTCCGACACGGTATTTTTGGATCGGAGTGTCACGTTTCGACACGGTATTTTTGGATCGGAGTGTCACGTTCCGACACGGTATTTTTGGATCGGAGTGTCACGTTCCGACACGGTATTTTTAAATGAAAAGAATCTTGAATTATATTATTTTACTCAAATTCAAAGAAACTATTTTCCCAAATGAGTATGGTGTGGAGGCATGAGTCCTCAAGGGTGTGCTTGATGTTGTGATTGATGGTGTACTTATTATGGTGTTGTTGCCAATGGTTTATGTAATTGTTACTTGCTATCTGTTAAGTATTGTGGTTGACTGTATATTATTATTCGGTATATATTGTTTTCTATTTTGAGTTGGCCGATGATACCTACTCAGTACGTGTTCCTTGTACTGACCCCCTACTTGTATTTTCTTCTTTGTTATTTTGTGGAGTGCAGCAAGTGTGCCATCGTCTTCGACTCGCCCTCAGTTCTAGCCAGTCTTCAGCATATCAGAGTTCGGGGTGAGCTATTATTCTTAGCTCGTGCTGGATTCTCTTCTTCAAGTCTTGATGTCTTTGAATTTCGGACATGGACCATTTTCTTACTTATTTTGTTTCTCAAACATTCTTAGACTTTGTAATTTGAGGATAGATGTTCTTGATGTGATGACTTCCAGATTTTGGGGATGATAAGTGTAAACTTAGAAACTTATTTACTTAGTTACCTTAAATTAGATTTTGAGTCTTCCGCATTATTTTGTTATTTACAGTTGAACTATTGGTAAATATTGGAGTTTAGATTTGTTGGTTCGCTCACCTAGTAGGATAAGGGTGGGTGCCACTCACGAGATCGTTTTGGGTCGTGACAATATTATTATAGTCCAACTTATCAGGCATATTGACCCATCTCAGAATCTCACCTTTTTATAAATCAAAACGATAATTAATATATACATATCCTTATAGTTATATCAAGATTAAGAATATAAGTATATTTAAAAGTTTAGAGAATATATTTTTGTCAGTCAGTCTAAAATAAATATCTCTACTCGGTCCCATTCAATACATACAAAATATACTAACACAAGAAGTTGGAACTACACCGTTTCCATAATCAGGATAAATTACATATAATCTTTTGCTATAATCGTACCCGATGACATGTCCAATTTCCATACAAGATTGTGAACAAAAAACTTTATACTTATAAGAATCGATGATTTAATTTTTTGTGTATAAGATAAAACTCTACACACTAAATCATCTACTATACAAGTACATAGACACCATAAACAAATATATGATCTATTAAAATTGAGAAAATATTTATTCTCTAATAAATATTATTTCTTAACATATGATTAATAGTATACATCCCAACAATCTCCTACTTAGACTTTAACCATCACAATTGTTATAATGTACTATATCTAAATGCGTGGTTAATAATATATACCCTAACAATCTCCCACTTAGACATTTAATCTTTAAAATTGTTAGAATATTATGTCTAAACACATGATTAATAGTATATACCCTAACAATCTCCAACTTAGACTCTTAACTATTCATTTACAACTTTCACATGCATTCCTTTATTTCTTATCGAAAGAAAATTTACCAAGCTATTTTCTCATGCAATTTTGTCTAGTAGTGCTTCATCGTAACAAATCGATTTCGTACTAGATCTTGATACACCTTATCATGCGACCATCCAAGAGTGTACTTCTTTTCAGGAGCTCTATCATAAAAATTCTCTCAAACATACAAGACAAATCAATCTTCGTTATAATTCTCCCACTACGACTAAGTACTACTATTATAATCACATTTTCATGTTATTGAGTTTTAATATTTTCTTCAAAATCTGTCGATATTGAATATTAACAACTTTTCATGAAGTGTTCTTTTAATTTGCTCAACATCACTCCCACTACTTGAGATAGTAATTTTCTTATGTCTAGTAACGTTTCTCCCACTACATTAATGCAACGGAACATTAATTTTGGCATACCCATTAGATGTTCTTAGGAGTCTGAATTTATAATTGACTTATTTTTTATTTGATTGTTCAATTCCTGTAAAACTAGTTTACTTCTAGGAAAATGGTTTACTAAATGATTCTTTTCTAGAAATCAGACAGTTGTGTTAACAATTGCCTTAGTTTCTTTAAGACATTATAATAAACCTTCTTTCATTCTTTAGAATATCCAATTAACACACATATTTCGTTGTTAATTTCAATTTTTCTTATTCTCCTACTCAGTACATGTGCTGGACAATCCTATATCCAAACATGTCACAGATTAGACTTACGTCAAATCCAACTAGTTCTATAGTTGTCCAAGGTACAAATTTGAAAGAAATTAAATTCAGAATGTGTTATGCAGTTATTAGAATTTATCTCAAAAGAAACAAATAACTAATAATAAGTCAATAGTTAATCTTATCATCTTTATAAGCGTCTACTTCTTTTCTCTTCTAAACCAATCTATTATAGAGTGTCTAGTGTAGACAATTGAAGGACAATTATTCTATAAGATAAGAGACTTATGAGCTCTGCAGAGAGGTTTACATCACTACAATCAGATTGTAGTGACTTTATATATTTTTCAAGATGATACTTTCATGTATTTTAAATATTTTGAGTTTATCAAGATATTTAGACTTACAAAACATCAAAAAATATTGAGAAAAGACATAAAGTGACACCTGAAGTTGTCCTGAATCTTTAAAAAGATACTTTAACTATGCAGACGTCCTATTACCCACATAAGCAATTCTGAACATATATTGTTACATCATTTTTTGATCAATTCCAAATTTTAAATGGCAAGTGTTATCACACACCAATCATTGAGTGACACGTGTTAATTTAATTTGAAATCTTTTTTTTTCATTTTAATTTTTTATTTACTTCTCTCTCTTACTTTTTGACTTATTTTAATTTTATTACTTTAAGTTTAATTTCATTTCAATTTTTACTTCATCTTCCACCCCTACTTTCAAGCTCCCTCCATTTTCTTTCTTTCTTTCTTTCTTTTTCTTCACCTTTTACCCTCACCTAACCCCACCCCGACGTCAAGTTGAGCCCCTCTATTTTCTTTCTCTTTTCTTCTTCTTATTCGGTCAGTGTCCTTACTTTCCAAAAATATACTATTTTCTAGACTTTGTTAAGTTATTGATAAAAAAAAGTAATTATTTTTCAAAGAAAGATCAAAATTTTGAAGGTATTATCATTTAATTTAAGTGATTTTCATATAAATTCAAAACTAGAAATGAGAATTTTGAAAGCATAAGAATTCTCCAAAAATTGAAAAATTTTAATTGAAATTTGGATAAAAATCCTGCTTGCCAGCTTCAGAATATCGACTCCTGTGGTCAGCTTCTGATTCCGCTTTTCTAAAAAGAAGTGACCAAGGCTACGCCCGGCAGGTCAAACATCTTGCTTTTCACCCAGAAAGATTCCTTCGAGAGGGCTATAGTTTCCTCGTTAGATCCCGGTAATCTCAGGTCTCTCTCTTTTTGAGAGTGAGAGAAGATTTTCTACGCCGCCTGCCTATGAAGAACCTCAAGTCTATCGGGAAAGGATGTGGTGGTAAGCCCCCTTTGTCAACTAAATAATGCCTACTAATCATCTTGAAATCAATTGATTTTATCAAATTGTTCGAAATGTAATAAAATATCTAGATATGATTATAAAACTGAAAAGAGTTAAACTAATTGTAGAATAAAAGAGATTTGAAGTTATGGAAACAAGTGACATTAAAAGTAATTAGTTAATAAAGATAACAATGAATTTTTTGAAGAAGAAGAAAGAAAGAAAAAGAAAAAAATAATGAGGAGAAAAAGTTAAAGTAATAAGAAAAATACAAAAAAGTTGTTTTACAGCAGAATTCTTGTAAAAATAAAAATTATATTCATGTTTTTAGTTTGTGCACGCTCTTTAAGAGAGTGCATACATTCTCCAATTCAGGTGGACAAAATATGATGTAATAATATCAGTTTAGAATTGTTTAAAGGGTTAATAGGACACTTGCATAGTTTAGATGTCTTTTTGAAAATTCGGGACAACTTCAGGTGTCACTTTATGTCTTTTCTCAAAAATGTATTCATGTCATGAGTAACCTTCTCTAAAACTCAGAAAACTCAAATTCACCTCTTGCCCAAATGATCATTTATTACACAAATCAGAATAGATTAATTATAACTTATCACTACCTCTATTTTTTCTTCAGTTAAGGAAAAGGTCTCTTAGTCATTTTTCCTTCTAAAAAAGACTCAAATATTGGTAGTGACTTCACTTTTAATGAACTGTAATGTTCATCAATTTACCAACCTCAAATCTATTCAGAATGAATGCCTCAGACACTAATGTACAGATAAGTTTCATTCAATTTGAAACTTATTTTTCCTTATGAGACAAATTAATATAATTCAATTCATGAGGGATAATACTAATAAAAGAATCACACATCAATATACCACAAGAAATAAAATATTCATCATTATCTAGTTAAAAACTGAAAATAATTTTTTTTAACATAAGGTACATGTACAATGCATTCTTTGAATTAATATATTATCTCTACCAAAAGAAAATATTAAGTAGTACTAAGTGGGTGCGTAAAGTCTATTGAAAATATGAGACATAATACTTTAAATAGATCTCATAATATTTCGAATAATCTCAAATAACAAAATTCAGGGCTCATTTATACATATATATCCATGCATCTCGAATAGCCAATCGTTGGGTTTGGAGAACTACTCATGCAATATACATGTACAATGACCAATTATTCACTCCATAAATTTATAAAGACCTAACTCAGTTGGAGAGTCTACTGTTAGTTTAAGTCAACTGAAAATCCTCGAGCTACATTGATCCAATCTTATATTACTCAGTTTAGGAGAGTTAATATAGATTATCAAAACTAGACGATTAAATACATAGTGACTTGTATCAATTTCATTCGATAGGGAGGAAGGTCTAAGCCAGAGCATAAAAATAATACTTCACTACTGTTTAATCAACTATGAACAAAAACGCATATAACGATCCAAAAAAATTAATTTCTTACAAGGTCGTTCTTATGAATCTACCATATTTAAGATCAATCAGAATTCTTTTTTTTTTTGGATTCGTAAACTATGATCAATTTGGTTGAAAATGTTGTTTGGCCAAAATAGAATTTAAGATCTTTCCGCTCAGTAATTCTTATCATATATCATCATTTTGTAAAATAGATATACGAATCAAGAATAAAGAACGAAATTCTAAAATTCCAAAAGAAAGGCATGGTTATGTATACATTGAATATTAAAATTCAAAAAACACTACATAGATATCCATGCATCTTAAGCAATAAATTTTGATGAAAAAATGATTACTCGTGCAACATACATATGTGGTGTCACATATTCACTTCAACAAATTTAAAGCATAAGCTAACTCAGATGGAAAGTATATGTTAATTTAAGTCAAGTGAATATCATTATCCCTATATTCATTGATCCAATCATATATTACTCAGTTAAGGAGAGTCAATACAGATAATCAAAACTAGAGATTAAATTTTAATGACTTTATTAATTTCATCCGATGGGGAGGAAGGTCTAAGCAAACACATGAACTTAATACTTCACTAAAATTTAGTGATGAAGACCATAGAGAACAATCTCTATCACCACTATATCTTAGTCAAGTAATATTTCGATAAAATTAATTTTTTTCAAGATACAAAATTATCTAAAAACATCATCTGAACGACCTCAAATTACTAAATCACTATGTAATAATGAGTGTTTTAATTTGATCATTTATGATGAACCTACCAAATTTCAGATCAATCAGAGTCCAAAATTAATATTTATCTCCAAAGCTATGATCAAATTCAGATTCAAACGATTTGAGGAAAAATGAACAAATCTAAATCCTTATCATATATCAATTTATGTTAACTCATCACGTGTAATCATGTACCACATATAATATAAATAAAATCAATATAAAGGATGTAATTCATACTAAATCACATTTTAATTTCAAAGAACAACTTTAAAATCATTTTAACAACTCAAAACATTTAACCACATAACAATGGGTACTTGTTAATAGGTCGTTATCAATGAACTTACCAAATATCAGGTCAATTGGAGCATATTGTAACTTCCAAAAAATTACATGTCTAGTGAAGAGCCTAGTAGGTCTATCAGAATGCATATTGAGGGTACATAGGCATTCCAATGCCCAATATTGAGAAATATTGGGCATAGTATAGAAAATTGGCTAAGGGGTGTTAGCCAATTTCTATACATACCCGAATAAGCAAAATATATTCCAAGCTTGTTTATAAATTGTACCTGTAATGAAGACTCTAAGCTAAAATATTAATTTTCATACATAACACATTAGGTACTAGGCATCCAAGTGTCAAGCCTAGTACCATAGCACATAACCATTTAAAATGATCATTTAGATTAAGCAGTGCCCAAGGACATAGTGAGGATCCTTGGGACAATAAGTAAACACTCCAAATGAACCTTCCATAAGAGTTAGTTAGGAAAGTGCACGCAGCACATGTGCAAGCACATGTGCAAACACGTGTGCAAACCGGCCAAAAGGACCACCCTAACCGATTCGGTTAGGGCGGTTGGGGACAAGCGCACATGCGGGTCTAACCGCGTGGGGCCAAGATCCCTAACATGTCCTAGACCCTAACTAACTAAACTAACTAACTAACTAACCTAAGACCAACAAAGAACAACCAACTAAGGGACCCGACAACCTAAGACCTAGTCGGGTGACACCTAACCACATAACTAACTAAGAGACAACCTAGTAACTAACATAGGATGGTCCAAAGAGTTGGTTATAGTCCTAAAAACTTAGGGGTACTTTAGTAATTACCTTAGGTTACTTAATTAATTAATTAATTAAAATGGATAAAACCCAAATCATTAAGCAATTTCCAGATTTGGGTTAAGTCAAGTAAGAGACAACCTAGTACCTAACCTAGGATTGTCCAAAGGGTTGGTTATGGTCCTAACAACTTAGGGGTACCCTAGGTTACTTAATTAATTAATTTAGAAACTTAATTAATTAATTTAAATGGACAAAACCAAAATCACTTAGCAATTTTCAGATTTCGATTAAGTCAATTAAGAGACAACCTAGTACCTAACCTAGGATTGTCCAAAGGGTTGGTTATGGTCCTAACAACTTAGGGGTACTTAAGTAATTACCCTAGGTTATCTAATTAATTAATTTAGCAACTTAATTAATTAATTTAAAAGTCTAAAACCGAAACTACTAAAGAAATTTCCAGATTTCGGTTAAGACAAGAAAGAGACAACATGGTACCTAACATAGGAAGGTCCAAAGAGTTGGTTATGGTCCTAACAACTTAGGGGTACTTTAGTAATTACCATAGGTTACCTGATTAATTAATTTAGCAACTTAATTAATTAATTTAAAAGGCTAAAACCGAAACTACTAAGGAAATTCCAGATTTCGGTTAAGACAAGATTCTTCTAATCCTAGTCAATCTACGAGGGGCATTTTTGTAATTAGCTAATTGGTCTACCTTAATTAGGTTATATAGTCCAAGTAGAATTAGTTAACATTCAGTTCTTAAAGAGTAGTTCCACGTTATTCACCCTAAAAATGCTACAACTAAAACAAGAGAAAAACGTTAGAACCCTACACGATTTCAAGCAAGCATTCTTCAAGGTTTTTCGTGCAAAGTTAAAGGTGATCTTCGTAGATTTCATTCTACAATAAGGTATGGGTTTTATCTCCTGGAATTCTTCTCCAAGAGGCTTTTCAAACGTTTTTACATCAAGAATATCGAAACTAGGGTTTCTCCCAACGAATCGCATGTTCACTTCCCTAGTTCTTCCGATTTCCGATTCTTTGTAGTTTTAGTAAGGTAATTCTCGATGCATTGTTGTTTGTATGTGTTGTTAACTGATCATTATGTGTATGTTTTAGTGATTTATATGCAAGTGAAATATACATGTTAGATCCGCATACTTAGGGTGTTATTTACATGAACGTTGAATGTTATAATGCCTACTTGTGTTTCGAGAATATGAGATTGTTATGAGTATTCGTTGAATTGTTTTATATGTTAATTAAAGGTTAAAAGTTGACTTGTTTAACATGTTAGATTACTAATTGTATTCATTAATGATTGAATTGGCTTGTGATAATATCATAGTTTGATTTATGCCAATAAATTGACCTAATAATATTATTTCCAAAAATATGTGAAAACACACCAATCTCAACTCAATGAACTCATAACATAGGGTATTTCAATCAATGGGACAAGTCCCAACATACCCTATCCACACTCATACTAATCTCTACATCAATGAACTCATAACATAGGGTATGTCAATCAATGGGACAAGTCCCAACATATCCTATCCACACAAACTTATGAACATAATAGCATTGTATAAGTAATCATAACTTTCATAAAGAATGATACAAGACTAGTAAGTAACGTGAACAAGTTAAGGTGAGTAAAGAAATAACTAGAAGTTTAAGTTATGAAATTATACTAATATATAGTGTTAGAAAGAAGTGAGACAAGTCTCAAATACACTTAATCGTTTGTCAAAAATACTCACATAATAAGAGGGTGCTAGAGTCCGTGAGACAAGTCTCACTCGCACCATGATGATAAAGTAAGACTTAAGATCATAATCATCAAGTAAAGAGAGGGATGATCAGTCATCCATAGAGTAAGTAAACCTCATAACTAGAAGCAACCTTCCATAATGTGTGAGTAAACTCTAAAACATAAGAAGATAAAAATCTGACCTTAGCACCGATAGACTAGTAATGAGCTTCTGTCAGCACATGTAAGTCTCATGAGACAAGATCACCACCCCGGTGGACTAGGGTCTCAGAACATATCCTAGTCTTAGAACTATGTCTAGCCAACATAGGGGTACTAGCGGGTGGGAGCCTCCACCCAAGAATGCTAGCAGTAGGTTTCACTTTGGCCGATGATTCAACCTCTTTTCGGTGTGGGGAAGACACCGGATTTCATGTTTAGCTCACATGATGTATGTCGATTAAAGCTCAGGAAAGTATCCGGTTCAATACAGCCGTGAACCCCCCTTTTCTATGTGGGGAAGACACCGACACGGTATCACCTTAGCCGGTGGAACCCCCTTTTCGGTGTGGGATAGACACAGAACTTGATTCACCCTAATCGGTGAATCACCTTTTTTCGGTATGGGGGAGACACTAGATTTCATGTAGCTCCCATGATCTACTTCCGTTAATGCTAAGAGAATTCTTTAAGAAAGTAAGAAAGAATAAAGTAGCATGTTCAAAGTGAACAACAGAGAAAAGAAGTAGAATCATAAGTTCATAGTGAACTAAGTAAAGTAAGAGCTTAAAGAACATTAATCACTAGTGTTTGATAGAAACAACAAGTTAGGGTAGCCAATAATGGAGCATGGATTATATCCCAAGATCTATATATTATGTAAATAAGCAAATAAGGGGCATAGCCAATAAAGATTGGCTTATAAATACATTCATACCCAACTTAAATAAGAATGAGAAGTATAACTTGTAAGTAGGGTAGCCAAATCATTTTCTTAGTCTTGTGAGTTGCTTATTCGATTCATTGTAGGTATGGGACTACAATGAATCATTGCACTTGTAAGTAAAACATAAGATCAAAGGAGATCATTGAACTACACAATAGAAAGAAGAAAAAGACTGAAAAATAATCTAAGTATGAGAAGGGTAGCTCTCGGCCTAGTGAGCAAAATTATAAATGTATGTTTAAGTTGTTCTAAAATTATGTTCATGATTCCAAGGTCTTATGTTCATATAGAAAACGAGTTGTGTACCTTAATTGTATGAAAACGTGTCATATACATATCATAATTCACGATTAACAATATAAGTAAGAAAGTAACGTAACTTTCCAGAAAATGACATGTTGCTTAGGAAGAGCTTTCCTTGTTCATGCATAGTTCTTATGTGTTTATGTGCATACAACCATACTTAGTACAAGTAACCCAATATATTATTACTATTTTTATAGGCGCAGGTTCTCAAGAAGATTGAAGATCGACGAAGCGATTTGGATTAGCGATCTCCAGACTTTGGTAGGTCCTCTTGAGTTCGAGGATGCTACACTTTATTATTATGGCTTAGTACATTGGATATAGCTAGTGACTACGGTCCCTAGCGTTTCCTTTCAAGTATTTGTTCAAGCGTTTGTAATAAGGCCAATTGGCAAACTATTATTATTATTATTACGATCATTTATTTCAATTGTTTAATCTTTAATAGATGGTTGTTTAGTTTGAGCTAATAGAATATTACTCTTATGCAGTACTATATGAAGTCTATGCATACTTCAATAAGTATTAAAAAGTTTTAAATTTTCCGCAAATTTAACTGTATGATTGTGATTAAAGCTAAGAAGAGGCTTGTTTGCGACCTCTGAGAGGTTAACGACGCCGGTCATATTCGGATTCCAAAATCCGGATGTGATAATGTTGGTATCAGAGCATGAGGTTAAATTTCCTAGGAACTAAGGCTCAACACAACCACGTTGCGTAGTTTCTAACTTATGGTTGTGAAGTGCACCACAATCATGACTTAGAGACTTTGTGATGTTAGGAATTTTCCCTTCTTCTACTCTTTATCGTGCTATCTAGAGCTTTGACATCTTGTGTCATTCTAAGTATCTGACTTCCTTCTTGTGTGCGCGAGTAGAAAGAAGAACACAAGAATTAGGATGGCGAAGTGGTCTAAGGCGCCAGACTCAAGATCTGGCCTTCCCAAGAAGGGCAATGATAGAAATGCCCAGCGTGAACGAAAGACATGTGGTAAGTGTGGTCGTTCGCCTGGATGTGAGTGCATGATAGGTTCTAATGCCTGCTAGGGGTGTTAATGAAGAGGAGAAGGCTGAGTTGGCTGTATACCAGTTCAAGGATGTGGCTCAGGTATGGATTTGCTTCATAAATCTATGCTACCATACACTGTCGAAACAGAGTAGTAAGGTTTCAGTTTCCAAATGAGTTAAGTCAAAATGGGAAGGGTGTGGTTCAAATCCAACAAAGCCAAATAGTTTCCAATCTTAAAACCAACAAGAGGTTATCTAAGGGGCTAGGAGTCGATGAGAACACTTCTTACGAAGAGATTCCCCTTGAAACTTTAGATCGCCAAGTGAAACGGTTGAGGAACAAGGAGGTTGCCACCGTAAAGGTGTTATGGAAGAACCACCTTGTTGAGGGGGAAACATGGGAGGCCGAGGCCGATAGGAGATTCTGTTACACTCACTTGTTCAGTTCTTAAAGTTAGATATACTCTTCCTAAGTCTGATTTTATTGATGAGACTCTATGCATTAGGCGGTTTTGGTGTCGTAAAATCCATGACTGTGTGTTTTATACTTGCACTATATGAGTTAATATAAGTTCATGCTTGCATTCATGTTGCTGATTTTGTATAGCTTTTACGTGATTTATGTGTTGCATGAGTGTGGTGTGCATTAAGTTAAAATAAGATTGAGAAGGAAATTCCTCAATCTCATATAAGAAGCTTCAAATAAGCTTAGAGTAATGTGCATCATCCAGAGTAAGTTGTGAATCAGATATTCACAAAGATAAAGTCTCTAGTATGTTAAAGAACTTTTTGAAAATACCCTCTTCGATTTTAAAATGATGAGTAGTGTCATTCGGGGACGAATGTTCCTAAGGGGGGGATAATGCAACATTCCAGAAAATTACATGTCTAGTGAAGAGCCTAGTAGGTCTTCAAGAATGCGTATTGGGGGTACATAGGCATCCCAATGCCCAATATTGAGAAATATTGGGCATAGTATAGAAAATTGGCTAAGGGGTGTTAGTCAATTTCTATACATACCCAAATAAGCAAAATATATTCAAGCTTGTTTAGAAATTATACCTGCAATGAAAACCCTAAGCTAAAATATTAATTTTCATACATAACACATTAGGTACTAGGCATCCAAGTGTCAAGCCTAGTACCATAGCACATAACCATTTAAAATGATCATGTAGATTAAGCAGTGCCCAAGGACATAGTGAGGATCCTTGGAACAATAAGTAATCACTCCAAATGAACCTTCCATAAGAGTTAGTTAGGAAAGTGCACGCAACACATGTGCAAACACATGTGCAAACCGGCCAAGGGGACCACCCTAACCGATTCGGTTAGGGCGGTTGGGGACAAGCGCACATGCGGGTCCAACCGCGTGGGGCCAAGCTCCCTAACCTGTCCGAGACCCTAACTAACTGACCTAAATAACTAACTAACCTAAGACCAACCAAGAATAACCAACTAAGGGACCCGACAACCTAATAACTAGTCGGGTGACACCTAACCGCATAACTAACTAAGAGACAACCTAGAACTAACCTAGGATGGTCCAAAGAGTTGGTTATGGTTCTAACAACTTAGGGGTACTTTAGAAATTACCCTAGGTTACTTAATTAATTAATTTAGAAACTTAATTAATTAATTTAAATGGACAAAACCGAAATCACTAAGCAATTTCCATATTTCGGTTAAGTCAAGTAAGAGACAACCTAGTACCTAACCTAGGATTTTCCAAAGGGTTGGTTATGGTCCTAACAACTTAGGGGTACTTTAGTAATTACCCTAGGTTAATTAATTTAGCAATTTAATTAATTAATTTAAATGGACAAAACCGAAATCACTAAGCAATTTCCAGATTTAGGTTAAGTCAAGTAAGAGACAACCTAGTACCTAACCTAGGATTGTCCAAAGGGTTAGTTATGGTCCTAACAACTTAGGAGTACTTTAGTAATTACCCTAGGTTATTTAATAATTAATTTAGCAACTTAATTAATTAATTTAAAAGGCTAAAACCGAAACTACTAAGGAAATTTCCAGATTTTGGTTAAGACAAGAAAGAGACAACCTAGTACCTAACCTAAGATGGTCCAAAGAGTTGTTTATGGTCCTAAAAACTTAGGGGTACTTTAGTAATTACCCTAGGTTACCTGATTAATTAATTTAGCAACTTAATTAATTAATTTAAAAGGCTAAACCCGAAACTACTAAGGAAATTCTAGATTTCGGTTAAGACAAGATTCTTCTAATCCTAGTCAAACTAGGAGGGGCATTTTTGTAATTAGCTAATTGGTCTACCTTAATTAGGTTATATAGTCCAAGTAGAATTAGTTAACATTCAATTCTTAAAGAGTAGTTCCACGTTATTCACCCTAAAAACTCTACAACTAAAACAAGAGAAAAACGTTAGAAGCCTAAACGATTTCAAGCAAGCATTCTTCAAGTTTTTTCGTGCAAAGTTCAAGGTGATCTTCATAGATTCATTTTACAATAAGGTATGGGTTTTCTCTCCTGGAATTCTTTCTCCAAGAGGCTTTCCAAATGTTTTTACTTCAAGAATATCGAAACTAGGGTTGCTCCCAACGAATCGCATGTTCACTTCCCTAGTTCTTCTGATTTCCGATTCTTGTAGTTTTAGTAGGGTACTTCTCGATGCATTGTTGTTTGTATGTGGTGTTAACTGATCATTATGTGTATGGTTTAGTGATTTATATGTCAAGTGAAATATACATGTTAGATCCACATACTTAGGGTGTTATTTACATGAACGTTGAATGTTATAATGCCTACTTGTGTTTCGAGAATATGAGATTGTTATGAGTATTCGTTGAATTGTTTTATATGTTAATTAAAGGTTAAAAGCTGACTTGTTTAACATGTTAGATTGCTATATTGTATTCATGAATGATTTAATTGGCTTATGATAATATCATAGTTTGATTTATGCCAATAAATTGGCCAAATAATATTATTTCCAAAAATATGTGAAGGCACACCAATCTCAACTCAATGAAATCATAACATAAGGTATGCCAATAAATGGGACAAGTCCCAACATACCCTATCCACACTCATACTAATCTCTACATCAATGAACTCATAACATAGGGTATGTCAATCAATGGGACAAGTCCCAACATACCATATCCACACAAACTTATGAACATAATAGCATTGTATAAGTAATCATAACTTTCATAAAGAATGATACAAGACTAGTAAGTAACGTGAACAAGTTAAGGTGAGTAAAGAAATAACTAGAAGTTTAAGTTATGAAATTGACCTAATATATAGTGTTAGAAAGAAGTGAGACAAGTCTCAAATACACTTAATCGTTATATCAAAAATACTCACATAAGAGGGTGCTAGAGTCCGTGAGACAAGTCTCACTCGCACCATGATGATAAAGTAAAGACTTAAGATCATAATCATCAAGTAAAGAGAGGGATGACCAGTCATTCATAGAGTAAGTAAATCTCATAACTAGAAGCAAGCTTCTATAATGTGTGAGTAAACTCTAAAAGATAAGAAGATAAAAATCTAAGCTTAGCACCGATAGACTAGTAATGAGCTTGTGCCAGCACATGTAAGTCTCATGAGACGAGATCACCACCCCGGTGGACTAGGGTCTCAGAACGTCTCCTAGTCTTAGAACTATCTCTAGCCAACATAGAGGTACTAGCGGGTGGGAGCCTCCACCCAAGAATGCTAGCAGTAGGTTTCACTTTGGACGGTGATTTTCGGTGTGGGGAAGACACCGGATTTCATGATTAGCTCACATGATCTATGTGGGTTAAAGCTCAGGAAAGTATCCGGTTCACTATAGCCGTGAATCCCCCTTTTTGGTGTGGGGAAGACACAGACACGGTATCACCTTAGCCGGTGAATCCCCTTTCTTGGTGTGGGATAGACACAGAACTTGGTTCACCCTAATCGGTGAATCACCTCTTTTCGGTGTGGGGGAGACACTAGATTTCATGTAGCTCCCATGATCTACTTCCGTTAATGCTAAGAGAATTCTTTAAGAAAGTAAGAAAGAATAAAGTAGCATGTTCAAAGTGAACAACAGAGAAAAGAAGTAGAATCATAAGTTCATAGTGAACTAAGTAAAGTAAGAGCTTAAAGAACATTAATCACTAATGTTTGATAGAAACAAGGCATAATACATATATTAGACCCTAAACTTGGCTTCAAATTTTAACTTTGACCTCAAACTTTCATACTGCACAAATAGGCACTTTAACTATCTTATCTTTCAATAAATAAACACGCGAATATTTCAATCAAAACCGTGTTACACACATGCTCTGACGTGGAAAAGTAAACCACTCAGTGGCTGCCAACTAATTAAAAAATTTACACGTATTTTTTTAAGCATAATACATAAATTGGACCCTTAACTTGACTTCAAATTATAATTTTGACCTTTAACTTTGATAGTGCACAAAGAGACACTTTAACTATCCGAAATTTAAACAAAAAAACACAGAAATATTTCAATCAAAACGCGTGTTACACACATGCTCTGACGTGGAAAAGTAAACCACTCAGTTGCTGCCAACTAACTAAAATAAATACACCTAGATTTTAAAAATTATAAAAATAAATTATAATATAGAATAAGGTGGAAGTGAAAACAAATTCATTTTTTAGGTAAAAAAAAAAATTAGTACCTCTTTTCTTCTCTCTCTTAAAAATTCCTAATCTGAAATTCATGTTTCTTATATTCAAATCAAAGAAAAAATTGTTCAAGATATTTGCTGTAATTTAATTTTCGAGTTATCTATTTTTCTTCCTCAATTTAGTCAAGGTAACAAGATTCAACATTTTACAAACAAGAATTTGCATATTGTTGGTCAAATGTTCAAACTAATATGAGAATCTCTAGAAGAAACTAATATTTTTATTGCAAAATTATTTCAGAGCAACCCATAAATATGGAAAGACATGAGATTCAATGAACTTCTTCTTCTTTTTTTTAGCTTGAAGTATATTTCTGCTTTAAGTTGTCAAATATTTGACTGAACAAACAGGGTGCTTTGTGTATTGTGATTGTCATAGTGAAGAGAATTGCAATTATGAATTTTGGAGGCCAACAAATGAACTTACAGTACTAAAAATTATTAAGTGAAATGGTGAACTTAAAGTATTTGATAAATTGTCTGATAGAACTTTTCACATATTTTTGTCAAGTTTGAGTAGCAATATCTAATCAAAATGCCTTCAAAAATTGTATTCAATTTGTATAATTGTATACTCACCCCATCTTGTCAAAAAAGACTTCATTATAATTTTTTTCATAATAACAAAAAAGTAATTAAATGTCACTTGCATTTTGCAATGAACAACAAATAATGCAAAAAAGAGGGGAAAATTGTTGAAAAATTAAAAAGAGAGTTTAATTGTCATTTCAGTGTTTTTTTTACTGTTGGGCACTCGATTTTTACATCTGACGCGCCTAATTTGAGTGACGTATTTTGCCATGATCCGAGTATTTTTTTGTTTAAGTTTTGGATAGCTAAAGTGCCTATTTGTGCACAAACAAAGTTAAAGGTCAAAGTTATAATATGAAGCCAAGTTAAGGGTCCAATTTATGTACTAATTAAGGGTAGAATTGTCATTTTAGCAATTTTTTATCGTTTTGGACCTCAAAAATTACCTCTCACTCGCGCAGAATGCGTGTATTTCACGCATTTTGCCAGGTAAGAATCGCGTGTTTATTTGTTGAAAGATAGTATAGTTAAAGTGCCTATTTGTGCACTATGAAAGTTTGAGGTCAAAGTTAAAATTTGAAGCCAAGTTTAGGGTCCAATATATGTATTATAGGCCTAGAAACAACAAGTTAGGGTAGCCAATAATGGAGCATGGATTATGTTCCAAGATCTATATATTATGTAAATAAGCAAATAAGGGGCATAGCCAATAAAGATTGACTTATAAATACATTCATACCCAACTTAAATAAGAATGAGAAGTATAACTTGTAAGTAGGGTAGCCAAATCATTTCCTTAGTCTTGTGAGTTGCTTATTCGATTCATTGTAGGTAAGGGACTACAATGAATCATTGCACTTGTAAGTAAAACATAAGATCAAAGGAGATCATTGAACTACACAATAGAAAGAAGAAAAAGACTGAAAAATAATCTAAGTATGAGAAGGGTAGCTCTCGGCCTAGTGAGCAAAATTATAAACGTATGTTTAAGTTGTTCTAAAATTATGTTCATGATTCCAAGGTCTTATGTTCATATAGAAAACGAGTTGTGTACCTTAATTGTATGAAAACGTGTCATATACATATCATAATTCACGATTAACGATATAAGTAAGAAAGTAACGTAACTTTCCAGAAAATGACATGTTGCTTAGGAAGAGCTTTCCTTGTTCATGCATAGTTCTTATGTGTTTATGTGCATACAACCATACTTAGTACAAGTAACCCAACATATTATTACTATTTTTATAGGCGCAGGTTCTCAAGAAGATTGAAGATCGACGAAGCGATTTGGATTAGCGATCTCCAGACTTTGGTAGGTCCTCTTGAGTTCGAGGATGCTACACTTTATTATTATGGCTTAGTACATTGGATATAGCTAGTGACTACGGTCCCTAGCGTTTCCTTTCAAGTATTTGTTCAAGCGTTTGTAATAAGGCCAATTGGCAAACTATTATTATTATTATTACGATCATTTATTTCAATTGTTTAATCTTTAATAGATGGTTGTTTAGTTTGAGCTAATAGAATATCACTCTTATGCAGTACTATATGAAGTCTATGCATACTTCGATAAGTATTAAAAAGTTTTAAATTTTCCGCAAATTTAACTGTATGATTGTGATTAAAGCTAAGAAGAGGCTTGTCTGCGACCTCTAAGAGGTTAACGACGCCGGTCGTATTCGAATTCCAGAATCCGGGTGTGTCACATATAAAGAATATTTATTTCCAAAGTTGTGACCAAATTCAAGTTCAAGTAATTTAAGTATCTTTAGGAATTAAAACAATATGACATACATTCTAGGAATTAAAATAATATGACATACATTCTTATCACATATCAACTCATGTTAATTAACCATGTGTAATCATGTTCCAAACTTAACATAAACATAATTAACATGAAGAATGATCTTATCATATTCAAATCAAATTTTAATCCGACAAACTACCTAAACCCATCTAAACGGTTTTCGATGGAACCATCAAATTTCAAGTCAATGAGATATCATAAAATTCATGATTACCTTAACTATGACCAAATTTAAAAAAAATAATTATTTTAGGCACAGTTAAAGATTACAATAACTTGATTCACATTATTATTCTCTTTTTAATAATTATCTCATGAGCACAAACCACACTTGTGACCTGTGTTTCAGCTAAGACAACACAACTAACCTCTTTACAACATATTGTTCTCTCAATTAATACATTTGAGAATTGAAGATATTATTTAAATCGGTAAAATCTTTGAGATCTCTTGTCATGAATTAATTTAAGTGTTATATAAATAAATCTTTAAGAGCTTTTGTGACTCCAAATAAATAAGACATATAGAATGAATACCATTTATTTATCACCAAATTCTTAATTTATTTATATATTATATATCATATACATGTGAGGAAAAAAAAATTATGTTATAGAACCAGTGCCCAAATAATTTTAAGAGATTTTCTACTTGCACAATTAACTGCTTACCAAAACAAAAGCAATCAAATTTTTCCTGTAGTGGAATATCATTCAAATCACATAGGCGTTGCAAATATTTTGAAAACCAAAAGATTTTTCTTTTTCTTGGCCACGCCAAAACGTGGCAGCCACCTTTCTTATTTTGCTCCTTTTTATTTTAGCTATTTTTCATTAAACAATTTAAATAATTAAAGAGCAAAATATAAGGATAGGTTTTCAGGGTTTAAAATAATCCACGTCTAATAATTGTTGCCTGTGATAATGTCATAGTTGAAAAACAAAAATGACAAATCAAATTCAGTGAGGAAACAATGTCGTCTCATCCTTCGAAATTGATCGAATCATATAAATTAATCAAATATGATATCTATATCTATTTAGATGTAAGCAAGGCTCTTGATGCCAATTGTTGGAAAACATATATACACAGCGAAAGCATATTAGGATCTTTACTGTTTACATGAATAATAGATAATCAATATCATTTATGCTAGAACATATTAACCATGCTATAACACATAAACATACTGAAATTTAATTCGATAAATACCTCTTGAAACGAGAACAGATATCTTCAAGCGAATGCCCAAGTTAGACAAACCTTCAATTAAATCTACAAGATAGCTATGGTATTCTACAGTGATCCCAAGTCACATCTGAACTCTCCAGATACTTGGGTGGGCAAGTATCGAATATAAAACGTATTCTTCTCTTTTCTAGGTTAGGAGAATCCCTATTTATAGATATTTCTTCCTAATCAAAAAAAGGACTAGAAAACTTAGTTTTTCTAGAAAACTAGAAAAAAAGTCATATTATTCTTCCTTTTTTCATAGAAATAGGTTCTGAGTTCTAATTAAATATGGGCACTATAGGGACCACAAAATTAATAATCGAGGCTTCCCATTATGGAAATAATTCCAAATAATTAATTTGAATTATTCTTACCATAATAAATTACAAATTATTCCACTAGAAATTCGTAATTGCACTCATCTATTATATTTCGTAATTCCACATTAAACACTTATGTAATTCCCCATGTTCAGATACTATCAATAAGTTAAATTACTGATGAATTTAACTTAATGATTAATTTTCTTTAGATGACTGCTTAACGTATTTCATGTGTCGGATTCATAAATCCACTTGCAAGGTTTGACACGATGAAAACTTATAAGTTTCTCAAAAAGACATATCAATCAATCTCTATAACGAGACATGGATTCCATCAAATAACTTATTATTTCACCAATATATATTATTATCATCCAATTTACCAGACATATTGATCCATCTCAGAATCTCACCTTTTAATAAATCAAAACGATAATTAATATATACAAATCATAATAGTTATATCAGGATTAAGAATATAAGTATATTTAATAGTTTAGAGAATATATTTTTTGTCAGTCAGTCTAAAACAACTATCTCTACTCGATCCCCGTTCAATACATACAAAATGTACTAGCACAAGAAGTTGAAACTACACCGTTCCCTTAATCAGGATAAATTACATATAATCTTTTGCTATAATCGTACCCGATGGCATGTCCAATTTTCATACAAGATTGTGAACAAAAAACTTTATACAGATAAGAACCGATGATTTTGTAACATCTCATAACTTGAAATATCTAAGAATAAGTTAAGAAACCAAGAATAATCATTTTTAGAATTAAGTAGGGAAATTTGGAAATTTTCCAGATTTCAAAGTGAGTTTTGATCATTTTCAAGCCATAACATTCAGCTCAAGAGGAGTTTGGGTGAGTTCTTTATTTGGATGAAAAGCTCTTGGTAAGATCTTTCCAACGGTGCAAAGTTTGTAAAATTTTGAGGTCATATAATGGAGATATGACTTTCGGAAGTTGGATTGTTGGACAAGGGAAAGTCCAATCCGGATTTGTGAAGGGTGATTTAGTCTTTTCCTTATCCAATTATTTAATTTTGTTTTTTGGGTAATAAGTTAGGGTCCAAGCTGATCTCTAAGTTAAGGTTGTCTTTCGTTAAGTGTGAAAGAAAAAAAAAGGAGTCAATAAAGGAGCAAGAAACCAAATGCAAAGGTAGGTAATACTTTAAAAAGAATAGGGCGAATGAAATAGAAAAAGTTGTGATTGTAGAGAAAAAATTGAACATAGTGCAGTAGGGAGGACGAGTCACTATTGTCATCTAAATGAATCCTCCTTGACCCTAAGCTTATATTACAACCCGAACAAGTCCTGTTTGATTTTGAGCACGATAATCCTCATTAGTAGAGATGTACATAATGGGCAAGCTTATGGTTCTCAATGCATGCATGTGAATTCGATTCTTGAGAGTGAGTTGTTTTTTATGCTAAGTCCTTAAACTATCTTCAATTGTAGCTTGTGTGCATGGACTGTTTATTGATGTGAGAGGCACTTTTTGTAGGAAGTAAAGTGATAAGTATTGGTGCACATGTTTGTTAAGAGTGTTGGTTGCTAAAAGTTGTCAAAGCATGCACATAATACATGCATATCATGAGGTGAAATGTGTTGAGTGAATCAAGCAGAATTTTGGGGAAATTGGTGGAAGCACAATCAAGTCTAGGGTCTAGGTCTAGGAGTAGTGAGTAGTTGTTCGAGGACGAACAAAGCTTTAAGTGTGGGATAGTGATCTTGGGCATATTTATATGTCCGTAATGCTAAGTATGTCCACATTTAAGCTTAGTTTGATTTCATAAAGTATGTGTTTAGAGTAGTATCGAGTCATTTATCTATTTCTGAGCTAACCAACATAATTAGTTGAGTAGGGAAGCTACTTGGGAGAAATGAGCACAAAAAGGGACAAAGGAAGCAATATGAAGAATTGAGGCAAAAGGAAGAAAGAAATAAGTTGAAGGAAATGCTCTAAAGCAAAGGCATGCCGCCCTCGCGTCGCGCAGAAGAGAGTGAAGAATCAGTTCAAGAATTAAATTTGAGACAGAATGCCACGTGTAGCTTGTGCATCGCGTGATAGAGCTTTATATTTTGATATGGAATATAAAGATTGTCGTGCGCCTGAGGCCTTGAATTGGCCACGTCAACTTTTTGTATAAATAGGGTATTATTTTGTTTTATTAATTATTCCTTTTCTATTTTACGAACAGGAACACTTGTAGAACGACGCTTTGGAGTTGTTAGGGTTCATTTTCTATCTCTTTTTCTTCAATTTTATTTTTATGATTCATAACCATTGTAAGAGTTATTATCGAATTATAAGTAGCTAGATACCCTAGTTTTAGTGTTGTGGCTACAGGATGACTGTAATCTTTTGAATTTGATTTTGGGTTTATTATGAACTATCGTATGAATCTCTCTTGTGTTCTTTTTTTTTGGTATTTCATGCTTGATCACCATAGAAATAAATCTATTATCCAAATTAAATTCGGGAGAGGAATAAGAGGATAGAACGTGGAGCATAAAGAGCTTGTTGAATCCTAAATAGCTAGGGTTGATTCGTCTCTAGGATAGTGATATACCTAAAGACGTTGCTTGGGTCACCATATTGAAAGATAGCTTAATGTTCAATATTTAATCACTTTATCCCTCTCAACGATGTAGTTAGATGTAGTTAGAGTGTTATCTATTGTAGGCGATTAGAGGTCGGGAGACCATGATCATACATCTAACTGTGTAATTCAGTGATTTGATAGTTAATTAAAGACCCATTTTTGAATGATGTTGATTGCATGATTCTTGACAAGAGCTACAACCCTGGATCTTTCCTAAATCATTGTTTGAAACTAAAAAATTGAATCGTAATAGTTATGTTTCAGTTTAAGTTAGGCGTAAAAAATAAATAACCTTTAAAATCTAGAAATTTCAGTTGTTAAATTACAAGTTAGAGAAATAGATAAGTTCTAATCTTAAGTCCCTGTGGATACGATACCCGATTCTCTAAAAGAGTCACTTTATTACTTGTACGATCACGTGCACTTGCGTAACGATTTGACCGCAACATGTCTCTTGAGATGTATTTATTCCTTCTTGATTTACTTTGAAGATGAATTATGTGTGAACTTTGAAATTGGTGTTAGTGGCCTTCACCAGACACCATGGTTTACTTGGTTTTAAATTTCTTTTGACTTGCGTAATTGGATAAGAAGGATGTGATCACTCTATGGGCAGTCTTTCACTTTTTTTACATGTATATATAAATTAGTATATATTAACAATTTTATAATTAATAAATGGTTACCATTAAAGTTGTTTGTTTATTTGAAATTATTAGAAATTCTTAATATTATATATATATATATATATATATATATATATATGAGTACAATATGTGAATTAAGATTTATAATAAATAAATAGAATCTACGAAAATAGTCTATTTATTTGAATCGTTAGAATATTATCAATGTATCATGTATGAATTATTCTTCATAAATGTATACTAGTAAGGGTTTGTTTACTCGGGATGAGATGTACCTTTAGATACTAGTAACACTTAAAATGAATTCATATTCATGAGAAGAGATATTAAAGATTTTCACCGGTTTAAAGGGAGAAATATAATATCTTGAATTCTCAAGTGTATTAATTGAGAGAACAATATTTTGTAAAGAGGTTAGTTTTGTATCTTTACCGAAAGACAGGAAACAACTCTGTTTTGGACTCATGAGATAACTATTAAAAAGAGAATGAAAATTCGAATCAGGTTATTTTAATCAAAAAGCTATGCCTAAAATGGTTGCTTTTTTAAAATTTGATCATAGTTAAGGTGGTCATGAATTTTATGATATTTGATTGGCTTGAAATTTGATGGTTCCAACGAAAACTGTTTAGACGGGTTTAGGTAGTTTATTGGATTAAAATTTGATTTGAATATATGATAAGATCATTCTTTATATCAATTGTGTTTATGCTAACGAAAATTGATATATGATAAGAATGTAGGTCATGTTGTTTTAATTCCTAAAGATGCTTAAATCATTTGAATTTGAATTTGGTCATGGCTTTTGAAATAAATTTTTATAGACTCCAATTGACCTGAAATTTGGTAAGTTCATTGATAACGGCCTAGTAAAAAGTACTCATTGCTACGTGGTTATGATTCTTTGATGTCTCTAAAATGATTTTAAAATTGTTCTTTCAAATTAAAATGTGATTTTGTATGAAACATCATTTATATTGGTTTTATTTATGTTATATGTGGTACATGATTGCACATGATGCGTTAACATAAATTGATATATGATAAGGATGTAGATCTGTTCATTTTCCCTCAAATCGTTTGAATCTAAATTTGATCATAATTTTGGAGATAAATATTAATTTTTAACTCTAATAGATCTGAATTCGGTAGGTTCATCAGAAATGATCAAATTTAAAACACTCATTGTCATATAGTGATTTGGTTATTTGAGGTCGTTCAGATGATATTTTTACATAATTTTTGTATCTTGAAAAATTAATTTGACCGAAAAATTACTCGACTAAGATATAGTGGTGATAGAGATTATTCTCTATGGTCTTCATGACTAAATTTTAGTGAAGTATTAAGTTCATGTGTTGGCTTAGACCTTCCTCCCTATCGGAAGAAATTAATACAAGTCATTAAAGTTTATTCTCTAGTTTGATTATCTGTATTGGCTCTCCTAAAGTGAGTAATATTTGATTGAATCAATGGATCTAGGGATAATGATATTCACTTTACTTAAATTAACATATACTCTCCATGAGAGTTAGCTTTTGTTTTAAATTTGTTGTAGTGGATATCTGACTTAGCTTTTGTTTTAAATTTGTTGTAGTGGATATCTGACACCACATATGTATGCTGTATGAGTAGTCATTTTTTCATCAAAATTTATTGTTTAACATGCATGGATATCTATGAGGTGTGTTTTGAATTTCAATATTCATTGTATACATAAACATGCTTTCCTTTTGAAATTTTAGAATTTCATTCTTTATTCTTGATTCGTGTATGTATTTCACAAAATGATGATATATGATAAGAATTACTGAGCGGGAAAATCTTAAATTCTATCTTGGCCACACAACGTTTTCAACCAAATTGATCATAGTTTTAGAATTCGAAAAAAGGGAACTCTGATTAATCTGAAATTTGGTAGATTCATAAGAACAACCTAGTAACAAATTAATTTTTTTGGATAGTTATATGTGTTTTTGGTCATATTTGATAAGATAGTAATGAAGTATTAGTTTTATGTGCTGGCTTAGACCTTTCTTCCTATCGAATGAAATTGATACACGTCATTATGTATTTAATCGTCTAGTTTTGATAATCTATATTAACTCTCCTACTGAGTAATATAAGATAAGATTGGATCAATGTAGCTAGAGGATTTTCAGTTGACTTAAACTAACAGTAGACTCTTCAACTGAGTTAGGTCAATATAAGTTTATGGAGTGAATAATCGGTCATTGTACGTGTATATTGCATGAGTAGTTCTCCAAATCCAACGATTGGCTATTCGAGATGCATGAATATATATGTATAAATGAGCCCTGAATTTTGTTATTTGGGATTATTCAAAATATTATGATCTATTTAAAGTATTATGTCTCATATTCTCACCTACTTAGTACTACTTAATATTTTCTTTTGGTAGAGATAAGATATTAATTCAAAGAATGCATTGTACATGTACCTTATGTTAGAAGAAATTATTTTCAGTTTCTAACTAGATAAGTGATGAATATTTTATTTCTTGTGATATATTAATGTGTGATTCTTTTATTAGTATTATCTATCATGAATTGAATTATATTAATCTGTCTCTTAAGGAAAAATAAGTTTCAAATTGATTGAAACTGATCTGTACATTAGTGTCTGAGGCATTTATTCTGAATAGATTTGAGGTTGGTAAATGGATGAACATTACAGTCCATTGAAAGTGAAGCCACTACCAACATTTGAGTCTTGTTTAGAAGGAAAAATGACTAAGAGACCTTTCTCTTAAATGAAGAAAAAAGAGAGGTAGTGATAAGTTATAATTAATCTATTCTGATTTATGTAATAAATGAGCATATGGGCAAGAGGTGAATTTGAATTTTCTGAGTTTTCGAGATGTTTAATCATGATATGAATATATTTTTGAGAGAAGACATAAAGTGACACCTGAAGTTGTCCCGAATTTTCAAAAAGACATCTAAACTATGCAAATGTCCTATTACCCCCCTAAACAATTCTAAACTGACACTATTACATCATCTTTTGTCCACCTGGCATGGAGAGTGTATGCACTTTCTTAAAGAGCGTGAACAAACTAAAAAAACGAATATAATTTTATTTTTACATGAATTTTGCTATAAAAAATATTTTTTTATTTTTCTTATTACTTTAACTTTTTCTCCTCATTATTTTTTTCTTTTTCTTTCTTCCTTCTTCAAAAATTCATTGTTATCTTTATTAATTTATTACTTTTAATGTCACTTTTTGCCACAACTTTCTACAATTAGTTTAACTCTCTTAATTTTTATAATTATATCTAGATATTTTATTACATTTCGCACAATTTAATAAAATCATTAGAATTCAAGATGATTAGTAGGGCATTATTTAGTTTTTTATCCTAATTCACTTTAACTTTTTCAATTTTCGGAGAATTCTTATGCTTTCAAAATTCTCATTTCTAGTTTTGAATTTATATGAAAATCAATTAAATTAAATGATAATACCTTCAAACTTTTGATCTTTTTTTGAAAAATAATTACTTTTGTTATCAATAACTCAACAAAGTCTAGAAAATAGTATAATTTTGAAAATTAAGGACACTGATCGAATAAGAAGAAGAAAAGAGAAAGAAAATGGAGGGGCTCAACTTGACGTCGGGTGGGGGTTAGGTGAGGGTGAAAGGTGAAGAAGAAAGAAAGAAAGAAAGAAAGAAAATGGAGGGAGCTTGAAAGAAGGGGTGGAAGATGAAGTAAAAATTGAAATGAAATTAAACTTAAAGTAATAAAATTAAAATAAGTCAAAAAGTAAGAGAGATAAATAATAAAAACTTAAAATGAAAAAAAAATAGATTTCAAATGAAATTAAA